>JACVCZ010000003.1:11228000-12456000 GCA_020829145.1 Drosophila nigrodunni
GCGCAGCGGAAAAAAAGACCGCCAATAGGTGTTCACGGTGTCAATGGCCGCGAAGGCGTCTAAAGTGAGTTGCCAAGTAGTCAAGTCAAAGTAATTTTATTTAAACTCAAATACTTTTAAAAACTATGGTAACTAATTATTATGACTCATCAGATTCGCTTTCCTCGCTGCTCGACACCTTCACGTCGGACCAGAGCGTAGAATCGGTGGAAACAGCATCAGTTGAATCAGCTTTCGAACTATTGCTTCTTTCCATTCGTGACTTCGACACCTTCAAGTCGGACCAGAGCGTAGAATCGGTGGAAACAGCATCAGTTGAATCAGCTTTCGAACTACTGCTTCTTTCCAGTCGAGCCTTCTTCCAGATTGGCGATGTTGAGCGAAAGCTCCTAATTGGAGTGTCATGTTGTTTCACTGGGAGCATATTGTAGTCTTCAGACTTTTGATAGCCACTGTCCACCTCCTGGTAGTACTGCTGTGGATAGGTGCGATCCGTGTCCATTTTCTGATTATAGCGAGCAATATCATCAGCTGAAGATTCCCAAATCTCCTCGTATTCATTATTTATCTTTAGCTTAAGACTGTGGACAGTTTCGGCCAGAATTTCTATGAGATCTCTGGCATGTTCCTCCTTCTCGCGTGTATACGCGTTTTTACAGTGCTCCACAGCGTTCTCAGCTTTATTTAACGTATATACCACATTGGAGGAATCCCGATCCACCAGAATATAGCGAGCTTCAGTCTCTTCAATTGTCTCGCATTGCTTCTGCACCAAACAGTTGTCGTATATCGGGCAGGAGCCGTTCTCACAGATGCGATGATAGAACTCGTAGAAAATCTTGACTTGGCTGTCGAATAATTTGAAAATGTTATTCAATTCGAAGCGAAACTCTTCGACGGTCTTGAAGCAACCATTGTCCACACGCTGCGACAGCATATCCCACTTGGCATTGAAGTACTTGCAAATACTCTTGTCCTCCTCCCGGGCAATGGACAAGTGCAGCTTTCGCATCTGTTCGCGGCACTGACGCTGCACCGCCTCCGACGTTTTGTCAAAATTCAATATGCCCGGCGCCCGGGGATCCTTTGTGCTCGTCTTCTCCTCACCCTGCGGCATCTTAGCGACCACTCGCTGAAAGAATTTCTCAAGTTTCTGGCAATTGCGATACACCGAATCACCGGGTCGATTGAATGTATAACAATTATTGATCACCAATCTTAAGTCCAATATCAATTCTTCCACACAATGATAAAAGTTATTCTGGACACGCTTTATGATTGTGCCCACATCCATGGGATGTTTTATCACCGCATAGTAATTGGGCACTTGGAGTGCAGCCGTGTCCACCGGTTCCATAAAGTCCATGGCAAACTTCTTGGAGACTAGCTCATCCAGCAGATACTTTCGCAAATAGTGTATCTTGTTAGTGTACACACCGCATTCACCCGTGAGCGGCATTACTGCCGGCTGTACGCGTGTCGGTAGACGAGTGTTCATCATTGACGGTTTGTGTGATGGCTTTAAAAAAGAGTTAAAGAAAAGCTAAATTTAATAACTTTAAAGTTTTTAAAGTTTTTACCATAACTTTAAAATGCTTGTGCTCAGTTTTAGAGCTCATTTGATACTGACCAAATTTATTTGATTTTTTATGTGCTGGCATCAGTAGAGCCTACTGCCTGTCAGCTGACAAATTGTGCAATGCAACTCTGATTGAGCTCTAAAGAAGAAGAAATATATCGAACACATTATACAGGGTGTTCTACATTGCAGAATTGCAGGGTGTTTGCGTTCTGCGCTAAGCTGTAAGCTGCCTTAACATTTGAAATAGTTTGTTGGGCTATGTTGGTGCAGTACAGGGTGTCTGCTAGTCCTACAGTCGTACTAACATTCCCAGTAATTCGCAGTTTAAGCTGCAAATAATCATGAGCATTAGCTATTTGATTTAAACACACACTCACACACATCTTATAGAAATTGCAGTATTCTAAGCACTTTCTGCAAGCTGTTTACCAACACTCAAAGCTTCAAAAGCACAGCCTTCAGTCTTCAAGCAAACTTCAATTAAAGGCACTAAAAGTGGCTTAGCTCAAAAGTTTAGATTGTTGTGTTCTGTTGCTGTGTAATTACTTGACAGCAACAACAGCAACAGCAATAACTACCACTACAAGTGCAACTACAACATTACAAATTACGATAATAATTTCCATTTCTAATTTCCTCACAACGCCGAAGGACTCAGCAGTTGCAAGCGAGCAAGCTCCTCCACTCTCTCCCTACTTCCTGTGGCAACAACAACAACATTAAAGTGCGCGCCAAACGTTTGGCATAATTCCAATGCTGAAATCTAACAAAATGCAAATGCAATCATTGATTTTTCAGCTTATAACGAAATAAGCATCGTTTGTGCAGAGTGTGTGTGTGTGTGTGTGTGTTTGTGTGTGGGTGGGGAACTGTGTGTGTGGGGTGTACTTTGCATTGCTTGCTCCTTTCGCTAGATATTTGAGTTGGACCTTTAATGCCAACTGAAACTGATTTGTTAACTTAAGTAAAAAATATGTAGAAAATATTGAAAGCATTAAAAAGGCCAATAATAAATATGCTTGTAAAAACTGCTCGACTGGAACATACGCAGTGGTTGCAGTACTTAAGCACCGTAATAAAATGAAATTAAATATAGCATAAATAAAAATCTAAAAGCATGTAATAAATACATGTCAGTCTTTATTCATAGACACTTACTGATCGTTATGGCTAGCAAATAGAATAAAATCGCATAAATAATATTATTTTTAAAATAATATTATTTTAAAACAGTGCCTTAAATAAAAAATCATAACTTTCAGGAACTATAGAAAATAAAAAGAACTTTAATATTGCTTGTTTTATATGTATGACAGAGCTTAGCCCTAAACTAAGTAGCTACAGGGTATTTTGTGGTACATCTTCAATTGTTTCCCCGCATTCCCTTTTGAGTTTAACCTTCGTTTGACAATTTGTGCGTTGTGAATTCACAAATCCAGCAAGGATTGCACAAAATGTTGTGGGAGAATTTAGGAGTTGGTTGGATTGAGTAACTGTGTAACGGTACTCGGAGACAGACGAGTTTAACTGTGCGCTTTAAATGAGGTGTGCGACGTGTTTCTCAATTCCAATTGATGTTGCCCTTTTTTTTTGTAAAGAACTTAACCGCAGGATTGAGACGAAGGATAACAATATTCCTTTTTTATGCTGGCTCTTGTGGCTGCACATTATGAAGACACGCCCATACGCCCCTATGCCCCAATGCCCTAGCGCCTACATTGATACCGCTACTGTGCTGCTGTTGTTGTTGTTGTTTTTGTAATTTGATAATGCATTTGATTAAAGAAATGAAATTTTTATTAAGGCTGTTTGCTTATTCGCTCGCTTCAGCCCGTGTTTGCTTTTATGTTTATCCAGCCGGGATGTGTGTGTGTGTGTGTGTGCGAGTGTGTGAGTGTAGCCATTTTGTTGCCTGTTCTGTTTTGTTTGCCATATTCCACACTTTTCCTGCGCTCACTTTCGCTCTCTTCCCCCTCTCTCTCTCTCTCTCTCTCTCTTACTTTCTCAGCCAGTATTTTCCCCGAAGTGCTGCATTTTTGTTTTCGCATAATTTCTTTGAGTGCGGTTGGATCTCTGCGATTTTACGATGCGAACGCCAAAAGGTGGGCAAACCTCGATTTCCGGTGAACGGTGAAAGAAGAATGGAGAATGGCGAAGGGGTTTCATAAACCCCCCACCACATGGGGTGTGTATGTGTGTGTGAGATTCTGTTTGTGTGTTTAGTTGGTAACTGTTACTTGATTTTTCCCCGTGGCTTTCTTTTTTATTGTGTTTTCTACGTCATGCTTCTAGTATTCACACACAACTGCTGTTTTCACAAGCGTTTGTGTTTTTTTCTACCCTGCATGCATAAAATGCGTACAGCGGGTGTGATCACATGGTGTTTATTTTGCAAGCAACTGCAAGGATTTGAATTTTTTTTGCAAATATTTTTAGGGTTTGCTTTTAGTTTTTGAAAGGTATTTGTGACTACAGGGTAACTAGCTGCTTGGCAGGCTCGCTTTTGCTCTCCCACCTGCTTGCTTTGCTATTTTTATTCAAATTTGCATTGCCAGTAACTAAATAAATAATTTAATTTTTCTCACAGTTTTCAATATGCAAATTGAGCTTTAAAATCCCACAACTTGGCAGCTGATAACGAAAAATGTTTGTATTGCATTTAATTTTGAGTTGTTTTTTTTTTAATATAAAAATATATTCCAAGGAAAACCTAAGGAAACGTAAGATATTGGCTTGGCTTACCATATTTGATATAAATTCTATTATTTATTTGTGTTGAACTTAATGCTTTGCAAAATGTGTGTTGATTGCAGCCTAAAAGTATGCCCTAATTTTTCTTAAAGCTAAGTGGCTGAATATTTATGCATTGCTTAATAGAACAAACATTGAACATATTTTGCTAAACAGTAAAGTCCTTTAATCTTTCAAAATCGTTTTTTATCTAAGGCTTAATGACATTACAAATTCAATTTACATACTAAATTAAATCTTAACTTATTTTCTGCTCTGCGAAGTGTTTTTTTTATACCATTTTGCATTGCTCATTTCTGGTTTCGCTATTCACATTTCAAATTTCACATTCCTCATTGTTTGGCAACTTGTTAACGCGCCTATGGAACAACGGAGTTTTTATTCAACACCATGAAAAAAAAAAAAACTGAAGAGAGCATAGAAAAAATAACAGAAAGTAGCCCTAACCCTTTCTACACTAACTAAGTGCGCTCATTCAACTCCAAAACAAACTTTTCCTATTGTTATTACATTTTCTTTTTTTTTGCAGTACCCGTTAATTGTACTGAAAGGGTATTCAACGGGGAACGGAATTATATATACCTACATAGCCTGATATCAAAGTCTTTAAGAGCTAAAGACTTCTTAAGTCTCTCGAATTTATAGACCGAAAAATGGAACAGATTCAAGTCTTTGAGCCTTTAAAGACAGCACCTAAAAGTATGCTTTAGTTAAAAAATTTAGAACTGAAACTCGAGGACATGTTTGAGTAACGGGTATATTTCAGCTGATAGCCAACTTAATTGTTCTTAGTTGTTGTTATTGTAAGCGTTGTCGGTCATTGACTTTCTCTCAACTTTCCGCTTGACATTTAACGAGCAGAATAAGCAACAAGAGGGAGCAAGAGGCAAGCAATAGAAGCAAGAGTGGAAGAGAGAAAAGGAGCATAAATAATAATAACAGCAGCGAATGTAATTTTAACATGTTAAGTGTTAAAATGAAGCCTACTTTTGAGCACTCGTCACAAGTCCCACTCCCCCATTCTCCGTTCACCCACTGCTACTACACCACAGCAATAACTGTTGTTGTTGCCACTGCCGCTGCTGCTGCTGTTGCAAGCATTGTTTTTGCTTCGCCTCCTGCCGCAGACACTGTCCCCGGACAACAAAAGCCGTGTTGATGTTGTGCTGCCAAGACCCAGACCTCAAACCTTCCCGCCCACTTCCCCTTTGCAACCTGACATCGCCAAATGCGGTTGCAACGCTTTAAGCAGCAAAGACCGTTTGCATTTTAACAGAAAGCTGTTAAAGCACGTGTCGTGTTAACGGAAAAGCGAAAAACCAAACAATTAACTGCTCTCATATATGTATGTGTATATGTAGGTCATTTGGTGTGATTTTGCAGTTATTGATCAGGCATTAAAGAGCTAATTAATTGAACAATTGATGGATTCTCATTTCCTACTGACATTTTTTGCCTTAAGCAGCGGTTTCACTTTAAACAGCAATCAAAAACTTTGATAAACCTGAGAAATTTCATCAGAAATCTGATAAAGATCTGCTAAATATTTGCATTATTAAGACTCTTATACATGCACTTAAGGCTCTTATACTTCCACAGCTTTCTCTGCTACAGAAATGCCATCTCAAGTCCAATATTGTTTAACTTGCTGAGGTATTTCAACCAATAGACCAGAAAATAACCAACAATTGTCTTCTACTTTATTAAGTATATAAACTTTCAGTCTTATAATTCAGGGAAGTATAAGAGTGGCCAAAATTTCCCAGTCTTCTAAGGACAAATTCGAAGTTGTTTCAACCCCTTTTTAGTAGCTGTTAAAATACTTCCCCTGAAATCTCTCAAACATTTCACTCTCGCTCTCTCAAACTTGTGTGCCCTCAAACAAGTTCGTCTGTGAGATGCGTGAGAAAATAAGAAAATGCCGACGGTAAAATCGTGAAAATTGTAAAATGTTTGAGGAAGGTCCTTAGAGACAGACATGGAAGCATTTGGCTTGGATGCTTGGAGACCTGTAGACCTACCTCAAAGTCACTCATTTGGAATAGACAATAGCCCGCAATTACAGACACTCTGCTGCAAATCTGCGAAGTCTACGGCCGACTACCCCTCCACCCCCTTCCCACTCACATCCTTCTCTCTCGCTCTCTTTTTCTGAGTTCATTTCGCTCTCTATGTGTGTGTGTGTTGAGCCGACTCAAAGTTGTTTGATTTTGTTTATGAGCAAGTGGCGACTTTATGTGTCTGACTCTGCTAATGTGTGTGTGTGTGTGAATAGCTTTGTGTTTTTTGTGCTGCGGTTAGCGCTAGCCTGGACAACGGAACCGGAAGTGGTGCTGGCCTGCCAGCGGATATTGCAAATTATTAACCTTTTCGCAACATTCTCGCTTTACGTTTCAGCATTCTCTTCTTTGGCATGTGCAAATTTTGCACCGGATGTACGGTGTTACTTCCCTAAAGCGATCCCATGTATTTGTTATGTAGGTATCAATCGTCCTTTGCGGTTTCCCTTTGCGTGCACCTGGAGTAGCATCTGCCAACAAAGCGATTTATAAACGATTTCAACAAAACTTCCTTTAGACCAGAGTCCTTATCATATGCTGGGTCGTAAACCTCCGTTGCTTCCGTCCAAAACTTTTGTGGTCGAGTGTTAAGTGAAATTTTTTTTGTTGTCGTTTTCCGTGTTGCTGTTGCTGTTTCTGTTATTGTTGTTGTCGTTAGACAAATATTTGCTAATGAGTTTTGCTAGCCATTTACATTCGACAGCCTCAAATTTCGTGGCCCTTTTCAAAAAATGAAAACACATGGAGTGTGCACACACACAGATAAACAAGCACACCTACATACAAACATATATACATCTATTTACTTATGCAAATGGTTATTAGGGTTTTGTGTAGGGCTTTTATTGATATACAGCGGTCTGTTTTGAGCTCTTCCATAAAATGATTGTCAAACAAAAAATATAGCATACTTTTAGGGTCATGCACAAATAACATGAAAATAAGTTTATTTAACATTTTTTGGCTAATTCGTCAACTATGCTAATAAATTACTATTGACAATGGATTGTTTAATGTTTTAGATATTTTAATTCAAAAGGATTCTACAGATTTTTGCTTATAAAAGCATATTTGCTGAACAAATAAATGGGCTTAGGTTATTTATTTGCTCTGCTCTTTACAATTTACGGAATTTCTTATAGTTTGTACTAAACTTGCATTTAGCTTAAATAGGGGTTTTAAGTGTGTACAAAACCATTGTTTATGAACGGCATTAGAAATGCATTTCAGCTTTTAGTAATAAATTAAAATGTAAATCTCTTTACTAATTATTTGCATTCTATTAACTTGTTACATTTATTATTTTATTTAATTTCAAATTGGCAAACTGTGTTACATGAGCCGTCAAAACAAGTAAACTTAATTAGCCAACGCTATGAAAAAATAGTAAAGGCGTAACGAGTTATAATAAAAAAGGGAAATTGAAATTGACATAATGTTAATAACGACAATGGGAATGATAATGATAATGAGGCTGTTAAATGCAAAATGAAAAAAGATTTAAATTAATTACATGCTATTAAACTCGAATAAATGGAAACTGAATACCTCTATGAATAACTGTGTGTGTGTTTGCGGGTGTGTGCTTGTGTTGGCGAGTAAAGTGTGTAAATTTGGCCAAAGCGTTGACGGAAATTGATAGCCCCAAGCCGCGAGCCAAGCCAATATCAGAACCACAAAACATACCAAAAGACGAAAGTCAAATGTCCGTTTTTGCCCAGTTTGAAAACAACAACAACAAACAGGCGAAATTACCTCATCTCTCATCTCTCACCTCATGCTCATCACTTGGGAGTGCTTTGCACTACGCGCTCTCGTAAATTGTGGAATATGAGCTTGTGGCAATGTGGTGGACACCAGGGCGTGCCATGGACATGGACAATGCAAATTGAATTCCAATGACGAGATATCATTGATGCGTGCCTGAAATTTGCAATTCGTGTTTTTCCGCTCAAGCGGATACAATCACAAAACACAAAAAAAAATTGTAAGGCAATAAAACATTGGCGCATTGACGAGTTGGACAGACAGTACGAGTGAAGTGGGAGAGAAAGGGAGAGAGAGAGAGAAGACATCAACAATTATATTGGCCATTTAAAGGGGGACTCGTGTTGCTGCCCCAAAGCGACCAACGCACTTAAGCGCCCTCGACTTTTCCTCTCTCTCTCTCTCTCTTTCTCGCACTCCCCCTCTGCTCTTCTCTCGTTTTTCCCCCTCCCACTCATAGTAAATACGGCAAATTGTTGTAAATGCCGCACTTGCAGCAACCAAAAGAAAAACAAGCAATAAAACGAGGAAACATTAACAATCTTTCAATGCAGAAAGCACTGCATAATGGTCATAATATAATTGATGATAATCTTATTAAATTCATAACTATACAAAAAGCAAAGTTATTTTAAGCATAGAAAAATTGTAAGTTTTATTACTTAAATGCTTAGTGCAATTTCCGGAATTAATGTGCATTTAAATGTACTTTTTTCATGACAGACTTTAGTTTTATTATTAACCTACAGTAAAAAGCATTCTGAAATTATTATACTACCATAATTGGTATAAATGAATGCAAAAATAAACATATTTTATAGAATAATTATTACTATACTAAAATAAATTCTCGTTTTGATTTGCTGGTTATTTTAAATAGAGTTAAATTTTAAATCTTAAGTTCCTTTAAGAGTATTTCTGTAAACAGAAAAGAGACTTGTATTGGAGCTTATTTTTCGGACCATTTATAACAACATTTTCATATAAAAATGGAAAGAGTTATTAGAATTATATATTCTTTATTGACTTAAGAAAATATTAGAGTGAAAAAACTTAAAAAAAGTTTGACCCTGTACGAGAGCTATTCAGAAAGTTTATCGGTCTCCGAAGTTAGCCCCTTAAACTAATTTATTTTATATTTTAAATAGAAAACTAATCAGTTTAGCTTAGTTTTATTAATATTTTAAATACTTTCCTTCTTAAGCTTATTAATTTTTTTCCTCAAATACCATAATACAGTTTTATTAAAATTTATTTGAATTATTCATAAAATATGCGAATGCTGTGCTTGCACAAAAGTTCAGAGATTTAGTGCTTACACCAATATAATAATTAAAATGTTTTATGGCAAAGTTTGAACAATGAACTCATATTTATCATGAGCTTGCAGTTATTTATATTGACCAATGTCTGGATACTTTTGTCTAAGTATCTTTAGGATACGCAAGCTTTCAGACTATTTGTGGTTGTGGACACTTGAATCTGCAATGAATTTAATTGAATTGCAGTAAGTTTTCTTCTTTGGGGCTTTCGGTTTGTGGTTAAACAAAAGAAAATGTTGTAGATTTTTGTGTATTTGTGTTGAAAATCGAAAGCTCATTTTATGCAGCAATTACAATATAATAAATATATTTCTAACTAGGATTAATGTTTGTGCTTTTCACACATTTTGTCTGGGCTTTTTTTTGTTGCTGTACGAATGCTTGTTTTATTGTTTTTATTTCTTTCGAATTTGTAGTTGCTGTTGTTGTTCTTTGTTGTATTTCAAGAGGATTTATCGCACTTTGACTGCGGGCGCTTTGTTTGCGGGCAGAGAGAAGTCGGGCAACGCGGAGTGACAGGAAAATCCGAGCGACGCCAAACGTACCAAAAACTGCAGCCACATCGGTCAGACAGTCGTATTAGCATTGGAGTGCGGCAGGGGGAAGGGAGTTGAGAAGGTTGGGTAGGCGGGGCAGGGGCTGCGTACGGCTAATGCTGGCCAACACAGCTTTGTGAACGTCTGTTGAATGTTTTGGCGCCAGTTTTGTAAGTCCCCTTAATGCGCCATTCTTTTTGGCCTCAGGGTTTCATACCCATTTGATTTTTTTTTTTTTTTTGGGTTTGCCAACCCTACCAAACTGCGGCGGAGGTGTTCATTTTAATTGCATTCTTCTTCTTCTATGTGTTCGCTGCTTCTGTTGTGTTGCAAAATTGCATGTCATTTGTCACAAAAGCCCATTTGCATTTTCCTAAGCCATATTAATGTATGTATAACTCGGCTTCCAAAATATAGGGGCTTTAAATCCCATTTTCGTGGCTCATCACTGTGTGGATCACAAAATGTAGATTGCGGTTGAATTGCAGCCAAGATTAGTGTTCCAATTTTTATTTCCGTGTATATAAATTTCATTCTCATTATTTTAGAATTTTATTTATTACTTTTGCTGTTTTAATTTAAGTTTAGTTCGCCTTAAGTACTGTCATTGAACAAAGGTTGCATGCTACTAACTGTTGCAGTAAAGGCACAAAGCTTTGAGGTCCTTTTATTATGTACATGTTATTTAAAATGTTATCAAAGCTATTGTCATTATTAATGTGATTTTTTTACCAGCAACCACAAAAGAGGCACTACGTGAGTGAACGTCCTTCACGTGGCAATTAATCAATTTCCTCAAAGCACAAAAAATCAAATTTGTAACACTTTTCTATATATATATTTTTTTAGACTGTGTGATGGAGCTTTCCACTTTTCCACTCCTTTTTTTTTTTAAGAATTTTGCCCTGATGCGGGCCCATTTATATGGCTTCCGATTTTATGGACCTTTTTCTTGTTGTAAGTTCGCATAGTTTATGGCTCTCATTTTTTGTTGGCCCACTACGTACTTACATAGTTTTATGCTACCAGTAAAATGTATCAACTTATTTCCAGCCATAAATATGGCTTCGAGATTGGCCTAATTGAGTGTAATACATGTTGGCCAACAGCAAATATTCTGATTCCAAGCCATCTCCTCCTGCTGCCTCCACTCTGAGCAATTGCCTCAAGTGACTGACTTTTATATCATTTTCATTGCAGCTTCCAATCGCCGAATGCCAAAACGCCGAACAATTTGTAAAACACATAAAAATATCTTGTACTGCAATTTGTTCTAAGTTTTCGCACCCAGAAATTCAAGTTGATGGCTTTCATGTGGGAAATGATTTCCATGTTATCACTGCTGATTTTGATAATACCCTGAGCGAGCTAAGCGGGTATATTAGCTTTGATTGGAGAGTAAAATGATAATTCTAAGTACATTCATATATTTTAGATATATTGAATCTTCCATAGAGGAGTTTTGATTTTTTCGGCATGGACACAGTTAATCATAGCATATATATTTAATATAAATTATAAATTCTGAAAATTACAGGCGGAATGAGTGCTTTTTTTATCTAATATGATTTAAAAGTATTTGATGCAAGCTATATTTTTCCAAAAATTTAAATATTTATTATACTAGCTTTAAATAACATCGGCTTACTTAACTTCTGACATCGTTTGGTATTCATTTCAGCACAAATTCTGATACATGCTTTTCTGTCTGAACTTTTCCTGTGTATTTTAAGTGAGTTTGGCTATTACAAAACCAGTTTTTATACAAATTTTAATCATTTTCCACTTAAACATAGAAACATACTCCTGCATTGAAGCCATGCACACTTTTAAAGACGCCACTGTAAAGAGGTTTCTCTACATTTTCCTTAGTTTTCTATCAAAGTAAGGCTCACGTCTGCTTAAAATATATATTTTTATATTAAAACACTTGATCTTTAGATAAACCATTTGTTTAGTTAAGAACTTTGTTAATATTTGTTCAGTGTGTATTCATGAGTATTGAGCAAATGCCGCTGTCATTGGCTGGAAAGTAAGTTACTTGGCAAACTTTTAGGCCAACAATGACAACTAATAAATGAATATTGACAGGATTGACAGTGTGGCCCACTGGTGGGTCAAATTGTAGCCATTTCAGTGGGTCAGTTTATTTGGCTAGTCATGTAGTCAGAGTCAAGAAAGGAGAGGAGAAAAGAGAACAGAAAGAAAGCAGAAAAAAACAGTTGGAGTTGGTAGCCTATCGACATAAGAACTCGGCTAATCGCACAGTTATCGACTTAATGGTATTTTCTTTTCAAAAAAAAAAAAGACAAGAAAAATTTCTTATTGAAAGGCACTTTGACATGCACGATACACACATACACACACGCAGGAACACACACATACAAGCGCGCACGTCTTGGCCATTTGACAGGCCAAAGCGCACACTTTACCGCCGTTGACCTCGAACAGTTACGGAGCAAACACACAAAGCTCCTAGTCCCAGTCTCCGACCTGGCTGAGAAGCCCTTTGAACTGCAAGTCAAGTCAAATAAAAAACGCAACTCAAAATGGCTAAAGGAACAGCAACTGTGTAGTACAAATATTATAAATAAAAGCTTGGCCTCTATTGATTTCACACATAGCATAGCTTACTACGGAAAAGAGCTGGGAAAATGGAAAAGCTGAAAAAGGAAAACTCATGAGTGTGTTTGTCTTCAGTTTGTTGACCATTTACCTTCCTTTCCTTTCCTTTGCTGTTGTTCTTTATCTCTTTGTCAACGTGCCTACAAATCTTTCAACCAATCGCTGGCTTTCGCCCTCTCTCTTCTTTCCTCTCTCCTTTTCTCTCCTTTTTCCCTCTTCCTTCTGTTTTCCTGACCTCTGGCTAATGGACAGAAATTGCGTTTTAATGAGTCGACAGCTTTATCATTCTTTAGATATTTTTCTTGGTTTATTTTTTATGCGTTCTTTTGTCGTCTATGATTGCCTTATCTCTATGTTATGATCTTTTAAATTATTGTCAATTATGCACAATTATTTGGTATTATTCGGACTCTCCCTTGCTCGCTCTCACTCTTTCCCTTTCTTCAGCTTTCTTTGGCTACTTTAACTTGATTTATTTGGAAATAATTTCGTATATTAAACGACAGTCGAGCTGACAAATTGACAGAATGTCTGAATGACAGGCACAACACAAAATGACAGAAAATTGCAGAAACCATTCGCTAATGACAATTGATTGTTCCACTTACCTTAAATTCAGCGACAAGTTCATTCAATCGCATGCATGTTTATTCGTGTTCAGTATTTAATTTACTTAAATTATTTCATTTTTGCAATTACTTAAAAACGTATTTTACTTGGGGTATAAGTCGTTAGTTAAGACATTTTTTAAATTCAATGTTAGGCAAAAATATTACGACTTTAAATATTTTAAATGAAGTAAAGATTTTTAAGCAAAATTTAAATGTAATATAGTTCTATAAATATCTTTTAAAATATTTATTTCTGACTAGTTTCTAAAAGCAAATTTATTTCTATTAAAGTTTTTTATTTAAAGTTTCATCTTAAATTGTCAAAGCATTTTAAATTCAGTTGAGTTTTAAACTTTTCTGAATGAAAAATGTTTTTTAATGGGTAAATGGTGTAAGGTAGAACTGGCCATGGAATTTGTGGCACTACATCAGAATCTATTAGGGGGATTCCCATATTTGGCATCGCTCGATTCTCTTTGAAATTTCTTGCATTTTCCATAGTCCGATGTTGGTCGCGAATTCCACAGCTCTGGTCGTAAATATGCGTGCAGATGTATGCTGAATAGCATCAACAACAACAACAACAATAACAACAAAAGCAACACCAACTGTTACTGCAACCAAACAACAAATGTGGCTAACACAACGATGCGAGCGACAAAGATAGCAAGCGTGCGAGTGAGACAAAAGAAGCTACATTTGCCTGGAACACGGTTACGGCCTACAGTTCGTTTGTTTTACGACTACATTTGTGCGCTTTTCATTTTCATTTCCATTTTTTGTATTTTTCTGTTCTTTTTTTTTTGGGTTCCCCTGCAGCTTTTCTTATTTTCCAGCCGCTTTTGCACGGCAAATGCTGCATTTGCTATACCCCACTTCAATTTGTTTTACTTTTCTTTGCCCGTTTTAGGCGATTTATGGAGGCAGCTGGCATAAAAAGCAGAAAAGAAAAGAAAGCCAAAGAACACAAATAAAGGCAAAGAAAGAGATGAAGAAAAGAGCGTAGAAGAATGAGCACAAATAGATAAAACCCGTGTCCTGCCAGTCAACAAATTGATTTTGCTGTTTTACCAATTTCTCGGAACCGACTCTGAACAATTGTTGTATTGACTTTAATGGATTCATTTCAGTTCATTTTCAAGAGCAACACTTTAGCTGCAATTTATCAAAGGTTAGCCAAAGGCCAGCGAAACAGTTTGACAATACTTAAGCGGAATCAAGTCAGTCATTAAACACAAGACTATTTTGTAAGGCAAGTACAATAGTATAATTTACCATCACTTATTTAATTAAAAGCCAGTTCCATAACAATCGCTGCAAATCTGTTGAATCTAAGCACAGAAAACAAAAAACAATTGAAATCCCATTCAGATGAACAGGTGATTTCAGGTAATCAATTTCAATTTCTATTTCAATGAAATACGCAACGCTCTGATTATAATGCTCAGCTGCAGAGTAAACTACTTGAGAGTTTGATCCTTATTATTATCCCTAGATAGATACGGGTGTACCACAATAGAGGCATGTTGATTTACATAATCGTTGGATCAAAGGAAGCGGCAACGCGGCGTATAGCCAAAGTTGAAAGTTCATTAGTAAGCCATAAAGTAGACTATAAATTCATGCATATACAACATATGTGAACCACACACCACACACACCTACGCGCACACACACATGGTGAATGGCTCATTATCAACACCCACGCAGCTGGCTGCGAATCTGTTAAGCAACAACAACAAAAACATCTACAAAAAAAAAAAAGCAGCTAAGGATGTGGCTACAACGCAGTTCAAGTGGTTTTTCCTTTTGCCCAACATTTCTGACTTAATGTGTGTATGGGAATATGGGTGTATGTGTGTGTGAGGCATATCTTTAGGCGCCATCCAACCACATATCTACATTTAAATTATGCAAGTTGTTGTCTAGGCTCCAGCTTCTATTTCTTTCATTCTAGCTGCCTAACTGACTGTCTGTCTGTCTGTCTGTCTCACTCCCTCTCTGCTGCGCTAAGCCTGCTCCTCTTCAGTTGTTTGTCTGTCTGTCTGTCTGTCTGTTTGTTTGTTTGTCCTGCCGCCTGTGTCTTTGACCCAGAAGCACACATTTAGACACCGCGTCGCGTTCTATTCTACGCTTTTTATGTGTGTATTTGTGTGTACGAGAGGCAACTTTTGGGCCTGTTCACGATTTCTGTATTTGCACATGTTTGTCAGCCTGCAGCAATTTGCCTACACACACACACACACACACACACAAACATGTACACATATTTTTATACACACGCACACACACACACCCACACATCCAAAGGTCTCTTCTACCTTTGTCGACTTTTTATTTGCGCCTTCTGCTGTTTATTTGTTTAAATTTAACGCATTTCACTCTCACTTTTTTCCACTTTCCCTGTTTTTTGCCTTTGCCGCTTTTTCTATTTTTATTTCTAATCCAAAGTCAGTTTTATTTTGTGGGCGTTGCTCCAAATTATGCCACAAGATTTTTACATTATTTCTTCTTGTTTCTGTATAATTTTTTTTTTTGTTGTTTTATGTTTCTTTTTGCGCTTTGCTTGCTTAAATTTTTGTTGTTGTTAATTAAGCTAATAAATGGAAATTTGCCTAAAAATATGCTTCAATTATTATTGTGGAAAATTTGGCATTTATTAGATATGTTTAACATGTTATTGAGTATTTTTTTGCAGCGTTCTTTGAAATAATTGAAAATTCACTTCTGCCTCATTGAATACACAATTTTATTTCGTCTAAATTATGCTTTAATACTAATTAGCAACAAATTAGTTATGCAAAATACTTTGAAAAAAATGACAACATATTAAAGTTTTGTATTTAAATACAACAGAATTATAATATTAATAATACGATGAAATAATTATTTGTTTCGCCTTAAGCTGTATTAAAATTATGAATTAAATATTAAATTGTGTACTTGCAATTTATTTTATTAAAAATAGTTCAAGTGTTCATTTTGTGGTTTCAGTGATTTATGTGCCAAGTTTTTATTGATTACAGTGTTATCATGTTATGAGTTTTGTTTTTAAATTTCAATCAAAGGTCAACAAACAATTTCTACACATTTCTCTTTTATTTCTTCTTACTTTTATTTATCTTTTTTCTTACTTTGTTGTCCAGTTTTGCTTGATTTGTTTGGCTCGTCCAAAGAATTATTTTCGTTTTGTTTCGCTTTCACATTGCTTGAATTTTCTTCTTCTTTTATTTATGTTTCGTTTTCAATTTTCATTCCACAATTTATTTTTATTTTTTTTGTTCCTTCTCTCTTTTCTAGCTTTTTATTTTTTATACCTCCTTTGGGGGTGTTCGGTGTCTAACTCATGGGCTGCGTTGCGTGAAATCGCATCAGTTGTACAAACTTTAGGCGCGTTATTTAATTTGCCATTGAGGCAGTGCGCTCCATTTATTCAGTCCACGTTCCACATCCTTGTCCAGTCCAGTTCAGTTGGTCAATAGCAATGGTAAAGTTCAGCTCAGCATTTCTCCCCTTTGTGTGTGTGTGTGTTTTGCTGCTGAGGAAAAAAGAAACTTTTGGTATTCCAACAATTCTACTTAGAGGCTTATTTTTAGGCTTGATCAAATTTAATTACAGCACGGCAAGAAATTAGCACCGTTACAGTCACAGTTACCGTTACCGCTACCTTCAGTCACGGATTGAGCCCAGAAAATCAATGTGACCTTGACTAACGTAAGTCCAATCGAGTCATTGAACATGACCCAGTTTGCTACTTGCTAAATAATTGATCAGTTGCTTTGTTTTGTTTGTATGGGAAGTACAGCAGTTTGAATCTGAGTAATTACTGTAGATGGAAGACTTCCTGTCCCTCCCACTCACACATCTCCACCCGCTGAGTCAGTCAGCTTGTTATTAGCCATTGTTCGACACGTGCGCCAAAATTTGGCCTCGTTGAAGGTCCTTAAAGTCCTTTGTATCCGCAATCCAATTCGAATTGCTTTAGCTGCCTGTTGCTGGCTCAGCTTGAATCTAATCTCGTAATTTGACGCTATTCTTAATTTGCAAATAAATTCAAGGAATTTTTGCCAGATTACCTTTGGCTAATAGCCATTTCATTTGTACACAAGATAAATTTAATATATATACATTTTAGTATCAATTAAATTTATAATTTTTAAACTTTTCTGTTTGTTTGTTTAGTTTATAAGCTGATGTATTTCTAGTAGTTTAAATTATCAAGTACACACTTGGGCAATTCACACAAAAAGATAATTTAGTTTAATAATTTGACCCTGTACATGAGCGTATGAGTGCATTAAAGTTGCTAATGATATTTAAATTTTAGTTGCCAACAAACTTTTCACATTTGGCTAAGACCAAACTTTGAGCCAAGGATGTGAACTTATTTAGCTGCTTCTTGTACATATTTACTTTAAGTTCGGACTAGACTAGACTTGACTTGACTTGATTTTGCCTTAAAAGGGCTTGGTAAGTGCCATAAATGTGGCTCCGAATATTTAACGAGCCTTTTTTGCCGCCTTATTAGGGCAATTCTTCTACGCATAACGCATACGCCGTGTGGTCGTCGCATCATCAAAGCTGCCGGGCACTTATTCAGTTTGATTCATAATTATATACTTATTTCCATTTAATGGGCACATCCACAGTTAATGCTCTTGCGGTCGTTTTGTGGATGCCATTTTCTTTACTGGTTTTTCTTTTCTCCCCCATTTTCTTTGCTTGCTTTTCCCTACTTAGATGTGCACTTTATTTATCTGTTGCTTGTGGTTTTGCACTTAAAGCTTGTATTTGACTGTTTATGGATTTAATGTGGCTTATATTTAAGTTGTCGATTTCCTAAACTCAAAGTTCATCACAATTTTTGTTTTTCAACTCGAGTTAAGCTCAATATTTAATCAGCTTTGCTTCGGCTTGAATTAAGTCTCACTTTCAGTCAGTGTCACTGGCCAATTACTACAATCATGTCATTGATCAGCGGTATGCAAGTGGTAGTAAGTTGTTCTACTTCTTCTTTACGCCTTTTACCCAAATCAAATTTATTCCAAGAGTGGGTTAAAAACTTTTTGCGAACTCCATGAATTAGTTATACTATGCTAACGTGTTTAACTAAAACTTTTCCTGGGCCTACACGTTGGTTCGCAGTCTCATCCTGCAGTTTGTTGTTTTGGGGATTCATAAATTATGTCAATGATGCCAAATTGTTATCGGAGCATTTGACACATGTGAAACTAACCGAACCCTGTAAATAATTAATGCCAATAGCCATAAATTGACAGCATGCAAAAAGAAATAGAAGAAAGTTCAAGGTTAACTAATAGGATTAGCAACATAATATTGCTTATGCAGGGTAAATGAAGGATGGGCATATTTAATGCTGTATGTAGTACATACAAATAAGTTTCGAGAGTTTTTCACATATTAATTTAAACTTAAAAGGCGTTTGCAATTTGGTACAATTTGTGGGGGAACGCGAAGTCAAAATTCAAAATAAAATGGCTACACAGCAACTACAGTGAAAAACAAATTCGAACTTAAGTGTAGGCCTATTTTTGTTGATTTAATCATATATTAAACTTTAAGCTTAGAATATATTAATTTAATAAAGAAATTAATAGTTAAATAAGACAGAAATTAAATAAAAGAACTTGGTATACCTAATTGAAATACATATTTTAATCATGATTTCGTTAATAACTAATTTAGTTAAGAAAATGTAAATGACTAAGATATTTTGCCAGTGTATGTATGGCGTCTACTTACCAAAATTTTCCTTTTCTGAGTTTAGACACCTCCGAACATTGCCAATACCAACTTCCTCCATCGAACAAAACCTTTATTCCCTTTGGCACAGGGTATAATAATAAAAACCAATATTATGACACAGCTGGTGTTTGTATTCGTGTCGCGGCTCTTGAAATTTTAATGACAAAATGTCACATTAACAGACGCCATGGATTTACCTGGTAGTCAGCCAGCTCTCGCTTTCAGTTGTTGTAGTTATTATTGTTCTTGTTATGAGCCACAGAGCTTCACATGGTCTGCTCCATGACATGGTACTCAGCTGCCAACTCCGAGCAACGAACGGTGAAAAGTGAACAACCAACAGCAAATAAGCAGACGGCATCAGTTCATTTACCTGAGTCCATCAGGCAGCTTATTTCGCGCTTCGCTGGCACAGCTTCTTCCTGCTCCCTTCGGTCCCCTTCGCCATCCACTCTTCAACTCTGCGCAATCAAATTGTATTTTATATTTTCACATACACACAGCCATAAAGGAATTCATACACACATGCATATGGCTTGTAATTCTCTCATGGTTTGTTTCACTGTGCATCATTTGATTTTATTTTGATTGATATTATTATTGTTGCTGATATTTTAAGCAGATTATTTGCTTAGAGAACATGCTTTTATCTTGTTAATTGTAACAAATAGAAATCACACACACAAATACACTTGTGTCTGTACATATGCAAATATTTGCAATAAGCCAAATTGGCAATCGTGTTGTACTTTTAATCATATTAAAAACCCTCTTAACGAGCAACCAATCTGTAAACGAAAGCATGCATGCAACTCCCACAATTTGTTAAATTATTTATGTCTCTTCACTAATTAATAGAAAACTTAAATTTAGTTGGCCGTTGGCTGTACACATTTTAAATAATACCGAAGACTTACAAGTGCAGAACATATGCCTGTTCTATTAGTTTACACACACATATATTTATTTTCCAGTTATTTTCCATAGAGTGTACTGTGCTCTTCTAACTAATCGCAGAAACACTCTTCAAACTTTCACAGCTGATTACTGTTGGACACTTACGTACACAGTTAGTGCCTGTCGTGTTGCTCTCGCATATTTCTTATATGCTTGTACTCTGTGCTCTTCCAACCCAAGCTAGTGCAACCGATCTAACTTCCCCAACTGACTTGCATTCGCTTACATGTATTCTTACATGCAATATTCTGTACTCTGTACTCTTCTAACCAAATGCAATCTCTACTGTTCAGAGTTTCAAAGCTGCCTAAGCTCAGACACACACCAAAGCAGAGCTTTGCCGTTACTCTCTCTTAAATCTATCCCCGTTTTTATTTGCTTGTACGCTGTGCTCTTCTCACCAAAGGTAGTCCAACGGCTGCCTCTACTTAGCTGCCCGCCCTATCGATCTTGCATTCGCACGCATTCTATTTAGTGTGTACTCTGTACTCTTCTAACAATACCAAGCTTTCCATGCGTTCTCCATAGGCGTACTCTGTGCTTGTCTAACCAATGCTTGAATGGTCTGAGCTGAACAGTTATTTCCTTTTGGTCTCATCCTTCTCCTTTGCATGTACGCTCTTCTCTGCTGTCTAAAGCTAAAGCTCCGATCAAAACTCCACAGATCTCTTCTCTCCTTTTCCATTTGTTTTCTGTTTACGTTTAGTGTGGACTGACATACTCAGTGATTAACCAAGTGCAAAATTGCATTTAATTTTCAAATATTTGCAAATTGTGCAAGTCTTAATTATAATGTATGCATTTATAGTAAGGCTATTAAGCAGCTTTCAACAAGGTCAAATGGCATAGAACAGACTGAGTAATGGTAATTGCATTTGTAAATGAGCTGGCAAAGTCGTTGAGTTAAATTACATAACTTACTTAAAAAGGTATCAATAAATTAACTAAGACTTTTGGCAACATTAATTCTTTTGCCTTGGGGAATATGCTTGGTAAATACTTACATAATAGGTAGTAAGATACTTGGAAACTTTACACCTTTTACTGCTGTAATTCATCTCAAAGATTCTATTGATTTTCTCAAAGCTTTTCATTTACTTAGTTCGACGTGTTAGCAAAATTCTCATAAATATTCAAGTTTCAGTATTGAACTCGTTTAGTCGACTTGCTTTTAGCACAGACTGTTCATTAGGTTTATCCACAATATAACACTCGATTCGAATGCTGGGTCCATTAACTGCATTTCAGTTAAACGTCAACAGTTTCAGTCACAATTTCCTTTCCCTTTTATTTTTCTGTACTCGTAATTGTACTTGTCCTTGCTTGTCGTTTGTTTGCTTCTTTGTTTGCTCGCCGACGTTGTCCCCTTTTGGCTTACATACATACAGTACATGCAGTAGGACTTGATATCAGAGTCAGCAAGGTTTGTGTTTTGTTCTGGGTAGAAGGATTGCGTACTCGAGTTAACCTGCTTCAGCTTTGCCTTGAGGGGCAATCGGCACCGACAACGGCAACGGCAATGGCATTCGCATAAATTTCTGCAAATACATACTTGTATGCAATGATTTACAACTGATTTAATATGATAATTGGTATGCGCGGCAAAGAGATAAAAACCCATCAACATTTTGTACATTTTGTAGCATTGATGTCGCTTTAAATGCATTGACTGCGGTGTGTGTGCTTCTACTCAACACACACCCGACTCTATTCAGACCCTTGAATGACTCGGCATCCCCTAAAAGCCCCAAGAAGCTCCCAAAACCCCCTCTAGTACCTCTAGTAACCACTTTGCGTTTTCCCACAAAGTGTGCGCTGTCGTGTGCCGTTTTTTTCAATTTTCCACCGCGTCAATTAGGCGTTTCTCCCCTAAAAAAGCATCTACATACCGCATAGTATTTCCATAAGCATATCCATCTAACCCATGCCAGAGTCAGACCAGCAGCATTTACAGCGTCTAGCTTGAATAAGGAAAAAAAGAAGAAATTGTATATATATGCCATAAAATGCTTGTTATAAAATTTAATGAAACCGCACACGACGCGAACACATCGCACATTCCTTTTGCCTGCCTTTTTTTTTGCACTCCAAGGGGCAACATAAATTTGTCAAGACTTTTGTAACTCACTTTTATGAAAAAATTCCTAATTCATCAGCTTTGAATATAGTCGAAATCAGTTTAAATACGCTGCAGCCTAGCTAATAAGTTGGCAGCACTTAAGCGACAAGTTGGCAGTGCTGTGTGAAGAGAAAACTTAAAGAGTAGGCTTTTGGCATGTTACTGAAAGTTGAGCCCCAGCCTACTGTTATACGGTAAGAGCATTTACATTTTGAGTAACTGTAAGTGTTAAGTGTAACTGTATTTGTGTAGCTGAATTTCAGAAATTTGCTGACGTTTGTGGCAAAGGCGCAACCTTCTTAATGGTTTATGAATTTGCTTATCACGTATTTTTCTGGCAGGCCATACACTCGGTCGCCCCTTTGCCAAATTAAATGGGTCGTACGTGTTTGCATAAAGGCAGCCCGCACACACACATTCGCACTCACACACATTCCCTACCGTACATAATATAAGTATATACAATTTATGCTCTGAACACACACAGTACCCTACCCCCTCCCCATTTGAGCCCTATTCTTACGGCTCCTGCTGCATTCCTGGGGCAGCTTCATTAGCCCTCGTCCAGTTGCGAAAATTGCTTAAGCTGCTCATGTCGCACAAAAAAAGATTGGTGGAAAAAAGGGACTGAAGAAGAAGCAGCTGTGGAGGGAAAACCTCAAGTAACTGTTAAGCTACGGCTGCTTCATTTGTTTTAATATTCTTCAAGTGTTTTCATGACCGCCATGTAAAATTTATTGCAGCTTAACAATTGTGAAAAGCTCAAACTCAACTCGCGCGACTCTTTTACTTTTTCGCCGCAGTTTTCTCCACAGTTTTCACCCTTACCGCTTTTCACTCGGGTAGTTGGAAACTTTTTGGCTAAGCAAACTTTCGGCCTAGCAAAAAAACAAGCAGACCAAAAAAAAAAAACTGCAAAAATGCTGCAAAAAAACATAAAATAAAACGCATTTAAAATCCAGTGCAGAAAAAACATTAAGTTTTCCATTAGATACTTGCTGAAATTCACTTTCATTATTGACTAAAATGCGGGTCACCGAAGCTCTCAAAAACGAATCTCGACGAGATCTAAACAATTTTCTTCATTGCGCTACAATTGCGCTTTTCACATTTCCCCAATGCTGAGTCATTTCACTTAAGTGATGTACGAATCGCATTAAAACTGATAATAATTTTCAAATACAAGTAGTTTGTTCTTCATTTATTATTGATGCACTCAAACTGTTAAAAACATATCTTAGAAGGAGACTATAATTTTAAGTGTCAGCTACATTTTAGTTTAATTTATTTAGTGAGGGACCGCAATATGTTAGTAAACATAACAGAAAATGTAATCAATCTTCATATTTAACAGACTCAGATTAAGAAAATTTACATGTGTCATGTTAATGTAACACTGCCAACTGTTAATGTTATTCCCAACAAAGACATTAAATAAACCTCATTACTGCCCAAACAATCAAGCAGGCGAGAGTTTTTAAGCAATTCCTTCAACTAAGAATAAGAAAATGGAAAATAACGACTTCGAGGAGCCTCAAAATCGTGACTTCGATTATCCGCTTGTCAGTGCTCTCTGCAACTTTATGGAATTCTGTGTGACGATCTGGCCAATTATCGTGTGCATTATCATGTACTACGCCTGCGCCAAACGGTTCGACATTGTGGTCTTCAAAGACGACAGCTGAATGTACGTAAGCGGTTTCGAGTTGAGAAAAGTAATACATAAAATAATCAAATACCCTTTTTTCTACAGGCAAGACAACCTCCGCTGCCTGATTTCTATGAATTAATCAGCTTTAAAAAAAATCAGTTCATTAAACCGTTTTATTTTTTAACAAGCCATTCGTTTTGGGCTTGGGATTCTGTGTAAATAAGATGGCATTTACTTAAGAAACTGAGTTGGCAAAGTGACATATTTAATTCTTAGCTTTGCTTTGCTCATTTTCTGCTCGACCAATTCATTGAAGACCATTCTCAAGCATAATGAAGTTAGATAGATTCGTATCTTTTCTAATTTGCTGCCCAAGTGCTTGTTAGCTAGCTCATTAAAAAGTCAACCAGACCGCCAACAAATCGTCTACTTAGGTTAAAAGACCGAGACACAAATAACAAAGAAAGGGAAAAGACAATGCCACAATGGGAATGCAGAAAAAGGGGGAAGTCCCTGTGAGCACGTGCGTTGTGGAAAACGAGTGAAAAATTTTAAAATAGTTGCGAGTGCTTGGAAAGCCACAAACTGTAACTTGTCTTAACTCAACTTGTAACTGCTTCGACATTTGTTAAGCCAGTCAGTCAGTCAGACAGTCAGTCAGTTAGACAGTTAGTCAGTCTGTTAGTCACTCAGTCAAAGTTGTTGTTGTTTTGTGGCTTTTACACAGACAATTTGCCAAGGCTAATAATCAGTGGCAGCTGGCAAGCAGGATTTTTGGGTCCTAAGTCAACACAAAGCAGCACATTTGGCATTTCCTTTTCTCTTCTTCATTTTCTTCTTGTATTCCTATCTTCTGGTCGAAATATGGCTAAGTGATTTAAGGTGCACCCCAAACTTTCTCTCACCTTCAGACAATTCCCCCTTTTTGTATGGGGCCGTCAAAATATTATATACGATTCCATATACTATATAATATATAAAGAAAAATATTTGTAGTCGTAACTCATTTTGTATGAGAGTTACAGCCAAAAAAAAAAGAGAAGAAAATGTTTGCAACAGCAGCTTTTACTTTTCCATTAGTGCAAATATTTTGTTGAATGCATCCCAGAGGTAACCTTTGCCCGTATTTCTATTTGGTCGCCCGTTTCCCATGTCCTGTGTCTTGTGTCCTCAGCCCAGTGTCCTTGCCTTATACCACCTACTTTTCGACTGGATTTTAAAATCCATTTTGAAGATATTTGCTCAATAGCTACTGCTGCTGCTGCTTCTGCTTTTCCTGCTGTGAAAGTAAAAAAAAAATAAATAAAATAAATCCAGAGAGTCGCATTATGAGACGACAAAAATTGAAAACTAAAGTGCACTTGTGCGCCAACCGAGGGACACACGACGAAAAGACACCCGGCATCTCAGCAGGTTTTGCAAATAGTCCTTTTTGGCTCCTGGACCTGAACCTGGACAAAAGCCGTTAG
This sequence comes from Drosophila nigrodunni, assembly GCA_020829145.1. NCBI lineage: Eukaryota > Metazoa > Arthropoda > Insecta > Diptera > Drosophilidae > Drosophila > Drosophila nigrodunni. The sequence goes on from JACVCZ010000003.1 coordinate 11,253,217, forward strand.
AATCCTTAACGAAAATGCTGTCCTCCTCGTTAGCATTGGTTAACAGCGAACTTGGCGCTGAAAATATGTTTTGGGATATGAATTTCTCAAAAGGCCTTTGAATTTTTAGTTCATTAAATGTAAGAGGAAGTTCCCTGCACAGTGGTAACACTTTCAAAAATTTGTGTGTGAAATTTGTAAATTTATGAGTTAAATTTTAGTTCTTAATTCATTTAATTACATATGTATTACTAACACAATATTTTGTTTATTCAGAAATGCTTTGGTTCTTAGCTATAATTTTAAAGCATACTTTTAGGGGCTGATAATAAAAGCGTCCTAATTGTGACGTTTTCCATAAGAAAACTAATCAAATCTCCCTGTTAAATAAAAAATAACTATCTGGCTGTGTAAAGACTGGACTTGATTTTATTTTTAAAGTGAAAAATTCAGCCAAATTCTTCATTTCTGTGATTTCAGCCCATTGTGCAAACCATTAGTATGTTCAATTTGAGCAGAGAGTACGCAGAGCAGAGAGTCGCAAAACACAGGAGAATGGAGATAGAAGCATGAAGGCATGTGGAAAGGCATATGAGGGCAGGGCAGAAGCTGTTCTTTAGAAGGACTAGCGAATGTGTGCATATACATTTTAGGAGTAGTTGTTTATTTGCTGAATTTGGTTTTGGTGCCACATGAGTGTCACTTGTGGCACGCGCCATTTTTCAGCGCATACCATTTTTGGGTGACGCAAATAACGAGGCAAATTTGAATGGATGGATGGATGAATGGATGCTGTGTGATGGTAAGCACAATATACCATACACTGTTGATGATGATGATACAATGAAAAGCAATGTCAAAACCTATTGTATGTGGGCATAAGTTGGTGTTGTTTCTAGCATTCACCTGAAGGGATTTCATCAGACTGACTGATTGACAAATATACGTAAGCTGGCAGCTTAGACAAATGCCTGACGCGTGTTTCCATTGACATATAGAAGCGTTTGCGAGTGCAAGTCTATGATTAAATTGGATCAAGTATAGTCGTTGACATCAATGGCAAATCATTTTCACATGTCAGTCGATTTAATATCAAAAAACCCCGTCAAATTGATTAATTAATGAAACAATGAATTGAAAGATATTTCACTGGCAACTGCAATTGTTGATAAATGATGCGAATCGTTGTCCAAAAAAATAACAAAACTCGTATTCGCACTTGAATTCGTATTATGGAAAAGTTCGTCCACAGACAGTTGTCACTCTTGGCCAAAAGTCATTTGCGTTGGGGAAAATGATGCGTAAACCATTTGAAGTTGAATTAAATTGTTTGTGCTGGGGGTGAATTTCGTTTCGGAAAAATTGGAAAATGGCAAATGGCTTCAGACCCGCTGCCTGCGGTTGAAACTTTCATTTTGGACTTTTCATTTTCAATTAAACTCAGTGATGGCGTTTTTAAGAAACTCCCATTGTCTCTCTCCCCTCTCTCCCCCTCTCGCCTTTTCTGTCTCACTCACTCTCTGTTCGAGCTGTGACAATTCTGCATTGATTTTCTCAGTTTTGCTCGTGAAAATTGTGGGCAAATTTTTAATTAGCTTTTGCTTAGAGAAAATGCAGTTTTCTAATACTGTTAAAAATGTTTGCAGTTCATTAACCACATAAAATTTAAATGATGTGAAGACAATCGAAAATGTATTGTTATAAATACAAAATTTAATTTTCTTTACGTACAAAAATATTATACGCAGAGAAACCATTTTTAGACCCCGTACTCTAAAAAAGAGTATAGGGGTCTATTAGGTTTGTCAGAAGCGAAATGTGCGTAACAGGCAGAAGGAGGCGTGGCCGACCCCATAAAGTATATATATTCTAGATCAGCATCAACAGCCGAGTCGATATAGCAATGTCCGTCTGTCCGTCTGTCCGTCTGTCTGTCTGTCCGTCTGTCTGTCCGTCCGTCCGTCCGTATGAACACCTGGATCTTTTAAACTACAAGAGCTAGAGCCACCAGATTTGGAATGAAAGTCCGTCTATGTTGCAGGCAGGTTAAGTTTATTTCAAATTTTTGCCACGCCCCCTACCGCCCCCGCAATGAGCAAAAAACCAGACACACCTCGAAAAAAATGTAGTTTTAGGCCAATAACTCAGTAACTATGGCACTTAGGAACACCATTTCTGGTAAACAGGTTGCTAGTGACACCCTTAATGCAATGCCATTAAAAATTTTGAGCTGCCACGCCCCTTTTCCCCACATCAGCTAAAAAACTTTTACGCTTTAATGCCGTTTTTAAGGCATTTATTCATATAGTAGAGTGTTGTAATTCAACATTCGTATAGAGACATATAAAATCAAACTATTCTGAAAGCGGCATCAACATACTACCTTTAACAAAAGAGCTACTGCGTTACAAAGTTTGTTATTTAACTGCAATATCACTTACGCGCGAGAGCGAGACAGAAACATACAAACACATGTTCGAACGTTTTCGATGCTTGTGTGGCGACAGCGCTGCCGGCAGACGCTGGCCGCGCCGAATACACACACACATACATACATGCATACATATAATTTTAAACGAATATGTGTTTGTATGAATAATATGTAAATGCTGATATTCGGAGAATTCTTGAAAGTGGCGCGTGGTGCAACTGATAGAGTTTGTCTGAGGTTGTAGGTTCGAAAGCTTGCAATGCGAATTGTTAAATTATTTTTATTAAATTTCAATTCAAATTGAATACAAATGTGCACTACTACATATGAGAGTACGGGGTCTTTTATAGTCGGCTCGGTCGACTGTAGCCTTTCTTACTTGTTGTAGCTAATTTAGTTGTTTAAATGCTTAAGCAGTTCGTGCGCTTATGCGTCGTATACGTCATATTGTGTGTCACATAGCGTATACGCAACATTTGGATGCTGAACTCGTGGCGTGCCGTGCTAATTGTTTAAAGCACATAATTATGCAGCCAACATACACATACAAACACAGAGAGACCCATAGATAAATATACATGGCGTATGCGTAATATGCTAATATATCATACTTTTTATGTAGCTGCTGTTTCTCATTTTTCTAAAGGTGTGCGGTGTGGGAAAATTTGTGGGAAATGAGGAGCAACTTCATGGCACGGCAGACATGAAAAATGCAAAATGTAAAACAGCCACGCCTCCACCTATGAGTGTCTGTGTGTGTGTGTGTGTGCGTACTGCCATAAACTTTGGCTGGTCCCACTGTCTATCTGTCCGTCTGTCTGTCTGCTGCCTGAGCTCGTCTCACTTTGTTACACTAAAACAAAAGGCGACGGCAAAAACCTCGTTTTGGACTCTTGAGTTGAAAATTTGAAAATTAAATGAAGTCAGTGACTGTGTCAGTGACGGAAATGAGTTTGCCATTCTGGATGATACCCGCAAAACCCCCTTTAACCCCAGCTCTTAAGTACCCCAAAATATAAGAGGAACCCGTTCAGACCCGCAGCCCCTAAGCCCCTTAGCCACGCCCTTCCGTCCCTCACACATTACAGTTAACGTTGCATGAAGCAGGCAACCGGAGTATTTATGACTTTTTGAGTTGTATATGTATATGAATTCATTAGCATTTGGCATTTGCAACCTCTGCACATATACACAAAGAGGGAGAGCGAGATACCGTAAGTGTGTGACTGAGAGAGAGAGAGAGAGGGAGAGCTCTTATCACATGCAGATTGCTTGGGAAACACATCAATCATAAACTAAAATGTTAAGCGATAAATTCATCGTGTTCAATAGGCAAAGCAGGCAAATGCTACAAATGCCACAATCGACTGCAAGACAGATGGATGGACACGCAGGACACGCAGAACATACAGGACATGGGGCAGGACATGAGGCAGTTAACTTGGCTCTCAAGTGTTGCAGTTGATTGACCAAATTGAATTGTGTGTTGTGGGTGAATTCGACTTGGCTTGAACTAAACTTGAACCCATTAGTTACACATTTTGAGCAGGCCAACAAAGAATAGCAGGCAATGGAGTCACGTACTAACGAAAAGGCCAAAACGGCCCTTAAATATAGTCTAGTATGAAAGAGTAAAAAAGAAATGTTGCACGAAAAAGTGAAAAAATAATACTTTGCTACAAAATAATAATCATTTTCAGTCTCTTTCAAATTATAACTCTTTCTGTAGTAATAAATATAACAAATACATAATAGCTTTAAAAATAAAGTTCCAAGTTCCAAATTGACTAAGCGAATCACTAATTTTGTTGCAAAAAGAGTACGGGGTCTAAAATTACAGCGAATGTAATAATACTCACACTGAATACTTATTGACTTTGTTTGTCGTCTTTTAATTGAATTAAAAAGTGCATCAATGTATACTCTGGGCATCAGTGCTGGACATCGAAGTTTTAAACTGATTAAAAGCTATACGAAAGTCAATGAACCCGTCAAACGAATAATATTTATAAAAAAGCACAAAAAAATGAAACAAACAAATAATTTAATTTCATAAAATATACATTTTGCCACTTAAAAAGCGCCCGCAACGAGCTAAAAAATGAAAAAAAAAAAAATACAGCCGAACCCAAGCAAACCCAATTGAACCGAAACCAAACGAACCGACCAATTGACTGACTGACTGAATGGCTGTAAATTAAATTGCAAAATATTCAACAAATATTTGCACTCAATAAAAGTAAATTGCGTTTGGCAAAAAAGCAAATAAAGCAACAGAAAGTCGCCAGCAAACAGGCTAAAATTGGCAGTGGCAATGGCAACAGGCCAGAGAAAGAGACAGAGACAGCAACAGAAACAGAAGCTCAAAATCAGATTCAGAATACGAATGCGAATCAAAAACAGATTCACATTTCATGTTCCGCTTTCCAACTGGGAGCTGTGGCACAAAATGAAAATAAAAATAAAAATTTAAATCAAAATCAAAATCAAGCGCACAAATAGCATCAAACAATTTGACTAGATTATTCAATTTTATTTCGTTTCCTCCAGCACTCATAATATTCAAATGCGAATAATTGTTAAGTGCTGTCTCAAATTTTCGACTGCAAAAATGTTTTCTGCTTAGAGTAAAATTTTATTCTATTCATTAGCTACGCATTCATGGCAAACGAGTCGCCTCATTTTGTTGCAAGATCATTTGGCACAAGTTAATTGAAAGCTCTATGAGCCGCTTTTTCAGGAATCAAGTTGTTGACAAATCAAATCAAATACTTTAGCTTGCTTTCAAAAAATCTTTGCGAAAAGTTTAAAGCAAACAACTTTTGATAATTTTAATTAAGCCAAACTTATTTGTAGATAAACAAGTCGGAATATTACAATTTCGTTTTATTTTTTTTTTTTAACCTTGAAGCAATTTAATTGTATTTTATATAATGCTATAATTCATCTCTTGACTTTATTCTCGTTGGCTCTATTTTTGTTTGCCTGTTTTTGTTTACGACGGAACAAAAAACATTGCCTACTTTTCGGCGGCGCTTGAATTAGAAATATGTTTCAACTGAAAAGTTTCTTGGCCTCTTAAACTACTCGGAACTGAAACGGGAACTGGAAGCGGGTGGAAAGCATTTGGCTAATTGCCAACCAAGGGAAACAACAGCAACAACAACAACTTCGTCAAGGACACGACAAGTTTTGCAGTACCTTTTGCTGCTTTAAATTAATGAAATCATAACGTCGCAGGTGATGAGAACGAAGCAAAGCGACGCGCCGTGAAACGAAACGAAGCGACGTAGCTGCCCTCACAATTTAATTGCTAATTTTTTTAATTTTTCTTCCACTTTCTCTCTCTTTCTCTCTGTTTCTCACCTTGGCCCTTCACCACGTTGATTGCTGTTTGTGTGTGTTTTTGTGTGTGGTAGGGGTGCATATTTTTAAATTCCATTACGCAAAACCTACGCAGCGTATACGTAATTCAATTTACATTAGAGCCAGGTTGAGACTTAGTTGAACTGTACTAAACTTGGCTAAAGGCAGCTTTAAGTACACTTGAGGCTGTAGCCAACTTATGCAACGGCCTTCAAAGTACTTTCGAGTGACGCCATGCGCCATACGCCATAAGCCTTATGCCACATGCCGCTTGCCACATGCAGCAAGCAGTATGCAGCCTGTTGCAGTCACCGTTGAGGCGCCAGCAACCGCCACTCGATTAAGCGCAGCACTCAACGAGCTCAGCTGGCACAAATCTAACTAACTAATTGCCAAGTTTTGCTTGACGCTATAATTGCTTATTACACGGCAAACTAGTTCACAATTCCAGGCAACCATAAAGCGTACTTGCCACTCCTCAGCTCAACTCACACCGCTCACTCGCACGCCTTCCTCCCACTCACCCCATCACACTCTTGCTCCATTCTGTTCTTCATAGCGTCATTGTCAATTTGACGGCAAGTGGCGTGCCATGGCCTGCGAACCCATTGGCAGCTGGACTCGGAAATAAACATTTACTGTTCGCTATCTGTATAGAATTGTGTCAGTTTCAACTACAGTGAACAATCACTAACAGCGACGAGTGAGTTGACAGAAAGCAACTTAGATTTTGTGCTCAATATGTTGACAAATGATTGAAATAAAGGAATATCTAGAAATGTCTTGCAATATTAAACCATTTTATTTAATTTAATTATTTTATTTTGATTCAGAAAAGAAGTATTGTCCTCTAATGTCCTTAATATTCACCTCTTCAAATATATATTTATTAAAAAATAATATATAAATATAGTACTCTCTTAAAAGCCAATAAGATACTGAAATAAATACACTAAAGCTTTGCTTTAAACTCAAAGTTCAACGACTTGAAGTTTGCATTTAAATAAATTGTGTTGTCCTTTGTGAAGGGACATAAAAATATAACGTATACGCTGAGTTGCACACACGCACACAAAGAGAATGAGCAAAAAACAGTTAATTAATTAAGTATTTACATACAGCAAATATACACACACACATGCACACACAACAAACAGAAAAAAGCAAGTAAGATGAAGATGGGAGAGTGGGAGTGGCAATGGGCGTGGGAGAAAGGAGGTAGAAGGCAGGAGGTAGATGCGGCTGCAAACCAAACGTCAGCCATTGGCATTGCCTTTTACACTTCTTCCTTTTGGAAGCAACAATTGAGGTTAAGTGATTGTTGAGCGTGTAAGTGGCGCTCGTTAGCCCGCTGACAAGACGTGTTCATCAGCATGTGGCTCAGTCAGTCAGTCCGACTGTCTGTCCGAGCGACAGTGGCTCTACGGTTAGCCAGTCAGGTAGTAAGAGAGAGCTCTGCGTCCAGGCAAAGCTGTTTGGCTGGCATTAAGCAGACAAACGACCAACAGTTAGAGAATGCCAAACGAAACCCATTCGACTGAGAGTCAACCATTTAAATCGACCATTTTTCATTTGACAACTCAGTGTCTGTCTGTGTGATGGAAGAATGGGAAAGGTCCGGTGGGCGGTAAGCGGTTCAGAGTTGGGCGTGTCCATTAGCAATCAGTCTGACCAATCGACCAAAATGTTGTGTAATTAATTAGCCAACACGTTGCATGCCAGCGGATTTAACCAAGAAATTAATTTTAAAATCCGCACACACTTTAAAATCATTTCATCAGTTGGTCAAGCAGAATTAAAAGCACTTCTGACATGTGCAGAAAGCTCAAATGAAATTAATTTAATTAATTAAGTATGCAATAAGGTTTTTGAAAGAAGAAAAGACAAAAGGAATAATTAAATATGTTTAAAGACACAGGAGCAACAATAATATACAATTATTGAACATTTTACAAATTGCTTTCTTTGAATTTAAGCTCAATTTAAGCTCACTTTAAGCTTTAATGTATGGTAAAAAATATTAAAATTATTATTAACTCGTAGCAGTTGGTTTTTTCCAGCAGCGCAGCAGATAATTCATCATGTGAATTACTCAAACCAGTTCGCAAAATGTCAATCTCTGTTACACACATCCACACACACGGTAACCCGAATACACACACACACACACACACGCACATACTGAAAGTTAAGGTTTTTTCTGTTTCTGCAGCACTGCGCTCATTTTTATGGCTTGCCATGTTTTTCGCTGTTGGCCAAGTTCGTTGTCATCGTCATCGTTATTCTCCAGTTCTACCTACTGACTGCTGCCTGCTACCTTCTAGTGCTCTAACACCATGTGCGTGTGTGTGCTTTGTACTCTTTTTTTACACATTTTTTTTTTTTGTACATTTTCAACTGTAATCACATCATTTTACATCATATTTCATACTTCATCTTGTTGCCATGGATGGGTAACGTACAAAACTCAGCTTGCTGCGTTCCTCTGTGCCACTGGCACATTTCTAACTCGTTTTGTCCATGGTGACGCAGCTGTGTTTGTTTTTTAAAGCAGACACAAACTGGTACTGAAGACTGCTCTGTAACGGTAATGGTAATACGAATACAGTTACAGTTACAGTTACAGCAACAATTTATAAACATGACACACAGGAAATTACATTAAGCAGCACCACAGATTTGACAGCTTGACGCTGAGAGGCTTTAAGTGCACAACTACAACTTAATCAAAGCTCAGTACGAGTAAGAGATACAATTAAGCTAAAAGTATTTAACATTTTAATTCTGCACAGTACTTGGCCTATATCCTGCAGTAATAACTGTACACATGTGATGCTTGAAGAACTGATTTTATAACCAACCGATTTCACAGTCCGTTGGCTGTGCTTTGTTATCTGCACATAAATTATAATGCTAGCCAGTTAACAAGATAACAAGATGTATATGCGAGCCATTAACGCATTTGCAGTTTACATAACCTGCAGTCAAATGAGGTCAACGCTGCGTATACGTAACATTTAATAATGCAAATCAATGCAGGCGCCACTTGCTGCTGTTGTTGTTGTCGCTATTTTTGTTGCTATTGTTGTGCTTATCTTGCATAAATGCAAACTATGCAAATTATTTTAATGGCAAACAAAATGCAACCACAAGGCCTCGAGAGCAACCGACTAATAACCTGGCCGTATCCCAGCCCGTGAGCTAGAGGAAGAGAGAGAGAGAGTGGGATGGAGGGAGGGAGCGCGAGCGAGCGAGATAGCTTGAGACTAAGCAAGCAAACAGCCTATTTGGCCCACTGACTAAAGTGACTATTTTGTGAGTCCATAGTTCCCGCCTAGCATCAGTTCCATTCTGTTTCCAGCCACAAGTCAGTCATAAAGTTAACTCTGAGCATTTATGCAAATAGCTCACACACACAAATACGCACACATACATACACAGAAGCACATACAAACACAAGCACATAGCACGCTTAAGTGTGTGTGCCTTTCTCTTTCTCGCTGTCAGTTGTTTTCCTTCTCTCACTGTGCGATTGAGTGTATGTGTGTGTGTGTATATATTTATATGTGTGTGTGTGTTTTTGTATCGCACTAACGCATTTGGAAATGTGTCAAAGTAGACAGCAACAACAGCAGCAGGAGTTAAAACAACAAGTAAAAATACTGTAGCTGATTTAGCACGATACAAAAATACCCTGCTTTCTTAAAGGAGTCGTATATACACTAGATCAACTGTAAGCTCTTAAATTTAAGCTGTGTTGTTTAGGAATACTTGATTTGTTGCTAGTGGTAAATTAATAGCTTTATCTTTTTCTAAATTCAAAGAACAGTTAAAAATAAACAAAGCTATTTAAATATTATTTACTCTCTCTTAAGTAGACAAATCCCAGCCTACACCGAATTAAGTTCGGATTAACTTAACACATATTAAAACTATCGATAACGGGTTAAACTAACCACTGTTTAATTCTAAGTTTATCTTCAATGTCTTTATTTATAATTATGTGCTTCTGTACTAAAGCTAAGAATTGTCATACCCTAAGACAGGGTATATTAGCGTCAACAACAATGCCAACTAACCGCAACAACGTACCAACTAAGCAACGAAACAGTCGCCTCCTGCACAGTGTCCTAATTTGGTTTCATTGTGAGCATTATTCTTATTTCTGTGCACTGCCTGAAATTGCCTACTTACAAATTCAATTTCCACAATGATTGCAATCACTATAGCGAAAAAGGAGAGCACATATGTCAGCTAGCTGAGGTGGGGCTGTAGCTGGTTGGGGGCGTGGCGGGTGTGCGCCTCAACAAGTTGTAGATAAGAGCAACATACGTGCAACATTTACCGTTTGCTTACGTGATGCCAACAGGCAAATGATGCGCGGATGTCTCATCCTATCAAAGATTATTTCAGTTGCTTCTTCTTCATCTAGTTGGCGGCTGCCTAGTTAGCATCTGGCTGGAACTATTCGATGTGTGCTTTCTCTCTCCCCGTCTCTGTCTCCATTTCCATCTCTTTCTCTGTCTGTTAAATAAACGTGCTGGCATTTAGCACAAGTCTCGTATCGTTTCACTTGGCGAATTTAGCACGCATCACTACAGTGGTACTTCCCTGTCGACGCCTTTACACCAACCAGCAGCCAGCAGCCAACAGCCAGCAGGCAACAGCCATGAGCCAAGAGCCACCTTCTGCTGTCAAGTTGGCCCAAATTAATGTTCATTAGTCACGTCGCGGGTGTAATCAATTTATAATGTGACAGAGACCGGCTGCGGTTGATGTTAGTTATGCTGCCAAACTGCCAGGAGCACAGTTAATAACTTTGTATATAGGAAACGGGTTGTGAGCTCCACTGTGCTCCAAGCACCTAAACTATTTCGAATTTTCAAATACTTTGGGGATTACAATATCGAATAACTACACCATAACTTAAGATGGCATAAATTTAAATATTCCAAGAAATGTTAACGGCTTTAAGAGTCTAAGGTTGAAGGCTCCAAACTTTACTAACCAAATGTGAAATAGACTATGTTAATTTCCACTTTATTTGAAAAGAATTGTATACATCAAATTAAAGTTATAATTTACAATTAGTGTGCTCATTTGTTTTAAAACTAAAACATCTAAAATCATAATAAATTTATTATTCGTTCCGGATTAGTATCATCTCATCTACCATAAAAACAAACTAAAATGATTCACTCATTTAATTCCAAAATTCCAAGTTTCAATCGCAACTGTTCATAGATTAGGTACATCATAATGGTGGCTGGAACTTTTCGAGCAAATGTTGGAGCCAAGCCCCGAAAGGGACCCCATCGCCCAAAACGCATCATATATTTGATCGCATATAACATATTCGGGAATTGTCCTGGTCGGGCATTCATCATTAATGTTTTCAACACATCGAAGGGTTGTGTAATAATTGAGTCGATGATCGAGGATATAACAGAGCTTGTGAAATGCAATTTGACATCGTCTCGCATTTCAAACCGATTAAGTAGCTCAGATTTGACCTACATAACGAATATACTGACCATTAATTGAGTGTGTTAAATAAACAGAATTTGTCCTACTCACCTGATCGTAAACTGCAATTTGGCCAGTTGTTCCAATGGCTGCTTTGAGCACTGAGGCCAAGCCACCACTGTATAGCGCTTTCCAGCCCTCTTCCCTTGGTATGCGCATTAAAGCGTCCGATAGACATCTATATCTGTGTAAATCAATGCTCATAAAACATTACTTGTGTTGAAATAATTGTTTATTACTTGCGATCAGGATGCTTCATATCTGTCTGCATCCGTATGTTGACAACATCCAAGGGAATGCTAAGAAATGATCCAATGGCTCCAGCTATACAGGCCAGGCCAACTTTAACCAAAAGCCCATTGTCCCTCAGCTCCATATCCTTGCCCATCTCATACAATGTAAATCGCAGACTTGTTGAGAACATTTGCCGTGTCGCAGCTGCAGGAAAGCCATCATAAAAACCAATATAGCCTGTAATGAAGCGAAGAAAAGTTTTAAATAAGTCGGTTCGGCAGTAAAAAGGGATTGGGTTAAAAACAACATATTATTTGTTTGTAGAAAGTAAGGCTATTCCTAAATGATCGCTGTAGAATTCATCTAACAATTCTACCTCCGTTGTATCCCAATTATTCCTTTTCGTACCTACAGTTTCTGTACTTGCTATGATATAGTATTCCAATCTGATCGCAATTTGTACACTGGAACACCTCCTGCCGAGTCTAAGTTGCTTGGGAGAGTCCCCAGTACACTCTCTTAAGGAAGCCGCCACAAGTTCGCCAGGGAAGCTGCTGAACTTTGCCAAATACTCATGCATCTTACTAGGTTATTTATCAATAAACTTCTCTGCGACCGGAATACTAAGAGAAACCCTGAAGAGCGTCTGGCTTAACCTAAACCTACACCTAAACATTAACCCATATGCTGTTCGAATTTGCTTGAAATATATTTTCGTTCTATACTTCCTATGGCTGCTATAAAATACCGATCTGGCGAGTATATGCAGAATGCCAATTTATGCATGCTATGAGAGATATCTTATTCAACAAACAAGTCTTTTAAACTAACACTTTATTTGCGGTTTAAAATTTTTGGCAATTAAATAATCTAATCTTAAACATACATACTGCCTTTCATAAATTAGAATGACCTTATACCGAGTTTCGTGGACCAATTTATGTAAAACCACACGTACACGCTTCTGAAGAATATTTGTATACATTTTATAGACGCTCGCAGCTGCGAACTCACCTCTTAATTTAATAACATTCCGTGCTGTATTTAGCATAGTCTTCTTGATCACTTGCGTTTGCATATGAGTCTTGATCAGGTCGAAGGGTGCTACAACGCAGGCAACTGATGTGGATGCCACACCGCCGAACCACCAGCGTGGCCGCCGCGAATCCCGATCTTCAAGCTGAGCCAGTACCTTCTGATATAGCTATCCCTATGGTTTCTGCTACACATTCCTCCAAGGAGGCATTAATTTTATTGTGTACACTAATTTAGTGTTTTACAAAGAAATAAAACAATTTTTTAAAATTATGGAACTGTCTGCCAGTGACAGGCGAACCACATTGACAGCTACAAACACTACGAAAAAGGGTTTGAAATTTATTTAATTATTAATAATTAACACAGTTTATTTAAATTAGATACTAAATTACCTACCTGTCGCTGCTCTCAAAACCGGTAAAAATGGCTAGTTATAGCAGCTCAACTGTCCCATCGCCCAGTGGCATGATTTGAGCAGCATTTGCGAGTCTTGAAGCAAACAATTTTTGCAGTTTTCAGTTTGACAGTGGAAAAAAAGTGGCTCCCACGTTGGGTTTGGTCGTGCGCATACTAGTAGTTTTACCTGCTACTGTCTGTCCTAGGCACGTAGCCAACTTGCAGTCCGGTCTCAGACTCCGACTCCAACTCCGGCAACAGCAACTCCTACACAGTTCTGAGCACAGATTCAGATTCAGCTGCTGGCACAGAGTCCCAGTCTCCCCGAGCGACTCATACCCATATCTAGATCAACTTGCTCCGCAGCGGACATGCACGAAATGCCATTCGCCGTGCCCGGGACAACGATGGCATAATAAACGAGGTTACCCCTCGGGTAGAGCAGTCCAGATGGGCAGGACAGGGTTGTCGCACCACTTTGTACCAGCAGCTGTACCTGTACCTCTATACTGATGTCTGTACCTGCCTCTGTTTTCTGTTTCTTTGCATTTTTTTTGCCGTCAGCTAATGTCGGACATTTGTCGCTGTCCCAGTGTTGCACTCACGCACCACATTGCACAGTGGGCACAAATGGCAAAAATGCAATTAAATTTTTAAAATTTTAATAAATTTGTATGAAACACTATACAGCAAAAACATAAAGTTAAAGTTACTAATAACTTGGCTTTTTGCTCCACTGTGCACCAGTGTTTTCCACATGCTACACCTATTTTGCATACTCGACACGCTTCGTTGGTCTCTCAACTTTCAACTCTGTTTCGCGCTATCCTCAAACCCACTTATACACACACACACACACACCCACACACATGCAGAGTAAGAGTGAGATAGAGGTTGAGATGCAGTTGGAGTATGGTTGGCAAGTTTTTGTCACGTTTTGGGCGTTGAAATTTGCAACTTGTGCCGGCAACACGCACTTATCAAAAGTGCTTCGACTTTGGCAACTCCGTTGTCAAAGTAAATGGGCATCTTTGGACACCTGACCACGCCCACTACACAGCAGTGCTGTTAACAAGTTTTCTAATTAAATTTTAGACACACACACACACGCACGCACGTACATAAGTGCATACACGAAGCAATACACGAGTTGGCAACAGTCATAAAAAACAGTTGGCAACTTGACAGTCGCTTATCATTTCCGTTTCCGGCAGGCGTTACCTCTTCCACACACTCACAGACAACCGCAGGACGTTGTCAGCACTGGACAGAAACAGTATGCACAGTAGAAACCAAGAGGCAGGTAGGTAAGTGAGCGAAAGAGTGTGAGGAAGAAGGAGAGTAAGAGTCGCGCAACATTTTAATTGTCAACGGCTGACATTTAGTTTAAGTGGCCGAGACAATGTGACTGTAAACGTTAATTGGCAACAGGAATGCGGAGAGGGGTGTGTGTCTGGACAGGAGTAGGGGTCTAACGGGACAGTTTATCACACATACTTGATGAAATCAGCTTAATTGCAATTCATTTGATATTGACACTTTCGAGTGTCGGCCGCCTTTCGCCTTTTACCATTTGCCCTACCTCAAAATCACTTGAAGACACGGCTGACCATATTAAATTGTCATTGATTAATGTCAAACAGTGAGAGCAGAAAGTTGAACAACAAATACGAATACATATACAAATGTGAATGCGAATACGAATGCGATAACGATTACGTATCCTCAAGTGTAAAGCAATTAATTTTGTGAATGCACTCGAAGCGGAAATTGAAGAGCATGCAAGGTACTTCAACTAACAGTGCCTCAAACGCTAGCTGACACTATACACCACACACCATTTACAACCATCACACCCCCTCTTCCGCCCACCAGCTGTTTTCGTGTAATCACAGTTTGGCATGAGAACTTGATGAGGTTTTGGCGTGCCTAAATATTTGATTTGTTAATGGCATAATGCAATGTTTGTTAACCGTAGTCTAAAGACTTGATGCCATAAAATAGTTTAATCAATCAGTAAGAAATTTTAAATATAGCAAAGAAAGGGGAATAATTTATAAAGTTATTCAAAGTATTATATTAATAGCTCATGCCTGTAATTAAATTAATAAAATATAAGACAACTTTTGAATGGGTAAAATTTTAATAAGTACTTTATCAATGTATATTTTCTTTTCCGTTATTATTTATTTTATTTTAAGAATCAATTTATTGCTTTAGTATCCAATTTTATATTAAACTTCTAAACAATCATTTTGTTTTTATAATTTTAAATATATATTAATAGCCAATTTATAACTTATTTCAATGCAGCTCATTTAACACTATTGGAAACCCATTTAAGTTCATTTTACTCTACAAATTGAGGCTCAATTGTCTTAAAGGTAATTATTCGAAAGGATTTGTGAATTGTTAAAATGCCAGTTAGTAAATTGAGTCAAGTAGTTAAACTAAAAAGCTATTTGAATGGATTCCTGCTTTCAATAGGTCATAAAACAAAAGAACAATACAAAACGATTTCAACTTTTGTACAGCAAAGTATAAAGAACTTTTTTTGTTTAATTATATTTTATTTTTTTTTTTTATTGTAACATTTTTACTCTGCATAATTTGCAGTTGAATGGTCTCAAAATTGAGCAGAAAGAGCTAAACTTCTTGAACTCCAACAACTGTGGCAAACATTTAACGACGCATAAAATTTATAAAAATCAAAAAAAGGATAGAAAGGAGGAAGGAGGAAAGAGGAGAAGGAGCGATTGGGTGAAGTGAAGTGGAATGGGGCGAAGGCAGTGCCAAAAGAACAAATAAAAATGTTCGCATAATTTAGCATAATTACAGTAAATTGCAATTTTGATGTACTGCATATAATTGGAGCCCAACACGATTTCTTGAGCTGAGTACTTAAGAATTGTTTAAAATATACCCTGGAGAAGGGTATTTCGATTTTGAGTAATTAAATTGTGTTCTTATAAATACTTTAATAATTGATTAAGTACTTCCAATTAATAATAATAATAAAATCGACTTTAATGTCGAATTTTATAGGACTTAAAGTTTTATTTAAACTTTAAAGCCCTCACTTTCTTGCCAAAGGGTGTCTAAGCTTCGTTGACCCTCGTTAAAAATATTTCCAGCTTGCTGATGACAACTTTTACAAATTACTCAGCTAAAATCGGGTATTGAATATTTAAGCAGTCGAATTAAGCGAGCAAATGAATTAACGAGCCCATGTAAAACAATTGATTTTACGTTACGGTAGCGGCAACTACAGTACCCGGAAGCTGTCATACCCGGAAACATTCCGGCACGCACTGGAAAACCCGGGGAAAAAAACAAGTTTCGAAATTGGGCCGCCATATCTGACAAGCTGACAGGCTGTGAAAGCTGCGTGCCAGTTCAGCAATATGACAGGACGACAGTCTAACAGTAGGATAGTAGAAGCGGACGACTGTGCGCCATTTCTTCGGCTTACTAAACAAAACTCACTGAAGTTGGCGACAGTTGGCCAAAACAAAGCTGCATTAAAAACTCATCATGCTGTCGCATTGGTACATGCCAAGTGCGTGAAATGTAAAGGAGAAAGGCGTAGACGAATGCTGGATGCTCTATCTTATACTGCTTAAGACATGGCTAGTGCTGACTTCGTAGTCTAGTGCCTAAAGCAGAAATCTGCTTGCATTTGTGGGACTGCCCTTAAAAGTATGCAACAAAAATGGAAACACTTCTCTCAACACAAAATGGCACATTAACCCAATCAAAAGATTCTTTCTTTTTTATATTTTGTATGTAAAAAGTACGCAGAAATGTATTTTGTTTAATGATTAGGGTTGTCCTTATCTACATATGCTTCCTTATAATATCCAAAATGCAATCGTAACTGTTCATACGCAACAAACATGATAATTGTACCCGGTATCATGCGACACACTGTGGCCGTAAAGCCACGAAAAAGTCCTCTGTAGCCAAAACGCATCATGTACTGTGTCTTTTTGGAAATTGTGTTCAAATATGTTGCCGTCGATACCATTTGCATTGTTTTAAATATCTCTAAAGGCTGTACCAAAGGCACACAGATAAGTCCCGCTGCTAGAGAGCTC
The DNA here is from genome assembly GCA_020829145.1 of Drosophila nigrodunni. Lineage (NCBI taxonomy): Eukaryota > Metazoa > Arthropoda > Insecta > Diptera > Drosophilidae > Drosophila > Drosophila nigrodunni. Next base: position 11,270,284 of record JACVCZ010000003.1, read on the forward strand.
ACCGTGTGCAGCCACTTGCTATTCTCCTCCACCTTCAAATAACGTAAAAACAGTATTTTGCTCTGTAAACAAAAGTCAATTGTCTAAGCCTACAGTCTAAAAAGTGTGCATGAAATACGCTCACCTGATCATACATTGCATTTTGGCCAACTGTTATAATCACGGCCCTTGAGATCGCGAACAGGCCTCCCGTGTAGAGGGCTCTAAAGCCCTCTTCACGACAGACCCTCCATAATCCATCAAATACATGTTTATAGTGTCTTCTCAAACTTGGGCTCAACTCCCGATCAACTTGCATACGCGTGTTAATCATTTCGGTGGGAATACCAACGACTCCGGCTAAAACGCCTGACAGCGTTGCCACAAATATTCGATGCATAAAGATGTGCTCATCTACATATTGCTTGCCCCTATCATACAAATGAAATCGCATTGTTGTGTAGGTTAATTGTCGCAGCATTTGAGCAGAGAAACCATCATAAAGAGATTGAAAACCTGTTAAGCAATCACTGTTAACTTTGGTATCCACTTGGGTATATTATCTTACCATGCCTTCTTATCAGCCTGCTAGCTGTTTGTATAGTTGTTCGATCCTTTTTGAGAATCATCATGTGGGACTCCAGCAGATCGAAGGGCATTACGATTGTCTGAGAGATTGCTCCCGCAACACCGCCACTCCACCATTGCGGCTGAAGTCTAGAATAAATAGATCAATAAAATATATTTTATTTTATTTTCATTCAACGCACTTTCGATCCGTATTTGAAACATGATAATTTATTAATGGATACGCCAGTTTGCTACTCCTTATTTGGGTTCACCAACGCGAATGTCCTAAGAGCAAACATTATCTGTTTAATTAAATAATTTAAATTATAGTTGTAGTTTAGTTTACATAGCTTAGTCGGGGCTGGGTTAGTCAGGGTTTTCAGACTAGCCTTCTTAGGTGCTCCAAATGCAATATAAGGCACGATTGGAAGAAAATTTTCGTGTTTTCTGAGTGCCATGCAATCGACATGTCCGCTAAAAACAGTAATATATTTTATATACTAGAATTTATCCATTACTTTTACAATTTTGTCTGTCAATTTATATTTTATGCTAGTCCTTTTTTTGACAGCAATTGCCTGGGATGGCAATTGTAACAGAGGCACACACACACACACACACACACATAATTTATTAATTTAAAGTCCATTTGAATGCATTTTGTGCCACGGTCTAATATTATTAACACACACTTCCAACTGCTGCCAGCACAGCAATCAATCAGTCTCTCAATCAATCAATTTGAAAGTTTTGCTTTCAAGTTAGTTTCATGCTGCTTTATTTCAATTCCAATGCGACTATCAAATAAAAATGGTATAAACAAAGGGGCATACGTTTTGAGCAGACAATATCGAAGACTAGATACTCTATATATTATTTTTTTAACAGACCAGTTCAAGAATGTTATGGACAGCTCATAATTTTTCTTAGCTTGAGCCATAGTTTCAATTGTATACAATTCCCTAGGATTTTAAAAAATCGTTTTATAAATTGCATGCCATAAAGTTTTACACTTACAGCTCAATTGCAGAGTTGATCAGGCAACGGGAATGGCAATGTAAATGGAAATTCAATATGAGATTGTGTGGGAAAAGCTCATATTAAGTTTTGGGATTGACGATGCGTAAGCAGTTAAATTTCCGCGTGTTTCAATTTATTCACATTTTGTTGGCTACGCGAGTTTACTACTTCAATGGGCTTATTTTTGTTTTATTCTCTTTATTTTTTGTTGTTTTGTGTTTTGCTTTTATTATTATTCAATTCAATTTCGTTACTGTCTGCATTCGCATAGTTTTTCCATTTTGCCAGTAATGTAAAATAATATATCACGTATGCCAACCAGCAATACATCTACCGCACTCTCTCCCTCTCACTGTCTCTCTTTCCTCCTCTATGCCTGCCTGTAACTAAGCTGCTGCTGTCTCACTTGCGTAAATTTACTTTTGAGAATTTAATGCTCTGTGTTTGCTTTGAAACTTTTCGAAGAACCAACACATCAATTTGATATGCATGTGTATCGAGTACGAACTATGTTTTTTTTTATTTTCTTTTGAAACACATTGACAATGTTATTACTGGTATGCGAATTCCACAGGAGAGAATGGGAGCGTGAGAGAGTAAGAGAGAGATCAAGTTCGAAGTAGTGAAAGAGTAGTAAAGTCTCTGCTCTTGTTTGCAAGCATCTTCGGTTATTAGAAAACTTTATACCAGTGCAAAGCGGCTTTTTGGTTAGGCATTTGGGTTTCTAGGGTCTAGTCTATGGTTTAAAAATTTTAAAAATTATTTAAACATTAAATACAAATATTAAAAACTTAGACCAACTTTAAATTTGGTTATGTTTAATAAATATAAAAAGGTATTCATTTAATAAATATAAGTATTTTAAAATCTATATTATTTTTTTATTGCCAATGTACTCCTTTCTCATACTGCACAGCTTCTACGTAATTTTCTTATAACTTTCTGGAGCAACTCGACCCTATACATGTCAAGTCTCTGGATAATTCAGATGGCTTACAAGTTAAATGCTGTACAGTGCATGCAACAGTCTGTCTAAGCCAGCCAAATAGACTGTCGGCCTATGGGGGCTAACGCAATGTTTTTGGGCCAACTTTCTTAGCCACGTGCGGTAAGAAAACAAGCCATAAACGGCTGCTTGCAACGGCTGTCGATGGCACCGTTGTAACCACATGTAATGCAGCGCCAACTCGACAAAACTTGCCACAACACACACAACCAGCGAAAAGAGGGCAACTTGGGGCACACAAGTTCTTACAACTTTTTCTTGCTTCTCTTCTGTGTGTGTGTGTGTGTTGAACTTTTTGGTAAATGTTTGGTCAAAATATCAAGAGCGCACTGTAGACAGGCGTAACTGAGATCAAGTATACGCCAAGTGTGCGCTGGCTTTAGTCACAGGTGCCAAAGTCGGTACAAAACTGTCAACGGAAAAGTCATTTAAAAGCGGCGTGAAAAGCTGTCGGAAAAGTGCTTGAAAATTGCATTTGATTATAATGCAAGTTGGCAGACTGCCAACAAAGCCAAAAACTGCCCAAACCAAAGAGAACAAACAAAAACAACAACAAAACAAAATCTCATTGAACAACATGTGCTGTAATAATAACAATAATAATAACAACAACTATAATAATAATAATAGTAATAGCAAAACAAATGCCAACATAAACAACAAAGTCGTTGCACTTGTTATTTGCCCAATGAAAATTGTGCAGTGAGTGGAAAATTGCGTCACGCCGAAGCTGGAATACGCTTCAAAGTGAGAGTAGAATAATAAATAATTGCCCAAAATTCAAAGCTTTTAGTTTATTTAATTTATTGTTAATAAAATATAACTCTAAACTTACATTTCGCTAAGGTTTTATTTTATTCAAAGCTTGAACTGTCTCTTTTATTAAATAATATATGCCTAATTATAATATAAAATATAGTTTTGACTTTTCATTTCTTGACAAACTTCTTGTAAAAGTTAAAGGTACACCTAGCGCAGCATATCAGAGACTACCACGAGGCGTATGCGCAATTATCAAGCAGCCGCAAAGCAGTTAGCAGCATAAAGAGTTGACGAAGCCAAGAGCATACTCTGACGAGGAGCCAACTTGACTTCGACTTGGACTTGGCTTAAGTTCCGTTATGTTTTCTTCTATTTTGTTGTGTTGGGTTATTTAAAGTTTGCAACGCCATCGCGTTATTAATAAATGCCATTCCTTACCCCGTCCTTTTCTTCTCTCTACCCTTGGTGCGAGCTGAGCTCTTGATTACTGCAGCGTCTAAGTTATGACCAAGCGGTGCTGCTGGTTGTTGGATGGGTTTGTTTGTTGGGTGCTTGCATTGCCTGCAAATTGCTGCAAGCACCGCTGGGCGCAAAGTTTGGCACGTTATCGTCAGAAACTTTAATGGAACTATGTCGTGCAGTGTAACTCAGTTGCAAGTTCCCAATACCCATCACTCGGTACCCAGTTACCAGCTACTGCACCGTGTCAAGGAGTAAAGGAGTAAAGGAGTTTTGTTAGCCACAGCAATTGGGCAAAAAGTTTCATGTGGTTTAGCTTCATTTTCAACGACTTGATTGCCTCTAAAGTGGCAAATAGTTAACATTTGTTTAATATTTATTAATAATAGAAACTTATATGAGTGAACCTACACTCAGGTGTGTTTAAATTAACTAAAAATTAGTTAAGCAAATTTAACTTTGAATTCTTGGAAAAATAAGTGAAATTGGCAAAAATGAATTAATGAATAAATTATATTTCTGTGTTTATTATAAAGTTATTAATTTATTTATGCATTTACCTTTTCAACCACAAACTTTAATTCCCTTAGCGTTCCTGGCCCATTTGATTATATTAAGTGTACAACTTTATGCGCCAGATTTTAGAATAATGTTATATGCAAACGTTTAAAGATAAACACAAGCCAAATAAACAGTCATTGTCTCATAAAGTTGCATACACAGCCATAAGTTATTTCAACCAGGCCAATCCAGTTGGCTAACACGTCATTAAAACAAAGAGCAGGAGAGGGAGGGGAGTGGAAGTAAAAAAAGCTACGCTGGCTAGGCAAACATTAATTATTACCCATCTTGTTCTTCTCCTTATTTACAGAATGCAACGTCTGGCAAACAAAGTAATTAAGTTGCATATCGAAACCAGCGGCAAAAAAGTTGCTAAATGTCTGTAAACAACACGCAAAGGAGTTTAAAAAATAAAAAAAATATAAAAATTATAAAGTGCTGGCAATGCAAAACAGCTGTGCAGACAAACATGATAGTGTTGGCTAGAAATACACGACTAACAGATACTCTGTAAGGTGGTAATTAGTTCATATAATTCATTTAAAATATGCACTGAAAGTTTAAAGTAATACTAACTAATGGGCTTTCAAAATATTATTGCAACTTTTAATTATTCGACTTTTAAGCAGCTTTCAACACTATTGTACACTACCTACACACATAATACAGGGTATACTTAGGAAACATTTTAACGTGCTGTGTGCGCTGTTTCGTGTGTGTTCTGCTAAGCAACAATTTAACAGACATTAAACGCAGAGAGTTGAGGTAAGTTAGGGGCCAAGACGTCAGAAAGTCAGCCAAATACCTTAGATAATTGTTAAATGCCGCTAAGCGTCAAACAACAACATTGTGGCCAAGTTAAATTGTAGTAACATGAGCTTTAAACACGCTAGCAACGGACTTTCATTATCAACCTCGTCGTCATTATCCACAGGAGTATGCCAGTTATCAATCGCACAGCAATTCAATGACATGGTTTTGGTATCAGTCCCTAGGGTACAATTATCGCCTTAGGGTAACATAAAGTCTAACATGAATTTCGTCAAATGAGCACACATCAATGTGGCCCACAAACTTTTGGCCAAGTCAACTAAATCAGCTGCATATGCTTATTGCACTTTTGGCCAACATAAACGACGTTTTATCAGTCATTTGTGTGTAGTTTATGAAGGCTCCTAGCGAGTGCTGAGACTTTAGCTTGCTTATAGCTAGTTGTAGAATTTTTTTGAGCAATCTTGCTATTTTATCTATCCAAGTTCTGTACAAGCAATTTACTTATTTATTTTTTCTAGTAATAAATTCGTAAAAGAAACATTTAAAATGGTTTACTTTTTTTTTATTTATTTAAAAATCTATTTAATTAAACTGCTGATTTATTTTACATAACAATATTTACGTAAAGGAATCAGTTTACTTTTTTATAGCCCTCTTCAGAGTCCTTTTTTTTTTTTTTTTTTTGAGTTTTCAGAGCATAAAATGCAGTTACCACATCACATATAGAAAGTGAACATTCCGCAGCACATACAGAATAAAGCACCTCCCATTTCACCGACAATCGCTGCATATCGCATTGCCAGTTAAATTGATTGACATTTATCCGTTTTTTTGTGTCGTCCAAAACTGACACACCCACCTGGGCGAGGGCTGGGTCTTGAGCGTGGGTGTGGCCCACTGCCCTGAAGGGACTTGAATGGGTATATCAATGGACTGCCCTCGATTCCTGCTGCGAGTCCTTAGCCGTGTCTGTGCCCGTCTCTCTGTCCGTCCGTCCTACACTTGACACAGTGTTTGCACTTTACGCTGATTTAATCTTTTCGTTGCTCCAGGCCACGAGTGTCTGTCGTTGGTTCTGTCTCCGTCTCTGTCTCCGGCCCTGTCTCTGAGTTTGGGGTTGGGTTTGGTTTTAACTCTAGGTTTGAGCTTAAGTTTGGGTTTGGAAATGTGTCCTCTTTCGTCTGGTGCAATGTTACGTGGCGTCAAGTTTGGCGCGTGATAAAGAGAAGAAAAGTAACAAAAAAAAAAGAAAAGCAAAAAAAATAGTAAGGATTACCTACTGCAGTTGGGTTGCCAGTCGTCTAGTGCCAGTTAAAAGTGCCAGAGCCGTCATAAAAACATAAAGAGCTAAAAAATAATATCAATTTTGATGCATTTATGATAATGTCTGGGGACTTTTGCAGATCCCAACTGCATTCAATTGCGATTATGACGATGACAAATTATGGGGAGTGACTAACAATATTAAAATATGAGACTATATTTCTAACATAATATTCTTACTTCAATTGCAGTTCTGCTTCTTTTTTGTTTATAGGGTATGTGCTAACGTCGTTAATTATTTTAGAAAGCTGCTCAATCCTTTGTGCAGGATTCAAGTAAGTCCAATTTGTGGTTCAGACCCTTTCTCACTGGCTGCTATCAATAAAATATGAGCTTTAAACGATTGTGGTAACAATGGCCAAAGTGCACAAAACGCATTTTATGTGCATTTCAAAAACAATAAACCAAAACAAAAGGCCACACACATACACAGATTTAAACAGAAAATACACATGGCCCCGGGGTGCAGCTCTGTAGGCCCAAAAGTCAAAGCAAACAAAAATACAGTGATGGGCCGAAAGGGGAAAATGTTCTATTGTTTTTGGTTCAAAACTTTGGAGGCTTTTGGCTAAAATGCATGTCTCAGTCTCCAATCGGGAACTGACCAGAGTAATGTATAACATATTATGGCTGATAACATGTTTGGTGGCGTAAATAATGGCTGTGATGGCTTTGGTAGCCATGGTAGAACACTGACTGCCACGCCCTCTCTGATAATAATCCATTTAAATTGCAGGCAGCTATGAAAACAGAGGAGCAGCGTCGACGGCGACCCAAAAGGATTTCCAGCAGCGCATAAAAGTATGCAACGAAATTGCTTGCCAATAAACGAAGCTAACAAAATTGTGTTAATCGTAAATACTACGTAGATTTAAATATATGTGCATTAATACTATGAAATGATATACAAATTACTAATTTTAAAAGAATGTTCATTTAAGTTTTAGTAATATTCCCATAACAAATTTAAAGAGGACTTCATTTTAATGAAATTGTCTTAGATATTTTCTGGTTTCACCTAATATACCCTTGCCAATTGGCCTGTGCACAGGGTATAAGTGGCAGCTGCAACTAGCGGTTGCTTTCACAGCCAATTTGCCGACTTATTGGCAGTCAAGTGAGTGCATTTTGGGTTAGTTCACTGGTTTCGTTGGGTCTTATTTATACCAGTGCTTCTAAATGGCACAAATGACTCTACAATTGACCGCCAAACAAGCCCACAAAAAACTTTGCCCAATTAACTCAGACTGCCGATGTACGCTAAAGTTTGTACATAAATTTCACAAATTATTACAAATATTGTTATGGCTAAGTTTTGGGCCAGAAAGTTTCAGATATATGTGCTTCGGCTAACATTATAAAAATGAAGCAAATTTCTTTTGCTTTTTATACTCTCTGCAAGAGTATATTGGGTTTGTGCAAAAGTATGTAACAGGCAGAAGGAGGCGTGGCAGACCCCATAAAGTATATATATTATTGATCAGCATCACAAGCCGAGTCGATATAGCCATGTCCGTCTGTCCGTCTGTCCGTCTGTCTGTCTGTCTGTCTGTCTGTCTGTCTGTCTGTCTGTCTGTCTGTCTGTCCGTCTGTCCGTATGAACAAACAGATTTCAGAGATGGTAAGAGCTACAAGTTCGAGCTTGGTGTCAAACGATCAGATATTTAGTCAGTCAATACAAGAATCTTTTTTTTTTTTCGATGCCACGCCCCATTCGCCCACAAAAAGCAAAAAACTGGACACACCTCGTGAAAAATTGGTGTTTTCGGCAAATATCTCAGTAACTATGGCACCTAGGATCACCAATTCTTGTACGGGAGTTCTAGCGACAGCATAGTTGCATTGCCATCTATAAATTTGGACTGCCACGCCCACTTTTCCCACAATTTATAAAATAGTTTTCAAGCTTCAATGCCGTTTTTTCCGTATCGTACAGTATTGTAGTTTATAACTGGTGTGGAGACTAACTATATTAAACTATCCTGAAAGGCGCATTAAAATCGGACTATAAACAAGAAAACTAGAAGCGTTACAATATTGTTAATTGAACGCAATATCAACCCATTGGTGCAAGCGAGACAGAAACACACAAGCACATGCTCGAACGTTTTTGCTGCCTGTGTGGCGGCAGCGCTGCCCGCGGTCGCTGTTGTTTTTTATTATATTTGTAACAGTCATCATGTGACAAAGAATAAACTCTCCATAAATTCTTACGCTTTTGTGCATTTACTTTTATTGTATTTAAGTTTTTTCATTCTCTTCGCAATAATTTATTTGCCAAGAGGTTTTCATGTTGTTCACGAATTTTGGTCGGTACCTAGTGTACTTTTCATAAAAAAAATTAATTATGTTTTGTTGAATATCAAAAAACTCGTTTTTGGGCTGTGTACAATCCATGTCCAAAATAAAGGCTATGCAGTAGGCGTTACACGCTTACTACAGTAACGTCTGTGCAAGTGTTGCTAGTATGCCAGGTGCGGGAGCAGCATAAATTGATGGCAGCTTACGAGCAACGCATGAGTAGGAGTAGAAGCTACTGTAGTACAATTGAAAGTATGCTTTGAGAGAGAGCCAGAGATCCAGAGAGCCAATGAGACAGTTATAAATATATTTCTGTTCAAGATAAGACGCATCGCAATAAACGAAAACTCTGTTGAGAGAGCTCGACTGCGAGCGACCTAAGCACAGCAAAGCACAAACAACAGCAAATAAGCAACAGACAAGAGCAATGAAAACAAGAGAGAATTTTAATTCATAATCAAGGTCATCAGTTCTCTCTATCTCTATATATTCAACTTTCTCACTCTCTATCTCTCTTTATCAAATATCAAAAAAGCTCTGGTGTAATAGCGAATTAAAAGCAATTCCAGCTGATTGAGCACTTGATGATATTTTTACAAATCATATTTCAGTCATTGTGAGCAAGCAAATTTGATCATTAAGCTCTCGCAAGCGAGAGCAGCAACTACGCACTAAAAAAGCACTAACCCAACATATAGAATGTTGCGCCAGTCATTAAAACTTGGACAAACTGTTGCTTATAGATGGAGCTCGACCGCCGCGGTGTTGAAAGCCGATCCTGTGGAGAGTTCCTACGTCCAATCGTTGCAGTCGGAATGGAAGACGGCCAAGCCCTTTAAGGAGATCCCGGGTCCGACCCGTTGGCAAATGGTGCGCGGCTTTATGAAGGGCGGAGAGTACTCCAAAATGGATATGCAAGAGCTGATGCTATACTTTCGACAAAAATATGGTGAGATCTTCATGATGCCAGGACTGTTCGGCATGCCTAATAACCTGGTGACCTTCAATGTTGATAACTTTGAGAAGGCCTTTCGCACCGAAGGCCAATGGCCTGTGCGTCCAGGTTCCGAGGCAATGCTTTATTATCGAGACCAACGTGCCGATGGTTTCTTTAAAAGCTGCATGGGATTATTAGCAAAGTGAGTTTTAGTTATGTCAAAGCAAGATCAAATCTAATCGGTGTTCTTTACAGTGGTGAGGAATGGGGACGTTTGAGAACCACTGCGAATCCAGTCCTGATGCAGCATCGGAATGCGGCATTGTATCTGCCGGCTATGCAGCGGGTGAATCAGAAATTTGTCAATCGGATTAGGCAGATCCGAGATAAGCAGACTCAGGAGGTTCCAGGAAACTTTCTCCAAGAGATCAATCATTTGACATTTGAATCGGTGGCCGTTGTGGCGTTAGATCGGGAACTAGGAATCATTGGTAATGTCGAAAATTCTCCCAAGGCTCAAAAGCTATTCAACAGCCTACGCCATTTTACCCAATCCTTTTACGAGCTGACCATGATGCCCTCAATCTATAAATATGTGCGCACTCCTGTTTATCGACGTTTCAGTCGTGCAATGGATGACATATTCGATGTGACCTCGTTTTATGTGAACGAAGCACTCGACCGCATTGAAAAGAAATCATCAGATTTAGATGGGAACATGAGTGTACTGGAGCAGCTTGCTACCGCAGATCGTAAGTTTGCCATCGTGATGGCCATGGATATGTTGATGGGCGGAGTGGATACCACTAGCTCAGCATTGTCTGGCATTATGCTCAATTTGGCCAAGAATCCGGAAAAGCAGGCCAAGCTCCGTGAGGAGATTGTGTCCAAATTGCCGAATCCAACAGATGAGTTTACGTTTAGCGATATGAAGTCATTGCCATATTTACGCGCCTTTATCAAGGAGTCTTTGCGTATACATCCTGTTGTATTTGGTAACATACGCGCCACTGGAGCAGACATGGTACTCAACGGCTACCAGATCCCCAAAGAGACGCGTCTTTTCATGAATGCCACTTCACTGTATAGGGACGACCGTTTTTATCCGAGATCAAATGAGTTCATACCAGAGAGATGGCTGCGAGACCAGTCCAACAAAAACGATCTGGCCGCAGAAAACACGAGTCCGTTTGCATTTTTGCCATTTGGATTCGGGCCACGAATGTGTGTGGGCAAACGTATTGTTGACATGGAAATGGAAATAACTGTCGCAAATTTGGTGCGAAATTTTCAAGTTGAGTACAATTATCCCACGGATAAAGCATTCGTGATGAGCTTTGTTAACCTGGCTGTTATACCTTTGAAATTCAAATTTACTGATATTAAATATTAGTTTTAAAACACAAAATGTAATAAAGTCCAAAATAAAATATCGGTATTTACTCGATTTTGATTTGCAACCCTGCAGCTGTTGTATATTGTTGTATGTTATCGAAACTCATCGATATACACACACCGAGTGAAAACAGCTGTCTGGGCAAACACCAGAGTGATTCATACCCGAGGAAAAACGTCGTAAATTGATAAAGACCGAGTTATCTTTGATTTAACCAAATCAACAACCAAATTTTATTTGTCATTTCGATCAGTAGTCAAAAAGCTTCAAACTGGGTAACGACATGTCTACATCAGCAATGGAAAGTGAGTATAAACGGTGACGCCATTGCCAAGACGCCCACTAATACAAACGTACAACACACACATATATTAATCACCACCCACTCCCCCACCCCAATTAGAGCATCTTTTCAATCTAAAGTTTGCTGTAAAAGAACTGGAACGAAATTCAAAGAAATGCGAAAAAGAGGAAAAACTGGAGAAAGCCAAAGCCAAGAAGGCAATACAAAAGGGCAACATGGATGTGGCTCGCATCCATGCTGAGAATGCCATACGACAGAAGAATCAGGCCGTCAATTACTTACGGATGAGTGCACGTGTGGATGCTGTCTCCAGCCGTGTGCAGTCTGCTCTGACAACGCGTAAAGTGACTGGTTCAATGGCCGGTGTCGTTAAGGCAATGGATGCTGCCATGAAGGGCATGAACCTGGAGAAAATCTCATCGTTAATGGAGAAATTCGAATCGCAATTCGAGGATTTGGATGTCCAAAGCTCTGTGATGGAGGGCACTATGTCTGACACGGTGACCACATCGGTGCCACAAGGTGATGTCGACAACTTATTGCAGCAAGTTGCGGACGAAGCAGGCCTGGAACTCAATATGGAGCTGCCCAGCGGTGTGCAAAGCACTACCATTGGCGCCTCCACACAAGTTTCTCAGGAGCAGGATGAATTGACGCAGCGTTTGGCACGTCTACGTCAGGCCGAATAAGTGTAAATCTACTCCAGTTCAACATTTCTCTTTATAAGTTAATCCGATGCCGTTGAATTTCTTTGTTTTAGCTTTATGTAAGTAAAATTCTATAAAATACATGTAATTACTCTACAATTCCTTAGCTTACGAACTAAATGGATGATTCATCAGCCTAAGCAATAAGCAAATGTTGTTGTGGTATTGTTGTCGCTGGTGTTATTGCATTGACTTCTGACTGCTGCTTTTTCGCACGTTGTTTTCTGGGTTTTCGGGTCGTTGCTGTCTGTTGTCCATCATCTGTATTGTTTGCCTGCTTGTTTTTCGGTTTTGGTCCACGACGCTTCTGTTCAGGTTTTCCTTTCGGCTGTGGGGCAACCATGGGCACCGAGCGCCAGTTGTCGCCATGTTTGTCGAGTCGCCTTTTTAACAGCTCCACATCGTATGTGCGTCGACGCAATAATTTCTTTATGCCATTTACTCTGCAATAATCAACACATTTCAGTTTTGAGCATATGACAAGAATGTTGTTTGTTTTGCTCTTGCCTCATAACATTGCGCTCGTTTTCTGCCTGTATTTGTTGACATCTGTTGTACATTTTCTCCACAAGCAATTTGTATACATGCGGCTTCTTCATAAGCGTCATTTTTATTAAAACACAAATTAAATAATATAATTTTCAGGCAATAATAATTACAAATACAGTGTGACCGTAGTTTGCCAATACAAAAATACTAAGTTTACGATATTGAACTCAGTAATTTATCGAATCGTCTTTTACGAAAGAGCGACAACTCTATTTTATAATCGTAAACATCAACCGGCTGTAGTTTTTTGCAAAATACAAAGAGCCTAAGAAATAGTAAAACCATTTTATAATTTGAAAATGGCAAATTCGAATGCTAATCAGTCGCATTCAATGAGCTCATCCACGGGAAATGCTGCTCAGACACCGTCAGGGACAGAGCCTCGATTAACAACCGCAGCCATAGCCACAAATTTTCGTGAATTAATAAAGGAACCCAAGGGATTAGAGGAGGCGGCCAGTTATTTATATCAGACTCTCCTGGACGACGCAGTGGCCGGTATATTTATAGAAACACATCATTTGCGCAAGACCAACAACTTGCTGGCACTTGACGGTGTTGGTGAAGAAAACGCCGAGTCGGCTTATCGAATGTGTGAGATGCCAAATTTAGATATCTTCGGTATATCAACTGCAAAGAAGCCAATGGATTGCACCTGCCCCAATTGTGATAGATTAGTGGCGGCAGCCAGATTTGCCCCGCACCTAGAAAAATGCATGGGCATGGGACGCATCTCGTCACGCATCGCCAGCCGACGATTGGCAACAAAGGAGGGAACCAGCGCAAGCTCCAGCTCATCATCAACATATTTGCAGTCGGGCAACACTGGCGGCACCGACGACGAGGACGATGTGGACTGGTCGTCCGACAAAAGAAAAAAGAAATCAACACAAAACTCCCGCAACAATGGATCAAAGAAAAACAATGGAAAAACATTCTAAACATTCTGTATTAAAGCTGTTCTCTAAAAACAAATTATAATTCATCTTCATGCACTGTGTAGACGCGTACATAGTCGATCTCCAAAATGGGACGCTGCCAAACTGGTTTAATTGAGTCCGAAAATTGTTGTATAACACGCGGCTTTTCATTGCTAAAAGTTTTCTGTACCTTCATCACATAATCGTCCGGAAAATTAACTGCTCCACCCACAGTCAGGCCCAAGGCGATGAAATGCTGTAATTTAGTCGTAGATTAACATATAATTTCATCTCTGATGTAATTTGCTTACTTCGTGCTGGTTGATCGTGTTGAGCACCAGTGGATCGGTTATGGTGCCATAGGTCCTTCCATCGACCTTGAATATTATCCGATCCCTTCTCCAAATCACTGTGTAGTTATGGAACTCATTTCCGTAGTAGTCACCAAACATCATGGATCTTGAGCATCTATACTCCACGGGCTTCCTTTCTTCAGACCAGAGCACGGCGCTACCAAAAACGGTTCCTGCCCCGATGTCATTCTGTTCAACATCATGAAACGCAAGTACGTTACCACGCGCATAGGCGATTCGTATGTGATTTACGTAGGAATTCTCCACTGTGGCGACTTGTGGGAACAGTAGTAGATCTGGAAAACGATTGCAAGAGACACATGATGATTCACTTAAATATGTATCTAGGCAGTTCGAGAAGATATAGCCCGAAACGTTTGTTACTTTGAAATTATTTTCTAAGTTTTCAACGCTAATTAATGAACTTTAAATTAGTGTTTGCTGGTGTTTACTCACATGGAAAGAGCCAGTCGCCAATTGGAAATCGAGCACGTATTTCCACACGACCGAATTTGAAGTTGAATTTATCGCGGTTATGCAGTTTAGCCGTGTAAACGGGTGTTGTACCATCCCATTTACAGTGATCGTTAAAATGTTCCACAGACTTGGAGGTGCAATGTGGCAGAATCGATTTCTTCCTGTAGCTTCTCTTCGCCAAAGTGGCTTTAAGATACAAATTACCGTCTTTTAGATAGGAATTAGCTTCGTCCTTTAAATAGGTCACAAATTCCTGTAACGGAGAAGGTTCAAAGACCGTATTGCGCACCTCATGCTTCCAGCCATTCAGAGAGTCGTTAAACTCTTCACTGTAGATGAGAGACCCACTACATTTTCGGACTACATAAGTATCCATCTCCGTTTGAGATGGCTTACAGTCACACATGGGCTCATAGTCCTCTTTGATTGCATTATTGCTCTGATCGATCTTGTAATCATATTCGGCTTTTAAAAACTGATCGATTGTTTGGAACACGCCGACTATACGCAGATTATCACCGGATTTGAGAATCTTGTTGATATCTTGCTTGTAGGTCATGACGCTGCCATTGTTCTGATTATATATGAAGGTATAACCCGAAGTGCACTCCTCGTCGAGTTCGATAGAGAACAGTGCTGAAACAAGTTCACGTTCATCTGTAAAAGTAGAATTTAAAAATAGATAAGCAAGTGTATATACTACAGTTAGTGAACTTACCTGGAACTGTTATCGTTATATCACTACCGTTAATTGCAACAATCAATTCGGGTTTTTCGATGTCAAACGCTGCACTCCAATCGACAAGCCCAACGACAAAAACAAATAAGAAAAGTTTGCTTTTCATTTTCCACATTAAAAGATTAATCCGATTATTGTCTCACTGCAGCTTCTTATACTTTGCTTTAATAATCTTATCAGCTCAAAACGATTCGAAAGCTCGAACAAGACTACCGTAAATATTCAAGCGACAGGTTCAGGCATACAGGCATGTTATCGATAACCAAGCGGTGAATCGATAACTTTGCATTTTGCGACTTTTGTAACGAATGTAGAAATATTTTTGAACTGTTTGTAGTCGCGTCCCTTTTTTTTGCTACGAAACTCGCTGAATATGTGAATCAATTTTTTAAAACTTGAAATTAATTTTGAAAATCCATAATTTTTCTCAAAAAGCAGCTCTGGCAGCGTTGTGTTTCGAAAACAATCCGTCGATCTCATTCTATAATATTGTCGATTGTGATAGCTGAGTGGAGATTGTTGGTCTCAGTCGAAAGTCGCACGGTTAAAAAGACGGAGCTGCTCTACACTAGTGTGTATATGTATGTGTAGAAGCATAGATTCGTGCCTATAAATCACTTGATAACCTTTGATCGCGTATTCTACATAAATTTAAAAACAAACAAAAAATTAAAATGCAAGTGAAATGCTTGTTACTTTCAATTATTTTCTTTGTTGGATGTCGGGCTGAGTTTGAAGGTGCGATAGCTGTTAATGTCGTAGGAACAGAAATAACGATAACGCTGCCGAGTAAGTTAATAAAATATTTAATTTATAAAATAACAGACATCAACAAAACTACAATTTTTAGTTGAAAAATAGAAAAAAAAAGAAAATATATAGTGTCTAAGGAAAATTTAATAAAAATAAAAGAAAAATCAGAAACCGTCAGGGATTTTTAGCTGCATAGCTGATCTTTCTCTTTGTGCTTTTGTAGACCCAATACAAGAAGAATACAGGAGTCGATTAGGTTTGTCAGAAGGCAAATGTTCGTAAATGGCAGTAGGAGGCTAAAGATATATATTCCTAATCAGCATTAACAGACGAGAGGATGTAGCAATGACCTTCTGCCTGTCTGTCCGTCCGTATGAACACCTGGATCTCAGAGACTATAAGAGCTAGAGTCACCAAATTTTGAAAGAAAGTCTATTTATATGTCAGGCATCGGATCACTACAACATAAAGGTTGCATAAGTAAAATTGGTTGAAAATTTATGATTTTTATGAAATAACTCGCACTATAGTGAGTACGTGGTATTTTACAGTCGGTTCGCTCGACTGTAGACTTTCTTGCTGGTTGTAAATTATTTTTGTTGTCTAAGCGAAATTGAATCCTTTGGTCTATATATTAAAACTTGAATTTTTGCAGAACATCCCAATGTCACATCCGTTTTCTTTTCCTCGGAACTGGACGATGATTGTAGCTTCGGGTACAATATCATCCACAACGTGAGCGATAGCAATTCGTTGGGCTTTAAGCATTATATGAAGAACAACATAAGTGATAACCAATTGCTAAAAGTTTTCGCTGTATTTGAAGCAAATAATCAAGTGATAACGAAAAGCTATCTGTTCAATTTCGATCAAAATGGAACGGGAGTCGAACAGGAACAGCCTGAAATCTGCCATCAGCAGCCAATTGATCCAGTTACTCAGCGGCCTCCATTTATAGAACCAGAGTACACATCTGAAGACTGCATTGTGCCCGAATGGAGCCCCAATGTGGAAAACAATGCATTGTGCAGCGGAAATTTAATTTTCGAGGATAATTTCAACGATCTTCAAAATTGGCAACACCGCATTTTCAAACGCTCTAATACCGCTCATGTTGAGTTTACGGAGTTTGTGGCAAACGACAGGCACAGTCGTGTCCATGACGGTCATTTACACATAATGGCCAATCTCACGGAGTACACATATAGCCGACTATTATACAAATTAGAGAATTGTACATCAAAGGAGGTAACTTACTGTGGTAATTACAATATTACATTAAAAAGACCTGGACCCACCGTTCGATCGGCTTTGCTGCGAACCACGGACCCGATCAAGCTGAAGTATGGCCGGTATGAAATCCGTGCAAGGCTGCCCATTGGCGACTGGCTAATACCCTGTAAGTGCCTGAACTACAACTGTTCAGTACCATAACTAATCCTGATATAGATTTAATACTGCAGCCCAATGACTTGGCTCTGGAGTCCGTGCCCGGACCACACATACGTCTGGCGTATGCTCGGGGAAATTCCATATTGCCCGGCGGTTTGGGTGGTAATACTCTGTTTGGCAGCGCCTTTGTCTTTGATAGTTCCATTGGTGATCTCTACGAGGATAGGCAGAGTCAGAGCCTTAAGAATGGAGCACTTTATGGGGATAGTTTTCACAATTACACTATGATCTGGCACAGTGACCGCATCATTTTCAAAGTAGATGGCAAAAGATACGGCACTATTACGAACGAATTGGTTCTCAACGATCTCAATAACTTCCGAGTATGTAATTATGATTTATTGAATTCTTTTTTTTGTCCTAAACATTTATTTTGTAGCATTATTATATGGCACTGGGTTTGACTGCTGGGGGTAAATATAACTTTCCGGATCATAAATTTGAACAGAAAGTCACCCATCCGAAAGCATTGCAACTCTTTCGTGAAAATTTTCGGAGCACAAAGAAAACATGGACTCACCCAAAACTGGTAGTTGATTATGTACGTGTCTATGCCACACATCCACAGGAAGAGTGAACGTTTTTTTTGTAGTTAAAACATTTATTAATCTGTCGAGTTCATAAATAAACCATTGTCGTAAAACCAGTCAGTTTAAACCGCGTAGACTCGCACATAGTCCACTATTAAGCTGGGCTGCTTCCACGAAGGCAGCCAATCATCCTGGCTCTGCCAGAAGTGCAGTTTTGCCTGAGGATGCTTATTTAACCAGGGCTTCTCGTAGCTGGCCGTACGCAGCCGATCCACAAAGTCTCCAAAGCCGCCCACGGACAGGCCAAGTGTAATGTAGAACTGCAAATCAAAGACATGAAGTTAAGCTGTTTGACTAAAGTATGCCCAGTATGGTATGCCTTAAGAACTTGGCTTCAAATTAATTAAAATCACTGCTCAAAACTCGTTTTGGAGCAAACAAAAAATCCCCTCGATTAAGTCAAACGAAGGGGAACTTTTGGTGTGCTTACCATGCGATCAAAAGGTGCCATGGGACCGCCTTGACGCCAGCTGGTATTCAGTTCTGAGTCAGCATAGTGATTCAACAATTCTCCGTAATCTTTGCCATCGATGGTGAACCGTAAGCCAATGCTACTCCACTCCAGGCCATACAAGTGGAACTCAGTGCCAAAGTGTTCGCTACGCCGCAGCTGTACCATGAAATCCTCACGCTGTGTAGCCTCCGTGGACAACACAGGACCAGCCAAAAGTGTGCGTCCATCTAGCAGTTTACCCTGCGGCAGACGCAGTTGCTCATTGGCACGGATCATGGCCACGCGCAGTTGACCTACGAAAGGCGCGTGTTAGTAGGACAAGCTGAAGTATACTGTTAATCTTACCTGATTCATAACCAGTTTGGCCATACGCCTCCATGTAGGGCTCCAGCAGCAGCAGTGGCACAATCCAGTCGCCCTTGGGCATCTTGGCGCGTATTTCTATATGTCCATACTTAAATTGGAACGCTTCTTTGGTACTAAGACGTGGCGCGACCACTGGTGGCATTATCACTGGTCCACCCGTGGTCTGGACACACTGCTTGCGACGATCATGAGTGCCTGTGCAGCGTTCCGAAAGGTCGAGCTGGGCATTTGTGATATCCAGATCGGGTCGATAGCTAGCCCAGAGTTTTGGCTCAATAATTAAGTGTCCATCGCGTACTTGTGCCTTGCCATCGTACAACACAAATTCGGCATCTTTGCTATCAATTGGAAAACGCACTTCGTGCCGCCAGAGCGTTTCGTTCAGCTCATCGAAGGTTTCCTCGAATATCAATTGACCTTTGCAGGGCGGTGATAATTGGGCTGGTGATGTCACAGTCTCGCTGATCCCTTTACAACTCGATGGACTTGCAGTAGATGTGGTATAGGAGAATGTTTGTGTCTTTTCAGTTATTTCTTCCGAGTTTCCTCTACAGCCCTCGGGTAAATAGTTACCGGCCAATTGGCAAACTTGCAGCGGCTGTCCCTGACCCCGATAGATAGCGCTGCCATGCTGCACATTGGTCCAGACATAGAGTGTGTCGTATGCTCTCAGTGTGGCTTTCAAAAAATCATATTGCCAGCGTCCATCCTGCGACTGACGCACTTGAGCGCTGAACTCTCCCGGCTCAAAGCCGGTAAAGTTGCGGTTTCGGTTCACATTGAAGGCTACACTCTTGACGCCGTTCTCATCTAAAAGAAACAAAGAATAAATAAATAATATTCAAACGATCAAAATTTCTGGACTCTAGGTTTGTTTTCTTGTTTATATTAATTAATGAACAACAAAAAGTTGAATTATCTCGGGGTTTTTCCAGCCGTTGAAATTGAAATTTTGATTATTATACAAATAATTAATACAAATAAATTTTAAATTATCTTCAATTTAAAATTTCAGTGTTTCAAGTAAACTGTGTGCCACTTTACGCATTCTTAAAAGTTAGGAACACTTCCTGCGGGGAAAGTGTTGAGGTATTTCAATGAGATCGGAAATCACAGACAACAAGTATAATCTTTGAGCATTTACCTGGTATAGAAACTCGAAATCCTTGGGCTAATGGCTCCACAGTGGCAGCGGGTACCTTATAGCCAGAGATGCCCAAAACCAGGCTCAGTAGCAGTAGCAGCACCGGCGTTATCTGACATCGAAATCTTCTAGCTGCAATCATTATTTTCTATGCGTTCTCTGCGACGTTTAGAATCCGACTGACTGCGTCGCTTTTTTTTGCTCGCCAAACGCTCTCAGTTGAGACCGGTTCTTTGTTTTGTTTATGACTATTTGCGAGCATCTGTCGGGTGTTCACTTAGCGTATTGAACGACTTCTTTTCAACATTTATTTGAAAAACATGTTTCAATTTAAATATACAATGCCTTTTTTACATTTTCAAAATTTAAAATTAATAAATTCAATGAAACGTTTTTTATTTATTTAGCGGCGGTAATTTACTGTTTGATATTTCCAAGTGTAATCGATACTTATCGATAGTAGACATGAGAGGAGGCAAAATCAAAAGATGCAATTAATTCAGTTGGCTGTTAATAGCTTTTAAAGCTAGGCTTAAATTCTATTGAAAGCTTTTTAGAACGTTTAGACTAGAATGCAACAGGTTTTTGCAACAGCTGAGGCGCCTAGTTTCTCCGAACTATTCGTGCATAAAGCATTAATAAAATTGTAAATAAATTAAATTAGACTATATTTTTGATTGCGTCACGAGCTGGAAAATGTGGGTGATATTTTTACTTTTTTTGTGGTTTCCTCAAAATGAGGCATATAAAGTGCCAAGTGTGCACTTAAAACTGTTAAATGAAAGCGGCTTCACAGTGTCTATACCAGGTGAGTTCTCTCTCTGTAGATGCGAAGGTCATTTTTGTGATTGAATCTGTTACAGACGAGCTGGGAATGCAAGGAGTTCTCTACGTGCTGCTAATCGATGACACCTGTCCACCACTAATGGACTACATAACCAAAGTCACCAATGGCACCTGGCTTAGTAGGCATGATACCATCCTCCAAGACAATGATAAGCTGCAAATTTCATTGATAGTGGAGTTTAACAATTTGCTCTATGAGAGAACAGAGTACCGAGTAATACTCAATAATCGCTTACGGACCACCAGGCAAAAAGAAACGGTAAACATTGCCCATCAAACTACGCCGGCTCAGTGCAAGGCCCTCCTGGATCAGACGCATAAACAGTTTAATTCCTGTAAACCGGCCGAGAGTTCTGTGAGCGGCAAAAAACGCATCTGCCGTGGTGATCTTCTATTCGAGGATAACTTCAATGGGACAAAGTTGGATAACAGCACTTGGACGCACGATGTGAGACAACGCATGTATCATGCAGATGAGGAGCTGGTGGCCTTTGATGATTCTCCTCGCAACTCTTACGTAAGGGACGGACGTCTTCACATTGTGCCATTGGTGGCCAATGATGTGACTAATGGAGCCTACCGGCTCGGCGATCGCTGTACGGCCGTGGAAAGTCCGGATGTAGAATGCAACATTGCCTATGGTAGCTTCTACAAAATTAAGCCACCTGTTTTTTCAGCTCAACTGCATACTCGACAATCGTTTAGCTTTAAATATGGGAAAATTGTGGTGCGGGCGAAGTTGCCGAAAGGTGATTGGTTGTTTCCCTGTAAGTGCGTTGTGTTAATCGGATATTTTCTAAACGTTCCTTATTATTAATTAACTTATTACAGACATAATGCTGCAGCCGGCGTCATCGCATGCGGAAACGCATTATGCCAATCAGATGCGTAAGTAATGAAAGCAGTTATTCAAAAAAAACTATCGGCTGCACATCGATAGCTTTAAGCAACACTTTATCGATTATTTCGTGGGGGTAGTCAGTGTTAAAAAAAATTCTTCACTACTCTTGCTTTCAATAAATGCGGTACGAATTGTTCGAAATTCTTGCACGTTACAAAAATACTATTTATTTATTGGTCACTAAATACCCTGTAAACTTAACTCACTTCAGGTATTGCCTACGCCCGTGGTAACCCTTACTTGCACAGCAATAAACAGGAGGACATTTCGGGTAACCGTTTATACGGAGGCATGATTGTTTATCAGCAAGGTACCGCACTGCAATTTGTTAAAGATCATCTGAGTAAAACCCATTATGGCGATGAGTTTCATAATTACACGATGATCTGGAAGCGTGAGAAATTAACGTTGATGGTAGACAATGAGGTTTACGGAGAAATCTACGACGGTTTACCATTTTTTAATGAGAAGTGTTTCATAATTTTCGGAGTTACTGTAGGTGGTTTTCTAAACTTTGACGACAGTGTACTGGCTAAGGACGTTAAACCCTACACAAATCAGGAGCCACGTGCTGCTCTTTCATTTTGGCAACAGCGTGAAACCTGGTCGGCCACTTGGGGAAAACAGAGCAGTATGATCATAGATTATGTGCGCGTTTACGCGGAGTAAATTTAGTTTAATTTATGGTTAACTTAATTTTGCTGGCTATTACTGGTACAAATATATTTAAATCGTAACTGAACTATAGAACTTAATAAAGTTTATAATACATTTTTTATAATTTATTTTTATAATAAATTCTCGTGAATAAAATAAATTAAATAATTGACATTTTTTAATGAAAAATACCAAGAAACTAAGCATATGTGAACGAAGCGAACTGATTCGTTCAATCAAACCACTTGCGTTGCAGCCCTGGATTTCTTTTATCGCTGATTTCGTCTTTGTCGCTGTTTCGTTAAAGAATGTCCGTGCGCTACGCTGTGTGGCTGTATATTTATTTATAAAATCGGTGAATAATATAATACTTAAGTGTGTTTAACAAATGAAGTGACAACACATTATTGCCAACATTGCATAATTGTGCTCGTTTAAACTCAAACAATAAACAGAAGACACTTCCGACTCGTTTGATTGTTTGTTTGTGTTTGTTCGATTCGTTAGTCTGCGTATGCAGCGAAATCAAGTCTGAAGCAAAGGAATTTTCTCTATTTTGTGATGTGATGGAGAGAGTGAATGGTTTATATTTTATGTTTTTCGATTGCTTGCAGAGCCCACAGTGAAGCCAATCAATTAGTTTAAGCCTAAAGTTAGTACTGTATATTAGCAACAGGACATGGATATACTCGATATTGATGAAGCACTTAAGGATGATTCATACATGTAAGTGACGTTCGCATTTGTATTCCCCGTTTAGACACTGCTCTCTGCCGCAATTGCTAAAAATACTTACGCCATCTGTGCGTGTTTTCCTATTTCTATCGAAAATGTGCAGATTTCTGGCAGATAAAACCCACGATGATATCTCAAACATACTGCAACAGTGGAAAACAAATAATCAACAGCAGCAGCCGCAGTCGCAACAATTGCAGCCGCATTTCCACTACAATCATGAGCAAGGTATGTACATACATCCATCATACATGTGTGCCATACGTCGGTCTCACATAGATACACACACACATACGCACACATTTAAACACACACACACACACTTACGTGCATAAGTGCAGGCCAAGTTTTGTGCATTTGGCGCTTTCTAAAAGCAAATTCGTAAGTGGGTTAAACTGGCGGCAGCTAAGTTGACAACGTAGAGGATAAATAAATATATAATTTAAAATGCTTTTGTGGTATATGTATGTGTGTGTGTGGGTTGTCGAGCCGCTTACTTATGTACTTACGTACGTACCTATTACCAATGACCACCAACCGTTGTTTCTGCTATATTTGGCCAATGTTATTGTCGACAATAATTAATCAACAAAGACACTCAAATACACACACGCACAGAGACAGTAAGTCAAGAAAAAGTTGTGCGTGGTCTGATCATTCATGGCTTTAAGCTGTGCACTGGCGACACAATACGGAATTGATAAAAACTGGCTATGCAAATGAAGTAATGGAAACAAAGTCGCCGATTTACTGCATAATAAAATCATTTGATTTAAATCGCAATTATAATACGCAATTATGCTTAGAACTAAATTGTTAGAAAACTGTCATAATTTAAAATTAATATAACATAGTTATGTTTTTTAACATAACATATGTTATCTAAACTGCAGTGTTAATGTCAGCTGTTACTCTTCACAGCTCGCAATTAGACAACACTAATTAAGTAGAGCTTGGCCATGGAAAATAAATCAAATTTGTTTTCATCGCTATTAAATTAATGCATCTTTTGATGACTTTTGATGAAATTCTTTCTCTTTTAGTTAAACCCTAATTACTCGTACTTTTTATGTTTGCATTTCGGTTCAAACAATTTTGTTATATGTTCATTAGAACCATTCGCTTGCTGTATTATATCAGCTGTAGGAATATCAGCTTTGACAGCGCGCAATTGTCCAACACTTTTCAAGCGTCAAATTGAATAACTGTAAATTGCCTTTGCTGCGTAAAATAAAAACCATAAGTTGTGAACTTAATTCAGCTTGACAAAATGGAAAACTCTCCAAACAAAAAGAACATCCTACGTGTCAGCTTCAAAAATCGCGCTAAGGAAAATATTTTAAAAGCAAACCAAAAACTGCTCGGTAGCGACAAATTCAAGGAGCACATTGGCATCATGCTCGAAGACTTAACTCCCTCTCATTTGGGAAAAGTGATCGATAAGTGTGTAGATCAGCATGGCTCGGAACACAAAAAGATGAGCGTGACTGGCTGGTACACGGTGACTATCAGCAACTGCCTGAATGTACCCAATAGCTCCATACTTCTTGCACTTAAATATGCCTTGATGCCGCTGAAAGTGGAAATGTTTAACTTTAATCGCGTCGGGAATAGCGAATGCGCACAATTTCTGGTTGACAATAAGTTAATTGCCAATCGCATGAAGCGTCTAAATGGCAAGGTAACTGTGCTCTATAGCACCAAAGTAATAGATTTGCACGTGGATGTTGGCATTGTTCCAAGTATTCTAAAGGATTTGTCCCTACAGCCAGCATTGCTAACTGCAATTAAGACTGCGTTGCTGGCACGCTATGATGCCAAGAGTCAGTCACTTAATTTGACACGCTTCCATGCTGCACCCGAATTGCTGGGACACTTCTGTGCCTTGCATGTGCTGCCCATGTTGCAGAAATTGTTGCAAATTATTGCACAGGAATTTCAGGAACTGCGCGTACTGCAATTAAGCGACAATTTCCTGTGCTCACTCGGTGCCTTCGATCAGTTCCCAAGGACAAGTTTGCCCCATCTCCAAGTGCTCGACGTGGGTGCCAACAATATCTGTGGTATAATGCAGCTCAAGAATTTGCGAGACATGAAATTACAGACTTTGGATTTGATCAATAATCCCGTAGCCAAAATTCAAGGTTGGCAGCTGCATAAGATGCTGCCGCAAGTGGAGCACATTCGTGTTAGCCACAAGATAACCCCACCTTCAGCCATTTATTTTGGCGGTACCAGCTCCGAGAGTGAATTTTGTTTACAATTTGCCATAAACTTCTATGCTAGTTTAAATAATTTGGAGCGTCACAGTGAACTGGAGATGTACTATGAAAAGAAGGCGATCTTTTCGCTGGGTGTGTCCAAACAACTGCTGCTAAAGTCCGAACATGCTACTGAATACGGCCGTTTGTTTGATCTGAATCAGTTGATACATCGTAAGAGAACGTCAATTTGCAGAAGATTATTCTTTGGACACAATGCTGTGATTCACGCGTTGAGTCAGCTCCCGGTGATGCCAATCAAGGTGGTGGAGTCTAAGCTCCGTGTTCACTTGTACAACAATTATTCTCGTGTGTTCATCTTGAACGGCAACTTCAGGAAAGTCACCAGTTCTGGTGTCTATGAATGGTATAGCTATACGCGTCAGATTATGTTGCGTACCGACAAGGAATCGAACTGGTTAATCCACAGTGATATGTTGGAAATGTGGTTGGGTCGACCCGATGTTGATTTCAAGCCATCACTCGTCTACGTTATGAACAGTGATCAGAAAGTAGCCGACCTTGATAATCAAATGGATGAACTGAATACAAATTTTAATAATTCAATGCAGTTTACTAAGGGACCCGAAAGATGCTCACCAATGCCAGAGACAGTGCTTGAGGAGATGCCACAAGCAGTGCTTGAAGAGATGCCACAAGCAGTGCTTGAAGAGATGCAACAACCAGTTATTGAGGAGATGCCACGCACCGGGCTTGAGGAAATGCCACATGTCGTGCATGAGGAAATGTCACAAGTCGTGCTTGAGGAGATGCCACAAGCAGTCCATGAGGTGATGCCACCGCTAGTGCCACAAACAGTTATACCTGTGCTCAATTGCAAACTGGAGGTCGAAGTGGATGATACTCTGCTCTGTTCCGATGATGAAATGATGCTAGTGGTTAACGAGGAAGAGCTCCTCGAAGTCGATAGTCTTTAAATAGCAGTGCACAACCCATTCACACACACACACACACCAACACTGAAGTTGACTTTAATTTTATTATTTTTTTTTTGTTGAATTTATCCACTTAAATTAATTGCGTTAAAATTTTAAATATTAAGCTTACAAACATAACTCAAAGACGTTCACAAGGCCCAAACGAAGATCACAAGTGGCAACTAATCTGGAGGCGCAATTTGTGAGTATAAAAACAGATGAAATTTAATTGAACTTCAACTAAAGTAAATTTAATTTTTGCAGTCACAAAATGCCACCTCACCATTGGGACAGGGAGGAGCTGGCATGCTTAGTCTGGAGATTGGAGGACTTGTCACAAATATGCACAAGTCCTTTCTGCAAGACACGTCGCCGCCATCGTCTATCTGCTCGTCCATGAACAATGAGCACATGAATAGTTCCCTCATCACTTCGGCAGACTTTACAAATCTCAACTTTCTGCAATCGACCAACAGTTTGGAGCCCGATTTCGACAACACGGCAACAACAACAGCCACATTGGGCAATGAGGATGGTTACACGCTGAGCGATATGATCAGAGATCGTAAGGCACTCGAATCACTGACCATGTCAGGGGACGGTACATTGATCAAGGATTCGCACATTGGCCAGATCGATGACATATCTCTGGCAACATTGAGTAAAACCGGCTCCGGTTGCAGCACCATGGACAATAGCACCGATAGCGTCTCCACACCAAATGAGCTGCACTTGCACATGCAATCTTTACAGGCCCAAGTACAGAATCAGAACCACATCCAGAAACAATTGCGTACTACTATGTTGTTGAGCGAGGAAATGATTGGGGACACCACATTCAGCCTGGTGGACAGTTTGACAACACCAACATCGACCACAACACCAACAACAGCAGTAGCAAACGATTCGTTGGTCGAAACGGAGGCAAATGCAACGTTTAAAAGGCCACAAGCGCCGCATCTGAATGATACCGTTTTGCTAGCGGGACGACAGGTGAACACTACATACACCGAGGGCTGTGATACACCAGAGGCGGCCAGGTGCGAGACACCTGAGAATATGGACAAGGTGTTGTCAACGCTTCAAATGGAATCAACACCTTTAACAACGGCGAGCTCACGTTTTCAACAACACAAGAACAATAACAACTTCAATAATAATAACAATAACAACAATTATAATAACCAACAATTAAGCTATACGCCCACGTTGAAGGGGCGTGGCGAAATCAATAACATATCGCCGATTGTAAACAGCAGCACAACACCGCTAAGAAGTCGCCAGCAACTGAATCAAACCTACGAACCGCCCACAACAACAAGGCTAAAGGATCTGACATTGGATGGCATAAGGCCCGTGCTCGTGGACTCAATTGAACAGCCTGCAATGGATGCCACCTACAACATGACAGAGGATCAGAAGCAAATGCAATGCATACTTGATTTAGCTGAGGCTGAGGTGGAGATGCTGGCCCAACAGGGAGATGAGGAACAGTTTGAGCAGTTGCTTGATGGACTGGCCAAAATGAATACACTGAATCCGGAGCAGATCAAAATGCAGAAATCCTTGGACAGCATTAAGCGACGATTCCATAGAGATGATGAGTCTCACATGGCGCACAGCGATCATCAGCTGCTGGCACAACAACAGCAGCCGTCGGAGGTAGTGCATCATGTGACGTCACCATTGATGAACCAGACACAGCTCTTGATGGGCAGTCACAGCCAAAGCCAGTCAAGTGGCAGCGGAGAACGTTTGCTTAGTCGTCGCAGTCGCCTCTATGATGATGTCAATCTTAGCGCCATGCATGATAGCACGGCTAGCGGTGGCAGCTGCAATTCAACATCATTTATTGTGCATCGAAGAGAGGAGGAGCCAGCCAATACGTCGGAGGCCTGCTCACCGCTGCAGGAGTCAGAGGAGTCTGCGTTGCCGGACGAGCAACAACCGGTGGCAACAGCTGTTGAGACTGAAGCGTCTAGCTATAAGCTGGCGGAGCGACGGGAACGGGATCGAGAGCGTTTTAAGACCATTAAAATAACCAAGGAAATGCGAGCACGTGACGAGCAGCTCGACAACAACATTGTAGTGCCTTGTATAGATGATGAAGCGGAGACGGTGGAGCATATGGCGTATGCAGAGCCTGAGCAGCTGCAACGGCAACAGTCACCGCCGGGACGACTTTCGCGACGAGATCAGTCCACTAACAACTACAACAACGAAGTCGAAAGTAATACCAGTGCCAGCAACAACTATTTGACCTACAAGAAGCCCAAGGAGAAGTCGTTGCTAATGCGTCAGCGACAATATGAGCAGCATCAGGTGTCCGAGCTAACCCCCAATGAGTCAACCTCCTCCTCCAGTCAAATAGCTCGATCACTCTCCCGACCACGCTACATTAGTGGCCTGCAAAAGTTTACTACTGTCAGCAAGGCGACCTCAGCTGGAGCTGGTCTTAATGCCACCGTTAACAGCGGAGCAATGACAACGGCAGCAACAACAGCAGCGGGAGCCGCTACATCTGGTGCTGGTGAACTCAAGAGTCCCATGGGAATTAAATCCAAGTCTTTCCATAATCTGTCCTCCAATATTAGCGGCATTGGTGGTCTTGCGCCACGTCCTAGTTTGGGTGGCTTGAGACGGCCTAGTGCTCAGAGTGGCAAACAGATGACTGGGCTAAGATCAATGCAGCAGCAAGAGGTGAGTACAGGAATACCTGATTAAAATATATAAAAGATTAATTATTTATATACTCTACAGCAGGATGACAACACGGTCTTTAAGGTACCCAAATTGGTAAGCGGATTACGTGCACCAACGACTGCGGGCTTAAAACGAACTGTGGGCAATGGACTTGCACGCCCTTCTTCCGGTTATTATAGTCTGAGCATGAAACAAGCCGTAGAAGCCGAAACACCCGAGGTGAGTACACAATCTGACGGAAGATTTCAAGAATTGTGATTAAAGTTAGACTTTCTTTCAGAGCCTCTCATCGGCATCCTCGCGTGGCAGCTTGTATGGCAAGGATACGAAGCTGAATCACACCTTTGACACGCAGGTGCTAAGCTCAAAGCTGACACAGGTGACAACCGGAGCAACAGGCATACCAAAGCCATCAGGTCTGCGGCAGCCAACGCAAATGAAACGTAGTGGTTTGCCGCGACCCTCAAGCATTGTGCGGCGTTGACAACCAAATAATAACTAAACTAAGACAGCAATTAATTAAAACAACCAACCGACCGCCCTAGCCGACCCCACAAAACATAAAACAATAGAACCATCTTCATTTAAATCTTACTTATAATTGAAATATTTATCGTCACAATATCGTTTGTGTATTTTTGTGCTCTCTATTACTGTCTAATCCCATAGTTTTATTGTCTTTCGCTCTGTCTGTTGATTTAGACAATAGCATTTATGTTGAACATTAACGAGTTTTGCATTTAGTTTAAAACGTAATACATAACAAATAATAAATAACCACAAAAAACAACACACTTTGCCTTAAACGAAAGATGAAACAAACAAACCACAACTCCATGTTAATCGCATAATAATAAAATTAATAACATAATAATTTAACGAATAGAATTGGTGTATATTTTTGTATGACATGCAACGTGAGAGAGAATGAAAGTAAAAGAATTTGTTGTGGTTTGAAGCGAATCGAATAAAATAATAATAGTATATGTAACTAATAATTATAATCATAAGCTCTGCTCAGTGGCCAGACCACAGGAAACCAAACTATAAATGATAATACACTATTATGTAACTGATAAACCTATTAACTATGATAAACAAAATGTTACAAATTCGAAATACAATAGAAATACAAATATAGAAGAGCAGTACAATATTCCCAATAATATACACAACAGCAATATTAATTGTACTGTTCAGTTGTCTATAATAATTGAAACTATATCAAAATTGTTATATTGATTTTGCATATAAAAAGAAATATATATATACATATAGTTATTAAACGCATCTTTTGTGTGGTGCATTGTATTACTGTGCTATAATAAACATTATCTATCCGACATTTGTAATTTAGCTTTTAGTTGCCAAAAACAAAGAAACCTAAACAAAACTACAAAAGAACGAATTTTTCTAAATAAAATATTGCGTATTATAAAAAAATCAGTGAAACAATTTAGTTACTCCCATTTCTGTTTTTTTGGGACTGTTCCATCATTAAAAAATCATGCATATCCTACATTAAGTTAGTTCCATTGCATTAATCTCCGTTATATTTAAGAATTAAGCTGAAGTTTACATTGTTTAATAATTTAAGCTTAATCATGTACTAACCAAATGCTTTGCCTTTACTAACCTAAGTATAGTAACGTGTATTATTACCCAAAAAAAAGAAACGGCTTTAATCCAAGTAGAAACTAATTTGCAACTTTTGTAAACGAATTTAATCCGACTTGATTAATTAAGCATTACAACTAATAATTAATTTTTGACTAGCTTTAAGTGCTTTCTTCCAAAACTATCGCATATAAATCCCTATCCCCTCTCTATCTATCTGATTTGTACTGTTTTATAAGAACCATATGCAGTATCCAAAAGACATAACACTAACTCTAACCGTTCCAGAATTCTCAGACTTGAGTATATATATTTAAATTGAGCTATATTTATTTTCGAAAATAAATATTCTTTTTGAATAAATTTTGAACGAATAAATAAAATCAACGATGCATGTGTTTTGACTTAGTTTGGTTGCTAGATTTGTGGGAATTCAAAAGTTGGACTCTGATTAAATGTAGAGACAATTGTTCTCTACTTTTAAGGACTCAATACAATTATTTTTATCATTTTCACACAATTTTATTTTCTTGCATAAATTTATTTTAATTAATTTATATTAATTCGGTTTATGTACAAAAAATATGCGTAAAAATAGAAGCGAAAAGTATAAAAAGAAAAGTATCAAAAAAATGCAGCAATTGGAAAGACAATGCGACAATCACCGACAGCCAAATTGTTTGTTGTTGATCAATTAATGTGCACATATATATATACATATGAATATATATAAATATATGTATGTTGAGATTAGATAAATTTGTTGTTTGCTATTTCAGTCAACGAGAATTTAGATAGGTATTTTGTTAAATACGAAATGCGACAATGAAGGAATGTTTCGTTTAGTGTTTCTGCTGTTGTTGTTGTTGAGCTTGCTGTGGCACCACAGGTTGTTGTTGTTGCTGCTGTTGTTGTTGTACTGGCAGCTGTTGATTTTGGGCAGGTGGAGGTGACTGGTTGTTCAACTGCTGCACAGGCTGTTGTTGCTGCTGCACAGGCTGTTGCTGCTGCTGCGCTGGCTGTTGTTGCTGCTGCACAGGCTGTTGTTGCTGCTGCACAGGTTGTGGCTGCTGCTGCACAGGCTGTTGTTGCTGCTGCACAGGCTGTTGCTGCTGCACAGGCTGTTGCTGCTGCACAGGCTGCTGTTGCTGCACAGGCTGTTGCTGCTGCACAGGCTGTTGTTGCTGCTGACTACCCATGGGTTGGTTGTACACAGGTTGTTGCTGTTGTTGTACAGGAATTTGTCCGGCATGCTGATAGACCTGGTTAGGATTCAATTGCACGGGTTGTGGTTGTCCATATTGCTGCTGTGGCTGTCCATATTGCTGCTGTTGTGCGTATTGTTGCTGCTGCTGGGCGTATTGCTGCTGCTGATGGGCGTACTGTTGTTGCTGCTGCATGTGCAATTGATCCGGTTGCTGGTAGTGCAGTTGAGCACCTGGTGGTGGTGGTGCATGGTATGCTCCACCACTTGGATGTGGCGCTGCATAGTATCCCTGCGGCATATTGGGATGGGGTGGCAGCTGACCAGCAGCAATCATGCGCTGGACTTCCTCTTGGCGACGTCGTTCAAACTCCAAATATTCCTCGTGTGTGTATTGTTGCTGTTGATCAATCGTTTCCCACTCGGGATCCTTTTGGAACTCCTCCTTGGCTGTTTGCTGCATGAACTCTTCAAAGCTGATGAGGCCATCGTGATTGGTGTCAGTTTCCTATTAAAATTTTCTGGTTTTAATTCAGTCAAATATTAGAAATTTAGGACTTTACCTGGAAGTAATGTTCTCGCATACGTTCCATTTCCTCAGCACGTTCGCGCATGTCATCCTCGGGCAGATTGCTTTGATAGACCTTATCCAATTCCTTGACAAACAACGCCTTTACTTCAGCCTCATCCCAGTAACGGTTGCTGTCGACATCGTGGATGGAGAAGAACGTTTTGGGATTGAAATCGTCCTTATCCATGTGATCCTGTTTTTCCCAGACCTCCTCTAGTTGAGCTTTGTTGCCCGGATGGTGCACCTTTTCATGGTCTTTGTGCTTCTTTTCTTTTTCCTTGATCTCTGCCTCAAATTTCTTGCGCGACTCCTCATCCATTTCCTTCATCTGAGCTTCTCGTTCATATTCCTTTTGCATTTCGTACTCTTTGAATTCGCCACGTCGCTTGCGATCCGCTTCAGCCAGATCATCGGACGTCTTTTTGATTAGTTTGCGCAAATCTTCAATTTCGAAAGTGTGCTCATTGCCATGGTCCAAATGCTGTGAAACCTTCAAATGGTCACGGTCGATGTTATTGGACAGGTCGTATGCCTTGTTGGCCAATTCACGTAATCTCTCCACCTCGCGTCGTTTTATCTCATCCAGTTTCGTTCGCACATGATGATTCACATAGTCTAGCTCTTGTGCAATTTTTCCACTCTAGATTATTTTGGAATTATCATTAAATCAGGGGAATTACTCTAACAGCTGTTAAGGAGAGTAAAACTTACACGTATGTCAGCCTCTGGCGCTTTATCGAGCTTTTTGCGAAATTCTGGATCCGCCTCGAGAGCCTCAACAACCTCACGTAAGTAGCGCTCGTATTCTAATGCAGTCTCTACATCCGCTGGAGCAGGTGTGCTGCTGGTTTGATTACCCTTTTCTTCCTTCTTGTTTTGCGTCACAGGTAAGGCTGCAACAAGGCTCACAGCCAGGGTAAACGCCAGCACGACATTCGGCAATCTACACATCATTGCTGCACGTTGTTTAAATTCACTTTTCTGATTGATAGTAATAACAATAAACCAGTTGTGTAAATAACTTCTGTAAAAACTAAATGTATTCTGACGTGTCTGCCACTAAACTGCCTTGGTTTTGTTTAGCCATCGCAGCGTTGCCAGATCTAGAACATATGTTAATTGGTTATCGAATTAATTATGTCGATAGTCGGCTCTACCAGTGTGTACATACCGTATTCATTTATTGATTTGAATTGGCGCCATTACTCAAACAGCTCGTTCGTGCAGATTGTTAACTTTTTACAATATCCTGAAACTAGTTTATGAATTAATATACACATTTTTTTATTTATACTATATTTTAACATAGCTAAATGAAAGAGACCTTAAATTATCGATATTATTATAGCTTATTAAATTGGCGGGAAATTTGGAACAATTACGTTGAACTAGTTCGACTTTGGATACTTATTGTGAACAACAACACAGACAGCTGATCAGACTCATGAGCTAACTTAAAATTTAAATGTTTTTTTGAATAATGGCCAAAAACACAGCTGCAACCGGCAACAAAGCAGTAAAGAAGAAAATATTAAGCAGTGTAGAATATTCACGAATTTGTCAATTTATCAATGGTTACCATGGCAGCTTGGCCATCGATTGCGAACTGGAGATGGTGAATCGCTTCTTCGTTGACGTGGAACCACTTGCTTTGATCTGCATACTTCAATCTGAGCTGTTCAACAAGAACCGTGGACAACATTGGCGCCACGAACAGCGTTCCAAGAAGCTGCTGCAAACGTAGGTGGTCTCACTAAAAGTATGAAAGTCTTATAATGATTTCCAATTCTGATTAGATTTGAGGAACAGTGCCACCTGTATAATGATAATGCTCTGATCATTCGCATGGCCTGTGTGGAAGGCATGAGTCCCATTGCTCTATGCCGCGTTATACTACAAGAGAAATATGATCTGAAACAGAGACCACAAGTTTCTCGGCTGCTAAAGCATCCATACTTGATCAGCGACTCCCGCCTGGCAGCCAACGTACAGCAGTGTCTGTACAGTGATAATCAGGAAGGACCACTGACGGATTTACGTCGTCGTATAGTTGGAGAAGAGTACGAGGTGAAGCTGAAGCATTTGGCCAAGCAAGCTGGCATACATTTCTACGATGAGCACGATTTACGTCGCATGGGCTATGACAAGACACCAGATATTAAAATGATACTACCATTTCTCTACAAAGGATCTGTGGTCAACTGGATCGAGAGCAAGGCCAATTTCGGAGATCCCAAAGGACACAAATGGAACATACAACAGCAACTGCAAAGCTATTGTAATCGGTAAGATCTTCTCGCAGTCTCCTGAAAACCAACTCCCAAGATTTCGTTTTAGATTTGGACCTGGCATTGTTATCTATTGGTTTGGCTATCACGAGGAAACACCACAGCTGCCAGATAATAGCATTGGCATAACAGTGCTTACAGATTTTCCCGCTCGTGAGGACCTGGTATTTATGCAGCTAACGACTCCAGAAGGCCAGAAAACATAGTTTAGTTCTGCAAACATTTTTACGACTTGACAATGCAGTTAGTTACTTAACAATTTTTCATTTTTTTTATTGTGTTTATAAATTCTCATTTACATTGATTTTTATAGTATAAAAACGCATTTTCCCATTTTTTTTTTGTTTTAGTTTTTTTTCTTGCATGAAATGTATAAAATTATAAAATATTAGAATTGTTTATAAACGCAAAACTAGTTGTAATAATAATAATTGTGGCGGAAGAAAAAGTAAAATATCAGTTGATGCAATTGTTATTTTGTATTATCTCATGATAATGCCACTTTTAAACAATTTCAATTGGCAATTCAAAACAATGCAAAAATTGTATTCATTTTGTTGAACAAATCAGATCGGATTGTTTAGCACAGTTTATAAAAAATTTCAGCTTGCGTTTGATTTTCCATTTTATTCCCAAAAAATGTTGATTGTTTAAATTTTCATTATTTTTTGTTTTCATCTTGGTTTGTTTCTATCGTACTGGTAGGCAACTCGTCATATTTAGTTGATATTTCTCCTCGTTTAAATTAATTTCAATCATTTTCCCTATTATTATTATTGCCACGGCACATTACAAGTCTTTCAGCTCCTCGGGCATGTCATTCTTCGGATGCTTGTTCTCGAAATGCTGCTTATAAGTCTTGGGATCGGGCATTTGCGACTGTACAGAAAAAGAGTTGAAGAAAAATATTGTTAGCTTTATGGTGTTAATACATTTAAATTGTTATAACCTTGCAGAGGGTAATTGATATTAAATCGGAATAAACAGCGTGTGTATACCATGTCAACAAGCAAATACAGGGCTCTGCTAGGCTATGCCAAAGATAACATAAATGTACAGTTAGTTAAGTACCTTGCACAGCACACACACATGCACGAGTGCCTTTTGGGCCGCCTTCTTTTGGTCGTTGGCACTGTGTCCCTGCTGTTTCTTGATCTTGGCCTGCTTGTCGGCTGCCTTCGCTTGGGATTGAATTTTCTGGTGACCGCGTGCCATTTTCCCGCTATGTGTGGGCTGTAAATAAAATTAATTTTTAGCCACTTAAAATTTTACTTATCAGTTTTGAAACGTTGGCGCGTCAGCAACCACAGTTAATTAATCTATGATTTTATTTTTGTATTAATTTGCGTGTGTGTAGGTGTTTGTTGTTGCTGTTGTTGTCTAAACGGTATTTACATTACTACTACAAACAAAACAAAGTCGTTTGACAGCTGCACACCATTAGCAGCAGCAGCAGCAGCAACAGCGACGTCTGCACTTTCTCTTTCGCTCTTGTGCAAAAAAAAGAAGGTACAGGAAATCGTTGCATCTTTACGTTGTCTTTATTGTTATTGTAATTGTAGGCACAAGTGTCCGTCAGGCGGTACGTCACAAAAGAAACAGACATTGCCGCGCAAGCAATTTGGTTAACAGAGAGTTCCCCCACCCTTAATCACACTTTTTAGCACGTTTTCCTTGCAAATTCAGCGAGCACTACCACGTTCTCTGGATTAGCCTTACCTAATTTCTGGTTTGCTTTTCCAAATAAAGTTTTTTGATAAACTTTCAGATTTGTCGACAGTTACTTTACGAAATGTGTATATTTTTATTTTCGTTTGTTTAGAGTTGAATTTCCGTAGCGTAGTTTGTCTTTTTTCTTTGTATTATTACGAATTGTGTGTGGCCTCCGAGCTAAAAGAGTTTGTTCGGTCATATAGTTCAGTTCTTTTCGTTCATTCGTTCCAAATCTAAGTTAAGGGTGTTCCTAAAACGATTTATAACTTGTCTGTATTTAATTTGTATTATTAAATGATAAGTGTTATTAAAAGTTGAATTTGTTCGATCATAAACTAAACATTACTTCTATTAACGATTGAAGGATTTTTTTGCGATATAACTTGAACTAATTACAGCTCCTTTTAGGAACCCCCCTGTTGTAACTTATTCGCTCGCTCAGATTGGTAAATCTGTAGCTCCGAGTAGCAGGACGATAGTCACTAAAAACATTTATAGTAAATTATTTGCAACTGTGAAATTAAAACGGGCACAGAAATGAGTTCTCATGTTTCGAAACGAAAAACTTATTTAAACGATTTTGCCCCAACAGCATTCATGGTCCCTTTGCCCAAAATAGTGAACTAGAGCTTGATTATAGGCGGCAGTCGGTGCATCTATCGTGAGTGGGACCGTAAATTATATATATATAACACAAAATTCCATTCAATCCGAAGGTAATTTGGAAACACACTTAAAGTATTTTGAAGTAGCTTCGTCCTGATTCCAACTCAAAACAAAATAAGTGTGACCTAAACGCTCCGATAAATTAGGGTGACCGTGACAACGTAGTTTTTATTTAGAGTTCTAATGATGATTGTGGAACTACTATCGATAGTCTGTAATAAATAATATCGATATTAATTTATGATGTAAAACAAATTAAGTTTTGTGTGCGCGATCGGTCTCCGCGAATTTAAATCCAAAAAGTTACGCGAAAAATCTAGTTGTATAATATTTAGCCAATATTTGTTGGCTTCAAACCACAGATGCAATAGAAGGCAATAATAAAGACTGAATTGGAATCCAAAATGTAAGTAATTAATGCATTTACATTTAAGTTTGGTTTATTGCTTAAAACTTAACAAAATGGCTTACAACTAAACTAACATGCTTGCATTATTGTCGCAAAATTCATAAATATTGTCAACGAATTGCATTTCGTGTACATTTTTAGCAGCTTGAGGTGTTAATTCATTAAATATTTTCAAGTCTTTTGGCGGTGACACTTTTGAGGTTTTTAACTGCGCAGACTCATCTTGTTCGAGAGTCATGCGCTTGAGATTATTGATGAGCGAAATATCATGTTTTATTTCGTTCTTCAGCTCGAGCAGCTCGTTCTCCGTTTTGATAATATCCTCAGCATAGGCTTCAATATTGCATTGCAGCGCATCCACTGAGACCTCCATATTTGGGGAGATATAGAGTTCGTTGTGGAGTTTGTACTGCTTGCATTTCTCTGCCAACTGGCGCGTCAGATTGTCCTCTCTCTCGTACC
Organism: Drosophila nigrodunni; assembly: GCA_020829145.1. Taxonomy (NCBI): domain Eukaryota; kingdom Metazoa; phylum Arthropoda; class Insecta; order Diptera; family Drosophilidae; genus Drosophila; species Drosophila nigrodunni. Next base: position 11,308,151 of record JACVCZ010000003.1, read on the forward strand.
GCTCATTCATGTCCGCATGCAGGGCTGCCAACTTGTTGCGCACACTGTGACGCAGGGGTGCATCCTTCCGACGTCGACGAATGCAGTTGTTGTTGTCCACGGTTTCGGTTATGGCAATCGGTTCGTGGCGACTACGACAGCGACTGCGTCGACGTCGCTGCCTTGTGCGCGTTTCGGCCAATTTGTATAACTTGGTCTTGACATTCTGGTTGGCATCTGACGGCATCTTATAGTGCTGATCGGGAAGTAGTATCAACAGTAATTCTTCTGGAATTTCTTGCTGCTGTTTAGCGGCCAGCAAACATTTCCCTTTGGTTTTGGCAGGTTTCGTAGACTTTTCCTTTTTATTGCTAAAATGCAGTAACTTCTTAAGCCACTTGAGCATGGAGAAACTGTGGGCGGGAACAGAAGGAGCGATTTGAAGCACTTGCAGAGGCATTGGCTCCTTGAGATCTCCACGATGCTTGAGCGAGAGACGCAACTAGAAGTAAATTTTAAATATAATTAACATTTATTAATTACTCAATTTATTAAAGTCACTTTTCCGCTTGCCTATTAATATGTCAACTTGTAGAATTAAAATGCTATTAAGCCAAAAAGGAAAAAAGCTGAAAGTAATTAATGATCGGCAGCGGAGTTGATAAAAATAGTGCACGCAAAGTCAAATTAATCAAACAAAACCAAAAAAGAGGAGAAAAAAATGAGAAATGTAAAAACAAAGCACTAACTTTAATACAAAAATCAATAGGCAAATTAATTTCACTTCGTGCGTCATAAAGAATAAACTAAAATAAAATAATATTAGAAAAGGCAACGCATAATCAAGTCAAATGCGACTACAGTGAAGCATACGGTGGCATGTTTTTGTTTGGTGGGTGTTTGTGTGAGTGTACTGTGTGTGCAGGCGTGACATGCGGTGGATGGGGATCGGGGGTCATTGCTGAACATGAATTTCACATTTCTTGACTTGCGTGCGGCGCCAAACGGACGAACAGGACACAAAAAAAAAAAGAAACAAACGCTTATTATGCAATCAGTGTCGACTTTTGTTGTTGTTGCCTTGGGCCCAGTTTTTTGCACGGCAGGTGGGCAGAATTTTAGGCTGGGTTGGCTACCCGGAAGAATGGGAGTGGGAAGTGGGGTAGTTCCTCGCATATTACCTCATTGTGCACACGGCTCCAAGCGCGCCAAACAGGTAAAATGGCCATGTTGCCGTCGTAGCTGCGCTCGATACCACGCCAAAGTTCCGTTATAACGTAATCGCTGTAGTCACGCGATGCTGCTGAGCCATGGCCGCCATCTTGTTTTTGGAACGGCGTCAAACGTAACGAAAACGAAACAAAAACGAAGTGAATTGAAACGAAAGGAACGAATAATTGTAAAAACATAAATAAATAAAAGTCAAAAAGGCGATAAAGTATACAAAAACTAATACGAAAAGTGCTAACTAACTATTGGTTATATCTGATATATAAACACAGTTAGATCTAATGACTCACCTAGCTTGTTGTTGTTGCCAATAGTTCCATTGCTCAGCTCGTCATCAATCAGGGCTTTGATTATGTCATTGCATGTCGTTTTATTTGTTACGCCCGATACATAACGGGGCTCATCATCGTCCAGCCAAATGGGGATTTCCTTATGACCCTGTTCCTGTTGTTGTACCGGATGTAGTGGAAAGCAAATGCATTCGTTTATTAGTCTTTCGGTTTTTATGTCACTCAACGCAATCGTTACAATGCTAACTATGGTTATTAACTACACATTTGGGTGTACAAAGTATGGTTTTGATTTTAAGGTTAGGCACAGTGGCAATTTGCAACATTGAAGTTTAGCATGCGCTGTAGCCAAATTTGTTAAGTTGTTGCGACAAAACTTTTGAGCTTAACTGTGTCACTGTCTCCCCAAAACCACAAGCGCTGTTGCCAAGCTTCGCAATGCCTTTTAACAGTTGCCAAATTGCAGTTCATGTCGGTTGCTTGTTTACATTTTTATGAATAACTTATATAAGTGATTGTCGAGCATAACTATGGCACTATCTCCTGAAAACTATACTTAAGAGTAACTGGCGCTGTTGCCAAGCTTCTCACGGTCTTTCCAAAGCTGTCAATTTGCAGTTAAGTTTACTACTTTGATTAAAAGCTAATGCCACTGAATACCAATTGACTTTCGAGAATAATATAGTTAGTGTCTTTCTAGAATTCCTTAAAATTTATTTGCGCTGTTGCCAAGCTTCACCAGGCCTCTCCACTGCTGTTAGCCTGTTGTAAGAATCGGTTTTTTGTTTACTATTTTGATTATCAGCTTATTGGAATACCCAGCAATCAATTGTGCATTAGCTACACTTCGACACTTGCTCAACTGTACATGCCCCACTCCTCTCTGGAACGATCTAAGACCCCACCTGCCACTCCATTAGCCCTACACTGTGGATGACTAACCAAAGCTAAACATGCCACGTTCTTAAGCACAATATTTTGCTTTTACTAGCTAGCCAATTAGATGATTTGTTTGATTTCACTGGAAGCCCACGGTTCACTCATACCACAGCTACAATCAGAGAAGGGGCAAAATTGGGGCTGTGGTTTGGAGTGAGGGTTGATGGGGGTGTGGAAGTGGCAGCTTACGTGCCTGGCACTTACCACAGTGCTATTGACGCCGTATAGGGAAATGGAACGATGGCGATGCCGTCGACTGGCGGCCGTGTGTTGGCCATTTCCGTTTGGCTTGCTGCCGTTTTGTTGTTGATTTTGGCCTGGTTGTGGGCCAGCGGTTGCTGGCTCTTTTGCATCTACCAGACGTTCAGAACTTGGCTTATTGACGCAGTTGTTGTTGTTGTCTTGATTTTGGCGGTGTTGATAATGCTGATGTTTGGTCGGCAGTATGGGGCTTTCAGGTAAATTCAATAGCGATGGACAGGTGTCAAGATTATCATCGATGAATGTTGAGTTCTGCTGGAGTTGTTGTTGTTGTCGTTGCTGCTGATGTGGCGCCATATTGCCCGAATCGTGGCACTAATTGGCACTGCAATAAAAGGTGGGCACAATTGTTACTATGGGCAATTGTATATATAGTTCTTAAGTATATTGAGTAAATGTATATATGATTCGATTTCATTTTCAAAACACGCAAAAAGGTTGTTAGACATGTTACTGTCGTTGTTGTTGTTGTTGTTAATGCCGGTGGTTGTTTGGTCGCCTACGCCTAACGATCAATTTAGATTTGTTGCCGGCGATTAAATAAATTATGCATGAAGTTTCACATAGTCACATGCAGAGTCATTGCCTGGTGGTGCAATGGACACCACCTGCCCAGCACAAGCATACGCCCAGTAGTCCACACTAGACCACACCTGAGCCACCTGTCTCACCTGTGCCGAAACCAATTGCTGTACGCTGATTCCTAGAAAATTACCCGCAAAACTTTGTTTCTATCATTATTTAACCCTGTCTGTCTTCTTCCTTTTTGACTTCTACTTCAGCTCTGCATTTACTTTCGACCGTTTGTTTCAATTCCTTCTTTTTTGGCCGCATAAATTGTTGTTGTCCTGCATTTTGTATGCAAATTTTGTTGACCAAACAAAAAAAAAAGAGAAGACGGTAGCAAATTAAAGGAGCGAAAAACACAGTCTGTTTTGACTTATGAATTAATGCAAATTTATGCCGCTTGTACCTGCAGCGTGCCAAAATGGCTCAAATTATATATCGAGGCAGTTAAATTGCTCTAAGAACTTCGAAAAGTCCTTACAATGCGAAACGGTTTGCATATAACTCAAGGAAATCCTTTTTTGTTGATTTTATATTTAAATTTTGTTTTCATGAAATTATACATTTCATACTGAGGAATGTAGTAAACTGAGGCTAGGTTTAATAAACATTAAAAGTTTAAAAAACTTTTTTATTATTATTATTCAAAAGTGTGAACAAGTCTTTATCAAACAGATAAATTAATTTCTAAAAACTCTTTATAAATAATTTCCCATGACTTTTCATTGTGTTTTGATATTTATGTTAAATTACTTATAAAGTTTAATAATATCTCCTTATGTAAAGCATAGTTTTAGTTCATAAAAGCACAATAAAAAAAAACAAATGATGTAAAATAAATGAAGCTATTTAAGTAGTTTTCTAGTAGCATTAGTATGTGTTCATTTAATTAAATTCCTTTCGCTTTTTTAATTGAAATTGATTTTTTTTGGCAGTGCCTGATTATGACTAGCTGCTGCACATACCCAGTAATTGTTAATAAATATGTACATTTATTAAATATTTAGCACTGAACGTCCCTGCCACTTGCATTATTGACTGACGACTGCATAACAATCCACACACGCCTTGAAATATATGTACATACATATATATTGAAAGCTATTAGACAAATGAGTTGAACTAGTGCGGCATGTTGTAAAGAATTTCGTATGCATTGGACACGCCTACGAGGCGGTCCGAATTGTAGTAATGCCCCATAGCTCTCCCCGCCCCCACCTGCCCTCTGTGGCCTGCTGTCAATGAGGCCTTTGATTACACCGAACTGAGCAAAACTGGACATGCAAACATCCATTGAGTACTATAATTTCCAATCAAGATAAGTTCAAATGTAAATTTCATTCGATGTTTGTGGCACGCAGCAGGACCTTTGGGGGCACACACATACACACACACTCACACAGCCCCAGGACAATTATCTGAACACCCAGCGCTGACGTTTTAAGTGCAACTAATTGTATGAAGTTGGGAGGGTTTTTTGCAGAAGCAATCATATGTTTAATTAATAGTGCTGCGGCTTTTCCGGCTTTTCCGACATTTCCATGAAGAAATTCCCTAGACCTTGTGGCTCACTTTAGTCGGCCTGTCTAACAAAGTTCAATGTCTTGCCTCTAACTAGTGCATATATATTATTAAATTGATCAATTACTTATGTGCGAGTCACTTCTATGACGTATAGAGTCTATTTTTAAGTCTGCTTTAAATATGGAGCAGTTGAGCCTTACTTGTGTACTTAAACTTATTATATTTTCATGGATGGTTAAATCTGTAAATTGTTTAATAATTCTTGGAAAATTTTAGAGTTTCAGTCTCAAAAATTGATTTTCAAACCATAAGTGATTAAAATAATTATTATAATTTTACTACTTTTAATTACTACAATGATTCAAAATTTAAATTTATCTCAAGTTTCCTAGTTGTGTATATAATTTTCGATACTTTCTATTTTACTAATTCTAAGACTTCTTTTAATTTTTATACAATGGTTTGCAGGTCGCTTCAGTAACCGCTCACATTTTTATATATTTTCCATAGTTAAGTGAGACTAGATTTAAGTAGACTTTAAAGAATCTTTTTTAGGTTGTTTCTTTTTACCACACATTACATTTTGGCACCCGCAGAACCACAGAATATTGTGAAATCAACTGTGAATTCTCCCAGTGCCAAGATACAATGGTAGCATAATTTTTTTGGTTTTTCCACTAACTCTGTTAATTAATAAAAACATTTTCCAGCCAGCTGATCTTCACTTACCTTTACAGTTAATTTTACTGAAGGATTTTCACGATCGTTGAACGAATTTCGTTTGTGTTTTAGTTTGAGTTCTTTTCCTTTTTTTGGGTATTAGTTTATGGTTGGCAGTGTATTTTGCTTGGATTTGTGTGGAAGGTTAACTGTTTTGCACTTGGTCACTTGTTAGGTTGGCCAGCTGCCATGCTAGAGCCGCAGGACTTGTTAATCCTTTGAGCTTTGACACTTGACTGAAGTTCAAATTTGAATTTGCAGCTATGTAACGTGTCTTACGGCAGCAGAATTTGTCGACGTCAGGCAGCGCAGCCGGAAACTGCTAATATTTTTTCGGTTTTCTAGATCTAGACAGGTGGCCAAAGGTGCTAAGCTGTTGTCCTTGTTCAGCCCGTGCAATGTATGGTAAACATATATATATGTATATTCAAATAAAGCCTAGGCTAGAAAACACAGAGACAGATTGTGTGTGTGTGTTAGTCCTTTAGCTGGTTGCTAGTGACAACTTGGCTAAAAGTCGCGTTCAATGCACAACAAACAGGACTGACGACGGCGTATCCTTGACGACGGCATGTGACTAACTGAAATTTTATTTGCTACCACACAAAACTTTAAAGCAAAACCAGCTAGCTACCAATGCACACACTATCAGAGACTGAGAGAGAGGAAGAGCGTGTGAGAGAGAGAGAGACAGAGAGAAGAGAGTCTAGGGGTTGTTAGGTGCTGCCGTCATCAGCAACTGTTGTTGCTGTTGGTAGTAGCTGCTAACAACAACTGTGCTGCCCCGTTCTCGTCTTTTTGGCCAACCAGCAGCAACCACCAACCGTGCTACCAATTTTTCCACTAGCCCTGCACACAAACACAATCAAAAATATATACATGTATACATAGTCAGATCCAGATCCACATGCGACCACTCCCTCATACACATTGCAGTTTTTCCTCCTCTTTCCTGCTTGCTCCTTTGATAGCGTGTCTCGGCCAAAACCTCTAGCCCTATTCCTCCTCCAGCTGCTGTTGTTGTTGTTGATATTTCACCTATACCAATGCCAGGGCGCACTTTGTGTTATTTGGTAAAACGAGATTGTTGATAACGTGCCACAGCAACAACAACAACTATTAAAAGTAAAAAAGAACTCGCGGTACATAAAATTCTTTTTCTGCTCCGACTCCCAACTCCGATTACCCCCTCGCCTTACCCCTTGGCACCCCTTGAAACCCCCTTGGACCCCATTTCCCTCTCCCCACTCCCCTCTCCTACTCCTGTTTCAGTTTTGCCGTGTATTGTACATTTTATTGTTAATGGGCAGCATTCACCTTTCACGATTCGATTTTAGTTGTTTTTGCTGTTCTTTTTGTTGTTGTTTTAAGCCTATGCATGACACAAAATTGTTGTACTTTTGTTGCTAACGGCATTTTTCTCTGGCTTAAAAACACTTCGATAGATGGCTTAAACGAAAAAAGAAACAACAAAAAAACGTGCAGCAGCTAAGAAAGTAAAACTCAATTCTATTTCAATTAGTTTTGTATGTCTATTTATAGAACCGAATTGGTTTCACTGGAAAATTTAATAGAAGCAATGCAATTAAAATTTAGTTAGTTAAATAATACCTTTATCTTGAATAAACTTAAGACATATTTTTTCGACTTAGCGTAGTTCACTTTTTGGATAAAGAATTTGGTATACTTGCTTCAAAGTATGAAAATGTTTTAAAGTCATTTTTGAAGCTAATCAAAAAACGAATGTTTTTTAGAGTCCGTTCTCTAAAAATTAGTACAGGGTCAATTAGGTTTGTCAAAACGAAATGTGCGCAACATGCAGAGGAAGGTGTGAGCGACCCTATAAAGTATTTATATTCAAGATATAGCGATGTCTGTCTGAATGTCTGTCTGTCGTCTATATGAACACGTAGATCTCAGAGACTATAAGAGCTAGATACACCAAATTTGGAATAAAAGTCCGTCCATAGTGTGCGCAGATCAACTTTATTTCAAATTGTTGGCACGCTTGGAAACTATTAAAGCCCAGAGAAACACAGTATGTGTATGATATCATTATAACTATCCTCACCAAGTTTGTCTTGAATTTATTTTAGAATATCCTCATATAGAATTGTATATCTTATTGATTTTATGATTCCTTATAAGTTTTGAAAACATTATAAACCAAACAACTACAGAGTGAAACTGAAAATTCCAGGGTTCTAGACAAATGTGTACGAAACCGTTTTATTTTCCCTAGTATTCATTGGTTCGTAACTCAGCTGATGAATTATTTAGTACGCATACCATTTCATTTATTGGTGGATATTAACATTATTGCTGGTTGTGACCGGCGTTGCCCGTGCTTTTATGGTTGGCTTTATAAGTTTTCCACATCGAGGTCTTAAACGGAACATGCATAACTTCTAAAAATTTAAATATATTTTGATATATTATCCTAGTTTTTCTAGGCTTTGGAATTGCTTTAGGGTTTAGTGGGGTCCCTTTTGTTTCCCTTATGGAAAACAATTAAAAACACGCAAGTTGTCAATTTTGGGGAGAATAATTTCGCTAGAGCGCGTGAAATTTTGACGCTTTGCCGAGCTGCGATTATGTAAATGATTGATTTGGTGGCAGGTTTGAGGGCAGCCTGTACTAATTTGCAGAAGTACAAACTTTACCTTGGGTTATCCATAGGGTAGTTTCTACTGCTCTAGAACTCTAGAACTTTGTACCTGCCGTTGCGTCGTTGTGGTTCAGCGATTTCACGATATGGCACCAGCGTCAGTGCCAGTGCCAGTGCCAGCGACATCGGCCCGTAATAAACAAACATAATGTTCGGTAATAATAATGGAAACAGGACTCCTGTCGTTTGGTATTGTCCTCCATACACCAAACTGTAGTATACTATAAAAAAATTCTCATAGCCAGTATGGGGAAAGTGCAGGTACTAACAATTGCCTTGGGACGCTGTTGTACGTCAAGTTTCACGGGTAGCAAATGCGTGGTTATTAATTTTTATTTGGATTTTGGATTGGAGAAGCAATTAATGCGCACACATGAACAACTAATTGCCACGCCCACCCAGACCTGACACTAAGTACTTTTATATGTCGCGACTCTAGTAAGTTCCCCATTGGATATTTTACCTCTAATCATTCTATATAATTTTGCTGTGGTGGCTACTATTAACTCAAGTTTTCCGAGTCCAGAAATCGATTAGGAGCGATTGAAATTCAAGATAACTCACAGTGTGTGCTATGGTGGGTATAAAAAAACAAGTTCTGTTCCATTTCCAACTATTTAAAGCCAATACAAATTTATTCATAGATCTTTAGATCGTTAAAATAATGAACTAAATTATTAATAGAAATTTAAGCTATTGTTTTAAATCAACTTAAGAGTATCCTTTGTTCCTTAGCTGTATTTTGTCCATTTCCAACTGTTTCTACTGATTTTAGACGTGTCTTTGAACAGAATTCCTAAGAAAAGTTTTGAAACACCTTGCTCCTTAAGCTTTACTTCCACGAGTATGCGGTAAGGTGTTTGCAAACTTCTTAGCCAACTTCAGCCCTATTATTTACTCACCTACGTAGGACGTAACTCCCCGCCTATTTGGTCTGAACTTGAGTGGCGCCACTTGAATTGGTTTGCATGTGTCGCATATGGAAATTTTGTAATTATAGGGGTGTTACCTGCACAGGTTAATTGCGTTGCAGTTAAAACAGAATTTGTGCTTTGAGCGCTAAGCAAATGATTGTGTTTTTATTATTCACGTTGATTGTCCAGTCGTGATTAAGATTATTCACTTAAAGCCATGCACTTTATGACCAAAAAAACTACACTTTAATAATGAGAGTGAGTTTGGATACTGGTGTCAACCTATGCTTATTTGACCCTGACACAGAATTTGCTGCAGATCATTTGGTCAAAATGTAACGTATTTTTGCCACGAAAACACCCTTCCCGCACTGCCAACAATCATTCAAGCATCCAATTATGGGCAAGACATTGGAGAGAACGGGAAAACACTACACTTGGATCATTATAAACGTTGGGAAATAATTACAAAGACTCGGGGTCACAGACTTTAGAGCCGGGTAGTGACTAGAATTGCTGCTGCCTGCATTTAACCGCGTGCCACGTTGCAGCTGCAGGTGTAGAAATCAACGAGCGCAACGAAGCGAGACTTCAGGTGAGTCTCCTTCTTCTTCTGCGTCTGCTGCTTATTCCCCTTCCCTATCTACCAGCTAGACCCTAAGTGCCAGAGTCCAGTTGTTCATAGCGGAAGGAAGCTGTTGCGCGGGCTAAAAGAGACAAAAAAAAAACACTTGTTTCCAACACCGTCTCAGAGGGAATATCAAGGAACCTGTTTCTTCTCTCTTCCTCTCTTTCTCTTTCTGCTCTCGCTCTTTCGCTGATGTGTCTGTCTGCTGTTTGAGTTTTAAGGCGCGCAGATCCCGCAAGCTGTTCCATCGATTGCAGGTTGTTTCATCGGTTTTAGGGGTTGTGCCCCGTTAAAGATGCCGCCGGCTGTGGCGCGTGTGCATTGACCTGAAAACTGGCGCGCCCTTTAATGATTAGCAAAAAAACCTGCTGAAAGTCAAAGACATTTCTCAAATATTTATTTGTTTGTGGTATAAAAATTGCGAAGCTGTTTTTGCATAGTCTTTTTATTAGTATTTATTTCGTACTGTTGTTGGCCGTTTTTACTTATTGTACGTATTTATTTTGTTAATTATGTTGTGGGATCAACAATGCTCTGATCATAAAATTGTAAAGGATTGGCAATTGATCAAAATAACTTTAAATAAAACAAATTACTTAGAAACGGAGTAGGCAAATCGATGAAACTCACGCCAGTCCACATTCATAAATCAATATATAAACTACAAAATGATCTGCATAAAGTTGGTATGTTCTATGCTAGTAGCATTATCATTAATGCAGGACATAGGATCGGAACGTCTAAAACGCCTTGCAACTCCTAACTTTGATCAAGAAACGTATGACACAATCGCAAAGTATGTGGTCTCCATAAGATCACGTACTCCTCAAAAATACTTCGGAGATAATCATTTCTGCGGCGGGACTATAATATCTTCCTTGTTTGTTTTGACTGCTGCACATTGTGTCATGGAGTGTGTAATTAAAATTGCTTATAGAGTATTTAAATAACTTTAGTTTAAAACAATTCATAGCAATCGAAAAATAGTGCATCGAAGTCGCATGTTGTTGGTCGTCGCTGGAACTCCGAATCGACTGAAGCATGTACTGGGAAGAACTATAAATGTGCCAGTTAGCCAGTTGATCGTGCACACTAACTTTACCCTGTACAATACGAATAATATTGCACTTGTAAAGCTCTCAAAGCATTTGCCAAAGGACAACAAATACATTGGGATTATTAAAATGCCCACCCAAGAACCTAGCTTTGGAAAAATGTACCGCGTTTTGGGCTGGGGTCGAGTCTATGATGTTAAAACACCGATAAGTTTACTGATTGAGCGTGTATATTGAACATTTTTTTTTTACAGGGAGGATCACTCGCATCTAGAATTCTTTATATCGATGTTGAGCTTCTCGAACATTCGTTTTGTAAATCTTTAATTAGATCATACAGCTCACAGTGTATGCTGTGCGCTGGAAATTTTAATAAGAGTGACGACGAAGATCCTTGTGCTGGTGATTCCGGTGACCCACTGCTTGATGACGCTACGCTTTATGGCATTGCTACCTATGGTCTTGGTTGTGGTAATTTCCAATGGCCTTCGGTCTACACAAATGTGTTTCATCATGTGGAGTGGATTAATGAGATGATCGCCATTAATGCAAGTCCAAAAAGTTGTCTACCAATGATACATCCATTAATCCAAGTTATTATTTTCATTATTTCGATATTTGTGAATAAGACTGTAGAATTGTTTCCTTCATTCAATGGATAAAAGGAAGTCTAAAGTGAAATTTTATGTTTCGTTAAATTTTTTGTCATGTTATTATGCTTAGTCCACTTCTCACTTGACATTTAATGAAAATGCCAGAGTATCCTTTACTTATATCCTTACTTATTCTTATCCTTACTTGTTTTAAACAATTTTGATCTTTAATTCTTTGAGTGCAAATTATACAACATCCCTAAAAGTATGCAAAGATTATCTGCACGATTGTTGGATAACTGTTTAAGTGCCGTGCCACTTTACAGTTGCTGCCGCCTGAGTCGTTAGTGCTTTTACCTGAAAACTGGCGATTCTTAAAAGAAGAACTTGTAAAAATCAAAGAAATGTATCACATAGATATTTTTTGCTCAATTTAATATATTTTTTTTGGGACGATCTTTATTAATGCGAAGCTGTTCTTGCTGGTTTCTTAGTTTCTTGTCATTTCATTATTCTTATTTATTTATAACTAGTTGTTTGTGTTGTCATTTGGTGTATTTACAGCATGTTTCATTTTATTGATAATGTTAATAAATTTGCTCAATTTGTGTATTAAATTTGTTTTTATTTGTTTTCTTTTATTCGATAATAATTTTTTAAGAATTTGAAAAATCGTTTTGCTTTGCGCCGATCATTAAATTGTGACAGATTTGTAATTGATCTATAAGAAATCTACTCTATTGTGTAATGATGTGAGGAACCTAAAATATATACCTAATGCTTTCGTGACTTATTAATGTTAGCAAACAAATTTCATTCTCTGTATATTTAGTTTACTTAGAATTAGCAAATATTTCTTTTCGTTTGTTTTCTCATTTTTGTTTTTATGTTATAAATACTTATGAAATTATTTTAGTGTTAGCTAATAAAATAAATTAACGAATTGTATTATTAATTTATTTACATTTTGCTGTTGGCTTTTTGCATAGATTGCTGTCATTACAGCTTATAAAGCTTTTTTCTTCTAGTTTGATTTAAATATATAATTAAATTTATTAAATTTTATTATGTTGGAATACTTTATTTACATGTTAATAGAATTATTTGCCTTTTTATATGTGTTTTATATTACTATTAATTCAGCTGATGCCATAATACCCTTGAAAAAGAAGAATAATTTCAATTACATAAGGTCGGATCATTCCTTCAAGGGTATTTTAACATTAATATTTCAATGTGGCTTAAAAATCAATAAAATTGTTTATATTAATACCCGCGCTGTGTCCTTAACTTCCTATCATCCTGCACCCATATTAATTTTAAATTTTTATAACAATCGGAGAAGGCATATTAAAGAAACTCACTTGTCGTCCATTAATCATACAAAACAATTTATAAACAACAACATGAGCTTTATAAAGTGGATATATTTCTTGCTAATGGCACTGTCATTACTGCAGAAGATCGGTTCGGAACGTCTTAAGCGGCTCGCAACTCCTAATTTTGATCCTGTAACATATGAACAATTTGCAAAGTATGTGGTCTCCATAAGGTCACGTACACCCCAAAAATACTTTGGGGATAATCATTTCTGCGGCGGGGCAATAATATCTATCAGATTTGTTATAACAGCTGCACATTGTGTCATGGAGTGGGTAGTTAAAAATGTAAATTTAAATTCAGATAACCAGAACTTCGACAATTTTTCTTTTTAAAGTAATCGCAAATTAATGTACCGAAGTCGAATGTTGTTGGTAGTCGCTGGAACTCCTAATCGACTGAAGCATGTTTTGGGAAGAACTTTAAATGTGCCAGCTAGCCAGTTAATCGTCCACACAAATTATACCCTGTACAATACGAATAATATTGCACTCATAAAGCTGTCTAGGAATTTGCCAAGGAATAACAAATATATTGGGATTCTCGATCTGCCCTGTAAACCAGCTATTGTTGGAAAAATGTACCGAGTTATGGGCTGGGGTCGAGTCTATGCTGTTAAAGCACCGTTATTTTGAATGATTGAGCTTATATAATCTACTATTTTTTTATAGGGAGGAGCACTGGCATCCAGAATTCTTTATATCAATATTGAAGTGATGAATCAAGCCTATTGTAGTTCTGTAATTGATGATTACAGCGCAGATATGATGTGCGCTGGATCATTGAATAAGACTGTTGACGAAGATCCATGTCCTGGGGACTCCGGTGATCCGTTGTTTGAAGGCAAAACTCTCTATGGCATTGCTACATACGGTCTTGGTTGTGGCAATCTTATTTTGCCCTCGGTGTACACGAATGTGTTTTATCATATGGATTGGATTAATGAGATGCTCGCCATTAATGCCAGTCCGAAAAGTACGCCACAAATATTAAGTCTATTGAAACAAATCATTAGCTCATTTGGAAATTTGTTAGTGCGATTTTAAGAATTTTTACAAATTTACATGGGTACAGGCTGTGCGAAAGTGTAGTTTTTATATTGCTTTACTTTTTAAATCGCATTTATTTATAGTTATTTTTATATATAGTTTCTAAGTCCTCCGTTTTCAAAGCACTTTTTTCACTTTCTTAACAAAAATGTATAATTTATTCTTTACAAAACAGTTTTCTGATCCATTGTTGTTAAAATTGAAGTAATTTTGAATCGAAAAAATATTTCGAAATAAACTTGTTTATTATTATAATTAGTATATTTTATTATTTATACTTGTCTGGATCAGGTGTTTATTTTTTTGTATTTTTTATGTAGTTTACCCGAAGCTTAATTAAAAAAAAATTTAAATTAATCATTTTAATCACTAATTCTGTTCTATACGAAACCAGTTAACACTGCAAAATTCTAACACATTGCAACAATTTTATTTTTATAACAATATCATTTAAAGAAGGCACCTTACAATTGTTAGCATATTAACATTGAAATAAAGTATTTGAAATTTAATGAATTTATAAATAACCTTTCTGCAATATATATTCCAATTGAACTCTATTTTTGTACATTCCTTGCTTTAATTGGCACTATGTTCTACAGAATTCAATGGCCATTTTCAAACTTTCTCCAAAAAAAAAAAAAAAATAACACAATAAATAGCAGCTGAATGTTGTAACACTATTATCATAAATCAAATAAATATCAGCCAGTTAAATTATTTTTATTATTTATTTAAAACCGATATCATGTATTTATTTGAATTGCAAAAAAAAGATTGTCCTTGGGTTTTTGTTTCATCTTATAAAATTTTAATTTATTTTTTTTTTTTTTTTATATTTTGTTATTGATTTTGTAAAACAAGTGAAAAATATGCAAAGCTCAAAATTAAATATTGCTTGCAAAATTATATTTTGTTTTAATACGAATTTACACTTTCAAAGCAATTGCACAGCAACAAACATGTAAGTCATGTTATATTCGAGGCTCTTTGGTAAAATAAATATAAGCCCTAAAAGTATGCAATGAATATTTACTGTGGCATTGATCCAAAAGCGATACTCGAAAGTATAGACGAATAATTTAACAAATCTACAATTCTAAAAATATAAAAATTGCAAAAAGCTTTATATATGCATTCTGTATTTGTGTCGTATATTAAATATTTTTTAAATTATTGGTAACGGTGGCCCTCAATAACCTGCTCAATTAATTAACTTGAATAAATTTGTTTGCAAACATTTTTTTATATATATTTTTAAAGTTTTCTTATATGCTTTTATTTTCTTTTTTTTTTTTGTGATATCACAAGACTTTAAGGTTTGATTTGGTTTAGTTTAATTTTTTTTTTTAAATATATTTTTTTATAGGTTTTATATTTTTTTCGTGTATTTTTTTCAATAACTTTTGGTCTTCTATTTGCAAAGTTCGCAGGGCGTTTGTTGCTTTCGAAATAAATTGTATCTAAAATACTTGGGCGTTTTTTTATAGTTGGGTTGGCATAGCTTCTTGAGTTTTCTTTTAAGTTTGTTTTTGTTTTTTTTTGTTTTTAGTTTTTTATTTTAAGTAATATTATATAGGTATTTCATCTATTAGCTTTGATATGTTTCTCAATTAAATTTTTTTATCCAATTCCTGCTGCTACAAAGTGTTGAAAATTTACTAGTGCTAAGAAATCAAATGGAATTGAATAGCAAATATATCTATATATTATTTAATTAATCATGCAATTGATTTCAACATATTTGCGAGTTTTTAATTAATTTACATAAATGTTTAAAAGACATTTTTGGCTATAACTTAAATCAAAAATTAGAAAGAAAACAATTAACCATAAAACGATATTTGGAATATTTTAGAAACAAATTAAATTATATATATTATATGTTTAAATGATTTAACAGAGTGAAGTTAAACAATGTAAAATTTCCACATTCCTAAAATTACTTTTCTTCTCAACAGTGATTTCAAATCAGATATATTTCTGCATAGTTTTGAGCAACACAAAATTGTTAGAACATTTTGACATAGTGGGAGGCAGTTTGAAGTAAATAATTAATAATATTTGACTAGAATTGTTGTAATTATATATATGTATGTATTAAATTTCTATTTATATATGTATAAATATGAGTTTCGACGTTTTGTTCTTGTTTTTCACTACGCATAGATAAAGCGTTAAAGCTGGTTTCTGGGTTGCAATTTGTGTTGAGTTTTTTATCTTATTATATATTTATAGATATCTGTTTTAAATAGGCTAGGTCTTTTGTTTTTGTTTTTGATGTTCATTCATTTTGGTACATACTTTCAGCATAACTTCTTAATTAACCCTTTAAGTATTATTATTTAACGCTAAACATTTGCAGTTTTAATTTAAATATTCAATGCATTTGTCGAGCAATTTTAATATTACTTTCTTTCTTTATATTTTATATATTTTTTAAAAAGGCAGTCGAAAATCTTTTTCGTATGTTTTAAATTTTGCATTAATTTAATTTTCGTATCAACAACTTATGTTAAATAATTCATGTGTAAATGTGTGTGAGAGATTTGAATTTTTTAACAACTCATTTAATTATTTTAACTAATTTCTTTCTTATCACTTGTGTTGCCATTTTATTTTCATAGTGAATTAATTATTATTAATTAAATTACTTTGTGTTTCCCTTTGTTACATATAAGTTAAATGACTTTTTTGCAAGGCCTTAAGAACTTAGAAAACTGCAATTATATTTGTTTTGTTTTCTTTTGTTATTTTTTACTTTTTGTTAATTGTTCATTGCGTGATTTTCTCTACAAATTAATTGTTCTAAATATTTGTTTATGATCCTTCTTTTGTTTTCTTTCCTTTAGTTTTGTGTTTTTTTAGCGCACGGTTTTTGGTTAGCATTTAGCTTAATTTTACGAAAATCCTTTGTAGTGTACAAAAAAGAATATCAGAAATATGGAATAAGCAGTTGGAAATGTTATTCTAGCAATGACATCGATCGTCTTTGCCACTCGAATCGGATGCGGTGGCTCTTTTTTGCGCACTTGAACGAAACAGGTCTGCAAATAAAAATCAATTGATTAATAACGATTCAAAAAGTAGAGGAATTTATATTATTGGGTCCTGGGTGCTCACCTCCGTGGCGCAGCCGTTGTTCGCCGAGTGGGTGCATGGACTGTTGCTGCCACCACAGGTGGTGCATGCCACAATCTCATTTGGTGCGCCGGCGTCGCGTCGCTTTTCGCCCTGATAGATGGCGGTAAATTTAAAAAACTAATGCGTTAATTGTTGATTCACAATTTAAGTCAATTACAAAATGTATAAGATTTGAAATACAATAATGTTTAAGACAAAAAATATAGTCAACAAAACAATTCAACAATATTATTTACACACGGACACACACATACGCATTCGGTTGCACAAGAAAAAGTTGAAAAACGAAAATTTATTTATCATATGCAGTTTTTTTGCAGTTGCAGTTTTGGTTGCATTTGGGTTGTTTGCATTTCGTTATAAAAACACAGCAAAAAGCATTGTTTATTTAAGTACGAGTTGTGTATATATATAAAAAATAGAAAAAGAATATATTTCATTATCGTTTTATTGAACATGTGTAAAAGGTTAAACAAAACAAATAAAGCTTCAACTACGCAAATATTCATATGTTTTTCTTTTTTAAAGCGCTGCCAAATTAATTTTAAGTTTTTTAGCTTTAACTTTATGATTTTTTTTAAATTAATTTAAACTACAAAAAAAATACGCTCGTGTTTGTAAAATTGTTTACTGTATACTTACGGGCTGTTATAGTATTATAATTGTTTGTATTTTTTTTTTTAATTTATGGGCAGCATTTAAAGAAGTGGAAGAAGTAAACTCACGTTTAATAAGGCTGCACAAATTGTGGAATTTAGTTAATAACTATTTTCGAATAGAAATTTGCTAAAAATTCTTAGAAATTTTGCTCGCACAACTGTAAGTTTATATAGTAGTTTAGTTTTGATATAAGCTTCGGCAATTTGATATAATTTATTTATGTTATGGCTGACATGGATTATAATGGCATGAGAATTTTGCTGTGTGTTTTCTCGTTAGTGAAACGTGTCAAATAAATAATGAATTGAAACTAGGTATATATTTAAATTTAACATTAATTGAATTAATTTAGTTTTGTTCATGAAAATATGTGTTTAATTTTGTTGTATTTTAATGAAATGTAACTGATCAAATGTTTATAGGATTGGTTTAGTTTTGGTACTAAGGATGTGCTCTTTACACTAAGCAATAGATATTTTGTCATTTTCAAGCGTGCTCAACAAATTTACATAGATACGAATTACGAGATACACATGGCTAAGAGAAAAAGTTGGAAGCACTCATCAACACGTTTACACAGGTGTTACTTTAAATTTAGCTTAAAAATAAACATAGACACACACACATAGAACATAATTAAAAACTAAAACCATTTGGGAGAGGGAAATCAAATCTTTTAAATCTTCAATGACTGTCTGCATAACAACAATTAGAACCCTTACAAATTCTTATATATTTAAGCACTTGTTTTATTTATAATATTAATGTGTTTGCACTGCACATAATTAGCATAGAGTTTGCGTGTTTTATAAATGATCTGTTGAAGTCGTAGGTGTCGAGCAGTTACATAAATTAACTACAATTGCTGTGAGGTGTGCGGAACAGAATGCTGCTTTTTTGCAGCTACTGCAGCACGTACTCTGTTTGGACATGATTTTAAATGGAAAACGTTGCAGTTTCCTGGCTTAAATAATGCACAGAGTGTACGAGAAATTTGAAAAGGTGGGAAAAGGGGGAACTGTGTAATAGAATTGGATTGCAGTGGGTGTGTGTGTGTGTGCAGGTATGTGTGTGTTAGCTGATTTGTCTTTGTTGTGCGGGTTTAAGAATGGAACTGCGCTCCACTGACCTCATTAGCTGCGACGTGATGCCGAAAGCTTCATTTCAGCACTTGCAGAAAACTGCTTAACATTTTCTAATGATTTATTGTGCAATAAATTGCACTTAAAGTGCTTCCCACTGCTTATTTAAAACAAATCGCGACTACATCAGTGAAACCAAGCATTAATAATAAATCTATAAAATAGCCAAAAAAAAATATAGCACTAAAGTTATTGTATTTTATTTTATATTTTATTTAAATATTTTCTTGTTTTTTCTAATTTTATAAAATAAATTTGTGCTGCTTGTTAAAATAATTTGCAGCTTCCTCTGTAAGAATAACCGTCTATAGCATCACTGGGAATTTCTTGTGACTTTTCTCACTCCACGTTAGACTTGAAGAACAATTTAATTTTATTAACACAATTTTGTTGGTGACACTTGAAAAATGTATGCCAAGTGGTGACATTTTCGCACAGCGCAATTAGCACAGACAACATAACTGCATAAAGTGGAGTCAGAGGGAGAGAGAGAGAGAGAGAGTGGCAGAAAGGGAGAGAGAGAGATACTGTGGTAGCAGCCTACAAACAAGAAATGTTTCAAATTCCCCAAAGATTTTCTTCGGGCACAAAACTTTTGTTGTCCCAAGCTTTAAAATGACTCGTGAGCTGCTTAAACTTTTCTCTTAAATCGTGGCGTAATTCTTACAATTATGATGCATATATAACAGGAATGTATCTTTTGCAAGAATGTATCTTTTACTTTGCTCCGCAGACTTCATTTGTTTGTGTTCCATTTTGTCGCTTTTGCTCTGCTTTTTGCTATTTCTTCTTCTTTTACTTCTTGTTTGCCGTGTTGCTCTCAGGCTCATTACGGTATTTTCCACTTTGGGCACTCATGAATAATTATGTTGCCCTGGTTCGAAGCGACTGGGCCAACTTTCAACTGGTAACTGGCAACTGCTAACAGGCAAAGAGTCGAGTGGCAGCTAGCCACCTGCCACCTGCCGCATGCCACCTGTCTTGGTCGCTCTGCGTCAATTTAAACGCGTACACCATTTTTAATTTACATGTTAATGGCCGAAAAACATTTCTACAGTCATCTTCATGTTGTTGTCCTTTTACTCATGTAACTCTTGTTGTTGTTGATGTTGTTGCTGCTGCTGTTATTGTTGTTGTTGTTGTTGTTGTTGCTCTTCAAAATGGTTGCTTTTCGCGATATGCTTTTTCATCACGTTCTGTAATTGTTCTGGGTTTTTCTCTCGACTTTTATTTATTTGCATTTCCGCTGATGATTTCCTTTCTTGATAGAGTCCTCTTGCGGTTTCCAAACGTTAGTATCTTGTGTTTTCTTTTTTTTGTTGCTTGTTGGTTTTTCCACAGATTTCATGCCGTATTCAAAAATCGCTTTCCCTAAAGAATTTCTTTTTTAAAGCAAGCACTTTAAAGTGTTATTGGTTTTTTCTGTTTTTGAATTCTAGTTGCATTGTTAAGTCACCTAATTTAGTTATTTCCAATCTATCTTGTTTCATTTTAATTAATTATTATTGATAATTTATTTTTAATATTTCACCAGTTGTGGTTTTTCATTTGGTTAGTATTTCTTGTTAAGTACTTTTCCCATATACAATTATATCTTAATGTTGTTAATTATTGCACTTTAAGTTCTTTGACAATCATCGCAATTTAGGGCAATTTTCTGAACTTCTTACAAATGCATTTTACTTATTGTTGATTTTTCATTTAAAGTTCAATTGCAAGTTAGCTAAAGTTTGCCGAGTATATTTGTGTGTCTATATCTGTGTGTGTGTGTGAAGGAAAATTGCAATCAAAATAACCGCAAGCAATAAAGTTTAGTGGGCAAAGTAGTTTGGCTGCCTTGCGACAAAGCCAAAAGAACTGTGAGAAAGACTCGAGAGGCAACTGAGAATTGAGCACAAAAAGAGAGAGCGAGAGAGAGTTATGGAGAAGCAGAGGCAGAGAGGAAGAGTTAGAGAGAAACAGAAAATGGGTTTTGCTGAACTCGCTTTTGCCAAACTTGTTAACATTGTTATGGTTAGTTATTAGTTGTGCAGGGGCAATAATAACAACAACAACAACAGCAAGAACACCAAGCAGAACTAGTTAATGGTTAGTTAGTTATTAACTAGTTAATAGTTAGTTCGGTTAGTTGGTTATACTCTGCTTTAGAGATCTTTTTCGGGTCTGTCGTTCTGTGTGTAATCGCAACTACTCACAGTTTCCTCCCGTGCTCTGGTCATGGATTCCTCATCCGCCCCGTTGACGCCACATGGCGAATTGGAGCGTGAAGTTTTTCTGCGTGGCGGTTTTAATGGTAATGCCAATTGACGTTGATGCTCGGTCATTTCCAGTGCCTGCCCCTGCTCTTGTACCAGCTGCTGCTCCTTCACTTCCTCCTCCGTTTGTTCAGCTCCATTTCTCTCCTGTTCGATACGCAGGACAAGCGCTGGCGTGCTGGTGGCAATGGAGCGACGCATTAAGGATGAACTGGCTGAGTTTTGCTCCTCTTGTTCGTCTTTAAACTTAACGCGCGTGGCAGCCACAGTGGCGACCATTACAGGTGCTGTTGCTGGCTCTTCATAGATATGCTCGACAGTGATTGGTGAAGTTTTCACACCTGGCGTTGATGGGCTTCTTGCGGCTTCGCGGCCGCTTTTACGTTTAATCGAACGTGCCCGCAAATTTTGCACTGCAGCACCAATGATGCCACCGTGTGCCTCCTGCCAACGCATGCCGCCGCCAAAGAAATCCTCGGCCTCCTGTTCCGCGTGACGGGGTGTGCCCGGCGTGGCTGTCGAAATGGGCGTATTGGGCATGGTTGTGGCCGGTGTGGCGACTGCGCTTGCCTTTTTTGGAGTAGGACGACAAAGCAGCGTGAAATTCTCTTTCGATTACTTCCTATATTGAATGTGTGGATGGGACAGTTTGGGTGGTATAGTTTTGTACTTTATTGGTATTTGGTTTTTTGATTTTTGAATTTTTGAATTTTTCGATTTTTTGTATATTTTTTTTATCGCACGATCACATTTGAGAGACAGAGAGAGAAAGAGAGACATATATGTTGATGTTGAGAGTTTGGAGAGAGATTTGGCGTTCTTATTTTTAGTTTGGATTTGAATTGATGCATGATCAATTGGCCATTTCGATTAGTTTGCATTAACATATGATTACATTCAATAGCGTTAGTTTCTGCTCATCATATTTCTCCATTAATTCTGAGTTATTAGTTGTCAAAATTTTATGTTTGATGATGATGTTTTATGAGTTGAAGGAGATTCATGAACTTTGCTTTTCATACTAAAGTTAGTCAATAACATTATGTTGTTAACAGAGTCTGTTATGTAATGCATAGAACACGCGACAGTTAAAAATGTGAACACACTGTTAATAAACTCATCTCTGTTAATTTGCTAACATTTATAATAAAATTCATTCACATTCATGAATATATTTAACAAAACAAACTTTTGTTGTACGATTTCTTATTAAATTTCCCCTTTAGCTACTCTGTTAACCTTTTTTATCAACTCTTCTGAGACTTTACTTGAAACTTTCATAACTAAAATAACAAATAGACTAAAAACTAAAGCACTAAAAATAATCTACGGGCACACATACACACACACACATACACATTTGGACACGCACACACAAACATACACAGTAGTAACTGTTAAGCTTATTGGTATTTATTGTGTGGTGGTTTCGAAATTGGATTTACATAGTCAGTGTAGTATAGTTTAGTATAGTAAGGTATATCTAGTATACGTTGCACAAAAAGCTGTAGATTCTAAAACCAAAGCCATTAACAATTGGTCTACCAAAAAAAGCTTTCAAGCATTGGGGCCATCCAAAAATCATAAATTAAAATCAAAATACTCTATTTCATTTCGGTTAGTTCTACCATACACTGTACAAAAAAAAGTTTCATGTTTAAAAAATAATTGTGAAAGCGTTTCAAAATAAGCGCTAGAGTTTTATAAGCAGTTTTCATTTCCAATTTTGTGGGAAAGTGAACACCTAAACTCTCATGTGTTTATTCATAATGACATTTAAACATCGGCCAATCCATTGCAATGCTTAATCATTCAAAAATCAAACGAAAGCGTATCGGCTAAAGGCGTGTCGTTATACGAGTATCTAACGAAACGAAAAGCGAATTAAACTCTATGCAAATATCTTAAACAAATAATAAAATAAATTTAATTGCTAAATATATATATATATATATAAAATTTGATTTATTGCTCATTTTAGCTTTTTGTTTCGTTTGTTGTTGTAATTACTATATGATAAACAATAATTTTTGGATATTTTCTCATTTGTTCGAGTTTTGCTCGTAACATTTTTCCCAATTGTAAGTGATCTTAAAGTGTGTTTTATTTGAATTAATATTATTTTTTTTCTTTACGCAATTTTTATAATAAATATTGTGGTTATTGTTGCTGCTGATGTGGGTTTTGTTAGTTGTTATTGTAGTTATTGCCATATTTTAAATGTTTATACTATCGGGCTCTTGTGTAGTTTTTCTAAGTTTCCATTATGATAAAGAAGACAACTTAAAAAATACCGGAATTGAATCAAAAATTAGAGAAAAATGAAAACACTTAAAGCGTGCGTCTACATTATGTAAATTTGAATTAAAACTGTAATCATTAATTCGATTAATTCCTGTATATTGACTTATAGGCTTTGAAAATCAAATCATAAAACATGTTTGAAATCAAAATTGTATAAACGAAAGTAAACATTTTTCTTCAAATGCATTTTTAAAAGCGAAATTCACATGCCATTTGTTAGAATTGTTTCTCAATTTTCTGAATTTCTAGGTTTTTGGGTGAAATTTCATAGGCGAGAGGGGGGAAAGGGAAAACACCGTTGAGAGGGAAGATAGTTTTTTTGTGTATTGATTTGTTGTGTGTTGGGTTTTAAAAGTGTTGTGTTAAATTCTTTCTGTTATTGGCATTTTATTGTATATTTTTTGTTTGTTCATTGAGAGGGGTGGACGGGGCTGTGGGCTGTGGGCTGGGGCGGGGCAGTGGGTAGGTGCATGAGTTGTGGTTGATAGCTTACCAAAGGACTTGCAAGAATTACTCCGATCCTGCTTAGTACCGCTGGAAGACGCTGCAAAAATGTACACAAAATAATGTTCATACTCGAAAACACACTTTAAGTTTCGATTGATTTATTTTTTTAAGTTTTTAGTTTAGTTTTTTTTTTGGGTTCTTGAGTTTTGATTTGTTTTGATTCAGCGTTATTTGCGACTTAGTTGCTATTAAGTAGAAAGAATTCTCGAATATACTTAGATCAGATATCACAAAAATTGGGAACAATGTTCGATATTTTTTTTTTTCATTTGGCTTACACAATTTGAGATAGAAAGTTTTATTGATTCTTGGCTCTATGTTAATTAAATAAAATTTAAAATAACAACATTTATTTAGTTATTGAATGAATTAAGTGGCATATGGCTGATTGTTAGACAATGTTTTATTTAATTTAATCATTTGAAGTTTATGTAAACTAGACAATGAGTCTGATTTGAAATTAACTCTACCATGAGCATGAGTAAGCGAGCATAAAAATGCATAGAACAAGTTTAAAAATATTTTATGCTAATCCTTATTTCTTTTTATCCTAGGCATGCTTTAATTTATTTCAAAATTAAAGAATTTATTTTTTATTTTTTAGCAATATGCCACTTTTGTTGTTATCAATTGCAGATGTTAAACATTTTCATTAATGTTTTTGTCACAACATCGAGGAAAATTCTTAACATGCTAAATGAAATTGTTTCTGTTTTGAATTTGAAATCGATATAAGTAAAATAAATAAATAAATATACCTACCTAATGGCATGTAAAACGCATTAATTACATCTAATATAAATATTTATTTGACTGGAATATGTGAACTAATTTTAGAGGAATAAATCGCATTGGTTTGACATTATCAACAAATTGTATTATACAACATTTAATAACAAATGAAATTAAACTTAAATCAATTAAAGCAAAAACTTCAAATTGTGAATTTTCGATTGGGGAAATAGAGGAATTGTCATGGGTTTCATCATTGAAAAAGATTTGCAGTCAAATAAAAGAACTGAGCATTAGCACAATAAATACACATATAGATATATATAGATAAATTACCCCTCACATCATACTATTCTATAAGTATAATTAGTGAACACAAAAAGGTTAATTAATTTATTTAATTGAACAAAAATCAAATTGTTAACTTTTGCTTACTTTGAGGACATGTAGTTTTTATTTAATTGTTTCTATTAGAGGACACACAAATTTACGTTTAAGATATTAAAAATTGTAAATACAAAATGCTTAAAGGGAAGGCCTCATTTAGAGGGTGGGGCAACGGGTATTTTTTTTGGGAAGGGACGGGGAGCATAAGCACAAGGTGAATTTGTTAGCGAGCATTTGGTTTTGTTTATGTTATTTTCGTTTATGTTAAGAAATTAAATATATTAAAATGATAACTTTTTATACTTTACAGAGGGAAAGAGAGAGGAAAAGTGATTACTTGAAGTTGGAAAGAGATAGAAAAGACATGTATAGTAGTTTGATAGACAGAGATAGAGAGTTACACGGGTAGACAGAGAGATAGATAGAGAGAGAGAGAGAGAGACAGACGCAACACAATGACTGGAGTTGTTGTTGTATTTTCATTATTTCATTATCTGTATGACTTTTGCTCAGGTGTTTTTTGATTTCGTTTCGTTTTGTTACAGAACGGCATCAAATTTTGTTGTTGTTGTTGATTGTGTGTGTTGTTTTGGCTGTACGCTTATGAAAAAATTATGTTTAATTGCTTAAGATGCATAATAAATCAGCCAAAGGCCTTTCGAACGACCCATTCACATATGCAGTTTCATTTGTTTTCCATTATTTAAATATGTATTTTCTTAAAAAAAAAAATCGGTTTTTTTTATTTACTGTTTGCGGTTTTATTTACCTGTGTTACGGGATTTTCGCCGGGCCTATAGACGACATTGTGCAGCGGACGTTTACGGCCCACGTAATTGACGCAAACAAACTCCAGCAAAGAGGCATAAATGAAGCACATACAGACGCCGTCCCATACATTCATCGCCGTTAAATTGGAGACGACGGGTAGTGTGCTGCGGAAACCGTTCGAGGTAGTGAAGAAATTCAGCATTGTTGTGACGCCTAATTGTTGCAAATTTTGCATATACAGAGAAACAAAAAAGGACTTTCCATTAACCAATTGACACATATTAACAATATAAAAAGTGTGGCATACTTTTAGGGTCACGGGTTTATTGTGTTGAAGGGGGAAAAAATGTTTCATGAGTCTCTTCTCAGTTGAAAGCATGTGTGTGTGTATTTTATTTGAGTGTTCAGTTTAGTTCAACACAAGTTTTGCCATTGTTATATAGTTTAAATGTTTGTATGTACAGAAAGTTTTGCAATTTGAGTTTTATGGTCAGTTTTATATTTGTGTTTTTTTTGAGCAACTTGCAGTTGTTTTTCATTGTTATAGTAAGCTTAAATATAGTAAACTACTACAAACGTCTACAAAAACAATGAGATAAATAAGTTAAAAGTCTCAAATAGATGCAACAAAATTCAAGTTGGCTGTTTCTTGTTGCATATTGAAAATTAAATGGTTTTAAATATTAAGTTTGCAAAAAAGTATTTTGTAAATTATGTGTAATTTGTGAATTCTTTTTCATACTCAAAAGCATTTTTCTTCAGCTGAAAGTTATTTTTATTAATCATATTTAGTCATTTAGTTTCTTTTGTTATCATTTGATGTTTGGAAATTTATAGAGTTGTGTTCAATTTAGGTAGTTAATGTGCTTATTGTTTATTTGATCTTTTCTTTATATTTTAGAGCATAATTTAAACTGTTAATCAAAGTAAATATGTAGAAAAATATTTCTTTGCGTAATAATAGAAATACAATTCAGTGCACTTAAAAAACACCTTCCTTATTTTACTACAAAGTGACACTCTTGTTTTAATTTGCTTTAAATTAAATATAAGCTCAAATGTAGGACTTATATTTTATTCATTTAATACATGTATGTGTAATTAAATGCTATTCATTTTTAGATGACATTAATTTAAATAAATGGTTCTTATTGACACTAGAAGCCAGTCGCAATAAAGTAATTTGTCTAATTTGAAATTCAGCGCACTTCCATACGACCTGGAAATGCAATTTGCAATAGAGTATAATCAATCTGGGCTGTCTAATTAGTTGTGTCAACAATGTGCTAGCTAACTTCATTTACCAGCAACACATTTAACTATTTTGGCAGAATTTGAGCGATTTTCAGAGCATGCAGTGCACACTCAGGACACAGAAGCCAGAGCGCAGAACGCAGAATGTAGGACTCAGCACTTTCATCGATTTTCAATTTGCCAACGAACGTAAACGAAGTCAAAATCTCAAAGTTGCACTCAGGCAGAATGTGGCAAGAGCAAAAGCAGTAGAAGCAGCAGAGGCAGCTCAAGAGCTAAGCAGCTCCCAAATGAGGCACAGAGTTGGCAAAGATGTGACAGAAATGGAAAGACCCAAATTGCTTTGGGGTTGCATTACCAAAATCTGCACATTTCGATGTTACGCGAAATTGTTTGTTAACACAAGAATCCGCTAGCTGATTTTGGGCAACAAAAGAGTTTTCGTTGTTATTTCGATTTAATGTGGTGAAGCTAAATTTCCTAAGTAGAATTTGAGTCGTTAACTATTGAAGGCCTATTCGAATTTTCAGCTGGTCAAGCACTTAACTCAAATATTCATAGGTCAGTGCTAGTGGTGCTGCTGCTTTTGCTCTTAACGTGGCTAACTTACATCATGAGCAGCTCAACTGGCGTTGACAGGCCACGCACAGAACGCGGGAGCTTGGCTATTTGCACATATGGCTTACTTATGCATAAATCATCATCTACAACATGCCCAACTGGAAGTCATAATTGTTATGTTCATCATCATCATCATAATCGTCATTATCATCAGCGTAGCTACAGCAAAGGAAAGCAACACAAATCAAAGCAAATATCATGTCCATGTTCAAGTGTCGCTTTCCCTTGGGTCCTGTTTCTTACATCCATTTGTTGTACGCGTGTGTTGTGTGTTTTTGTGTGTGTGCTTTTGTGTTTGTGGCAGTTGCAGTATCTGCTAGTGACACTTTTGATGACTTTGTGTTGACATTCGGTTGTCGTTTTGACTCTTTTGATATCCGTTTCCTTTGCCAAAGTATCGCATAATTCCATAAATGCATTCGTTTCCATTATCTTTTCATTTTCAATATTTTGCCTTGTGGTTTTTATTTATTTTTTTTTTGTTGAATTGTCATTTAAGTTTTGCGTAAGAGTTTGCAGCTGTTACCAAAATGGGTTTGAATGGCATTTAAAAGTATAAAAACTAGAACTAAATTTTAGAAGATTCTAGTGTCGACTTCTATGAAATTTTCTTTTTCAGTAGTATTTCAATATGCCATAAAACCATTTTAATATATATATAAATGTATACATTTATACACAAATCTCATTTTTAACTTGCAGTGAAGAGCACATAGTTGTTTAAATATACGGTGATTTTATTTAACCTATAACAACTATATATAAATAGTCAATAAATTTGTTTTTATATTATTTAAAAATGTATTTATTTGATTTTCTTAATTGCTGTTATTATTGATAATAAAGTGTGATGTTTATTTAATCTCGTTTTATTCTGATTACTTTCGTATGCCATTTATGTTTATTATTTATAATGAACACTTGTCTTTTCACATATTTAATATTTATAATGGATTTATATTTATATTTGTGTATTTATTATTTATAATAAACTCTTTTCGTTATTAAGCGTCAACAGTTTTAGTTGATAAAGTCGTAATTTTATAAATTCTCATTAAATAAGTGTCAAGTAGAGACTAAAGATAGAATTAAATAGAGTCATGCAATGTTAAGTTTGATCAATGAATTTAAATACAAATAGTGCAAAATGTTCAGTTATTTATAGTTATAAATATGTTGAGAGTTTTGAGTAAATAAATTAAAGAAAAAAATGGGTAACATGGGTATTTAGTAAGTGTTTAAACTCTATAGAAGTCTAGCTGCTAGTTATATATACATATTGGATGGATACAGCATGAAAGTGAATATAGATGGACCTCAGCTGAAAACTAAAATAGTCTTTGTATTAACTGTAAATAGAATTTAATGCCAATTGTGTTTATAGCCTGTTGGAAAAGGAGGTTTTAGAGTCGAAATTTAGACAAGGACTCGCTAGGATTCCACTAGCTAAGCTGCGCCTAAAATGCCGCTACATTAGTAATTAATTTGCTTTTATCACATGAATAAATTCTGTTGTACAACATTTTTTTTTGCTTTTATTCTTGGCTGGTAAAATTTTGGTTTGGTTTTGGTATCATTTTTAATTATTTGTTGTTTTTTTTTGTGGATTTTGTTTTACGTACCGATCATAACCCGGGCTGGCACTGCATTCCATTCCAGCCAAAATGTGATAAACGACGAGGTGACCAATATAATGCCAGGTATGAAAACGGTTGTAAAATAATACGCACGATCACGGGTAAATGTCAACTCGACCTGTAGGCAACTGTAATTACCTTAAAAGTACAAGGCCAAAATCGTTGAATTTGGCACACAAATTAAATAATCTCTTAACAGACACACACACGCACACACACAGAAATTACTGTAAACGGCAAAGGACGCAGCACAATCTTAAGACAGAGACAGTAACAGAGTGAGAGAGAGAGAGAGAGAAACAGAAATACACACAGACTTAAAACCTAAACTAACCTAACCTATTTACCTATACCAATCATAGCCTAAAGTCTATTCAAAACAGTCTAAAAACAATAATTAAATTAAATAGTGTAATTAAGTTTTGTGGTATTGGATTTCTATGGGGCTTCTAGCTGCCTCAGTTTAGGGAGGTATATAGAATTGGCATATATAAAAAATCGTAACGGTAACGGAATCCATGCAGCAAATCTTACGAGAATAAACGATAAAAACTGTTTAAGAGCTGGTGTCGCATACATTGGCTGGGCAGTGTTCATGGTGTTCTTAAGTTTTTTGGTATTTTGTTTTTGGGTATGTGTCAAAACTACTTGATTAAGGCAAGAAACTTGGGAAAATATAAATTATTACGCAATCGAAATGTGAAATAATTATTACAAATTACGCATGAAAAGGGCAATCAAAAATTATACGATATTTTTGTAAGGCGTTTGCTACTAAAGGCGATAGATAGCAATCAATTCTCAATGGCGTATTTTGATTTAATTGATTTAATTAAATTTTATTTTTGGATATTTTGTATTCGATTTTGTTAAGTGTGAAAGAGCGAGAGAGAAGATAAGTTTTATGTAGATACAGATATAGTTGGTATTTGGTAATGGTATCATTTGGTAATTGGTAATTGGTTTTTGTACTGTTTTTGGTATTTATAAATTTGGTTTGTTTTGTTGTTTGTTACCTATCATTGATCTAGCTGGCACGGCATTCCATTCTAGCCAGAATGTTATAAAGGATGACGTCACCAATATAATGCCAGGTATAAAAACGGTGGTGAAATAGAATGCACGATCTCTGGTAAAGATTAAATCGACCCTAAGACAGCTGTAGTTCCCTATGGAATCGATTTGTTTGGATTTCATAGTTTATTTGGTTTTTATATTTATTTGTTTTGGTTTGGATTAATATTATGCATAGAGTAGAGTTTAGGAGTTGGCCGAGTTGTTGTTTTGTTGTCGTAGCATTTCAATAGTTTTGGTTTGGGAAGGTAGACAAAGATTAGACCATTAGATAGGCAACAAAATATTGAATATATTTTTTAAGAGTACCGTAAATCAAGCCAACTAAAAACTGCACTCTAATCTAAGGAACCAAGAAACTTAAATAGTAGCTGCAAATTTGTATGTATTTTTTTATTTTCGAGATTCTCAATATGTTTTTAGCCGCTGTAACTACATAAGTACGATAAGAAAATAAAATAAAGTAACCATGTAAAGTACTTTAAATGCTGATAAGCATAATAGGCGCTGCCCAAAAAAAATAAAATTAAGTGAACATAAAAAAAACAAACACATCGAAATGAGGGCTTTCAACTGGTGCTTAACTTACCTCGCCAACTGTTTTGATCACAGGCCGTCGTTTGATTCTTAATCAAATACGCATTCAATGTGGTCAACGAGGGACTTTTCCGCAACGTATCCTCATCATTCTTCCAAACGTACTTGATTTGTGCTTCCTCATAGGAAACTGGAACAGAAAGAAACACAAAACAGAATAAAACGGATGGAGTAAAAGTTAAAGCCATTAAATCTTTGACTTAAATCGGTTTTGTCGTAAACAAGCTCACGTACTCTGCCCACGAACGCGAAGCTTTGTAAGCTTTGCGCTTAGCGGAAACAGAAGGAATGTCGCTGCACTAATACACGTGCGAAACTTAGTAATACAGCTGAACTCTTGGAAAATTCCTAATGCTTAGGACTTAGGGTTAAGTTAAAGTTTGGAAGACCAAAGTTATGGTTTAAATTTAGCGTGGATTTAAAAAAATCTTTAGTGTTCATTAATTTATTTTCCTTATTTTGTAGTTTGTCTAATCATTAAATTTCTATTTTTTTATTAAACTGAATTTAAATATTAATCAAGCTTTTTCTGATTCTATACATCATTCGAAATCAAAGCTTTGGTTAATAAATCACCGACTGACAAACACTTAGAGATTCAAACACGCATCCATTTCGATAAGTCAATTTGGGTAATTAATTAATTTTGCTTTATTTAGGTTTGCGATATGTAACATGTAAATATGTAGACATCAACATCTACGTATACGTAATGTTCTTTTCCATACTGTCAGTTTGACGACCTTATTTGTTTCGAAATTACAAAAGCGGCATTTGTCGTAAATTGAATCAAATCATATTTTTTGATAAAAGCCAAGAGCGACAGGCAAAGAGCAAAAATAGGTGGGCGTGGCTGGGAGCCAAAAACACTTTGAGGCCTCCATCAAAGATGAAAATCTCAACGACAGCGTACGTCATACAACGGTGACTTTTCCCTTCATTTCCACAAAGTAATTTATGATGTTTTGTTTTTCCTATTGTTGCTATTGTTGTTGTTGTTTTTGTTGTTTTTGCCTGAGTTGGCTGGGTTAATAGACATGACGCGCCTATGTGCGGCTGTGTAGCGGGCTCAACTTGGCGAAAGACAAAAGGCTAGCAGCATGCACAGTAGTACAAATAGGATGGGAAAATTTAAAATTGTTTTTTCATATTAAATCCTTTTTATAAATTTTATTTGTTAAGTAAAAAAAAAAGTGCAAGTATCTTAGCATATCTTTGAATTAATGTTATTTGTTTTTTTTCAAGGATAAATTATTAAATTTAAATATATATTTCGAAATCTCTTCTATAAAATTGAATTTTAAAAATGATTTATTAAACTTTAATCTAAATACAGGCTATAATTTATTTACACTTCCCTTGGAGAAGTATTAAATTATTTTTTCTTGTTAAATAAATATTTATTTATTAAGTATAACTGTCTCCATTAATCCAAGCTCTCTTTAAAAAAATATAGATTTTTAGCTGATAAATATAAGCTTACTACCACTGTGCAACAATGACAACAGAGTAAGGCATTCAACCAGCATGGCTGGCAGGCTGTAAGGAAGCCTTGTTAGTCACTTTGTCAGCTTTGTCGGTTCAGCTTTACACACCATACACACACACACTACACTCCCACACACACACACATACACACACGTTGTCAACACATTTACAATTACAGTTACACAACAATTCCCCTCGAGTGTCAGTCAACACGGTTGTGCCTCGTTCTCGTCATCATTTGCTTCATCATCAGAAACATTTTTCACATTTTCCCCAACATTTTCAACACTTTTGGCATAATTCTCTTATTTTTTACAGTCCTTTTGTCTCTCTGTGTTTCACTTCGTTTTTTTTTTCATGTGTTTTCTTTTGGTGTTTTCTTCTAATTGCTCAATGGGCTGACAGTTATTTATTTTGTTATTAAATTTCATTGATTCTCGATAATACTTGTACTTACTGCTTTCCATTGAGAACGAGCACTTTGGATCATCGAATGGAAATATATGCAGACTGCCCTGACAGGACAATATCAAGTGACGTCTGTAATTAAACAAAATATGTAGAAAATATAAGTGTAATAATAATTATGTTTATAATACGTGAGTGATATTATAGCACTTTTGTTTATAAGACATACCAGTAAAAACGATGACTTAAATTGAATTTTATCTTTTGTAAGTCCCTAAAAGTTTCAAAGCTCTTTGGAAATGTTTTTGGAAAAGTTTTCGCTAATTAATTTTATGTTTTAAGTTCATGGATATTAAGAGCTTTTTTTGCTACAATTTCGCTTTGATCTTTGCTCTTTAATCTTTCGTATTTCGTTTTCTCTTTATCAATTAAAGAAGTGCTCTATGTATCTATGTCACTTAATAATACACCATGTTGTGCTGTGCTACTTCATAATTTATTTTCTGTCAGCCTTTCTCTCTCTTTCTATCTTGCCTTTCTGCTTCTAAGTTTAGCTCCTCTGACAGTTTGTGTCTGAGTTGTTGTCGCTTCGTTCCGTTTGGCTATGCAAACAGCAAAATGTCAGAAGAGAGAAAAAGAAAAGCGAAAGTAAGTAAATGACGACTGTAACTTATTTTAATTGCTGGACGACACTTTTACGCTATGCAGTCAATTGGAAAAGTTCTGTTGAATTAAAATGCAGACAAGCAGAGGCAGCTTCACTCCCACTCTGCACCTCTTCCCTCTCGACACTGCTCATCTGTCCCTAGCTCCACATTTTTTTCTTGTTCTCTAGGCAAGAAATGGCAGATGAGAATCAGTTGCAACTCGTTGCCATATTGTTACATGTGCAAACTTTGTCTATGAGTCTTTGTCTATCTTTACCCTGGTGTATGTGTGTATCTGTGTGCAAACAGTGCACGAAAGTTTTAGTTTTACCTGGCCAGGAGTTAAGTGCACACATGGAACGTTGATAGCCCGCTAGCTTGGCCAAATATTTACAGCCATTTTTGCATTTTTTTCTACTCCTTTTTGTATGTTTCTTATACTCTTACCTAGAGAGTATTCTGTCTGTGCAAATTTATTTTATTTTCTTTCATTTTTTAAACACAAATGAATTTTTAAGTGAATATTTTTTTTTTCATTCTTAAATTTATGAAATTTTTCTTCAGGCTTTGTTTAAAAAAACTGCGTTTAAGTTGCCTTTCAACTTTTTACTACCACAAATGTAGAGCATCATATATTTGGCTTAATCAAAGTTTTTTTTTTTTCTCGTATTCATCTTGTGCTATTTTTCATTACAGCCTCATGTTTGCCAGTTGGCTCACATTTCTTCTCGACTTTTAAATATTTCACGCTGCCCGGACCGTAGGGAAGACCAGTATAAAATTTGTTGTTTATGTTTTGCGACTACAAGATATCCTATGATATTCTGGATCATACAGACTCTCTGCACTTACATCTTTGTTAAAATTAAGATGCTGACACTAGGTCACACTATTCACTACTATTTCAATGATTTCTATACTACTTTGATATTATTTCTATTGAGGATTAAAATGTCTTTTTGCTGTTATTTTTTCTTTTTCCAATACTACATCTTTTGTTTAATGTAGGACTACTATTTTAAAGATTTGATTCTCTTTTTTTGTTATTACTTCATTTTCCAATATTTCTGCGTATTTATAATTTAACTATTATTTTTAGGTTTTTTTCTAACTTATAGGTCATTTCTACATACTTTTTTCTTTACTTTTCTACATTCTTTTTATTTACTTATTATTTATTACTTACTGAATATTACTATTTCAATAATTCCTTATGTACGTCCTTTATAGAACGATATGACAATACCATCTTACCTACTGAAACTAATTTGAGTAATATGCTGTGCCAATATTTAATACACCCGCTTAGGGTAAATAATAAAATCTAAATTCTAAAGCGCTGCCCTGAAGCTCATCTAATGAATATGAACTTTGTAATATTTGCATTTTTTAGTCCCTCCCCCACTGCCTTTATTCCTCATGCCTCTGTGCATTTTTAAGTGATGCGACAACAAATCGTACGAAGCTTAGGAAACATGGGGAATAAATTTATTCATATTTAAAACAAAACAAAAAACAAAAAAAAAAAAAACACAGAAGATATATACACACCTCATTGCGTACGTAATGGTCCCGTTCCGAAATATTCTTAAAGCGAAATGCATTGGTATGATAGGATCCTTGAAATCGCCATGCATAATGAAGTACGTGTCGGGCGTCCAGATGCTGTCATGATGATGCAAAGCATTTAGGAAATCATAGTGCGACTTATTGCCATATTGCAGGCGTGGATCGTTCCATTGCTGATTCAACAGAAATTCCACTTCATATTTCTATAAAGGAAAAGCAGAATTTAACTGAAGATATACTTATTATAATTCCCAAATTGATCTTACCAAACTGCTTTCATCGGGCGATGCTAAGCTCAAAAGCAGCACATTAACATTGACTGTCAGCGTGCCTGTAAAAATGTGATTTAAAAATTTAAAAGAGCATTTAAAAGAAAATCATAGTTAGGTGCTATAATCTGCGAAATTAAGTATACGCAACGTTAAACAGAAATTTAAATGCTACAAACATAAAACTCGTCGTTTACTGTGCTAGCTAAAAACATAGACTTCAAATGGAAATTAAAACATCAACTGTAAGTTCAGTTAATCAATTGAAAGAGTTTAAAAGATTTAAATTGTTTTTATTTTGTGATTTGTTTAGGACATTTCACCAACCGCGATTATGTGGTCTCCGCGCATTTTGATTTGTAGCCATATCGGGCGATTGTAAACCACAGCAAAAGTCTTCATCTGTAAAATTTAATAATGGAGATTCGGCTATACAATCAGGCTGTTGAAATTTGCATTAACTACTGTAATTAACAAAGGTTATTCAATTTGTTATTAATGTTTTAATTGGATTAAAAACACACCTTTATTTTACTACATTTTTACTCTATAAATTATTTTGAGATCAAAACAACAATAACCAACAAAAAATACAATGTTTTGCTATTGTTATGTAGTTAGTTATAATAGTTTTTGCGTTTCGCTGAGCTTGTCATTCAGATGTAAATTTATAACCTATAATAATATAATATATAACTTAGCCACATGTTTTCTTTTATATTTTTCCAATCAATTTAATGTCCTGCACTGTTAATATTAATATATTTTATGTAAAAATCTATACTCTTAAAAGCCTTTCTCTATTTCTTATCTGAAAACGCTTTAAACTCTGACTTTCAATTCTATTTTATTGGTTTAGCTTTAAACCTCCTTTATTTCTTGCTCATCTTTGCCATTAAATAGTATTGACTTCTCAAATGTTATAGCCCAACATATAATTATTGTGAAGCACATAAATACACATTCCGAATGGTTGTAATTACATTACACTTATGGTCTTGCCAATGCAGTCAAGTCATTTTCTTAGTTTTCCCTTGTTTTCCTGCTCTATTCTAAGAAAATTGCAAGCGTTCTCTCTGTGCACTCTGAGCCAGACTGGCCATTAAGTTTAATTGATTTTATAGTGGCATTGCGTTGTCTTTGTCATCGTGGCACTTTGGGAGCATACGAAACATTGGGTACACAGAAATCACCCCTTTTATCCCCACGTCCCCCATTATGGTCCCTTTAACGTCAGTCTTAATGACGTCAGAGAGACAAAAAAACAAAGAAAAGATAAAGAAAATACAACATAATAAGCTGAAGAAAGAACAATGCTTCTTATTGCCGTTGTAGTCGCATCGAAGACACTTAGTTAAATTGAAAATTTAAAGTTGGGAATAACGATTAAAGTTGTAAAAGTTTAGAAAGTTACACTTACCATTTACAGGCGGCAGTAATCGTTTATCATAGCGTTTCTTTTCGAGTAATAAATCTAATATCTCCTTATCTGAACTGGATTCATCGAATCTGTGTATGTGTTGAGAAAGGGAAAAGATTTAATTGTTATAAATGGTTTGTTATTTATTTCCAATAAGGTTAGTATGTATCCATAAAATAATTAATGTGTTTCTCAGTACAACAGTTTTGTATGTGTGTATTTGTAAAGATACTTTTATATCTTTTAAGAGAAAGTTTGTAACAATTGACAGGCAAGCAAAACTTAAACAACAATTAAGGGACAAGTTTGTAGTTTTTAATAAATTTTTAGATTTGTGAATTGTGCCAAAGATTTTGAAATACTAGAGGGGATACAATTTTAAATTTTAGTGGAAAAGTTTTAATGTAAGCTTAAAAACATTCAATGAAAATAATTTGAAAACAAAGCAATTAGCATAAATCCTGTAAAATCCGTAAACTCTGTTAAATTCCACGACATTTGTATGTACCCAAAGTCTTTATAAACTACATTAATTTATTGTTAAGTGATTAATTTATTTGAAATAAATTAAAGCTATAATTTTGACTTGATATATTTAACTAGATCAATATTTGGTAATCTCGTTTGGTAACCTTAATTTTAGGCACAGTCAAATAAAAATGCATGCAATTTAAAGTAAAGTTATGAATTTAATTAAACAAAATTATCATTTTGTGCAATTGTTTTTGGTGTGGGTGCAAAAACTTACTTCGACCAATCGATGCCATGACTGAAAGAATTTCAAAAGAAAATAAATAGAAAATTTTGTGTTTCAGGGTTACAGGCAATACAGAGAGAGGTACAGATACATTTACATATTCAGATACAGATAATATACAATTGAAATACAAATAGTGTGTGAGTGTGTGTGATGTTTGTGTGTGAAAGAGAGATCACAGACAACGTGAGTGTGTGAGGGAGTGTACATGAGAATATATATAAAAAGTGTAGTCTGCTTTTAGGCTGGGCCCAGAAACAAATGTGTGAAGCGCACTTACATGGGATGCTTATCAAGTGCACCCGTCTCCGATTGGGTGGCAGCAGCCGTGGACGTGGTGGTCAGATAGCAAAGCATCAGTATAACACTGGATGCCGCATAGAAGCTGAACGATTGGCTATAATGCTTATAATGCTGGCCCAGATACTGATAAGCAGCAGCCGATGTGGCGCTCAAATTGGCTAAAATGGCGGCTGACATGGTGGCGGGTACGACGGTGCTGGCGACATTGTCCGTCAGACATTGCCAGGTCCGATAGGCTAATGGTTGTTGCTGCTGCTGCTGCTGCACCGCATTGTTCTGCTTCTCGTCCTCGTGCGCATTTGAGTGTGACTTCGCTAGGGCAGCTCGCGCCTGCAGCAACATCTCCTGCAATCGTAGACAGGGAGTAACCAATGTGGCTGTGGTTGTTGCCAACGCTGGTGTTGTTGCTGCAGCGGCTGTTGCCAATACCTTATTTCGGCGTCCCGCAAAAGCATGATCTTTGCGCCGCCTTGAATGTCGACGTCTACGTCGTCGATGTTGTTGCTGCTGCTGTTGTTCATCACTGTTAATCTCTGGGCTGTGACTGTAGCAATTGGTGCAAGTTATTTGCAAATCTTTTGTTGACTCAATATCGATTGTTGTTTCGATTGTTTCGTGCGTCGTCGCCAACACGTCCTTGTTATCCAGCGACACTTGAAAAAGCTGTTGTGGTTGCTGCTGCTGCTGTTGTAGTTGTAGTTGTAGTTGTTGCTGTAGTTGTTGCTCTTGTGTCGCTAAAAGCACTTGAGCTGTCGCTTTTTGATGTTTGTCGTTTGCTTTTGCTGCTTGCGTTTTATGATTTTGTTGATAGTTATCCTTGATTTGTATATCCTCTGCCTCTCGGCTCTCTGCTGCTGCTGCTAAAGCGGTCGTTGTAGTTGTACTTGTTGTTGTGGTAGCTGTTTTTATTGTACTTCCTTGTGTGGTTGCTGTTGTGGCTGGAGCAGCGCATTGATTTATATTTGGTTGCTTTGTTCTCTGCTTGGGCTGCTCTCTGGCTGCTTCAAAGGCGCAGCCCATGTTACGACAACTGCAAAAACAAGAAATATGCAACAAAATTTAGCTTACTTTGATTTTTTAATGAAAGTTAAGAATACAAATTCATTTATTTAGATTTGTTAGCTTTGGATAGAAATTCCAACAGTTTTGAAGGCATTTTCACAATTCTTATAAAGTCTCTTGTGATTGGTATGGAATTGTTTTTATTTTTAATATGTGAAATATTGTATTGACTTGTATTGTATTTACTGTACAGTACAAAACAGAAAACAAATTATTTTACTTTAATATTTTGAACACTTAACAGCATTCACCTTCATTCATCAACTGCAATGCAATCAATTTTAATTAACTTCTGTCGAAATATGATAAATTTAAGCCTT
Organism: Drosophila nigrodunni; assembly: GCA_020829145.1. Classification (NCBI taxonomy): domain Eukaryota; kingdom Metazoa; phylum Arthropoda; class Insecta; order Diptera; family Drosophilidae; genus Drosophila; species Drosophila nigrodunni. Next base: position 11,347,276 of record JACVCZ010000003.1, read on the forward strand.
GTTTTCGCAAAATATTTCCAGTAAATCAAACATCAGCTGAATATGCTTTAAATATTCCATATTTAAAAGATTATGTTAGAAAGCAATTTAAACTATTTGAAAATCGTTGCAAAGTCTTTTTAGCTCAATGTAAGCCGATTAATGTATAAGCGAAAACTAATCTCTAATCGTGCGCAAACAAAACATTTTCCTACTAACCGGCTGGGTCTATCTGTGTGTGTGTGTGTGTTTTGGGTGTGTGTTTATAGCCAATGAGGAAATTGAATTTTGCGGTTTAAATCTTGTGGCACATTTCATTTATTTGCATGTCAAAACCCGAACAAAAAATGTACTCAAAAAATCTATCTAGTATAAATAAAAAGCGAGGTAAACTCTGCAATATATTCAGTATATTTTTGCATGGCATGAAAATTGCATTGTCTATGAACATTTTTGTGTCTGTGCTTTTTTTTTGGTGTTTTGCTTTGCCACAAATGACAAGCCGAAACAATAGCAACTACAACAAGTGGCAAGAAACATGCCACAACATGCGATCAGAAAACAACAACTAAACTCATTAGAAAAATGCTTTGAACAGTTGACTGACTGACTGACGACATTTTTGTCTGAGTGTTATTTGTGTTCTGCAGAAAATTTACTAATACATATGTAGGTGTATATGTATTGGGTGTTCGACAACTTGGCACGCAGCTGGGCGTGGTCTGGGAGGAGCCATTCGCACTGTCTTTGCTGTTCTAGCACTAGCTAAAGCATTATCAGCACTTTCTTTTTGGCCAAATGCTCAAGTGGCTGTCTGCATTGTAGTTTTTGATAGTTTATAAGTTGGAAGTGTTATAAAAAATACAAGTAATGGAATTTAGATTGCATCTACGCTACTTGGAATTATTTTCCGATTTCATGGCCCAACAAGAAAGTAACAGACAAGTTAGTTTACGCATATCAAAGTATCATAGCTCCCACAGTTGTGAAAAGTAGCAAGCTTCATTTGTAAACCAATTGCAATTCTACGATGTTTCTTACATTTGACTTAAAAAGGGTTAAAAGGGCCAACATGTCTAAATGGGTTTCTATTCCTGGCAGCGAACCATAACTCACTAAGCTGAATTGAACTGATTTTAGTTGCCAGCTTAGTGTTCCTTTCTTGGCTGAGATCTGTTTGCTTCAATTTGATGCTAGCTGTCAAGCTCGGCTAAGACGGAATCGGCTAACAACCACAAAACACGTAACTTGTTGTTATTTCTCCAAACAACTTTGGCTTGTCTATGAATGAATCCGCGCAGATAGACAGGCGGACAGAGAGACAGACACACAAGTAGATTGAGGGACGCATGTGAGTATAGTAAAGCTAGAAAACACATCACTCCACCACACATACAGTGAAAAAGCGATGTATTCAAGAGTCGATGGCTGCTCAGTGGCTTTGGCATTTGCTTTACGCCGTACACCAGCTTCATTATACATTTATTTGATTCTTACGTGACTTTGGCCATAAAGCACAAAAATAAACCAAACGAGTTGTGGGTAAAAGGAAGCTAACATATTTTAATATATACGCCGTATTAGCTTCAATAACATCAAGGATTCAACCCGCTCTAAGGACACATATGTAAATTGGTAGTTACCCATCGTTTCCTCACATATGCAGCTACTATGGATCTCCCTCAACAATTATTGACCTCAATCTATTTTAAACGTTTAAACATTGGAAAAAATGGCCCACAATTGTTGTTGTTCTTGTGGTTATTGTTTGCACCGTAAATGTCAATTTACTTTGAAAAGTTTCAAAAAAGAGGCAACAAACCAAAACCCAATAAACGAAAAAGAAGAAAAAATAGAACATTGTTAGAAAAGTTGAGCAGAGATCGGTTGAGGCAAGCATCCTGTCCAGTTTGCCACCCTTATCCTGCTCAGTCCGATTGCTGTTGCTGCTGATATCCTTTATGCCTTCCGGGCCTCGTTCTAGTTGAGGCGCATAAATTTATAGTCTACAACAAGTTGGTCAAAGCTAATCCGTCGCCAGTTGGCAGGAAGCGGCGCCTCTGACAGCCAACCAACAAAAACTAACCGAAAAGCCAACGCTCAATGTCCTTGCCATGGTGTCCTTTGTGCATTTTGTAGTTGTTTCTGATGTCGTTGTTGTTGTTGTTGTACTTCTGACTTGTGTCTAGTTCGTTGTGCATTTCATTTCCCGCTTTAAGGAAACTTTTCATATTTTATTGTGGCAACTTTATCAGTCATTCTCTTCCCACTACTTTTCTATTTATTTCTCCATCTTACAGTTTCAGTCAATTTAATAATTTGTTGCATAATTTAATTGCACAACTTGAATTGGTTGGTCTGTTCGACTTTAGCTTTTCTAACAAGTTCTTTTGCAGTCTGTAGCTTTGGTCAGGCTTATGAATTTATGTATTGTGCGTAGTAGTCAGCTTTTGCCAGGGTGTAGAAGTCAAGGTATAAAGTGAATTGGCGCAGTGAAAATTGAAATACAAATAGTTATTACACCCTCAACTTAAAACCAGTTACAACTTTAACATAATATCTATTCTTGACTACTTAGTTATATATATACCTGAACATTTACCCTAATTAAATGAGAAAATATGGAAGGAATGCAGCTACTGTTTGTACATGCAATTTTAATGAGCAGAAGCAATCTATCAATAACTAATCAGTGCTTTTTTTGCTCTTTTCAGATACAATCTCCGTCAATTTTTCCCCCGTGCTTAGTTATACATAATAGACTAAGTAGTAGCAGTATTAGCGACCCAGTAATTATGTTGAGCTTCATTAAAAACGCTGACCTTTCGTTAGTCATATTGATTTCATGTCTTTGAAAATTGCAAAATATTTTAATTTGCCTTTTAAATGTCAGAAGATAGACATGAAATAAAAAACAAACACGGGTTTCCACACAATAACAACTATTTATTGATTTTCAGTCAGTTAAGGCCACGCGTAAACGTTAACGAAACGCAATAAATCGAAAAAAAATATTGTAAAAACTTTGATTAAACCCAATTAAGTGAAAAAAATGCATGTTTATGCATAAGTGAAATGAATTTTATAATATTATGTTTTGGAAACTTTTGATTTTGTCATTATGAAATGCATTAAAAATGAGAGTCCTTGTCAGCGATTGCAATAGAGCTTATTAAGATGTAGATGGCATTATTGTAAGACATACTTAAGCGACCGGAAATGTTGTGTAATACCCGGATAATTGAGGTAAGTACTTGACCCACATTCAAAGGTATTGTGTTCGATAACGATAACGGAGAGAAAGTGAAAGAGAGAGAGTCATTTGGACAACTAAACAATTGGTATTTGCAATTACGCATACGCCCCGTTGCACGTTTCTCTGACGCAATTTCGAAGCACTTTGCAGCACTTTGAAGCAGCTGCAACTCCTATGCCTAATTAAATAACTCGCCTCGACTACGCTCGATGTCAACAGTTGGGAACTGCGAGTTCATTCGCATTTGCACTTAGTGCACTGCACTCTCGATAATAGACAAATCCACTCACTAACATACTCAAACACACACACACACATACACATAGTTCTCCTTCTCTCGGCAGAGACAAGTTAAGCCCTTTAAGTCTAAGCTTAGGCAACAAAAAAGTGGCGCAAATGACAACAACATCGAACTATTGGTAGAATGCCAATAATTGAAGTCCCATTGCATTAATTGAAATACGAAATACCAAAGCAACTGAGAAAACTCACAACTATTCAATTCCATGTTCGAAGTTCGATGAACATAAAGTGAATGCATTACGAGTAAATGACAGAAATGACGTGAGTGCAACGCTTCTCTGCGTGTGCATGTGAATTGCACTGGCTAATTGCACGTAAATTAAACAGCACCGCAACACATTTGACAAGTTTGCGGCGCAAACATTTGCGCCAACTTAATAGTACACTGCGCAAAATAACGGCTAACAATTAAGTTTGGCAAATTGGGAATACACCAACTCTCTGTTAAGTCATTTAAAAAGAATTTAAAGTGATGAAATTTGTTGTGCAGCATTTTGGACTTTTAAAAATTTCATTTAACTTTGATACACTGATTTTTTTACAGTGCAACTACAGTGCGTAAGGGGTTTATACTGTTTACACTTAATTGGCACAGTCATTGAGCTGGTGACGTTGTTACAGTTGGTCGTAGTGCTTGCCTCTTGGCCAGTGACCAAACAACATGACAACCCTGCCCCTGTCTCTGTCCCAGCCCCTTTTGAGCCAACCATTTTCAATGCAGCATGTGGCACGTTTCGAACGTGAATGCAGCTGTTTACTGTTAGCCATTGCTTCGGGGTAACTTGCCCCTTGCTGCTGAGAAAAAATTAAGCAAGCCAACTGCAGCTGCAACGACAACGACAACGGCAATAGCAACTGTGCAACTGTGCAACATCAGCAAAGTCAATTGATGCTCATGTTGCTGGTTTTGGTTGAAAGCAGGCGCCTTTGTGGTATGCAACACATTCCGAAAGGGATTTCTGCAACACGAGCAAATTTTATAGCTAGTTTTACTGAAACGAGTTTAAGCGTTTAATATTTATTATTGTTTTTAACTTGGCCAAATAATAAATTGTTTGTGGTTACACTCGCGGCCGCAGACAAAAGTAAAGTGGAAATACATTTTTTTATTACTAGTCATTTATCGATTAGTTAAGTAATTAAAAACTTTTAACATAAACCCGGAAATAAGCGAGTAAACGAATCAAAACCGATTTTTATGCATAAAGTTTTTTAATCACTTTAATCACTTTTGGGTACATTTCAGGTTTCCTTTGTGCCACATTTTTGACAGCTTTGTGCGCCTAAAATATTTAACATTGAGCGACATGGTTTTGCACCCTTCCCTTCACTCTCTCTCTCCATTCTGTCAGATTTTTTTCCCCTTCTTCTTCACTCTCTTTGGCTCTTCTCTTCTGTCACAGCCACTTAAATTCCATGCATCATGGGAAATTTATGTGAATAAATTACAATAAAAACCTGGCACACTGTAATAATTCAGATTAAAAAGTATTTATACACATGACAGTGACGGCACGTGGAGCAGGAGAAATTGCCAAAATTGAGGCGGAAATGGGCCGTGTCATATCCTGCAGCTCACGCTTCTGTGTTTGCGTGCGAGTGTGTGTGTGTGTGTGTGCGTTGTCCATGATTTTAAGTCCAATGTGGACAGCGCTGATTTCGCCATAATAAATTGACATTTTCGGAATGAACATTGTTTTCCCGAAGTTCCACGCCAACGGCAACTAAAATTGTCCATCTGCCTGTCATTTGAGTTTATTTTTACTGCTGTTTGTTTTGTCCATTTCGTTTCGACATTTTCCGACTTTTCGGAACGGAAAGTTCATAGCATAAGCTGATTATAACTGCTTGCTATACCCAGAAGCAGAGAAAGTGTCTGCAAAGGAAATGAAAATCCAAATAAATAATATATGATTTATTGCTTTGACGAGTCCTGATGGATAGTTGAGTTAGCTTCTAAAGATAGTTTTGTATGAACTGCTGATGCGAAAAATTATTTCCCAAGTTGATTTGTTAGTAGACTTGCTAAAATATGGTTTATGTGAAGAAAAAACTGAGTGATAGTGCTTTTTCTTTTCGAAATAAATTGATTTTCCCATGAAGTTGGTAGAATTTTAAACTTAACAGACGCTACTGTAAAGTCTTTTAAACTTTTATATTTACTAAAATGGTTTTGGGAATTTATTTTCATTTAGATAAATCTGATAACACTTGTTTATGTTAAGATTCAACTTAACTGCACATCAAATAATTTAATATAGACAGTTTCGATTTAAGATTTTCCTCTTCAGACGAAAACTTGCATGGATTAATATAAAATTATGACGATTGCTTTGGTATTACTATAAGATTTGCAGTATTTACTGTTTATAACTTGAACTACAACCAGTGCAGGCATTTAACATAAGCCATAAAAGCGCTTGAATGCCTAGAAAAAACAACAACAACAACAAGAGCGTGAGGCAATAAACATTGAAATAACAAGTAGCAAAAAAGAACAGACAAAAAGCAACGACAAATAATTTGGCACAAAAGCAAATAAATAAGATAAGCAAACAAACACTCACATAAAGGAAGAGCGCGAGTGAGTGAGACATCGAATGTGAAGGAGAGTGAAAGAAACTAGGGGAGACTAGGGGAGACAAGACAAAGCTGAATGAATACTAGAGAAAGCAATAACAACGACAACAGACAGCAAGAATGATGACGACGACAACCGAAACGTGGGGCGACAACAAACATAAGAATATGAGAAGCAGAAGACGAAGAAGCAAAAGCAGCAGAAGAAGAACAAGAAGAAGACAACAAAACGAGCCGAGTACCAAGCACATAATGAGCATAATAGCTGTGTTAGGGTTGCCATAGGGCCAAAAAGCTTCGAAGAGACAAGTCACATAGGGAAGAGAAGGGGAGAGCGAGCATCGTGCACCATATGAGAGTGCCAAAGAGCTTGCTGTCCAAGTACCCAGCAACAATAACACAAAAGGGGTAGCATAGCTGTGTGTTTCTCATAGGTTACAGGCTAAAGTCAGCAGCATTTTTATGTAAAGTACTAACACTAAGAGAAATAATTCAAGAGTTGTAATTTACAGAGCAACTCGCAGTCGTGCACACTCAACAGTTTACTTGTTACTTGTTGTGCGTTGTCCATGCTTGTCTCTATGAGTGTGGGTGTGAGTACGAGTGTGTGTTAAAATAAGCGCCACTTTACATGCATGCAGACACGCCCCCAACTCACACGCACAGACTCATCGTCCCCTACATGTGTGTGTTAGGGGCAACCCTCGATGCAACTGGCGTTACCCTCAAACAAGTTAAAGCTGGTTTTGTCGCTCGGAGCATACACACACCCCCACACACACACACACTCCCGCACACACAAAACGAGGGCAGACGCACGTCGCCAACCATTTAAACTAATCTTGAGGCGGTTTATTTATATATCTCGAGGGTCGCTCCAGCTAACAATGCCATCCTTGACTGGATATGCATATATAGCATCCAAGCCTTTTGCCTCCATATACAGCTAAGCTCAGGTAATCTGCAGAATTAGGCTATCTATCAAGGGGCAGCCTTTTTAAAAGCCAAGTCAAGACTTGAAAGTAAAGGGGTTACGGAGTGCAGCCCATTAGTAAAATATAGGTCAGAGATAGATACTAAAGATAAAACCATTTGAAAACTACACTTTTTAATTTAAAATTTACGAATTTCTTTAAACAAGTATACATTTTCATTTATTAAAGTTAGAAGTGATTTGATATAAAGTTTTTTAAGAATTTTTAAACCGTATTTACATTTATGTTTTACATTTAACCATACCTTTACAAAATGTTTGTTAGACTTGAAATAATCCAAAGAGCTTTAACAGAATTTGGGTACAGCAGCTGTTGTTGCCTGGAATTTCCATTTCCATTACAGGCTTACCAAAAGATTTAGAAATATTTTTGTATATTTTTCATAGCTTAAATGCGTTTTACTTTTTCGCTTTGGCAGTTTCCTTCTTTGCTAAGTAATGGCTTGGCTACCTTTTCTAATGCATCAACTGCTGATCAACCTCAGAGGTTTGCCTCCTACGTCTACTTGCCCCTCTTGAATGTGTACTTATTCTGTGGGTAATTCAATAGCTCAGAACTTTGGAGCACGCTTGGGTTGGCTTTGCTTAGGTAATTCCCCATTTAAGGCTATTTAATTTCTATATAAATATTTTGCCATTGACCACAAATCTGCGGGTCATAAAGACGCAAGGACGACGCGACAGGATGGCAGACCGCAAGCAACTTACAAGAAGCTCGCCATGAGCTGCATGCCTGAGTGAATGTGTATTAAAGCAACCGGAAATTAACACACAAAAGTTTTCTAAGACACACTCAGTCTCACTCACACAAACACACACACTCGCATGCATTCATACACTTTATATGCAAGTGCTTGTTAGAGCTTTGCATTTTTGTGGTTGCTTCTCTACATATTTATTTTTTCGGTGGAAAGAAGCGGAATCGTTATCAAAGCTTCGTTCGTTTTTCAATGCATTTCAAGTGCACGCTTTCAAATTTTGAATCTCTGGGCATGTGTGTGTATGTGTTGAGCTTTTGTGCTATGAAATTTGCATGTCTATTGTATAAAGTGAAAGAAAACTCAAAGGATCAGTTGAGCACTTTTAATATATGACTTTAAGTTATTAAGTCTCAACTAATAACTTAAATATTTGTTACGACTAAGCCACAAACAGATTAGAGTATTAAGTAATTGGGGTTACTATAAGTTTCTGACTTTATGTCGCTAAACTACAGACATAAATGCCACAAAAGCGGCAGATAAGCCCAATAAACGAAACTAATTAAGAAATTAAATTAAATTGGATGCTCTCCAAGCACTACCAGCACATATTTTGTGGTCCAGAACCCTATTAATCCCCCAGAGTGTATGCAGAAACACAGACGAGAACACACACACACATATACACACACACACACACTGAGATGTCATTTAGGGGCATCACGTGTGAGACAAAAAAAATTGTTACGGGTCTGAAAGGCAAGCTCGATGATGGTCCTGGGATTGGTATTCCCCAACATGTGCCTCTTGGCTGTCTACCCGAAAGGCGCAAATGATGAAAATCACTTAACAAAAAGGATGACGACAACGTCGGATCATATGGCCAAAGCAACAGTCTGTCTCCCTGTCCTTATGTCTCTCTGTCTTTCTCTCTGTTCCGCTGTCTCCCTGCCTGTCTGTTGCTCGAGTCTTGTTATGCGTATGTGTCTGGCTTCTTAATGAGCTGTTGAATATCTGACGTGGGATTTGGTGGCGCCTTTGTTCGCCTTTGTTGAGCTTCAAACAAAGGGCAGATAATGTTATGTAATTAGATTTATAATAATCCTTTGTTTATGCAATTTTCTACTATTAACAATTTTAATACAACAATTTGTATTATGCATTAAAACGACATTTATTTGGTTATTGACGTGAAATTAATAGTTTTTTTGACAGAACCAATTGTATTTCAGTTCAACAAGTGTCAAAATAATTGATCAATAATGAATTAGCTATTCTAAACAATTGTTAAACTATAAAATCAAAGTTGAATACAAATTTCAAAACAATTAATCACAATGAAATATTATAAATATGTAATAAATACTTTTGTAACACCTATAAACACACCTGAATAGCCAATATTTAGCGTTAATGGATAAGGCAAGCATTTTAATTAATTTTTCTGATACTTCTGCCCGTTCTACGTATACGTAATATTTTAGCTTATTTGCAGTTTCTTATAAACGCTGCTGATTAACTAAGTCTACTGCTCACTTTGCAGATACAATTTTATGCCCCTTGGGCTGAGATTTAATACACAAATCACTTTAACACTGCGAAGACCTCAGTAAACGCTTCCTCAAAGTTCAATCAAACGAGTTAATAACTTCCGCAATGTGGCCCAAAATTAACCATAATTTTCTGCAGCCAGCAGGCTAAACCGACCCATTATCTGACCCCGTTTACCCCTCTCAACCCGCTGTCGCCGCTTGCTTCGCACTTTTCCCTTGGCGATTCGGTTTATGCGCTTCAATGGCTCATAGTCGGACCAAGACCGAGCGAAGAGCGACGAGAAAAGTGATAGAGTGGGGGACAGAGAGGTAAACTTGCTTGTTGGGTATTATGGTAATTTTAGCGTTTATCTCTCCCGGGTATCCACGACTACAACAAACACACGCACACACACGCACACACATACATACGAACAACAATCAGCACACACACGAAAAATGCTCGGAGCACATGTCACATTTGCCACATGAGTTGGTGTAGCTCATTTATCATGAAGCTGCCTCCTGGCGACAGGACAATCCGGGTGACCAGGATGAACTGACTGACTGCTTTCCCTCTTTCTCCCCATCTCTCTTTCGATCCATGTGTGTTGTGTTGGTTCAAGGCTTCTGAAAGGTAACCTAGTGCGGTCGTTTCACCTTGTCCAGGATCTAATTGTAGCCTCAAGCCCAACGATGGCGGCACAAAACTTTAATTATACGTTCAACTTGCGAACCACCGATGGGCATTTTGTGTATCACAATGCAATATTTATTATTGAGAAGGGGGTGACTGTTAGCATGAAATGGGAGGGATTACAACTGGGGAGACCAGGGAGACTGGCAGGCGCACTGCGTGTCCTGGTGCCCCATGTGACCGGCACATATGTAAATAAACGCGTATGCCATGCCTAGCCCTATTCCACCTTATCCTGCCTTTACCTTACCTGTCGTTACCTTACTTTCCCTTGCTTGGCCTGGCCTGGCTTGGCCTGGTATTATTTGTCGCCCAACTAAATTTAGATATGCGAATCGATAAAAGCCCATGACACGCACACATTTTTAGTGCCAGTTTCGAGTCGGATCGAGTCAATTCGAATCCGAGCAGCTCTTTGTGGAGTGCAAAGGTCGTCGTAGAAATGGGCAGAAAGAAGTTTCACTTGCGTGAGGATTTCTCTTTTAAAGCAAGAACATAGAAATCTCAGTTACGCGTCTAGGCTTAACTGATAGCTTAGCTTATTTGTTAACAAATTGCAAGGGAGAGAGTGCGGGTTAAATGGTTAATAATACACAATTTACATGTATGATAGTAATTGTGCTGTTAGTCCTTCGGCGTCTAGTTTAATATTGTGGGAACCTTAACTATTGTTGCCCATATTTCACGTTAACTTGTTTCTATTGACTGACTCAACACTTTCCAATGGTATTTGGGTCTTTTGCAATATTCATGTCTATATATTGATTATATAATTAGTCAGACGTTCTTTTATAAAGGCCATAAAGCACTACTCGTACACTTATAATTAATGTCAAATGCAGGCCAACATTCATTTTGCCTGTTTCCATTCAATTTACTGCCATTTGTTGCAATTTGCAGCTGTAGTGCATTTAATACACCAAATTGCACAGTCAAACAACTTGTCATTTAACACAATACATTTTAATTATTTATGCAACGCTTTTCAACGCTAATTTTTTGAAGAGAAATTTGTTTTGGGCGTTTGAGTTTGCAGCAAAGGTGATGTTTTTAGAGGTGGTTAAAAAATCTGATGGGAAACATTAAATTCAAAATAGAGGCTTTCTCGTACATTTCTTATATTTTGATATTATTGATGCAGCTTTAAACACTATTTATAAAATATTTACTATTAGTATTTAATGAATGAAAAATACATCAAGAGATTACGCATAATAAGTTGCGCTTAAAAGTATGCAGCATATTTTGCACTATGTTGCGTCAAAATTCAAATCGCTTAAATTTAATTTACTGCTGTTTAATACACATTTAATTTGACTAAATTTGTAATTTTGTAGGTAATTTAAATTGAGGCCACACAAATTGGCAACTATCTGTAATAATGCAAAATCCAATATAATATAAATTTTCAAATAAAATGCCTGTTTTATTTCTGCTTTGCGTAAAAGTGGCGCTGCACTGAAATATTGATGGGGCAGTTGGGTGTTTATGAGAGCGTCGGGAGCCGGAAAAGTGCGCGATAAAACACACACACGAACATGTGAATTACTGTTGAAATGGGGAAAAGGATATGGCTAGCCGACACAGTTTAATCAAGCAATACAAATAACTGTGGCCAAGGAAAACATCCACACAACGAACTGATGAGATCGCAGCCAACTGGCATTTTAGTTAGCTTGTGTATATATTGGTTTTAGCTGTTATTGATTTGTCTTACACGTACTCTGACTATTTTCATATTGGAAATTTCACAGCATGTGCTTGTATCAATTTATTCGAAATGAAAATTACACCTAATTGCGGACAGAGCTATAAAATTGACCGACAATCTAAATCAATGTTTAGAACATTTTATTAACGCTCTTTAGCGTGTCCATTTCGACCTACTAAAAGCTTCTCAGGAACTTGGCTCGCAGGTATTTGTTGACGTGTTTTGTGGGCTAATTATATACAATCAAGAGTTAAGATCTCATAGAAAATTACTGGAATGAATTATCAAATTAGCGAATGGGTACAAAAGATTTTATTTATATGGATTTCGAACTGCTTTAACTGAAATAAGTTCAGTAAAATGATTGCAGCATTGCTACCTTGCACTTGCAGTCATAATATAGCGACTTTTTAATGCTAATGGATATTTTAACGATGTGGCGTTACCGCTGAAGTGCTAAAAATTCATCCGGTAATAATAGAGATGTCGTCATACCTTTACGCGGATCGTTTGCCATTGGCGTGCTTGAGTATGTCGTGATCGAGGTCTATATTCCAAAATGTGACCTACTTTTCAGTTAATTTACACCACATGCTCTTGCACTCCTTCTCTGTTTTCTTTCTTTCACTTTTACTTTCTTTGCATTACACACTCCATTTTGGTCAATATGGTGCGTCATTTAACAATTAAAGTTAATCCGAGCACACGCAAGGCTAATCGTTGGGATGATGACACGTGCTGGCTAATCGACGTACCAGAAAAGAGTGCAGGAGCGACAAAGGAGCGAGAAAGAGAGAATTTCTACACATTACGTATACGACACGTTACAGTTTATTTTTATTGCAAATTGACTGCAGGGGAAATTTCAATTTTATCCAACTACTCGTAATTATAGTATTTCGATCACTTTTTATGCATAATAAAGTCTGTGGAAATGTTTTGGCAACGACAACAAGAGGTCAGAGCGCATTAAAATGCTAATCATAGCATGTCCTTTGTACTTTTCGTAATTCCTTTTGCTCTGCTCGTGTTAAATTTCATCAGTCTCAGTTTGTTCTTGACTCTCCTTGCACTCAAGTCTTGCCCAAATGGAGTTTCTGGTGTGAAGGAGACCAAATAAAAAAGAAAAAGCGACAACGACGTCACGCATGTCCTTGCATGGAAATGTATAAAGTGTACAAACTTTTCTACTCTGTTTTTTTTGTGTATTTTATTTTTATTTTTGTTTCTTTTTGTATACATCTGCTTCGTATGTGCTTTCTTTTTGTGCGCAAACAAAGGTTATGCATAAAACTAATTAACTTGACTATTTGCACGCAAGTAATTCCGTGGAATTTCATTCCAAAACTTGTTAAATCATTTGCTATGCGTAGTAGAATTTCTGATTGTTATTTAAAACAATAAAACAACTAAGTAAATGTGATTTAAACCCATAATATCATTGACCTCTCAGCTGCAAATGTCCACAGTCAATTACATTAAATAGTTTTCCAGTTCAAATTTGATATAACCGTTTTTATTTACCATTTTCGGTGGCTACACCCACTCCAATTCCCAGGTACTTGATGTAAAACAATCTGTTACTGTCGCGGGCCTGATTGAATTAAAATTAAAACACGCAATGGCCAAAAAGAGAATGTCGGGCATTTGAGTTGGTAATAAAGTCAAACGATTCATTACCATAAAAACGTTGTGTTTGCCATTAAAAACAATTAAACTACAAAGTGTATGTCAATTGAACACGTTCTCACATTACATAATACGTTCAATAATTAAAAACAATGGTGTTGCATTAAATGACAGAGAAGCATTGATATGTCAGCAGTCAGAGCGAAATCGAATTGTTGCAAAATGGATCAATGTTTGCCTTGGATTTAAATTGGAGAGCATAGATTATAATAATGTTATTTGCTAAGAATATATTTTCAAGCCCCTCTGTAGATAAAATCATATAGTCGATATATTTTATTACTTTTTAGTTCAACTTTCAAGATTTAAAGTTGGTTGTAGCGTGGACATATGTTATTTATATGAGTTCCGGTGGAAGCGTTATAGAACTCTTTTATTTTTACCCTCTGCTACTCGTAACATCCGCGTGTATGCACTAACTTATTATCAAATAATTTATCTGAAGCTGAGAAAGGAATGTTTTGCAGCTAAAATCGCAGCAGGTGTTCTATACTTCGCTCTACAGAGAGAATATTTGAGTTGTTTGCTGGGGGAATGAAAAAAAAACTGCTGAATAATCTAATACATATGTACACAACACACACACACGCAGACACTTACTTTCGCTTGTATTATGCATGTGGAGGAATCTGTAGTCCTCTAAAGGGTGTCAGCAAAAAAAAAACAAATTTGTTGTATTGAAAGCAGCGCGTGAATTTCCATATTTTTCCTGTTGATTCACATTTTTTTTTTTCTTAAGCAGAAATTCTGCACATGACAACACACCTGACCCCGACAACAACACCCACACCGACTACGACCCCGCCCATTTACCGCCATATCAACAGCTGCTTGTGATTTGCATGTGCAATGAGTTGCTTTACTATAGCTTTTCCTTATTTCCCCCATTTCCCATAATTTCCCCCATTTCCCCAATTTCCCCTTTCTCAAATATCTTATGGCATTATATGTGATGCAATATTTCAATAAATGCCATTCCCTCCACTACTCAGTCAATGTGTTTTGTCTGTCAAATTGGCCATAAAATGACAAACCCAACAAAGCACCTGATCCCCCACTTAAAAGCATATACGACTACATATGCTTTAATGCACTCTGAACAATTTTCTCTTGTTATTTTTTCATTTTTCACCAGCAGTTTTTCATTTTCTTTGTTGATGCGCCTTTGAACCAACGAGGACACCTCACACTAAGTTTTCCCGGGATGGTTTGGTAGTTGTGGTGGTAACATCAACTCATTTAACTTCTGACATGTGATGTCGCTGTTGCTGCTGCCGCTGACGTTGACGTTGACGTCGACTGCGCTGCGCTGCATCAAATATGTCTGCCTTGTTACTGGCATGGCCGGGGTGAAAGTTTTGCATAATTTACGATGAGCAAGCTCGCGAAATGTGAGAAAGTTCTTCTCATTTTTTTTATTACTATTTTTGTTTGTTTTTTTTTTCTTTCTTTCTTTATTATTTCTTCATTTTAGTTGCCCTCGTTTGGGGTCTTGGCGGCAGGAGTTTTCTCTTTGGAGTGAATGAAGAGGGCACTGCTATTGTTGTTGTTGTTGCTAACATTAATTAAAGTTATTATGGCTAACACTTGAAGCATTTGCTGTCTTGCTAGGAATGATTTGTGTGCTTGTTATTGTTGGCACGTAAGTTTATAATTAGAATAGCAAAACAGAAGCTGACGTTGAACAATTTACGAAATATTTCAATAAAGTTTATGCAAATTTTGAGGCGCTGGTAAAGAATTTTATTGAGTTAATAAAGCACCAACTTAAAACTGGTAAAAGTGGACTAAGTTTGCTTTTAAAGTTTAGCTTATACTTCCAAATAAGTAGTGATTTTTCTCTGTACTATCGAGAGTTGTACTCTGATATATCAACATATCATAAACATGACACATAGTCGCATGTGATTTGAATTCACTGTCAATCCAAGAAGACAGAGCTTTCCTGCCCAGGTACACATGTACGTACCTGTGCTCGTAAAGGTAACGATTCGACTCGTTGGCCTTTGGCAAAAATTGTATAAATATATGCAGCAAAATCCAAACAGAAGAAATCAATTTCTGTTTGACCTAACGCTTCAGTGAACCGCACCATGAACTAAATGCAAGCGGCAGCAATCTATGGAATCCTCAATACCAACAGTTTCTCTTCTCCTACTTCGCCACTAAGCCATTGGCTCAGCACAGTGACACCTACTGTTAAGAATAAAAACAACTCTTTAAAATAAATAAGTAAAATTAAATAAATATATTATTAAAACTACTTAAATAATATTTTTTTTAAGGCAAAACTCATAAATTTGTTTATCGAAATACAGGCCAGCTTTATAGTCACTTTTGCGCCACTGTGCTGTTGGCTGTCTGTATCTGTTTATGTTTTTTGCTACCTGCAAATAAAGTTTGGATTTTTATGTCCTGCCCCTGGCACTGACACTGATTGCCTGTGAGCGAAGTAAGTTGAGAATTACGCCTCACTTGACTGCAGTGACGACGGCCATTATTCAACTGCACTCGGCCTAAACCGTCTACCAAGACGAGGACCTGACCAGGCCAAGAACTTCAACTTGCTTCAAGTTGATTTCTTGTTTCATTGCTTCATTTTGGCCTCCATTGAGCGACGGTTTATGTGTGAGTGTATGTGTTTGTCTATCTACCATGTAGTTGAATTTTTGGTCAGCTCAACGGATTTGGCCATCGTACCGGATGTCCTGGCATTTCCGCTAGCTAATATGGCGTCATGAGTCAGCCATGGTCATTGTTACTACTGTTGTTGTTATTTTCGTAGTTGTTGCTCTTATTGCTCTTGTTGCTGTTATTGTTTCTGCTCATGCTGTTGCTGTTGTTATTTTGTTAGAGTTGCGGCCAGTTTTTCATTAGCATTTTCTATAGCGGCGCTTAGTTTTGTCGCTGTGGCCCCCAATGGGCAATAATGTCGTCAATTATGTTACATAAACCCGAGTAAAATTCCTTAACTCACTACAACGAACAGCCAGAACAACAATAACAATTCGGAAACTTTGTTTCTCTGTTGTTTATTTTTTTGCATTTGTTTTGGTTTTTCCTTTGTTACGCATATTATGCCCGCAAGTCACATTTTCTTGGCCGCTTTTCCTTTTGCAGATTTTGGCTCATTAATGATGTCGACTTTACACGTGCCTGCCAGCCATTTAGAGCGCAATCTATTAGGGAGACCCTGTTCTTAGACCCTTACTCCACATATTTCACCTGTCTACAGCTGAGGGGTACCGAAAAGAATTAGGTTAAACTTGTATTGAGGTTAATTTCTTATGCGTTGAGCAAGACGAATGAATTCCGCAAAACCACAAATATCGGAAACAAACGAAAACTTAGAGAAAAAGCAACTGGGAGTGCCTTATCATTAGGTAGCTAATCATAATTGATTATTTTAACAACGGATACGCAAAGTAAGGTCAAGTAACTAGGTCCACAGAAATTAGTATTAATGCATAATTTATGAAGAGAGATGTAAGTAGTATAAATATAAATTATATTTGCTTTACAGCCTAAATGTGTTAGGCCCGAAAAGTGACGGGATTAACTAGCAAATTATTCAAGAAGTTATTAATTATTTACACAAGTGTGTTAAATACAAATAAAAGTAAATTTCATTTGACTGAAATAGTAATTGAACTCCAGTAAATTCCACAAGTAAAATTTAAAATGTAAATAACTCTAATTTCTACCTTTATTTTCTTTTTAAAAATATTTACCCTTAAGTACCTTTCCAACCATTAATTTTGTTCAATCTTTGCAGCTCAACCGATTGTCTCTTTTAGTCGAAGCTTGCTTCATAATTCCAGCAATTCTGTGGCAAAATTTTCTAATCTCCATCAACGAGGACACGCGTAGACAAGGTAATTTAACAAAGATAAATTTAAATCGCTTTAAAGGCATCTGCTTAGGCATTTTGTTGTCTGTTTGCGTAGACGCCTCATGATGCACAAGTATTCCAAAATTCGCATTAAGAGCAGCGATTTAACGACTTGAAAATACCGAAATATGTCTCAATTTTTATATACGAAGCAAGCGCTAAAGTATCATAGCAGTAGAGTAAGAACAACAGCAACAACAGCAGAGAAAATCCATCAAAAATAAATTCAAAAGCAATTTTCACACTTTATCTAAAAGTCATTTTAATGCAGCCTCACTTGGAGTGTAGCAGGCAAAATCCATGCTAGAGAAACACAAGACAGAAGGGCTGAGTAGGGGAGAGAAAAGAGCCAGAGAGCGTAAGCCAAATTGAAGTGGCTAGAGCACATGCACTCACTTTTACACCCACTTGGACAAAATACAACGGTTTCTGTTGTTGGCATCCCACTCTCCTTCTTTCTCTCTCCCGCCCCCTCTCTCTCTCTAGCTCTCCCTTTCCCTCTGCTTCATTCTGTCTCTGTTTTGGTCTATTCTACTTGCTACATTTGCATACATTAGTCTCATTTTAGCTCGCATCGCCATCGACATCGTCATCCTCTTATGTTGTTGTTCTTTTTGTTGTTGGCCATAAAATGAGTATGTGCAAACTGTGTTTATGTTCATAATGTTTTGGCAATAAATTCAGCTTCATTAGCAAAGAAGAAATGCGCCAAACAAGCTGCACAGAAACCAACTGAACTGTAATGGCAAAAAAAGAAACAAAAACAAAACCAAAAGTCACATTTTCGTTATGTCTTTATTTTTGGTTGCTTCGCTCGAAATAAACAAGTATTTATTTCTATAGGCCAACTTTGTTACCACTATGCTCCATTTAGCTCGTATTTTTGAATACTTTATATATTCAACAGCTTGGCATTAGGAATACAATTGGCTGAGCTTATAAACTTAAGTTAATCTTAAAAAAAATTTATTTAAAAAGAATTTTTTAACTTTAAGCCTTTGTTTCTATTTTACTTGGTTTTTGTGTTATCCTGTAAAGATTTTTATATGATCTACTGGTTTATTTGTCCATTTTACATACTCTGTATTCAAAATTTAAGACCTCCTCCTAACTAATAATTTAGCATATTTAAAATACTCTTTTCAGTATTACTCTCAGTTATGAATGCATTTTGTTCTACTGTAAATTGCTCGATTTCCACAGATTTTTCACACAGATTTGCTGCTGCAGCTGCGCAGCTTCAATTGCCTGGAAAATTTCTTGATTCATTTTTCTTTTCGACTGCTTTGTGAATTTGTCATGCTAATCAGACTCGTTTGGGAAATGAGAAACAGATAGAAAAGCAGAAAGTTGTCGTATATGTGTAGACAAAAAACAGTAAAGAAATAAAAGAAATGTCGCATACAAATAAATTTGCATTTACATTTTGTGGCAATAATCAGATTCAGCATCGAAAATTTCGCCGTCGTTGCGTCTCGTCTTCTAACCTTGAATGTACTGCCATTGTCTAGGAATTTTTGTTGTTATTCTTTATGTGTTTAGTACGCAGAAATTTACACAAATATCGTTGTTCTCTTTGCTTTTTTGCCACGTTCTGGGCCAACAGCGTCAACAAATTGGCCAATGTCACAGTCAATTCGTGAGGTATCCTAAAATAGCACCTAGATATTTTAGTTCTTTTTTTTGTGTATGTTTGTGTAGATGCAATAAAATTCTGCATATTGAAACCATTTCAGACTGCGGGGCCAGGCGTGGCATAGTGACATATATGACGAATAGTCGCACAATGTTTTTAGTTTGTTCTATTTTCCTATTTTTTTTTTTTTTCTTTTATAAATGAAAGACTGTCATAAATCATAGCAGCTGGTAGGGGAGAGATGCGAATTTATGAGTGGGCTGAATAGAATAAATTTCAAGTTCTGCTTTTAATTAAAGTTAGTAAATGGAATTACAGAATAAATATTTATTTAAAATAGCGCAGCAATTGCGAAATACCATTAAAAATAAATGTTTGTTTTACTAAATGCAGGATTATGTTTTTATAGCATTTAAAGCATTTAACCATTTTTTTATTTGCTTACAAATTTGAATATTTTAATACCAGTTATGTTTAAAATGATTTACCTACAGCTGTTCAATGAGTGGGAGTAAATTCTATTGAATTGACCAAATTTTAACAACTTTAGAAACTCAAGTTTTCTGTTATTTTATTGTAATGTGGGCCACCAAAGCAAAGAGCCAATTATTTTCATTTTTATTAGTTTTTTTTTTGGCCTGGCATAGAACTTGTAGCAGCTGCGATAAGATTCTGGCTTTATTTTGACTTTTGGCTACAAGCATTTAAATCGATACCAAACTTCAGAGCACGCAGCTGCCTTGATAGAAATAGGAACAATGACTTTCATATACTCTTTTTCAAACTTTACCGCAAACAACTTTACTTAAAACAAAGCCAAAGATGTAGTTGCAATAATTAGGTAAAGTTTTCGAGCAAACAAGTACAGAATTTTGTTGAAATCTGTATACTATAAGAAGACAAATAATTGTGAGAATTGGGGTCTGCCTTTTCTGCATAAAATCTGCTAGTTGGGCATTTTTATTTGTTTTTTATTTTGTGTGGGATGTCTGTTCTCTTTATCATTGAGTGAGTCTGGCTCAGTCTCTAATAACCATGAAAAGCTGGTCAAATGCGGCGCAATCAAACCACGCACTTATCAAGGCCATCAATGTAATAAACTCGCAAATTCAGCGCCAAAAATCACCCACTGAAAGCTGAATAAATGAAGCGAAGCCAAGTCAAGGCAAGACAAGCAAGACAAGGCAAGGCAAGTCAAGTCAAGTGAAGCTGACTGACCAGAACAGTTCGAAATAACATGCTATTTATCATTCATGTGCAAGCATCTTTTAGATACTTTTAAATCCGTATCTGTAACTGGGTCAGCTGGGTCAGAGGGACAAGCAGCGACTCAAAATGAAACTTATGAAATGTGGCGACGCTTTCGCTTTGGTGTAAGCTGCTTAAAGCGTTTCGCAAACAAACTGCCAAATGAAATCACAAAAATTGTTAGACTCCTTCTCTTATCATTGCAAATGTCTGCTTTTAACCTTGACTCACAAAACCAAAGAACATAAAAAATATAGCATGCTTTTGGGCTGGCCATTGCACACACAAACACCAGCACAAACACAGACACAGAAATACACACACATATATAAATAATTAAAATGACCTCATAATGTTTCGATTTTATATCCACAGCTCTAAGCTCTGTGCACCGAGCACTGAGAAGTGAGAACTGTTCTCTCTTTTATTTTTGTTTTTTTGGACCTTTTGCCGCAGTCATTAATGTAATGGTCTGCATTATTTGTGAACGTCAGCATGTGAGTGAGTGTCCAGTTTTTCTCTTATTTTCTATGCCTCACTTTCTCTCTTGGTTTTTGTTATTTTTAAAAACTCCTTGTGCCTTTTTCTGCTTCGTTTACTTTCCTTCGAGTCTGCCCAAAAGTATAAAAGTAAATTTTCAAAAGACACGCATAGTTAATACTGTGTGTAGCCGGTTTTCTTAAATTTGTATTATCAAACCCATATTTATATATCTAAGTAGATTTTAAGTAATCCTTTTCATATATTCTTATATTTTTTCTATCCATTTTCAAGTCTGCTTATTTCTGTTTTCGTCAGCAAAATTTTCGCGCTGTTTACTTTTTTGCACTTTGCGTTGCTTTGCATTTTATGGCTGGTCACTTTTATTTTCCTTTGTGGTTTCCATGCTTATTCGTATATTTTTAAAACGTATTCGTGCTTTCTTCATGCCTTCCTTGGTCTTTGCTTGCCAAATCGTTAGAGCCATCAAATTAAATGACGACCAAATTGGCGCACATTTGCCGCTATTTGCCAAGCTTTGTGTGCACTGTGTCGAATGTGGTTTACATAAGCGTGGTTCACGCTGCATACGCGTAATCTAATAAGAATCATAAGTGGCGGCATTAGCAGCGGATTTGACACTAAGCGGCCTTGATAAAAAGCAAAGGAAACTATAATAAAGAGTATAATGAAATGTCACTTGGGTCGTATGCGTAATACAGCGAAACTATCTTCTTGTTGAGCAAGAAAACTTCGGGCTACGACTAACTCAGCAGGTGCTGAACAACTCAAGAAACCCAAACACCATTAAGGAAAACTCGGTCTTAAGCATACTGCACAGACGCATTAAATTTCTTAAATTTGCTGCCAACTAACTGGCATAAAAAGAGCAGAATTTGCAAGAAATGGCCAAATTGAGTGCACACAAACGACGATTCGCGCACCAAATGCACTTTTCCTGCTGTCCAAAAGCAAAGCATACAGAAATCGCTGGATGAATTCGCACACGAACAGCGCAAACAAAGCGAAGCGGCAATTTCTGGACTGCTTCTCATATGCTTCAGTATTCAGTCTGGTCTCTAACTGAGTGGCTGTCCTTCTGTCTGTGCCAGCAACAGGATATTTTTTGTTAAATCCAGTTGAAATGGCTGAGCAGGCTGGGGTAGTTTCTAGGCGCAGTTATGACAACAAAAGCGTACAAGCAAACACCATCCGACGACTCTAGTAGTATCCTCAGGCAGCAACCGAGGGAGACAGATAATGAAAAGGAGTCGGAGAGAATGGTGGACAGAAACAGCTTGCAAGCGGACTGCAGATTGCCTTGTGGACAACTGGACCCAACAACGGACCGTCGACGGTCATTCAATTGTTCGCTTGATCCCGGTCACAGTTGCATCTGCTAAAAGTAACCCCACAGTATCTCATCTTGTGCTATAAAGCCGGCTTTCTAGTTATAGTGTCACTCGGAGTCACTATTTGCCCACTAGCCATTTGAAGCTTTGTTCCCTGCGCTTTTGCTGCTTATTTCCCATGTACCATTCTTGCTTTTGTCAGGACTTGCAGTTGTCCTGTGGCCATGTGCTTTGAATTTAATATTGACTAACATTTTGACTTCAGGTATGTAGGTCACAAATGTACATTCAAGCTTTCTCGCTCAAAGGGAATTGCATACTATTTTTCTGCTCAGTTGCCTGCATTTTTGCCCTTTGATTATAACCCATATGGCATGCTGGCGAAAGCAGTTTTCTTTTCTTGTTTTGAGCATGAAAGAAAAAAAGGAATAATCATAAATAAATAAAATAAATATTGCTATATTTTAACTGGAATCTTTGACACGGTATTTCAAAGAAATGTTCACTAAAAAGCCATCAAAGTGTTTATTATTATGCTTTGTTTATGGAGCTCTTTTTAGAGTGCGTTTTGAAACATTCTTTTATCATATAATATTTATTTTATTTCCCTACCCATTATGTGTGATAAATGTGTGCTTAAAGTTATTCCAAACGAAATCTAGTAGTATGGTTATTTATTTGAATTAATTCTGTTTTATTGCCTGCCTATAAATAACTTAAAAACCTTTTTAAATTTAAGCACACGCTGTGCACCATCATCATCATCATCATCAGCAGCAGCAATTTGTGACCAGGCAATCAAACATTAATTATGCAAATGTTTTTAAAATACTTAACAAAAAATAATAATAATAAAAAACGAAATTGGAAAAAATGAAAATCGACAGTCAGTGCGCATTATTTATGTATCAGCCATTATGCAATATGGTTGGGCGTAATAACCAATTGATATGCATGCCAAAACTTGCAGTCTCATTCCACATTTCACCTGGATTAAGCTGTGTGCGTGTATGTGAGTGTGTGTTGCCCTCACCGCAATAACTAAGGGAAATTCAATTTTCATGGCAATTGGAAATGAAGAGAAATTGCTCGCAGCTGTCGTCAGTAAGCTGAATCATTGATTAGCCGCTGACAACGCAGCTAAAAGAAATTTGATGTAAATCGAACAAAAAACACAGTATTCAAATTGTGGAAATCGTTTTGCAAGGCAACGCCAAAAAGTGTGCTACACTTTTTTATCTGGCCGCAAGGCAGCACCCAAAAAGCTGGCACGCTTTGGGTACGTGTGTGTGACCAGGTTTATTAATATACAACGCGGCGTATGCGCTATATTTGTTACCAACAGGGGAGGGGTGTGCACAAATTGCCATAATTAAAAACCTAAATGAAATAATATGTAGCACACATACACACACGTGCACACACATACTCATTGGCGAGAACTTGGACTTACGAGTGTGCTAGGACTTACCTAATTAGCGACAGGATTTCCAGCGGCACGAACTCTTTCGCCTGATTTTTTCTCTGCTTGTTTGGCTTTTGACTTTCTTGTTGTTGTTTTCTTTTTGTTTTTTACTTTAGCTGTTGCTGTGCATGCCAGCGCAACAGCAGCGCCACCTGGCGTCTCAGCTGCACAAATTGACTGTCCTCTTTTGTATGTTGTTGTTTTCTTTATTTTTGATGGCTATTGTTGTTGGCAATCTGGCAACGCTGCGCTTGCACTTGCAATGTCTTCTGTTTGTGCCCCGAAATTGTTGCAACTTACGTGCTGCACTTGCCGCTGGCTAACTGTGCAACTAAAGAGAGGGGCAGAGAGTGAGGGAGAGAGAGTGAGAGAGAGATGGAGCGTAGGTGAGTGTGGTGGCAGCTTAACCGAAAGTTGCAAGGACACGCGATGTCGGCGCCTGTGACGAATGCCACACACTCGCACCCGCACTCACACACAGGTCGTAACACACGTTGTGCGACACTTTGAAATGTATTTCGTGTTGTTGTTGCTGCTGTTGTGTCGTTGCTATTGTTGGTGTTGGTGCGTTCGAAATTGCCACACACGACGACGCACAGCAACAACAACTGGGCGTTAAGGCGTGGCAGGCATTTGATGTGGCAGCGAGGGGAGCACAACGCCCAGAGCGCGACACGGCCACATTTTTTTATATTTTACTTATTTTTTTTTTTTTTTTCTTTTTGTGTTTATTTGCTCAACTTTTGACGTTTTTTATTTTATGTTTCGTCATTTACTTCAGCTTCGCATCAGCTTTTTATTTGGGTTTTGTTGTGCGTTTTGTTTGTATTTTGTTTTTTATGTTATTATTATACTGCTCGTTTTTCGCTGCTGTTTCTGGTCTGGTATTTTCTTTTATTTTCTTTTATGCTTTTCCTGCTTGTATTTTTTTTGGTTTACTTTGAATTTTTCACAGTTGCTTAGAAGCTCTACAACGATCATTTGGCGCCATTGTAAGTTACTTTTTGAGTTGAACAACTTTTGCTTAATCGCTTCCCCCAACTTGCCACAAATTTTGGTGGCAGACTCGAAACTTATGTAAGTGCCAGCAATTTGGCAACTGACGGAAGCTGATGGAGACTGATTTTAACTGACGACAGCAACTGAGAAACAGGTGACATAACTAACTAGCTTGAAATTTGGGCAATTTAGTGTTATGTAAGTGTCAAACATTTGTAGTGACAATTAACAGATGTAAATACGAAATTTAAATAAATAAATTATCTATTTTCATAGGCATAAATGAAATAAACAAATTCCAATCATTTATCAACTACTATTCTCCTATAAAGCTCATGCCAAGAGTTAAAATTTCTATATACTTTTGGTATTTTATAATTTAAAATTTCGTGCACGTAAATCATTCATTTATCACAGATTATTATCATTGACACTTGTTTTTCTGGTCTGTCCCATTTTCGCTTGGCAAAATATATTTATTAATGAATGTCTGTGTATATAAACGCAATAACATTGTCTCAATGAACTATATTTATATTTATTTATGCACTAGATTTTTGCCTGGTGTCTCTATGCACACTGTTTCGTGGCCAATGAAAAAGAACTAACAAAAATAACTCGGCTGCATAATTTAAATTCTATGTACAATTCTAAGTAATTAACAGAGGGGAATCAAATTTTTAAAATGTATTTACACTCTGCATTTATGGTAAACATGAAAAATATATGAGACTGTCTTGCGGAAATTGCAAAAAATAAGCCATTGGAGAAATGATGTGGGAGAAACGGATATGTATAAAAAAAAATATTAAAATGTGGCTCTCAAAAATCGTGAACGTTGTGAGATACTTATAAACAAATAACGAATCGGCTGCCTGGCAACGACAGCGACAACAACGGTGAAAATCAGAAGGAAAACCCGTTCAGAAAAATCAACAATGTGTAACACAAAATTTTCGCACGCTTTTCAAGTGTGTACGAATGTTAAAAAATAAACCAAAAGCAGAATGCGAAAAAAGCAGAGCAAAGCAAATAAGAAAAGCTTAGGATAAACGGTTGATTGACTAGCTAATACCGTGGGTAAAGAATACCTTTAAAATATTATACAAAGTATGAAAATTAATCCAAAATTAAATTGATTTTAATTCTGTTGATTTATAATTTAACATTTTCAATCAACATTTATAGTAAATTTTTCTGTTCTTAAGTTGATCAAACCCTTTTGATTTACTTTTCATAGAGTAACTGTTGTAATAGGAAAATAAAATAAAATAAAATTGTCATTAATTCTCTGGCTTTCGGTCAAAACTAAGTGGCCACAATGAGGCGTGGCACAAGGCGCACTAAATTTAATTCAATATAATACATGTTAAGTGCACATTTCTTAACTGTGTACTATCAATATCAGTATATAGCATGCTATATAGTTTAGCTATATGTGTGTGGTGTAAACATGTATTTTATTGTCTATTTAGCATTTTATTACTTGAGCTAGAGAAATGTCTGTTTCGTATGTTTCTGTCCTTAACATTGAGTCTACCGAATCATTGGAATGCATCGCATTCTTGTCTTTACGCCAACAACAAGACCCAAAATATGCAACATGCCTTCAGCCCCTGTCTTTCCCCTCTTACTCTCTCTCTCTCACTCTTTCTCAGCTCTTTCGTCGCTTTGGTCTTTCTATTTACTGTTCGTTTCGTAGGCTCCACCCAATACGACACGCAATGTAAGCGACACGGCGCTGACTCATAAGGCTGTCCATCAGACAAAGCCTTTGCCTAATGATTGACTGACTAAGCGAATGACTGACGGTATGACTGACGGAATGACTGACTGACTGAGTGACTGGCGCCTGGACGGTCTCAAAACCGAATGTGTGTGGCTTTCAGTTCGCTGCCTTTGCGTGTAGTTCGTAATTTAAGTAATATGGGTCGCCTGAAAGCTGAGCCATGCGCGCTCTGCGTATCCTTGCCTTGACGGTGTACTAAGGTTATTCAAGTATACCCTGTAATGCGTACAAGTTCAGTTTAGTTTACTTCAAAATTTATTTAAAAATCAAAGTAATATCAACTCAGGAAAGCCTAAAGCAAAGTAGATTTTTAATCAGCTTTATTTGGCCGTATGTGTTTGTATATAATGTGATGTTTTCCTAATTCAGTTTCTAAAACATAAAATTTTGGAAAACTCCAAGCTTATTTTTTTAAATATCTTATACTCGCTCGGTACTAAGCAAACTTTAGGAAGCTTTTACTATTCACTGCATACTTTCAGGCTTCGCTTGAAGTTATATTTGTAATTTCTTGTACAGGGTAGCTGCTAGCTGCATTTGCCCAGCTCTCATGTGACTTGGCTGTAAGTTTTTTGCTGCTGTTGCTAACGCGATTTACTTTTAAGTAAAACACGTGCGAGCACCTACAATTCCTTGTCCTGCTCCCTTGTGCCCTACTCCACCCATTTTGGTGGTGCTGGCCACCACCACCACTGCTGTGTGGTGCCTATCGCTGTGGTTATATCCGCCTAATTGTCATTGAGCCAGACCGAAACACATAAATTCAATTTCTTTTTGTTCGATGTGACAAGTCTTCTGTTTGTTGTTGTTGCTGTTCTTTTTAGTTTTGATTGCCACCTTTTGGTTTTGGTTTTTTGTTTTTGCCTTTGCTTTTGGCTTCTTCGTCTCGTTCTTTGCTATGCTCGCCACATTCGCTTTAACTATTTTCGTGTCGTTTTTCGCGGCTGCCGCGCGATGTCTTCGTTGCTTATTCTAGGTAAATGTTTTTGTTGTATGTTTCGTGTTGTAGTTGTAGTTGTTGTTGTTGGTTTAGTTGTCGTTGTCGCTGGTCTTTGCCTTTGCCTGGTCTCTAGTCTGCCTCTCGTTGCACAGGCTGCACCTTGACACTAATATTGAAAGAAAAGTGCAACTAAAAATAAAAATAGTGAGAGACCGCGAAAGCAAATTGATTCGCATGAGTTGTGGGAACTCCCCACACCTCTCCCACTCCCCCTGCCATTGCGCCATTCCCAGGCAGCCCTCCCCCTATTCGCAGCCACTTGGCGCGGTTATAGTCATTTGTCTAATAAGTATTTGAGGCACTGTTTAAATGTTACCCATATTGATTGAGTGTTTGAATTGAGTACTCAAGGCATTGCCTTTTCCTTGGCAATTTGCACTAACTACACAATCCTCGACTTTGACTTGATAAATCACTTGATTATTATCGTTTATTCAGATCATTATTTATGTGCTTTTGTATAGATTTCAATTGGTTTACTGGTGGTTGAGCTGGCTTCAAAATTTGTTATATGTATTTACTTATTCGAATTATTTATTAATTTATTATAAGTTTCATAAAATATATTTAAATTCATTAAACTTTTTGATTGTTTAATTCTATTTTATGTACTTTTGGCATGTTTAACAATTGTTAAATAATTATTTATTGCTTAAACTTCACTTGTTTTTATAAAATTAAAGTGGCATATTCTTCAGAAGTCATATACATTATTTTAGTCGTATAATTTGTTGCCCATTGTTGGTTCACACGCACATTATTGTTGCTGTAGTTGCATGTTGCTGCCGTAGTTCCTGCCCCAAACTTCAAGCCCAACAACTGCCACACTCACACTCACACTAACACACACAACAACAACACACGCTTTACATAACTCACTCACTGCACACTAACGGCAGCTGCATGAAGTTTCCGACCGTGGCAACAGAAGCCGAGCAATCCAACAAAACGCCCAAAAAAATGGTAAAAGTAATAGAAACGCACGTTAAAAATTCAAAACACAAATATCATTAAATTTATGATACGTTTTTTAATCATTTCAATTTCCGAACACTTAGCACTTTCATTATAATTCGAATATAGTATAATTTTTAAATCTATACCATATACTTTTTGATTCGTTTGGCTACCGTTTTATTTTGCTGTTGTTGTCGCTTTCCTTTTGAACCAACTCTCATATATATAGCATATATATACGTGAAACTATATATACTATACAGATATATATATGGAGAGAGAATGCTATAGTCGATATTACTCCGTTGTGGCTTATTGTTGTGTTTGCCTCTACTGTGTGTGAGTGATTCGTTTGAATATTTTGATATTATTTGATCCGTTTTCGCAGTGCTGTTGAATTGCAAACCCGACCCGAACTAAACTGCTGAAATGACCAAGTTTCCTTTTCATGCAGCGCAACTGGCACGCATTTTCATTCGGAATTAAAACACACACACTCATACACACACGACATCGGAAATCTCTGGTGCGCCGCTTGCTTTCGGACTTGCATTGTACTAAGCTTTTTCGTAGTAAAAGCTTTAAGCAGCAGGTCCTCTCACAAAGCTTTACAAATTAAGCTTCCTATTTGCTTACCGTAAACTGCATACGCTCTCAGGCGTTCTCTCATCTCTCGCTTCTTACTCTCTCGGCGTGGCGTTCTCTCTCTTCCTCTCAGGAACAGCTGATTGCTTCATGAGCTGCCTCCCCCAATGTTTGGTTGTTACGCTACAATTACATGTGGCGGCAAATGACGTAATTTTCTTGTGGTGCATCATAGGCATGGCACCGTGGGACAAACACGTGCAAAGACAAAGTCAAAAATTCATTACTTGAAATATTTATAATTTTATTTTTAAATTGCAATTACAATTTTTGTTCGCTTTATGTTCACGTTTCTTGTATGTGTTTTATCCGTTTTTTGGTTTTTTTTTTTTTTTGTTTTATGCTAGATTTTATAATTATTTTATATATATTTCACACATTTTGTTGCAAACAATATCAATAATTCTTTTAACCTAATAACAGATGCACTTATTTGGTTTTCCTTTTGTTTTATTTGTTGTATTTTGTGTTTGTTTTATTTTGTTTTTCATATTTGTTTGTTGTTCTTTATTTTTAATGGTTCTTCCTTCTGACTGTCCTATCCGACACTTTCATTTCTTCCGTTAATCCCAAGCTTAAATTAAATTTACAATACAGTTTCAACTTATTTCAATATATAAACAAAGCGCACGATGCATTGAACTTAAATATTAAACACTTGCAAAAATAAGTAATTAAAGTATTTTAGATATCTGGAAAAGAATAAATTATCATACAAAGCGTAGTACAATACACAACATTACAGTCTAAATTTAAGTTTTGTTTTTTTTTTGGTTTCTTTTGTCATTTTCATTAATAAATATTCAATTTATTTATTTTTAATATAAATGTAAACATTCGCGATTGAAGTAAGCGTTCGCTCAGATTTTGTATAATATATCTTTATGTATAGAAATATGTATACGTTGCATATCAAATTATCAAATTTTAACCTCTCAGCGAAACTCAAACGCAAAACTCGCTCTCATTCGTGTGAGTTGCAAAACCTTTTAAAATGAGTTAGGTAGGTTCGTGGCTGATTATGTTTGTAAGAAAAGTAGTTTGTATTTTATTTTTAATTAGTCCACCATTAAACCCTGAAGCCCAGATACTTTAGTATTTTCTTCAATTTGTTTTTGCTTTCTGAAAATATCCTAGTAAGATAAATATTCAATGACATATCTGGGTGCAGGGCAACAGTTAGTCGAGCACTCTCTTCGTTCAATTTCATTCAAGAAAGCGCAAAAAGTATTTGTTATTTGGTTTAGGCGTTAGATAAGGTAAAAGGTAGGCGTGGCAATATGCAGCATTGAGTATTAGATTGTATTTATATTAATTTATAAAGCATTTATTTTGTTTTTGTTTTTTTTTTTAGTATTTCTTCTTTTTGTTGTTGTTGTTGTTGTGTGATTGTGTTCAGTGTTTTAGTATGCAGAGCAATTCTGGTATTTTGTTTAGTATTTTTCATTTTAAATATATAATCTTTCATTCGTCATGGCAAAAATACGATCTTATGTTTTGTACGCTTTGTATTTGTTTCTTTGTCATACAAAATCAACAATTTTCGGTCTTCTACGACGATTTCAATTTACGATTTAATTTAGTTTTCTTTTTTTGTAAATATATATATAAGATAGTGTACGTATGGGATGTATATGGAATATCGTATATATGTATGTATATAGTAAACGTATAAACGTATGCATGTATCGTAGTATGTTTGTATGTATGTATGCTGGAAACTTGGGCGTTCTTGTATATGAAAGTAAATGCATAATAATATGTACATATAAGTACAGAATATAGTATGTATGAATGTATACGGTATAAATATTTAGTTTAGCAATGTACGTGTATGTATATGATATATGAATGTATATGTATTTGTATATGTATATATGTGTATAATAAATATATGTATATATATATATGTGTGTATATATGCAATGCTATTTGTTCAATTCGGTGAGCTTAATTTTGAATGTATGTAATGTCTGACTGTTCTGAATGATTTAAATGATTCATAAACTATTTACTCGTATTATGTTTAGTTTATATTAAAAAGTAATTCAATTTCAACGTTATTGCATGAGTTCTTTGTCGCATTTGAGTACCTAATTAAGTCAGTTTAAATTTTAAACTATACAAATTTGATTTGAATATTTTTTTTTTCTTTCTTATTTCTTCATGCAATTAAATATTTTCTTTAATATAATCTTATACACTTTTTGCTTTTATTCCGTTAACTTGTTCAATATTAGCATATTAATTTTAAACTAATCACGTTTTGTTTAATGCATTCATCTCTTTATTTATTGCTGTTTTACAGTTGTTCATCTATTTAGTATTTTCTTTTATAATATACATACTTATATTCAGTATTTAGTTCAATATCTTTCATTCCTTGCCCAAAATCGTATAAGTTGCTGAGTTGCCTGCGTGTTAGTTAAATCTGGATAAATGGACGGTTTTTGTTTGGATTTGCTTTATGTTCATTTTTCTTAAGTCTTTTAGTTTCAAAAGTATCATTAAATGTATGATCAAAAGTTGAAAAACTAAATGGTAAATTTAATTTGCAAAATTACTAGAAAAATGCGTTTTTGGAAAATGGGAAAATGATTGTTGGATTACCATAGGATACTCATATTAAGTGTTATTATTATTATCAGTAATAATAATAACTAAGAGTATTACATACTATATCGAAATTTGTGCATTTGTGGACAGCTGGCTTGAACTAACCCAAGCATGTGCTTTATAAGATCTTTTTTCCCCCTTTTGTTTAATTATTAGAAAA
Source organism: Drosophila nigrodunni (assembly GCA_020829145.1). NCBI lineage: Eukaryota > Metazoa > Arthropoda > Insecta > Diptera > Drosophilidae > Drosophila > Drosophila nigrodunni. The sequence continues at coordinate 11,378,957 of JACVCZ010000003.1, forward strand.
TTTTCAAGTCAATTTTTTATTGGGTGTTTCTTTGCTCACGTGCAGCTCAGCAACTTGAACAATTTGCTTTGACACACCATTATATGATTTATATACGATCTCCATTTAAATATTCTAACTTTTCCATAATACATATATATTTCCTGTTGTTTATACAATACTTTATACACTGTGCACTTCATTTCCGAGGTCTTACTGTACCACACAACACTGTTATGATCGTCCTGCTTGCATACATACAGAAGTGAAAGATGTCGCTGTTCATTTAGTATTTTTTTTAGGAAAAATAGTTTTTGACTAAGTATTTTTTGTATTTTTCATTTTGTTAATACCAAAATAGTTTTGTTTTATCATTTGCATAGAAAAACAGCAACGCATAGTTTGTCGTGGTTTTTAAGTGTTATCGGTATTTTATCTGGTATTTTTTTCATTTTTCTGTTATGTAGTCAATGTTCAGTGCATTTTTGTTTTTTACACAATATACAAATTGCTGGCATTTACTTGAGTAGCATTTAATTTGCATAGCTAATATCAAGCCTAGACTAGATCATGAAAAAACTCTATAATAACATTGTGGCTTAAGCTAGAGCGTATTCAAAACTACTCCAAACGAAACGAATTTATTTCGCAATTACTTTATTTTTATTATGCATTTCATTTCATTCCATTTTCTCTTTGGTTTTATTATTGTTTTGGTATTTATACACGGTGTTATTTAAGTCATATTTGTTAAGCTTTTTAGGCGCGGCGGCAACAATGTCCATACAAAAGAACATACTATAAAAAAAACAATTGGATCAGAAAAAACATTTAGAAATTTAGTTACAGATAAAATATAACAAAAAACATTAGGTGAAAAGCTGCAGTGGCTAGCAAAAGTTTTCCTTCATCGATTTTCAAGCATTTTCTGCTTCAGCTGTTGAAATTTTAAAATGTTTTTGGTTTTTTACTTTTTTACTCTTTATTTTGGTAATTGTAAATTCCACTATTATTGCTTTCTTATCGAGTTTATTGTGTTTAGTATTTATTATTAAAGAGGGACAAAATACTGTTGTCAGTGAGTTCGCTTTAGTTGAAATATTTGGATGCATTTCGTATGTTAGTTAGTTGAAAAGAAATATCCTTGGGAAAAATGTAACTAAATCAGAGAAATAATTCTCATGCGATTGCACTACCGGACATCGTTGTCGCCTGTCGCTCACTCTGCAGTTCGCGGTTGCGTTCATGCTCAGCTGTCTCGGAGCTGTGAAAACGATTGCTATTAATCGATTGTTGGTTTTGCATTAGTCATAACCACAATTATACACTCACTTTGAACGCACTGCAATGGGACTGCCTGGTATATCCACCGGATTGGCATTATTGTTATTCGTCGTCGATGCGCGACGTCCATTGCCCGATTTATATGAAAATATCGAGTCGTTTTCCAAATCATTTTCAATCTAAAGAGAGTATGAGATTATAAGTTTGTTTGTTCAGTTGTGATCTGATAATACTTACAACCTGTCGTTTGTAGGACAAACGCTCGCTGGACACGGAGCCACAGGAGGAGCTCTCGGATACCGCTTGGGTGACTGAGGTTACTGTTGGTGGACTGCTGGGACCCGGAAAGCGTTTCGAACACACCTGCGACTGTATGTGCTCGCAAATGCGACGAAAGCGGCGTATATTGCCTGAGAATCAGGACACTATGTGAGTAGAATTTATGGGGTATTTGTAGGGTATTACTCACCTGATAGCAGTGTAAACGTTAGAGCGAATAGCATATCCGCAATATCACCTTGTTTGCAAATGGCGCTAATGTCAACCTGTGATCAACAAATGTTTATTTCTTTGTAAAGAGGTTTTTTTTAGAGTATTTCCAAACTCACCTGAAATTTGACATGACGCTGAAACATAACTGGTCCGTTGCCGTTGCGTTTGTATTCCACACGGAACGAGGTGGGCGAAACTACACTATGCGATAGTTCGGCCATCTGGGAAATTGAGTTAAAAATTAGTTTTAGTAGTTGGAATTAAATTAAACCTCTCTAACCGAGTAATAAACGAGTTATGCTAAGTGAAATCCATTAGAGGTGAAACCAATCTAAATTGCTTTCTCAATTATAGACTACAGAGTGTTTATCATGTCTAACCAATATTAATATATCAATTAAGATAGCCCTGTATGTGCTAATTGCATCAATTATAGCAGATAATTATCTCTTCACTTACACAAATACAATTTGGGTATAATCAAGACTTTCAGCAGCTAATTTTGGTTACCTATAGCTGATTATATATTTATGCTTTCTGCAGCATCAGTAGCACAAAATGTATTAAAGAAATTAAAGTGCAAGAGTTTTGTAGCTAAGTCTTACTATAACGCTACTTATGTGAAATCAAAGATTTTCTATCTGTAGGCCCTTAAAAGAACAGACTATTCTTATTCTCAAATAGGTAAAAAATATCCGTAATGATAATTATAATATATCATGTATAATATTATAGCTTGAAAAATATTATTTTAAATCAATTTTGACCAGCAGAAAATATTAATTATCGACTGTAAAATCTGGAAAACCTTGAGATTAAAATGTCTAAGAAAAGCTACAAATACTTATTCAAACATAGATTATTTTAAAGTATTTCTAACATAACTTTTGAACACTTACGGATAAAAATGCATGTATCAAATGCGCTTTAACTGTGGCAATAGGTTTACCCTTAACCAATATGGTGAAGGTCTCGTCCTTTTCAGTGGTAATCAAGTTGCCGAACCACGAGCGTTTGGTCAACTCTGGCGATGACTCCGGCGTTAAATGCACCTCATCAGCGGAGACTGAAAACCAGTAAAGAACAGTTTTGAGTAAATCGCTTAAAAAAAAGGAAATTCCACGACATACCCTGCATTTTTCTGCGATGGAAACGCGGACTACCCAGAAAACTGTTCTTAATATTAGTGAGTCGTGTCTTCCAGAGCTGACCACCAGGTGTATTACACGGTGAGCCAGGCATGCCAGGATTGCTGTTGTTTAGCATCGGGGAGCCATTAGGATTCACAACTGTTTAAAGGAGAAGCAGAAAAGAAAAGATTCGTTTAGTGAGAGCGACAGACTTTGGGGAATTACAGGGTCTACGGGGCATGCACACACCACTATTCGAGTCTGGATCGTGGAACATACTAATCGCAATTGTCGGACCTGAGTTGGCGCGATGATGCACCGACGGCGAGGCAGCTGAAGATGATGAATTTCCGCACGTTGAATTGCCACCAGGACTGCCTGGCGGTGGACCCACACAATCCCCTCTATCCCGCATGGAACCACTCCGCTCCTGTGTCTGTCGTGCAGAATCGCGTCGCTCCAGACGTGGCTCGCGCACCACCACCACATCTCCCTCGATGCTCTTCTGTGAACTATGCGATGGCGTTCGACTGACCGATGGATGATGCACCGACCCAGAACGCTCACGATCCCCATAGGTGGAGTGCCGTGTGCCTGCCGCTGGCGAGGATGGTCTCGATATGGCATTCGCCTGTTGCTGTGCCGAGCTCATCGGTGAGTTGCAACGCGTTGGACTGTGATATGAGGAGCTGCGCACCGATGACGACACTGTGGTTGGCGAGCGACGCTGGTGATTCCGTGTGCTGCTGTACGAGCGGAAGCTGTCCAGGAGAGAGTTAAGATGTAGGTAAGTAAAAGTAAAGACTTGTATATTGTAAAAAGTAGGAAGTATAATTTGAATATATTTATTAACAAAGTCAGTACTAACAAGACTTAAACTCTGTTCTTCTATCCCAAGGGAAAAGTAAAATATTATTTCGTAGGTTAAATTATGCAAAATTAAGACACTAGCAACAAAGGCTGTGAAGGCTGTAGTTATAGTTCATATTTTAGCCGATTTGATCTATGATAGTTAAGTGATATAGTTGTCCAATAAGGATATACATACGATTCGTGTACTTAATGTGTAAGTTTGGTTGAGATATCTTAGTGAGAAGAAGTGAGCTAATTCATCCATTTAAACTAAGGTGTGTACATATGTGAGAGGTGAGGTGTATCAACTCAATATTTATTGTTAGATTTGTGTGAGCGGGTAGTATAAATTGTCAAAAATGTACATATAGATAAATGAAAAATGATTTCACAACTATGCACAACTATGTTTTCGGCTTCCACTTCTTTTCGGCTTCCACTTCTTTTCGCCTTCCACTTCTTTTCGGCTTCCACTTCTTTTCGGCTTCTACTTCTTTTCGGCTTCCACTTCTTTTCAGCTTCGCTTCTATCAGTGTTTCTCTACATTTATTCGGTGTCCCACTCTATATTTGCCTGCTGCTATTCTACTGTTAATCTGCTGTTACTGCTTACTACTGTTGCTTCGCTGCTATGTTAGAGCTGCTGCTGTTCTGCTTTTACACTGCTTGTCTGCTGATCTACTGCTTATCTACTCTTAGTCTGTTCCATTTCTCGCATATACAGTATTCCGATCCGAATTAAATTTGGTCAGTGTTATAATAGTGCCTTACACATAATATTTGAATTTGGTAGCAATAACTAATGTATAACAGTTTCCAAGTTACAGTGTAGTGGCAATAACAATTAGCGGGTCGTTAGGAAATGGTAAAAATTGAAGAAAGAAACTTCTTTATCAACAGCACCCAATTAGGCACACTTTACTGCATAACCTCTTTCATAAAACTCCAACTAGACACTGACTTTGTGTGTTTTAAATAAATCCAACAAATGGAAAACTCCTATCAACTCACTTGAAGGCCTGTCGTCGCGGCGTGAGTGGTGAACCCTCTGAGATCTGTCCATAGCTGGGCGCATTAGTGCCATTGATGCGGCATTTGTCCAGTCGCTTTCTTGGCGGATCCACAGCATCCAGTTCACTACGGGATTTCTGCGCTATCTCCTCGTCATCCTCCAGTGCAGGTCGACGACGTTTGCGCTCCAGCAGCAAAAAGTAAATAACCTTTTCGGTATTGTGACTAGAAAATAATAAATTGTTATTCAGTTTAACTCGAGATTTGTGGTAAGTTGAATGCGTTGCTCTCTTACCTGGAGCTTAGCAGCTCCTGTATGAGTTTCTCCTTCTCCTTGAAGCAGCCCAGCGAGCAAATGGCATTTAGTACATCCGGATCAACGGCACTGGCTGTGGGTATGACATGTGTTTGCACCACCTCCATCATGGGCAGCTCCAGCTCCAGTTCACCTTTGCCCCCAGCCGTGACCCAGGGATGGCGATTTATTTCGGCCAGCTGGAAAAAAATATGAGCACAAAGGTTAACATGTCCTACAGAGTGTTGACCCAAAAAGAAAAAAAACATGAACAGAAAATAAAGAGAAACAAGAAAGTAAAGGCAAACAAAGTAGTGTGGCTTATTTTAGTTTTGGGACTTGGGTTTTTGGGTTTTTAGTATTTTTGGGGGTTGTTGCATGCCACAAACAAACAAACAAGGGAACAACCACCCACACAAGCACACACCCAAATAGAGGGACACACGCACGCACACTCAATTATTTTTTAGATTTGTTGCATTTGCCATTTGGATGACTCACCGTTAGACGCCTGTCCGGATTCACTTCAATCATGCCACGCAGCAGACTCTGGCAATCGGGTGGCACAAAGTGCGGTATATGAAAGACACCGCGCTTGACTTTCTCCAACAGCTGCCGCAAGTTGTCGTCGTCGAAGGGCAACGCACCCACCAGCAGTGCATACAGTATGACACCACATGACCACACATCCGCTTTGCGTCCATCGTACTTCTCCCCCTGCGGTCCCAACAAACCACCAAAAAATAAAGGACACGGGAGGGGCCAAACCGACCGAGCAAATATGGGAATGACAAAAACAAAAAAATCAAGCAAATCAGAAATTGAGACATTCTAAATACTCAGCAGCTGTTTGTAAATGGGGTCAATTGGTTCGAAAAATACTGTTTCGTACTCTGATTACACTTCACTTCTGTTGAACTTAAAAAAAGAGTTATCTACATTCAAGATCTACCCAACAACAAATCTTACAGGGTATTTCCCTACTTCCCTTTTCACAAAACTGTGTTTTCATGAGTTTTCTTTGCTCGTGTGTGATTTAGTTTTATTGTCTTTTCCCTCCAATTTCTCTATATGTGAAATTCGATTAAGAAAATTGGCTATTGAGCGCGTGGGTTTCTCGAACCCTTCTACCCCTGCACTCCTCTCCCCGTTTGCCTTTTCCTACTCCACACAGTGTCCACTTGAAGCCTTGCCTTGTTACATATTTATTAACTGAGGATATGCCAATCACAGCCAATTGCAACTACACATTACAGTGAGTATAGACAGTCATTCAACTCAGCAGCAAAAACATCGACAAGTTTCCATTTGGACGTGCATTGACGTGTCCGTCAAAATGTCGAGCACTCGCTGCAAGCCACTCGGTTATTGACTTGACCGTTAAGTGGCACAATGACTTCGAGTTCCACACAATAATTGCTGGAACATTCAGCAATGTGTAATGCCCATTGCAATAATTGTAGGCGTAGGTAAAAACTTTTAAATGCAAATACAAACAATTCCAATTCCTCAATTATTTAAAAGGCGAAGAAACAATTAAAACTATTGATTATACAAATGATTGCTGGTTGGAGTTAGAAAATTAAAGTTGGAAAACTGTTAGAGAGAATAATTTAACTCATTAACGGTTAGAAAACTAATAAAAGTACTAAAAAGAAATCTAGGAAAACGTAATCAAAGTATTTCTAACTTAAGTAATCACTCAACTTATTAAATTTATATATGATTTCCTCCTCTTAAACAAATTCAAGCTTCTACTCAGCTACGATTAAACGCTATCTTAGTATCTTTTGTCAACCACTCGAGTGATTGATTGACTGCGGTTGCTTAAGGTTACCAGCAAAACTGATTGAACAATTCAGCAAATGCTTTGGGACCTTCTATTGTATTGTACTCAAAATGGAGTCAAATCAAATACAATCTCTTATCATTTGGCTGAGATTGTGCCCTTGGCATTCAGTGGGTTGAAAGGTTGGGTGCCAAACCATCAATTATGGCAAAACCAAGACTGAAAATAAAAAAACTAAGTTTACGAATGTCGAGACGGCACTTTGAGTTTTTGAATATTTATAAAAATACGGTTATATATACTTCTGGGTATAAGATCACGTAACGGTCCAGGGATTTATAGCTGCAGGCAAGGAGACCAGATATATTTTAAAATTCCGCTTATGAATTTATTACACGCAGCAGCGTTTGCCAGACAGCAGTTTCTCTCTCTGATTTCTGTTTGCCACTACCCCTGCCGCTGCGGCGTGAGTGAAATGATGCATGCAACTCTGCTTGGGTAAAATCCAAACACGGAATCGTCTGTCAGGCCACATGCCACATGGAACCTACTCTTCACTCAAACTACCACGCTCCTACGTTTCAAAGTACCGGCAAATCATATGCGCACATGACAGCGTTGCAGGGGATACGCAATTTGCATAACTGGCGACATTTGCATGGCATGCCAGACACAGCAGGAGCTAAAGGATATAACCGTGCTGAAGCATCAGTAGTCAGGAATCAACTGGCTAACAGAAATGTGCTAAAAACTTTGTCTTGATTGAAGGAAGCAGTCACAGCACAAAGGAAACAAAGTAAGAGTAGCGATAAAGCAAAGATTGATAATGGGAATTGTAATGGGTTTGAAGTTATGGCTAAACCATATGCGTTTATGAAGTATATGTTGATGTCGCTACATTTCTTAAAGCATTGGGTATCTGCTAAATATAGCTGAGTGTCTTGATGTGCTTTAAATTGGTTTTTATCTACAAGTTAGTTGAAATCAATTTAAAGTAAGTTAAGCTCAGTAGCTTTAACAATTTATCTATGATTAATCAAAGAGCTATTTGTTTTGAATAGTTTTTTAATGTTCATGACAAAAGAGCTATTTTATTATCACTAACCCAGGATAATTCTTATCCTACTTTAAAAGAAAAGGTGAATTGTAGTCAGTTATAGTAGTAGTTATAGTAATAGTCAGTATAGTAGTAGTATATTAGTAGTATATCTCTAGTATAGTAGTAGTAAAGTAGTAGTATAATAGTAGTATAGTAGTAGTATAGTAGTAGTATAGTAGTAGTATAGTAGTAGTAAAGTAGTAGTATAATAGTAGTATAGTAGTAGTATAGTAGTAAAGACTACTTAGTTTCAGTGCAACTTAGTATGTTGACGTCAACAAACAAAATGTCACAAATTTGACAGTTCGTTAACAGCATTGGTTCTTAAAATAGAAACAAAACTTTCCTATACGTAATAAATTAGAACTTTGTCTAGTATTGAACAGTTATAGATTCAACTAATTAATTTATTTACTGATTAATATGTTAATCTGACGGGAAACTTGTGCACTACGAATTTTCATGATTAATTGTTAGAAAAGTTCTAAGCTAAAACCTAAAAATTTAAAAAACAAATTCTTATCAGTTTGAAGCTCTGTCTAATTTTATAGTTTATTTCCTAGCCATAAGTTAAGAACCGCCACTGTCTCACAGCTGTCTATAAACGTTTTGCACATAAAATGCAGCTCTGCGTATACGTAATGTGTTGGAGCTGACTAAGTACGCTGGACTCACCCGTATGACCTCTGGACAGGCGTAGTGCGGTGACCCACAAGATGTTTCCAGCATGCTGCCAGCTGGTTGCAGCGATGCCATGCCAAAGTCTGCAATTTTAATGTTATTCTTCTCGTCCAGCAGCAAGTTCTCTGGCTTCAAGTCACGATGACTGCAAGATGAGTTACGGCAATAGGTTATTGAGATTAATTGCCAGTTATCAATCGAATGTGCATGTGGTATATAGAGTGGGGCTTGCTTATGCCTACCATATGGAGTGTGAATGACAGAAATCCAGCGCCGAGATGATTTGCCTGAAGAATTTACGCGCCTCCTTGGGTGTTAGGCGTCCCTTTTTAACCAGATAATCGAAGAGCTCACCGCCAGATACGTGCTCCAATATTAGATACAAATATTTCTTATTCTCATACACATCGCTCAGACCGAGCACGTGCGGATGATCGATTAGTTTCATGATGGCAATTTCACGTTCAACCTTGAATGACAATGGCAATGCCAGACTTGAGTACTAAGCACATAAATAAATATATAGATATATGTATGGCATATAGCTGCTACCTTCCATTAAGCAGAGCAAACACACTAAGTAATTATACTTAAAATGTTTTGCAAGTGATTATCGATAATGTTGCTACACTTCTCTTCAACATTTCGATAATATCTCGCATTTACAATGCATTCAGCGTGTTTATGTTTTCAAAATGTAAATGTCCCCGGCTTGGACATGTCATTGCGTGTCTTAACCAGCTGCTGACCTGCCAGGACACGCAACCGTCTCTACTCCCCCTCCCCTAATGCTATTTATAGAGGCCAGCACGTTCACCTTGCACTCAATTGTCCTATATATACATATATGTCTATATACATACATATATGTTTACAGTTTCTCTTCTACATGTATGTGTAGTTTTCCTATAATCATCGCTAAGCTTTTGTCTCTTTCTCTCACTCTCACTCTGACTCTTTCTCGCCCCTTGCTGCTTATTGATAGTTCTCCTTTTGGTGATTTTCCTTTTGTATTTTTGGTTTACTTGGTCGACGCACGCACTAATTTGTCGCATGTCCTTTCAATGTCCTACAAAATGCACCATTTTTTGTTTTGGGGCAATAATTCAGTTGGATTTTATGGCTGGGCGCTTCTAATCTGACAGAATCTGATAAAACACTTTCCATGGGGGTAACTTTAATTTCGGGCCGATTAAGTTCTAATTAATGGCACTAAACTTAGTTTATCACACACATTTGTTACTCAAAAGAGTTAGCTGTAAAGTTGCCTTAATTTGTTTATGTATTTTTAGACAAGTGGAGTTTTTATATAGAAATGTTTATCATTTAGCCAAGAGTTTCTGTATTTGATTGAAAGGCTATTTTGAAGTCTCTACATTCGATTATTATACTACAAATTAACTTAATTTAAGCCGGCTTAAGTAGCTTTACTAAAGTCACCTTCTATCTAAAATACAATAAACTAGTCTCGTATGTCCCATGTCCCCTAAGATTTTTAATTGAATTATGTTTCCAGTACAGTTCAAACTTTAATTACAAGTTGACCCGCTAAACTTGTGCCATAACCAAGCATTTGATGGATATGCGAAAACTGCAAAAATAAAAACTAATTTTTCTAGGGATTTTACGCTTCAAGAGCCAAATCTCCCTGCTTTTTGGCTAAGAGCTTAAAGTTGTCTTGTCCTTTGAAACTCAAGGCAAAGACAAAGCGACAACAGTTTTATGGTCGATTTTTTGCAACTCTGTTTTTAAGAGGGAATTTTTTATGACTAACGCCAAAAGACAAACAACAGAACAATAAAAAATTTGGCTACAAAACTTTAGCCAAGTCATAAGCCACAGCGGATTGTGGCCAAGGGAATGTGTAATTGGCAGTTTTCGCCAAAAGGGAAGTTAAGTGTATGGGTGCAAAGTAGTTGGGCTTACCTTCATTAGCACCGATTCGCTGAGTTTCTCGCGATTGATTATTTTAATGGCCACCTTTTTGCCAATCACACAATGCACGCCCAGCTTGACGAGTCCTTCAAGTGAAATACAAAGAAGTATTTAAAACTGAAAACTCTTTTTGCTGAGTCGATTGAAACTTACCCGTTTGTCCCTTGCCCAGGGTTTTTTCCAGGCGATAGGGGCCAACGAATTGGCAATTCTCGGCCGTCACATTGTTCTCCTTTTTGCATTTTATGGCCGTGACTGCGACTGCGACTCGGAGTTTGTGTTCTGGCTGTAAACTTGTCAGCTGTTAGCTGTTTCTCGCTGCCAGCGTCAGCTGTCGTCTGGCCATTCACACAGCTCCTGCAGCTTCCCCTACCACGTCTCCTCTCTCGCTGCGCTGCCTCTTCCACTTCCACTTCCGTTTCTGTCGTTTTAGCAATTGAGTTGTCGCATAGCGCCCCAAAAATGAACTTCGCTTTGCTTTTAATTACTTTTGTTCAAAGTTTTATTGCAATTGTTGTGGTTGAGGTTTGCAGCTTGCCGCAATTGGTTGCACATGCAAATGCCTGCACTGTGCATTAACTTTTTGCCTATGAACAGAAAGAGAGAAAGAGTTAGAGAGTGGGAAATATTATTAGTTAAAGTTAAATAGGCTTATTAGCAATAAATATTTATGTGCCTTAGTGTGAGTGGTCAAAGCTGCACTGCATTTTTAATGGAAACTGGCCATATTAGTAGACCAGTTTATTTGGCACACACACAGGCACACTTCCCCTCCGGCTTATATCTAATTAAAAACACCTCAAGCTGTGCCTGGAATAGTCCATTACAGTCTGACGCTTATCCCAGTCTCCTTAAAAATTCACTTGGAAATTTATGAGGCAATCTCTCTGCAGCAGCACAACGAAACACACACACACACATGCATCCTTTTATAGAGCCAAAGGATGGCAAACTAGTCACAAGGTAGTATACGAGTGTGTGCAAGTGTTTGCGGGTGTGTGTGTTTATTGAAATTGCAAATAATCAATTGACTTTAAAGTGTTTTCCATTTAATTACTTTGGCTTTGAGCAAGTGTGCAATTTACTTAAGATTTATTTGTAAGAAGGTGAAAAACATATTAGTTTTAATTACAGAAAATGTTGTGAGTAATTTTAAACATATTTCAGCAGATTAAAGTGTAGATTTTAAGTTGATTGAAAAGTATAAAGAAGAAGTAGCTTAAGGCGATATAAACCCAGTGCCCAGTAAGCAATTTTTAGACTAACTATTCATTAAATTATATTTCAAATATTTCCTTATTAAAATTACCAACGATGAAGCTAAATTTAAGCCCTTTAATGTTTATGCTATAAACAGTTAGTAAAAACCGTCAAGTCAATTAAGTTTAGCGGCGCTGTCATGGCCAATTATATAATACGAAGTGTTCTTTTGAAATGACTCAAGGAATTATGCTCAAAATGACTTCAAAATTTCATCAGAAGCGCACTAAAAAGACGAAAAAACACTGTCTGTAAGTGCCTAACGATGCTTGAAGGCATAAAGGCGGCTAATAAAACGTGGTAACTGGACACGCTTCAGGGCCAAGCTATAGCTCTACCTTTAGCCCTTAAATCCATAGTTGGAGCTGAAAACGTTGATGGCACTGGGATTGATGGGGTTGTGGGTTCTGATCGGGTCGACTCGTTTTAAGGGTGTCTCACGCACACAAAAATTGAAAAATAAATGCGCATCTAAATGTGTAACATTCTGAAGCTGTGGGTGATGGCCAAGGGGGCGTGGCAGTGTGGAAAAGACAGGGAGTGAGACAGAGGCCAAATGGCAGCATCAGCTGGCAGCTGAAAATGTAAAACAGGACATGGCAGGAAGGAAGCTACTTGGTTTACAAGAAAACAATGCCAAGCGTAATAAGAAAACTTTCAGTCAACAATTTTCCGGCCATCATCTCGCACTCTGGGCTTTTGCTAGCTTTTTCGCTCTGCTAACCTAATTTAAGAAAAGTGCTTAGAGTGGAAAACTGACACGAAAAATGTGAATTTACAGACTGAAAAATTGTTCATCAAAATGACAGCAACATAAAGGAAATTATGTACTCACACACACATACATAAATACTCATATGTGTTGGGCACATGTGTGTGCATTTTATGAAAACAAAGGGGGCGTGGCTGGTCGAGACCATAAACAATTCATGCTCATTCATGCCATAGTTGGCATTTCCGCTGCTGCGGCGCACTTAACGCTGCGACAAAAATGTCTAAAAATATTCCAAAAGACGTAAGGTCCCCACACACACACACACACACACACACTCACACGCACACTAATGCCTCACATATAATATAGAGCAATAAAAATCATAAGCAAAACGTTTAGCACTTGGCGTTGATTTGGTCGCGGCTCCATAGAAATTTATGTTTTTGGGTCGTGTGTCGTCTATAGGGAAAACAACACAAAGAAGCTTACAGAGAGCAGCAAGAAGAAGAGTGAGTAGCAGAAGGAAAAGGAAAGTCCTTGGCGCTATAAAGCAGCCTGCAGGCTGGCTTTTGTAATTGCTGCACATAAAAGCCCAGCAGGACAAATTGAACGATTTTCCATACAAAAAGAATTCACATAAAAAAACCAGCTGAATATAATAGTTAAATATCCTAAATAAACAGCATTAAATACAAATTAAAACATAAATAAGATGAAGCGATTATTTCTTGTTATTTAAGTTAAGTTTAATGGCAGCATTATAAAAAATAATAGTAAAATACTTTAAGTATGCATAAATAACTAAGATTGGGAAATAAATATACAAAAACTATTATATTTTTTATTAAAGCAACTCCCTATGTTTTATAAAGAAAATCTACGTTAAACTAATCTTATTCGATTCATAAATAACTTCCTTTATACATAATATTTATATTATTTCTATAAACATGTCTTTTTTATTTGTACTTGTGCAAATGCACAAATGCACTTCTTCGTTAGCAGTCACTTCATTATTTATAATATTTATTAAATTATTCAATCAGCCTGAATTTAAATATCTATAAAACGAACTTAACTGAATAATTATTAATTATGAACTGGCAGTAAATTTTACATTAAGCATATGGCACGCTCGTTATTATTTTAATTTGTTCATAGTACACCAATTATTTGCATATTTTCATAATTATATCGTTAGAATGTGCTGCGGTTGTCAATTGCCCAGCAAATAGGCTGCTAAGCTGCTTTCGTTTTAACACTCATTATCGAGATTCGAGATTCATTGCACAACTTTGATGAATAATTTCAATTAACATTGTGTCAGGTTATGCATAATTAAAGCGTAAAATGCTGTTGATTACTTTTGAAGCTGCAGCCTTGAGCTATTCTCGCCGACTAATTAACATTTGCATATGCATTTGAGTAATCAGAAACTTGATAGTCCAATAATTGTACAACAGAAATAATTATGGAGCTATCTTGAAAGTTCTCTCGGCATATTTATTACGACACTTTTGTCAAGTGCTCTTCATTAGGCAAACTCATGGTTGGCATTACCCTTGGGGCACATGAACTTTAAGCCTAGATAACAGAAGGGAGCAGGAATTTTCCATCTGTGAAAAGCGCAAGTTACTTTGATTTTTCCGTTCGGCTTCCTGCCCGCCCGGAAAAGTATGCTACGCAAATTTACATGTGCCCAGAAGTTGAGCACAAAATTGGCTTTGCCCAAAAAAATACGTAAAGAAATGGGAAAGGGAAAAGCGAAAAGGAAGAAAAACATAAGCCAAACAAAGGAGAGAAAAGTTGAACTAAGTGGCTGCAGGGCAAACACAAACGGCGAGCAGATGAGGTAAAGTGGGAAAATGACTAAAAAAAACTCAATTTAAAAAAAAATAAAAAAAATTGAAAAATGGAAAACGAAAAGCGGCAGTCAATAAACGCACACCGCAGGTCGAGGAAATGTGTGCCAGGCACAGGACTGAACAGTGAACACGGCTGCTTGACGAAGATATGATGGGCCAACGTGGCGTATGAGTGTTTTGGTATGTTGTCCTGGCAGCTGGCAAACTGAGAGGCAGCCGGCTTTTAAAGTGCAATCAATAAATGCCTTTTGAGTTGTGAAAATTGTGCGTAAGTGCCATAACAGAGCTAACCAACACTCTTACACACTTAGCACACACCACCAGCCACACAAGCACACATACAGAGACACTGCACAAACATACAAACATAATTGACTTGGTCCCCAACCGAAAGAGGTACAGCAAATAGGCGTTACTGAAAGGAAACCAGCGCAGAGAGTGGAGCGTGTGGCCTTAGCTTTCGTAACAAGCATTGATAGCTGCTCACTCAGTTCGTTATACTCTGTATTTTGATAAAAGTGGGGTATAACAACTAGCAGACACTACATGTTTAAATATTTAGAATACTTACTATTTGTTGGTAATTAAGGGTTAGAAATTAAAACAGAACTTGGCATAAAAAAATTCTAAAAAAAATCATTTTACTTGTTGTATAATTAATAAGTCTTCTTAAACAGTCTAAACTACTAACGCCTTCATTCATAATGGTAAAGTTAGCCTTTAAAAAACATTCCATAAACTGACTTAATCCAAAGATAGCTCAATATAGAGTAACTTCCAGTCACAACCAAACTACAAACATGGTTTAGTGTGCGCATTGTAGTTAAGATTGTTTGGTTGTTGCTGCTGCTTTTGATTAAACACGCGTCAGCAGCAGCCAAAGCAACGACAGCCAGAGCCAGAGCAAAAAGTAACAACAGCTTTCGAAGTAGATTGGCAAACGCAGCTGCTGACATTTCATCAACTAATTGCAATTATGTGGAAAATGAAAATCAATATTTAACTAGCATTTTGTCGAGTTGTTAGCATTGTACTTGTTGTTATTGTGGCGGTGATTGTTGCTATAGTTTTGTGATTGTTGTTGTTATTGTAGCTGTTGCTTTACTTTGCTCACACTGTGTTACTTGTCATTTGCCAATTTAGTTTTGATTTCAATCACAATTGGATTTGAATGCATTTGTCAGCAGCACTTTGTTTGTTTGCCTTCGTCACTCACTCGCTCATTTACTCATTCACTCAGTTTGCGTTTCTTGGCACTGGCAAATGTTAAATATTTAAAGCATACTTCTTGGGGCTTCCGTACAGTGGAGAATGGGTCTAGTCGTGGCTAGGTAAAGAGAATTATTTATGAATCTTCCGACGGAAGATAAAAGACCCCGAGGCGGTTACCATTGTGCGATGGAAAAGCGAAAGCAAACGTTGGAAAATATTATATCTGAATGGTATGAAAATGAGTGCAATTTAACTTGTAAAGAATAAACAATAAATTGGACTTCAAGTGGCAGGAATACACAATTTATTGTGCTTAAGGCACAATTGCAGACAACTTATAAAGCAAGTTAACATTGAGTTGTTTAAAGGTTAAGCAGAAATGTATTTCAATTTAATTTCAGTAGGGTAATACATGTAGTAAAATTAGTTTCTCTATTTATCTGACTCTTCAAGACAGAGAGTCAGAATTGTAGTTACTTAAATATCTGATAAATCATTACTACGCCTAGGTCTCTACGATTAAACTAAAAGCCTTCCATTATTTCCTTGTTAAGCCCCAAAAAAAATCAAATAAGTTGACAAACATTAACAAATTAGCATAAAATAATTATGCCATACTAATGGTAATTTTAAGCCCTTAAATTATTCCAAAAAAACTCCAGCATTAAGCTTTGGTTATTCACAGAAATCCCCCAAAGCAAAACAGACAGAAACTAGTAAAAACTTTCAACACATTTACGCCGAAAAATTTTCAGTTATTAGTCCAAACGAAATGGTCAACAATGACAAACAAACTAGTTGGCTAAAGCCACGTGCCAGGACACAAAATAAACCAGCTGACGGTTTTAAGTTAAGCCGCACCAACGAACCACACCGAACAGCACCGAGAACCCGTCTCATTATTAAATAAGGATCCAACAAATGGTAAACTAAGAGCGTTAGTTACCATAGACGCTAAGTTTGAAATCGGCTAATAAACCGCTTAAGCCAACACGCAAAATGCAAAAACAGCAGGCCGACGAGTGCAAACATGTTGACCTCACACCGCTTTCCCCTAAGAGGGAGAGGGAGAGCGAGAGAGAAGGATATAACCAGCTGGCTGACAAAAAATTCGATTAAAAGCGACCGAACCAAAGCAGGCCAAAAGGCAAAGGAGAAGAAGAAGAAGAAGGGCAAGATGATGATGTTGGAAAAACTGGCTTCACTTTCCCACCCCTGCTCCAGTTTGCCTGGGCCCATTCAGTAAATTGGCTTCTCTCGATATGGCCAAAAAAGAACCGACAGCAGCTGGGCCATGTTTCTGTTCCTGGCCAATGCCTGTTTGCCCATGTAAAGTCCGCTTATTTCCCACCGTACCCCCTGCTTACCAAGGATTATGCAAACGGAAGCATTTGAATGTTATTTTCCTTATCCCTCGTTAGTCTGACAGACTGACGAACTGGCAGACTGACGAACTACCGAGCAACGGCAAATGACTAACGTGACCGGAAGCTCAAAAGATGAAAATGATTTTGGGCCGCAATTAGATGCTAGCCATTTTTCACATTTTTGGCATATACAACGCGAGAAAGGAAAATTCAATTAACACACACAGCACAGCTGGTCAAAAGAGGAAAATCGCAAACAAGCGAAACAAAATGAAATGCCAGAAGCGCAGACAAGAAATTTGAGTAGTGCTGAGGGGAACGTAAGAAATGCCCAAATAGCAGTGACTGAGTACAAGAAAAGCCAACGAATTGACTGTTAAAGCCAAACAAGGGAGCAACAGTTATCAATATGATAAAGTATATATTAGATTTGATCTTGGGCTGGAGAGCTTTACTAAACGGGAAGGAATATGATAGTTATTGCGGAAATTTGAGAAGGTTTATTACAGCCACTCGTATTTGCTACAGAACGCATAATAAATAAATGATTGATGGCGCAGCTTACAGTAAAGCTTCTCATTGACAAACAGGGCACACAACAAAACTAAATCCTTGGAGTAAAAAATAGCACAAAAGCGGGACTAGAAAAATGATAGACTTTAAGATGGAACATTTCTACTTT
Source organism: Drosophila nigrodunni (assembly GCA_020829145.1). NCBI lineage: Eukaryota > Metazoa > Arthropoda > Insecta > Diptera > Drosophilidae > Drosophila > Drosophila nigrodunni. The sequence goes on from JACVCZ010000003.1 coordinate 11,396,604, forward strand.
GAGTACGTTGAGTCCAATCTTTTGTATGCTTTAAAAATGCTTTGCAAATAAAAACTGTAAGAACTCGGTTGAACGCAGTCAACTTCCAGTGAACTAGTCAAAACTAGATAGGCAAAAAAAATGTTTTTTTGGGAAAATGGTCGGGGCCTTTTGCAATTTTCCAGCATTTCCTATTTCCATCACAATTCAACGAGGCTAGCACAAAATTGAAGTTTAGGTATACAAATAATCCACAACGCGCATGAAAATAACAACAACATGAGCTGGAAAACAAAGAAAACCGAGATAAATAACAGCAGCAGCATCGGCAGCCCGCAACAACAACAGCAACAATAATAACAATAACAAACAACAACGACAAACAGACATAAAAAATAGCGAGTTTTCTCTTTATTTTTCTACCCCTCTGCTATTTTTTTTTGCATTCAATTATACGCGTAGGTGTGTTGCCCCTGGCCTTAAAGGGGCGGGCAGGGTTTGAGATGAGCAGTGGGAAATTCAGCATTTCTGGCGGTGAACACAAAAACATTGGGCTCTATGCCAGTCGAGGCCAGAGCAGAGCAGAGCAGCGCCCGCATTTGTTTGCCAAAGGAAAAAGGAAAAGCGAGCTCCATTTTCTCTCGCTTTTCATTCTGAAACGTTTCGTGTGTATTTGCCTTTGAATTCAATTAAGGGCGGTTACGTGGTGTGTGCCGGTAGGCGTGGCCCACAGGGCTTCACTGTCAAAGTCAACTTGAGGGAGCTGTGTGGGCGGGGAGTCAGCCAAAAGGGGCACACGAAGGGAATTGCAAGCGCGCTCTTAATTCAATTTTCATTTACTATGTTATGTATGCACACGTGTGTTCTTAATGGCGGCCACTTTGATAGTGTGCCACCGACCACGGCATCTGCAGTTAGCGCGCCTCCGACCTGCCTCCAATCCTAACTCATCTGATGCTGTTTTCTCCCCCTGACACTGCCACGACGTTTGTCTGAATGTTTTGCGCAGCTCGCTGGCATTTTAATTTATTTTTTCGCTTCACGTGTAATGCAATTGACCTCAACACCTGTCCCCCTACATCTGCCCTCTTCACTCTTTCACCTGCCTGTCTTTCTACCACTGACAACACTGGAAATATGTTTAATTGGCTGTCGTTACTGAGCTAGCGAAGAAAACTTTTCAATTAGAATTAATTATGTTAGCCAAAAGCAACGTTGGAAGTGCAACCGACAAATGAGATTTACAGAAGTTGCAATTGCAACTGTAAAGTTAACGCCCAGAAGACGGGACTCTGGCGAATTATTCAGCCAATTATAACTGCAATTTTGTATGCATTGTCGTGGTGGCAAGGTGGCAAGGTAGCGGTGGCGCTGGCGGTGACGTGAGTGGACGCTAGCGTGGGAGTTGCAGCTACGAAAAATATGCGAATTTAATTTATGGCACAAATTGCCGCTGGCAAAAATTGAGTGAGTCTTGCTGTTGTTGTTGTTGTTTGTCATTGCTGTTTGACAAGTAAATGCCATAAATAATTTGTTGCATACTTTCGGGCTGACATTAAAAGCATCCACAGTTAACAGAAACACCCTGTGACAGTGCACACACATTCCATAATAGTGAAAACCACATTTATGCATTTCACAAATTCGTTTTCCTTTTAACCACTGTTTTAATATCGCTACCGGACATTTAATTTGGAAATACAATTAAGCCACGGGGAATTTTTAAAAGAGGAAACTCATTTTTATTTTATGTAAACTGAATTCTTTTGCGCATACATATTTATATGCAGATGTAATCAATAAATTGTTGTGCGAACCCTTTTTTCTTTGTCTTATAAATCTTAAAATAAATATTTTAATGAATTGTAATGTGAAATTTATTACAGATAACAGACGAGACATTTTTTAGACCCCGTACTCTAAATAAGAGTAGAGGGGTTTATTAAGTTTGTCAGAAGCAAAATATGCGTAACGGACAGAAGCAGGTGTGGCAGACTCCGTCTGTCCGTCTGTCTGTTCGTCCATCCCTATGAATCCGGATATTTAAACTACAAGAGCTAGCTAATTTGGAATGAAAGTCCGTCTATATGACAGACATGTTTTAATCAAATTGGCTAAATAATTTAAAGAAATTATAATTGTGAACCTTGTTACAAATAATTAACAAGTTATTAACTAGCTTAAGCAGGCTCTCACTCTCTGCGCTAATTGCGCTCAGAGATCTCTGCCGCTGTTTGTGTGATTGTTCGCGGACGCCATCAGAGCGCGCGAACGGTTTGTGTGTTTGTTTACTGTTTACTGTTTACGTATGCTCCCGCTCTCTACTCTGTTTAATTGAATTTTAATTACAGTCTGTCGCTTGCTGCTGATTCTGATCGCCTGGTGTTTCACACAAAGAAATCTTCGATTTTAGCCTTTCGCGGATATTTTTTGGTTGACCGCAGCGATCTGCAGTGCCAAAAATCGTTAGCAATTCTTGCTCAAATACCAGGCAAACAGAAAGATCAGCAGGTCGCAATGCAAAAATAATTTAACTTTAACATTGAATTAACATTAACAGCTTAAGTATGCTCCCACTCTCTGCGCTAATTGCGCTCAGAGATCACTGCCGCTGTTTGTGTGTTTGTTCGCGGACGCCAGCAGAGCGCACGAACGGTTTGTGTGTTTGTTCGCTGTCATCTGTGGCGCTAAAAAGGAGCACTCTCTGTTTACTGTTTACGTATGCTCCCGCCCTCTACTCTCTTTAATTGAATTTTAATTACAGTCTGTCGCTTGCCGCTCATTCTGATCGCCTGGTGTTTCACACAAAGAAATCTTCGAATTTGGCCTTTCGTGGTTTTTATTTTGCTTGACCGCTGCGATTTGCAGTGCCCAAAATCGTAAGTAATTCTTGCTGAAATACCAGGCAAACAGAAAGATCAGCAGGTCGAAATGCAAAAATTATTTGACTTTAACATTGAATTAACATTAACATTACATTAACATTAACATTGAATTAACATTGCATTAACATCGCATTAACATCGCATTAACATTGCATTAACATCGAATTAACATTGCATTAACATCGAATTAACATTGCATTAACATTAACATTGCATTAACATTGCATTAACATGACATTAACATTACATTAACATTGCATTAAAATTAACATTGCATTAAAATTAACATTGCATTAACATTAACATTAACATTGAATTAACAATAATATTGAATTAACATTGAATGACATTAACATAATCATTAATGTCGCTTTCTGCTGATTCTGTTCGCCTGGTGAATCAGCTAGAAAAATCCTCACTTTTAGCAGATCGCTGATGTTTTTCAGTAATCTAGGGATCTCACGATCTCCACATATGTTAACAGAATTACAAGGCAAACAGAATTAACAGCTTCTCGCTATGCATTGTTGTATCTTGCTGTGGATTTCTTTTCGCCTGATAATTCAACTGGGAATTTGCATATTCCAGCTGTAATACCAAGCGAACAGAACTTTCAGTAGATCTCAAATCCAAAATTCAAACTAAACTAACTGACATCAGAGAAAGAACTATGGCTTAGAATAGCCAACACATAATGAATTAAGTAAATTTCACACTAGGAGTACGTGGTATTTCACAGTCGGCTCTCTCGACTGTAGCCTTTCTTACTTGTTTTTAAAGAAAAATTCACAAAATCGGTTAAAAAGCAACACGATTTAGAGATATATTTATAGAAAAATGTTTAAATATAAAATTGTATAAAATGACGACTTGTTTTTATATTTGTCAAGTTAATAGTTTTTTCAAATATATATTATTAACTTTTAAATTATATATTTACCAATCTATTCAACTAATTAACTAGATTATTAGCTAGACATTTACTATTCTTTAATAACTCTTTTAAAACTAACAATTTGTTAAACAAAATCTCTGCGAATAGTTGGTCTCTGCAGACAAATTCTGTTACCTTGACCATTTTGTATTTTGTTTGGCACCTGTGTGAGAGAGGAAGGCAAGTGGCATGTAGAAAAATAAGTAAACGGATACTCGTTTGTCTAGGAGCATTCCAAGGCACAAGGACGACGCTTGCCATATGCAAAATTGATGCGGTCGCATAACCAAATCGGATTTTAAGCAGGCAAGTCTAGCAGCCTGCTTGCATGGTTGCATCCTGGCAGTCAAATGGCAGGAAGGACATGGCCAAAAAGGACACAGCTGGCACCGAAGAGGGACTAAAGTAGAAGAACTAAACTGAGCTGAATAGAAAGTAATTCGATGTGCAGATGCAAGTGGAATCCCCAAAAGAATTGCACGCAAAAAAACATTTACAAAAACAATAACAAAGGCTATGAAAAATGAAAACTAGAGAACAAAATGGTAAATGATGAAAAAAGCTAAAAAATGTAAGGAAAAAGTTTTGCATATGCTTTAATCAAAGGCCATGACGTACGGGAATGTGGCGACCATTTCAATTCATTCTTAAAAACGACAGAGAGCAAAAAAGGCTACAAGGTGCAGAACGGAGAAGGCGAAGGGGTTGAAAGGGTGGTGGTGTTAGATGTGCGGGGGAAGGCGCAAACGGAAGCGCACGCAAAACTGTTGACAAAGCCACGCGGGTGCCAACTCAGAAGTTGACAAAAATCCACGCAGGCGCAAGGGTTGAAGAGAGAAACGAAGAGAGATAGTGGAGAGTGGAGTGGAGCGGAGCGGAGCGTTGAGTGTGCTCTCGCTCTCATTCTCTGGCTCTCTGGTGCTGCACACGCCCAATGGGTGGTTGTTGTTTGACAGCGCGCTCTGTGAGTGTTTTATTTTTTTTGGAGGGTTGCTTTTGACATTTGTAAAGCCATGTGCCCCACTGCCCAACCCGTCGCGCCTCCGGCCCGGCAAACCCATAGCCCATTATCAGAGACATTCCTTCTTCCTGCCTCCCTTGACTTGGCTGTTGGCCTGGCCAACTCAACGCTACTTATTAGTCAAATAGTTGCCGCTTATTGCCTTTTAATTGCAACAGTTTTTGTTGTTTATTAAACTAATTGGATGAGAAGGACAAAAAGGACAAGTCACAGGTTATCAACGCCCCAAAAAGGGGAGAAGACTTCAAGTTGCAACGAACAAGAAGAAGCAGAAGGAGATGAAGAAGCAGAACAACAACAACACTACGTCTACCGGTAATCCCCTGGGTCATTAAGGCGTCTACGTGTCTGCTGCAGTCGCTGGATGAAGACGACATTGCCGTTGCCTTCGTCTCCTGATTGTCGCATATTTTATTCAGTTCGGCATTACCGTGCTCCACACTCGTCCTTAGCCATATCCTTGCCTGTAAATATTGAACAACAACAAGGGCAAAGGGAGCCGTGTTTTGTTGTAGTGTTGGTCATGACGGAAGTTAGAAACTGTTCATATTTTATTTTTATGTGCTGCATTTTTGATGTGACGCGACATCCTCTGATTGGGCAAGACGTCAGAAAGGACTCCCAAGGCTTAACTTTTTGCTGACGACGGCACCTTAATTGTTTTGCTCCCGCTATCAATTTGACAAGGGTTTTCGCAGTCTGCTTTTGCCAAGGATTGCCATAGATAAATGTTGCCAAACCAATGCATTTGGTTAATCGATAACTCTAAGGGAAGTTTTATTTAAAAGTTATGTCAAAATTTAACATCAAAGTAGAAAAAGGGTTTGTACTGTAAACTGGGTTTGAAGTGACATTTCTACTCAACTTTAAATTATGATTTTGTTTATCTGATACAATTTATGGCAGCTCCTATCAAGTCTGAGATCTTTATTCAAGGAATGACAATCCGTTCACTAAAGTTTATTTTGGCAGCTGCTTGGAATTACTAAAAATCCTTTTATTTGGATCTATTGTTAGTTAAGCTTACTCTTATGACAGTGCCATATTAAATAATTAAGCAACTTTCAGTGAACTCAAGGAGCGAGTGAAATCCTACACAGAACTAAATGTTGTTGCATACTTTTCGGGGCTTACTCCGATTTCCTCGAATATTTAAGACTTTTCTCAAGGTAGTAGGAAAAAAAGAAAGCTGAAACAAAGCAGAGCTAAGTTCCACATGCAAAAGAATTCGAAGCAACTGAGAATTGTATACTTTAAGCTGTACAAAGTAGGCTATGCATTATTCAAAGGAATTGATTCCCAGTTGAAATGCAGATTGGTTCTGATAAAGACTTTGGATTGAGGCACAAACAAAAGCGAGCATACAATTGTAATAAACTAAGGAGCAACAACAACAACAGCTCAGAAAGAGAAACTTACTTTTGGGGGTTGTCAATGAGAGCATTATTCGAATATTATTGGACATTCAATGGGCAAAACAGTGACGTCATTCGACTAGAGAGTTTCCTTGAGATTCAGTCAAGATGGAGCAAAATGTCATTTCAGGTGCAACTTGATTAATAGCTCAACTGTCAAGTGGCTAAAACAACTCAATGATTTTTCACGTTAAGTTTGAAATTTTCGTTTTAAACATTTCGTTTTATTTTTTTTGTTTTTTTGTGGTCGTAAAACTCAAAAGCCACATCCGCCATATTAAATTCAAACGTTGAACTTCGTTTCGTACCATAAAACTGTCTATTAATACGGTTAAGCATGTGTGAGTATATGTGTGTGTACCTCGCTGTGAATTTCTGTGGCTGCGGTTGGTACGTGTGTGAACCCCCCCCCTTGCCACCCCCTGAATGCTTAAGCCCATAACGTGGCATGTTTCATTTATTTTTTTTATTGTTGCACGTAATTTCGACTGGCTGAAAATCGATATATACAAAAATCTATAAAGCAGACAACAAGCAACAACAAATGCCACAAAATAATAGTAGTAGTAGTAGAAGTAAAGAAAGATGATGAGGAAGCACAAGAAGAGGAAGACGACGAAGAAGCAGAAGTAGTAGTACACATTGCTACTTACCCAAGTGGCAACAATTTCCGCTCGCCTCTTAGCCTCTTTGTAGAGAGCGGGACAGCTTGAGGTCTGCAGGTAGATGTGTGTGTGACGGGGTGGGGGGTTTTAGTGGTGTGAAATTTCAGCGACTTTTGCTTTATACAAATCACTTCCGGGTGAATGTTGCCGTTGCTGCACCCACACAATGCAACTGACCAATAAATAAAACACGTCACACACACGCAGAGAGAGGCATGCACTAGCACACACACACACTAACACACTAACGCACACTTTGTATTGCCTACTTTCGGCAGCCACTCACACACACACAGTCGCATATATACACTCAGCGACACTTGCCAAAATGTTGTTGCTGTCGCTGTTGTTGTTGCTGCTTTTGCCTAGAGCACAAAACTCGTTTAATTATTATTATATAATTAGATTTCCAATTTGTATGCATTTACGCAATTGGCGCATAATTCTCGCAGCATTTGCATAAACATTTTATTTATTTTTTCCACACACACACGCACACACTTGCACACGCATGGAGCACACACACAAACGCACACGCACGCACATAGAGAGTAGTAACACTTTGAGAGTGGCAACACTTTCTTGCTTATTATATTTTAGCTGCTCATTCGCGTTACCGTTTTTCCTCTATTTTTTTTTTTCTTTTTGCTACTTCGCTGCTAAACGCCGTTACATTTATCCGTCCGTCTGCCAAATGACGCACACACGACAAAGGCGAACGTCGTCGACTAACTGAGTGGCGCTCACGTTGTGGACCCTCTGTATACTCGTAATTGCAAGCTTCCTTCAAGTCCTTTGCTTCTCAGAGAGCGCCAGAGCGTAACTGACCGACGGCAAGAGAGCGCGCCAACGAGAGCGAGGGAGAGTGCGAGTGTGAGTATTTGCTCTTCGCATTGACATTTAATTTAGCTTCGCTTTTGTGTAGTGCTTTGCGTCAGTGGTTGCAGTTGTAGTTGTCGTGTGTGGCTAAGTGCCTGTCCGCAAGGTGGTGTGCGTCTTATCAATTACTTGTTTTTGGGGGTTGTTCACAAGGTGTTTCTATATAGTTGTGTCACACCCTGTGCTTAAACTGCTTAGCGCATGCGCCAAAAGACAATAATGAAGATTACTATGAAAAACGAGAAGCTTACACTCTCTTTCTGCCTGTGCTGCCAACGTTTTTCGTCACAGCTGCTATACGAATTAGTAACAGCTGCCGCAAAGTATGCTACAATGTTTGAACTGAATTGAGTTTCATAGCAAATAGCAATTGAGAGCTCAAATTTATAATATGCCCGCCAAACGGTTGCGGGCTTTGAAAATGTATAATCAAACTTAAATACTTATATTTAAGAATATTTATTACGCAGTTTTAAGATATTTGAGGCCTTCACAATATATTTAATATATAGAAGAAAATCTACATATATAATGGAATACCTCAAAACTAGACCAAAGCAACAGAAAAGTCAAAATACTGGGATACTGTTAAGAAATAAATGCAAATCATTTGCTACATACATATATTCCCCATTCAGCTGTTTGATATATAGAGTATAAAAAATATCATAAACAAGAGATAAAAGAAAAGAAACAAGAAAACAATAGAAAATATTCAAAAATATATACAAATATCTAGATATATAAAATCTGACAAGAGCAGATCACATAAAACAAACGGCCATCATCAGCACTGAGGATCGTGACCAATAACTGACACATTTCGGAACGACTAATCCCGCTAGAACGAGAAACAGACACTGAAGATATATATCGACTATTTATACGGCACAAGATCAGATAAAAGATATATACGCACACGTGTATTGAGTTTCTATCACTTTATTCAACGTTTTACGTTAATATTCTTTATGGTTGGTTGGTTGTTCTTATTGTTGTTTCAGTTTTGGGTTGTCTAACTGTTATTAATTGTGTTGTATGTATGATTTGGTTGCCATTGCAGCCAGCACTTGAACATTAAACAATTAAACATAGTAATAATAATAATTACATAATTATAGACGTCTCAGTTCAGACATAACATTATGGGCATAAACTTAGTCTTATTATAAATAGAATCGTATATTAGGCATATATATTATATATGTATGTGTATGTGTATGTGTGTATATGATATAGTTATCATTGCTTTTGTTGTTTTGCACAGCGCTTTTAACACTAATTGCCAGTATAAATAATGGTTAATTAGTGTATTTGCCAAAAGCAAATCATACAAATTTCATAAATATAATTATATATTTTTAGGTGTATGTATATTTATTTAAATTGTGTTTAGTTCCTTTTAAAAATCATTAAACAACTGCAAATCTCTTTGGTCTACTGCCTTGGCGGGTTTCCAATCCTTTTCGGGGTAATCATCAAAATTTGTTGTATCGCCATCGTGATGTACATCAGGCAGAATTGGTGGCTGCAACAAAATAGACCGATTAGATACATTAAACTACAAACTATCATAAAATGGCCCACAACAATAGTGGGAGGGAGTGGTGGTGGGGTGGGGTTGGGTTAGGAGCCATTAATGCCTTTAGAGCGTGCAAAGATTTATGATGCCCGCCCACAAAAATAGACAGCATCGTTTTGCGGTCATTAATTAACGGCATTGCTAATTTCCAAAATTGATTTGTTTATTTGCTTTTAATTGCGTCCATGTATAAAAATACATTTTATCCAAAATCAAATCGAAATCGCAAAATGATGCCCAATAGTTTACAAAGAGTTTAGTTTGGTATTATTGCTCACCTTTAGCTTCTTATTGTAGACGTCATTCCAATTCAAGTGCTTGAACCAGCGATGCCTTTTAACGTCATCGGCGCCGTTCTGCGAATATAGTAGACGGATTAAATTAGAAATTAACTTAAACAATACTGCAGTTGTTGCCTCGTGTTGCGAAAATGCGCGACATGCTATTAAAAATGTTTAAATATAAATCTTTCAAACCTAACCAGCGGGCGTAGCTAAATTTATAGCTGCTTTCGTATACACTTTGGCAATGATAAAGCTATGAATTCCTTATCACAGCTAAGAGTTTGTGGAAGTTAGGGTATCTATTAGCCGAGTTCGATTGGCCTACAACTTATACTTATTTGTTTTTCATTTTCATTTTCTATTTTGAAATATTTGTTTTGCATTTATTGTCGCCAGCGAAACTGACAGCGACCATGTGCATAGAGCTCTATGCCAGAATTTCGACAAGAACGTGGGATTCTACAATTAATTTTTGATATATGCATAGCAATTTTTAATGCCCAAAAAAAGATTTCGATTCGGTTATGACAAGTGTAAACAATTATCTAAAAATATATACATATTTTCTGGTCGTGCATGCCATAAAAAGCTGCCAATTTAAATGCACAATTCACAGATTTTAACAGGTGTTACTCAGGACTTAAAGTGCATCAAGGAAAAGTTGAGGAATACAGAAATTAACCTAATTATTTATGGCCAAGTTGGCTAAAACTGCCAAATTAATTCCTTCAGACAACTGATTCTTCTATTACTTTCTTACTTTCTAAGTTCATTTACTTACCTTCATATTGCCCAGTCGCTTGGTTCTATCATTCACCAGCAACTTTTTAATCAAGTCTTTAGCTATGGGATCCATATGTCTTTCCCATTCAATTTTTCCGCTTAAAATCTTCTCGTAGATACCAAAAGGCTGCTCATCATAGAAAGGCGGATAACCCACTAGCATCTCATAGATGAGAACTCCTGCAAAGCAATTTTAAATGTTAATATTTGTAAATCTATATTTAATCCAAATTCAACACTTACCCAATGCCCACCAATCGACGGCTTTGTTGTGTCCTTTTGACTGTATTATCTCAGGTGCTATATACTCAGGTGTGCCACACAATGTCCAGGTTCGATCGCGTAGCTTTTTGGCAAAACCGAAATCGGTTATCTTCAAGTGTCCATCGCGATTGATTAACAAATTCTCAGGCTTCAAATCCCTATAAACAATTTGTAGGGAGTGTAGGTATTCCAAAGCACTGACAATTTCAGCCGCATAAAAGTTGGCTAATAGCAAGAGTGTAAGATTAGTAGCTGTTTCAGTTTGTTGCCCACTTTTGACTTACAAGTTTGACTAGTAAATTTGCCAGCATTACGCAGATATGTGAACAGCTCACCGCCGCATACATAATCGAAGATCATATATAGATTTGATTCATCCTTTGTCGACCATTCCCTATTAAGGTAAAAGAGAGAAACGAGTTCAATACAATTTCTATAATTTCCATTTCATTTCAAACACAGGAAATGTTTCACTTACAGGCTGATCACAAATGGATGTCGAATTTCTCGCAAAATGTTTCGCTCATTTTTGACATGCTCAATCTGTTTTAGACGGATCACTTCAGTCATGGCCAATATCTTCATGGCACAGTATTTTTCGGAAATGCGATCGCGACAGAGGCAAACGCGTCCAAAGGTGCCAGTGCCTGTGAACGAAAGAGATGGATGGTAAATACGTGAGACAGACATATTAAAAGAGTATTAAAATCTAATGACTACCGATATCATATCAATTAGATTAAGCATTTAACCGCAAATTGTATCGTGTGTTGCAGCACGCCCCAATTGAGTGATTGGCAGTTGGCTAAACGTGGGCGTTCCACCTCCCACACCAACCACCCCAAATCCCCACCAGACATTGGAGAACTAAACATGCATAATTACGCTTTGTTTTTTTTTCACTTTTGAACACGTTTTGAGGTTAGTTGGCTGTGTGTAAGCCGACACCCATAAGATTTTTCTCAACCTTGAATTTGTAATTGGGCTAACGGCCAGCAGACACAGACAGAGATAGCAAGAGAGCAGAAGTGACAGAGGGAGACGGAGAACAAGTCGGTTGGAACGTGTGAGTTGCTCGAATTACTGACAACTACTTCAAGCCAAAACGAAAGTCAAAGCGGGCGGTAAAAAGTTTGATTCGACATTGCACAGTGGGCATTGTAATAAATTTATCGAGTAAAATTTATACTGCTCATCGCAGAGATACATTTACGGTTTAATTATAATCACAGCTGTTTTGGCGCTTCGTTGGACATGTGATACCACTGTGCGCCACTTTCCATAGCGTTTTCTGCTGTTGCTATCGTGCATATTGGCTATTTGTTTGGCTTTTACCATAACAAAACTGCTTACAAATTGATTTGTCTTATAAATCAAAGCCTAATACTCTCATACTAGCCTCATCAAATCGCATCGCACTTCTTTCTGGCTAAAACCAAGCAATTGGTTTGGAAAATTTTCACTCCTCTGCTCGCTTTATATATTTTTGGCATGTTTTTAGTTTTTCAGCACGTTTTTGCCTTTTCATTTTGCCCCACAATAATTAGCTCTAATGATTTTCAATGTAATAATGCAAGAAGAAAAAAATGTGTAAGATTATTGAACCGCACAAAAATTAGCAATTGCCAATAACAACAAAAACAATAACCACATATAGACATGACTCGACACGTGCGTTCAGAAACGAAGAAAGCCAAAAAAATATTTGTAAGTAGGCGTACACTTCTCCAGCTGCCCAGTCCAGCCAAATGCTGGCACCTGTCGTCTCATTACACGTGCGAATCAAACGAATCTCCTCCACACCACTGCCACTTACTTTCCGTCTAATGACCAGACATTATAATTAATGATTCTGATTGCAATTTCTATTTTGATTACGAAGCGGCAAAGTGACTCAGCTGAGCAAATGCAGAACATTTAGATCAGGGAGAGGTAGAGGGAGAGGTAGACGGAGAGTGTGAATCAAGTGGAAGAAAGTGAGGGGGAGTAAAGCAAGTTTCAAGCATTGTTACAGTTGGGATTGCTACTTAAATGAAGTAGAAATATAAATACATACACCTGCATGTTAACACTCCCTAATACTATCAGAATTTCTACGAATCCTTATCATGAGTACAAACAGAACACCGTAGTTAAAGTCAGCTGTAAATCTAGATTTATCAAAACATAAATACTCGTAAAATTGCTAATAAAATATGCCAATTATACAACAAATCAAGCCAAGTGTACATATTTTGGCAATCAGCTTCTTTCATGGATTTGAATTTGTATCTGGATTTGGCTCTGGCATTTTAGCAAATAATAAATAAATAATCGAAAAGATTTGAAAGATGCGAAAGATCGAAAGAGAAATAAATCAAACGGATATTACTACTTATCTGCAAATACTCCCACATACCAAAAAAAAATGCTTTTAAATATTTTTATTATTATTTTTCTTTCTTCCAAAATTTATTATCAAAACACAGAAACACACCGATGAACGCGGAGGTTGCTTGAGGTTCGAGGAAAGTATTTTTTGTTTGATACACACCAAAAGCAGCAACAACAACTGTAGAAAATGTGTAGCCAAGCGGCAAATGGCTAACAAAGCTCAAAAACAAATTGTTAACATTCTTTCGATGGAAACAACAGCAAAGCAGCAAAAGGTGTGCAAAGAAATGTTTAAACAAGCGACCATATACATATGGACACGCCTGTACTGCTCCAAATGAAGAAATTTCAAGAATTTCAATAATTTTGTTTCGAAAATGCAGTCAATTTTTAAGAAAGAAAGAGGCAAAATAATATTAAATGATAATATTGAAAATATTAACTGAAAACTAACACGGAAATGAATGAGTATGAGCGGAGTATAAGCGACAATATAATGCCCTGTACTGGATATTTTAAACAAGTTTCTTTGCATAAAACTGGTTGAAACATTTTAATTAATTGCTCATTATTTTATACTTATAGACTTTATCGTAAAAGATTTTATAATTGGTTCTAGACTAATTTCTTTAGGAAACTTTAAATGATAACACTTTAAACTAGTTTTGAAATTTGTTACAGATTAAATCTTAGATCGTGTAATCGAATCGAAGGGTATTATAAATGAATTAACTTAACTTAGTTCATGGTTTGAAATCAGAATAGTTTTTTAAAAAAGTCAGTTAGTTCATTAGCAAGTTTTCGGTGCAAAGATGTGGATTTCAATCAATATTTATAACCATCTAGTGCTACTTGTACCAGACCTTGGCTCAATATGAAAGTTGTGAAGATCCAACATATAATAACTGAGAACTTTATGGCAGGAGTAGCTGTGTCTCTTACACCTGCTTTCAGTTGAGGATGTGTTTTCAGCAATTATAAATATGTTGGTAATGGGATCAAATGTACAACAAATGATGAATCTAAAACTAATATAAACCTTTAAATCTAGATATAATGGTTTTTGTCTCTGTACAAATTAGTCAATCTATCTATCTATCGATATGAGTACATTAAATACGCATTTTAATTGAATTTTCTTTGCTTGAAAAAGCAATTTATTTGCACCTGTGTGTGTTTGTGTGTCTGGCGAAATTGGAAAGTGCTTTTAGTGCTGTGTTTAAGCCAAAAGCGTCGCGTCATTTTTCCTGCCGTCCATCTCAGTGCGTCTGTACGTCTTTTCCGTCTCGACGCTAGACAGGCGTCTTGGCCAAGTGAAATTGTGACAGCTTTAGAGCAGACAGCAAACAAAAGCAACGCGTTAAACGGCGCAAACGCAAACGCCAGACGTCAGACACAGACATTGCCGCTACAGATGGCCAAAAGCCGCCAACAGCAATTAATGCTGGCTCAGAAAAGAGATCCGAGTGAAAACCAGTTAACAACTCCTGCGTACTCGTAAAAGTTGCAGTCAAAAGATGTGCGAGGCGCAAACAAAACCAAACCAAACAAGAAAGCTCTAATTGGTGAAGGGTAGACCCAGAAAATACTCATTAATTCGAAAATTTACAAGAGAACAGTTGGACAACAAGTGTTTAGTTTGTGTTTAAGTTAGAAAGTGGGGAAATCAAAATATAGAAATGAAGAAATGAATAAAAAGTATACACAACAACTTAACATACCCTACCTAAACTTAGGTTTACAGGGTATTGTACAAACTTTACATCATACATGCAGTAACTTTCTATTTAATGCTGCGACAGTTTCATCTGCTGCATTTGGCCCTGAACAGCTTGAGTTTCACACAGCAGTCAGTAGTCCTCAGTGCTCAGTGCTCAGTGCTCAGTGCTCAGTGCTCAGTTCTCCCGATTCCCGATCCCTTCCCATAGCATCGTTGGTTGCTTTCTGTCTCTGAGACGCAACGACGCCGCTGCTGATTGATGCTGTTTATTTGCTTTAGCGAAATGCAATGCAGTTCTTTGTGCATTTTTATTGGCAGTTGCAGATTCCCATAAATTATGTGTGCCAAAAGTCAAAATACTAGTCGGCAAAAAAGTATTTGTAAATCGCGTAATGTAAATGAAAATAAACGACGCGTTCTGCCAGACACTGAACATATATACATATACATATACATATATGTTCATATGCATGCATATGAATATTCATATAAACTTGGCACAATTCGCACAGTTTTGGCAGCTGCTTTTGCCGCTGGCTAAATAAAGTAAATTGCGTTTTATGCAGTTCCATATAAAAAGTTTGTTTTAATTCCCATCAACTCAACGAAAACAATAATAAAAAAAACAGAAGTTTTAACACAGAAAATTATGGGCTTTTCTGATCTTTGTAATTAACTTGAGGAAACTCAAATTGTACCAAGAATTTCAGTTTGCAAAAATAAGTGCAAAAAAAATCACTTAACCTTGTTGTCTTTTCCATTTTAGCAGCACAAAGTTGAGATCACAAGAACACAAGAACAAAGGACAGAAATCAAATGATTTACTTTATTTCACTCTACGAATTCTAAAAACAGAACTAGGAAATGACCCAGTGAACTCAAAAATTGGTGTGTTAGGCATGGCCAACGATGTCATTTTTCCTCATAATTTGTTGGATTTATGATATGTGGAAACATATGTTTGTCATCATCATTCAATGAAACGAAACTATCGTGTAATATGCCAATTTCAAGGGGGTTGGACATGATTTTACAACCCGCTCCGAGCTGCAATTTACACATCAGCTAAAACCGAGAAAACAACATTAATCAAATGTCGAAAATTGTATGAGGAAACTACAGTGGCGTCGGCTAAAACATACCCTCTAGCACCTAGAAGCACCTACAATAAATAATATTTACAGGGCATGCTCCCGTGGGTGTTCATATTGCTATTGATTAACTATTTTTGTCAAGTGAAAAATGCATTTTTAGGTCATTTTTATTAATAATTAGAACGAAATCAACAACAAACTACAAGACGCACGGAAAATGTTTATAACGCAATTTTAATACGCTCATTTAGTGTTTGGCCAAAGGCAATGAGACAAGACTGCAAATGTGCCACAGTCCACCCCTGCCCTCTCTTACGCCTCCATTACGCCACGCCCAGAGGCGAAGACGCCTCTCGTCGGGACAGCCAATTTGGTGTGGCTAAACTTTTGGCAATTTGCCAAATAATAATTTCTATAAAATTTGCATATACATTTTCTCGATTTTGTTGAAATAAAAAGCAAAAATTTTCCCCATTTT
This sequence comes from Drosophila nigrodunni, assembly GCA_020829145.1. NCBI lineage: Eukaryota > Metazoa > Arthropoda > Insecta > Diptera > Drosophilidae > Drosophila > Drosophila nigrodunni. Next base: position 11,412,960 of record JACVCZ010000003.1, read on the forward strand.
CATTTTCGTTTTTTTTTTCTTGTTTTAGATTTTTGAATTTTGGCTCAAAGTTTACAAAGATCGCGAGACGCTCAAATTTTCCATACGATCATTAATTTTTACGTTGAATGATTTTGTCTTTCTCTCTTCATATTTTTTTTTATTTGCGACCAATAATATTATTATATTATAGGGTATTTATATATAGAACACACTCATAAAGAGACGACCGCACTTAACACACCACAAAGCAAAATAAAAAAAAGAAAATTAAAAACAAAAATAATATATATAAAGACAAAAAAGAAACGAGTTGATCTCAAAATAAAATTGAAAAATTGAACTATGAGTTATAATTTGCAGACACAACGACGACACACGAATGCTACTGCTGCTTCTTACTCTTCAAAGCTTTCTCTCTGAGTTTTCCTCTTCTTAATGTCTTTCCAAAGAAAAAAAATTTATAAAAAACGAAGAAAATCTGCGACATGTGTTGCCGCTAGAAATTGAAATGGATTCGATTCGTTTCGTTTAGAATCCATTTATGCTAAAAGCGTTAAAAGATTTCATTTCAAGGGCCTTCCAGATACTTTCTGCAGCACATCCTCCTAGCTGCTAATTGTCTTTATTTCTGTGTTGCCCGCACATTTTGGACACTTTTATGCCCCAAAATGAATTGTATTTCACCAGAAGAACTCTGCGTAAATATTTATCTCCCACACACACATCTATCAATCACTAAGCCACGAGCAGTAAAAGGATTGTGTTTTGCTTTCTCAGTTGTTTTTCAATTGTTTGCTTCTTTGGCAAGGTCTTTGCGCTTTCGCAGTCAAGATCGCTGATCTGTGATCTGTGATCTGCCATCTCAGATATACCGCTATATAAATTTGTCAATTGAACATATTAGCTGTTCAAACTGTAGCATCAGATGGTCTAATGATTTCCGCATGTGTCTGTTAAGCTGTCTCTCTAGCATTATGCCAAAAGCATCAAAAGTATAACACAAAATTCATATATAAATGTTTTCATTTACAATTTGTCAGTTAGGGTTGACGTTTTGACAATTTAAACAATCAAATGATTTAGTGTGATTAAGATTGCCTTTGATGAGCAATTACAAGCTAAACATAAAGATAAAAGTTAAATACAATTATTCAAAACAGACCTAAGACATATTTTAAAATCATTTATAGCTCCTACAGACAAATTTTAACTGATTTGTTGGAATTAGAGCATTTAGATCGTATTTGAGCAAATTTAAGTGATTTTTAAGACCACCCATTACAGGTTAATTAAATAGTGATTCTACGTTTTTCTAGTGATTTTCTTTTCCCCAATAAAAATACTGCGTTTTCAATCAATGAGTCGCTTTTATGAGCCAATTTTATGTTATTGTTTTGAAAAGTCCTTCCCCGAGAAATCTGCAACAGTCACGCGTCCAAAAGGTGTACAAACAAAAACATATTTGTTGTTTGGATGGCAGCAGACGAACAATTGCAGAAATGTTTATCAAAATTGGAAAAACAATTCCTGTGAAATTTCCGGAAAAATTACCGCCAACATTTTATCATCCGCAGCACATTTCACAATAGACTCGTAAAAGCATCAACGGCCATCGAATGGGCCATGTTTTGTGGCTTGTGGGTGAAAAACAGGCTAACAATGCTGCCAACAGGGACGAGGAATGACTTGAATTGGGGTTTTACTGCATTTAGTTAAGCTAATCAATGAAATTGTAAACAAACATGAACTTCAAATATTTATAATGAATTTGTAGTTAGAATTTACAATGCAATAAATTCCCTCTTCCCTCTGAGTGGGCTCATTTGTTTACCATTTCACAGTGGCATCGCCTTACAGTGATTTTGTGCCCCCCTTATTGCCCCCACTTTTCCCCCGCCCTAGTAATGAATGCGTGAGTCAGCTACATTAATTTGCGTACCTGGGAATCGGGTATCCGTTCTAGTTTATTTACTTTTAACGGATTCTTCCTACAGTAATATTAATGAGGATTGTTTGTGATATTTGGTCTGGCAATTGTTTGAAATTAATGCAAGATTACTCATACACCGTGTGGTAAGATGTTGGGAGGGGGAAAACAGGGATTACTCAGCCACCGTGGGGTGTATCAGTTGCTGATTGAGGCATTTGCCGAATGGATTTGCACCGGAAAACCGCTGAGGCATCTTCATCTACATTTCGATTAGGTAATGACAGAATCAAGACAGAATTGTATATGTGAAAACTGTGCTAAAAGATATTCAAATAAAGTTTTTTTTTTTATTCCTTTCTTTGCATCTGTAATCAAAATTGTATAATATTGGCCAAAAGCACAATTCAGCGCTATTAGACGCAATAAAAGGTTTGTTTTTTGAGCAAATTCACAATGGAATTCTGTTCTCAGTAGTAGAAGAAAACAAATTTCTTTTATTTAGTTACGACTTCTTTTGATTATACTTTTAATGGTTTTTTTGAATTACCTCAATAGTTTAATCGAACGCATAATATTCACAATTTTCGCACATTTTGCTTGGTTTACTTTTAAAAAAAATCGCATCTTAAATTTGATTTCAAATATTTATTACCTAATTTTTTATGCATTTCTTAACGCTTTAATCTGCTTTTGTTCAGACATTTTTCGCTCTGCTCTCTGTCTTCTATTAGTTTTTATTGTTTTTATACGCAAATAAATTCTTATTGATTACGCAAATTGAAGGCATTGAACAGCGTACCGAGCCGCGTATCGTCTTATGATTATTATGAGAATTTCGCACCGCAGACGTCGAAAATAATCGTTCTTATTGTTTTACGAAGCTGCTTGCGTATTTTCACAAAAGCGTTTAATTTAGTTAAAGCAACCATTTAATACACATACGCATACGTATACGTATACGTCTGTCTATATATCATGCACACACAAGTTCTAAATTTAGAACGTCTATTGGGATCATGAATGAGAAGCCAACGTAGACAGCGGCAATTAATGTCCAGTATTTAAGTATTTTTTATGGCTTTCCCATTATTTTGACGTACTTCAAGTATTTACTTTTCGCATTCTGTTTTTTTAATTCAGCAGAAAAACGTGTGCTAAGTTTTTGTACACATTTTAATGGTTGTTTTTAAAAAAAAGAACGAACGTATTATGGTTTCCAAACATAAATATTTACCCACAAAGCATTGGCAAGTGCGAACAGGTTATCCTTTTAAATAAGTCAATTAACTTTATAAAAGATCTCAACTTTAATTACGCTTACTATTAAAGATATTAACTTTTATAGTAGAATTTTATAGCAGACAGCATCATCTAAAGTATTTTTAGAAAGCTATTTCAATTTGTACCGATTCATTCACCTCTAGTCGATTAAATCTGTATCTTCAGTGCGTCTTCTAAACTATTAATCTCTAAGGAAATTTGAGCTTAAGCTCTAGCATCTCGTGATTTAATATTTATCTAGCCAATTCTATGTACTTTGCCAGTCTACACTTGGGAAATATCAATTACACATATGGTAATGCCCTCGATTACTTATGCTTTGTTGTCATAAGCCTTGAGTCAGAGACTGACCTAGGAACAGATTTGTTTTGATATCTTCAATTGATAAACATGCCACAAAACACAAACAAATAAACAGGAATACCACTACTGAGTGTGTGTGTGCTAAGCGAACTAAAAACACAATAATAACTCAAGTTGAAGGTCTGCGATCAGAACTAACTCTGGCAGGTTGAAGGTTGCCATATCAATCAATATTTATTTGCATATGGTATTTTGTAATACTCACCGACTGTTTTGATGATCTGGTAATCGTCTAGAAGATATTTGCGAACACCCTTTGCGGTCTGAACGCTGCTGCTTTCCTCAGAATCATCGTCAGTCTCCTCATCATCCGTTTCATTGCCATCATCCTGTTCGCTCTCATCGGAATCATCATTGTTGGTCACATCATCCGTATCATGTGCATCACCATCCTCTCCATCCTCATCATCGTCCACATCATCACCATCATTGTCCACTGATGTTGTTGTGGCGCTGCTGCTACTGCGACTGCTGACACTGACGTGTTTGGATTGTGTTTGTTTCTTCTGTTGCTGTTGATGTTGCTGCTGTTCTTCTTCTTCGGTTTCCTCGCTATAATCGGATTCCAGAGGATCTGATGATTCACTCGAGGCAAGACTGTGACTGCCACCATTCACTTGGCTGCCAGTGGTGGAACGTCCCAATTTGAATGTGAATGTCGCCTCTGTGTTTATGTCATTTGTGGCGTTGTTTGTTGGAATCTGTTTCTTCTTTTGCTGCTGCTGCTGCTGTTGCTGTTGCAGCATTGATGATGACGTCATGTTGCTTCCGGTTCCTGCTGTCAATTTTGATGTGGAGCCGCCTTTTGATGCTGCTGACGTCGTCGTCTTGTTGCTGCCTGTCAGCGGTGTACAGAAGCGTGCACAAGTTGCTGTCGACATTGTTGCAATTGTTGTTGCAACCCTTGTTGTAGCAACTATTAGTGTTGTTGTTGTTGCTGCTGTTGTTGTTGTTGTTGTAGCTGCTGCCGCCGCTGCTGCTGCTGCACCTGTTGTTTTTGTTGCTGAAAATACGCAGATTGACATTGGTTAGTTGGCATTTGACAGTAAACGAATAAACAATTGCTCTATGAATAGAGAATTCTATTTATGTGGTGGCGCCATCTGACGGCAGCACAATGACTATAGATGGCGTTTTACTGATGATGTTTTACAATTTATTTATTAAACAGCAATACCTAGTATATCATGCAAGAAGTTTCAAAAAAAAAACAATATTTATAAAAAAATTATAAAATAGATTTCGGCATTTCTCTGCATAAGTAAATGAAAAAAGTTTAAAAAGAGAATAATAAATAAATACCAAAATATTATAGTTTATATACTAATAAAATAAAACAATAGTTTCCTAACGAAAGACTACAACATAAATAATAAAGTAAAAATAGTTTAAAAATCAATATAAAATATTTAAATTATAAATAAATCGAAATAATGAATATATATTTCTAATCCAGTTAAATAAATAAATATGATGATTTATAATTATTATTCATTGAAGTCTAGAAAGTATATAAAGTAATTTTATTTTTGTGCCCGAGTCATGAATCCATTTTCTACCCACATATTATTTTTTATTGATTTTTAAAAACTACTTTCTCGTGTCTAGAATACAATATTGTCTTTCGAACTTATCTAGATAAATAATCACAAGTAATACATTAATATCCTTAGTTTAATTACATTTCCTACATATCATAGATCTGTCAAGAGCACTTTTCATCTCATCCTTTCTGGGTAAGTCTGTCTGAATTATGAACCTATTCTTTATCCACATAACTTAATTGATTTCAAAAAACTATTATTTTGTAATGCCTTCTTGTGTCTAGTATATATTATCTTAAGAAATTAGTTTAATTACTTTCCCCACATATCATAGATCTATCGAGCGCACTTGAGGTGCATTTTCATCGCATCCTTTCTGGGTAAGTCTGTCTGAATTATGAACCTATTCTTTGTCTACATATAACTTAATTGATTTAAAAAAAAAACTATTATTTTGTAATGCCTTCTAGTGTCTAGAATATATTATCTTAAGAAATTATCTATTATATTTATTTTAATTACTTTCGCCACATATCAGAGATCTATCGAGCGCACTTGAAGTGCATTTTCATCGCATCCCTGCTGGTTAAAGGGTATAAGTGTCTCTGTGCTATTTTAGCTACTTGTGCCACTTTGCATGGTCGTTTAATTAACAGAATGTTGGAAGGGGCAACGGCTTTTGTATATTTCAGACTGACAGCTTTGGTCGTGCGCGTAAATTGAAAGCGAAATGAAAATGAAATTGCCGTTGCCGTTGCCGTTGGGGGGAAAACACCAAGAAAGAGACAGTGTGGCAAGTGATGAGGGAAAAACGGATGCCAGAACCTAGGGCAGCAATCAACAAGTGTCCTTTTGGCCCTATTTCAAGTTGACAAACGCACTCAGAAGACGACAAAGACTAGAGATGAAAACGTGCCAACAAGATTTATCAAGAAACTTGGCCTTTTTCAATATTGAATGTGATTTGAGTTTACACATGACTTAAAATAAGTAAAAATAATGCGAGTTGAGTTTACTTTAGAAAAAGCAATGACACGCACTCATCTCCACTGGGAGTAGCATTGTCCTCAGTGACTGTTGTGGAAAATTGACTTATGTGTCAAAGGGTAGACAACAATGGAACGCACAAAGCCAAGCGCAGCACAGAGCAATCATAATATGATACTTGAGCACATAACAATAAATATATATGTAAGTTTCTATTAAGTTAATAATTTTATTAACAACAATAAACGCATTTCTGATTCAATTTAATGGAAATTACAAACGACAATAGTTTATCGAGTGGTTCGAGCTTTTTCTTGCCTATAAAGAATACCCTCAATCTACTTCTATATCTGGCCTTAATGCAGATGCATTTAATTGAAAAGTTTGTACAGGTCCAAGTCATCAAATGGCAATCGTGCACACAATGTACAAATGCGGCACATATGCAAAAAGTTGATGAATAACGCGTCGTACAAATTAGGGGTCTGATGGACTAAAAGATACTGCTTACTGGGTTTAAAGTTATAAGGATTTGAACATTGAAGTTAATGCGAAATGTGGGTTTCAAGAAGAAATGGCTTTTAATAAAGAAACAAACTTAATCGATAGTTACAGCCTCATTAACCCCATTTGCTGTGCTGTATAAAGCATAAGAAATCAATAACCATAGTTATAGGACAGGCCTGAGTGGCTTTTATTGTTTAAGCACTACTACTCGGACACACACACACACTCATACACACACTCAGACTCATACTCGTTTCTGGGGCATGTGCTAGAGCCATGTAATAGCAAATGCATTCAATTGTTTGTACCCATAATAAAATATACTATGCGCCGATTACCAAAGTAATCGTCATATAGCCGCTGGAAATACCCCCGAAATGGATGCTGTCCGAGGGTTTTCCACACACACGTGTGGGTGTTTCAGTGTGTGTGCGTGTGTGGGTGTGTGTGACTGATTAGTCAACAAATCAAGGCTGGGTGTACGAAAATTTGGACAAAGGATAATGGATTGCCAGCTGCTTTGTTTGAACTTGTGGCTAATGAAGGTTTTTCCGATGACTTACAGCTATTTTTCTGTCGCTAGATGGCGCACTTAAGACTCGAGCGGCTGAAAACAAAGCGCAAGTACTTTAGGAATTCCAATAAAGATTCGCTGTGATTAATGGAAAATGCAGATATCAAAAACAAAGAGCAGATATGGAAATAATAATTTCTATAGAAATATAAATATTGATTCGCAATTCCGCGAAATATAAAACAAAAAAAAACAATAACAACAAAGAAATCAATCAACTGTGCAGAGGGCAACAAATAGGACTCCATACAGTCTGCCAGAACTAGTATTACTCATAGTTTTAAAACTGAACAAACAAATAAAGTATATATATTTGTAAGTTTGTGATTTACAGAAAATAATTTTAATTTTGAAATAAAAAAAACTTGGCAAAGAATTATGTTTTTGTTTGTTTGTGTTTTTTGCTATCAAAACAATATATAATTTTGCAAATTTTATTATTATTTGTTATTATTGTTAGGCAGCATTGAACGTTCAATTATTTGGACTGTTTACGATTGTTGTCAAAACATTTGCATTGCATATATACATACCTATACATATATACTGTATGAATACTTTAATTATTACATTCCGACATACGAGTATGTACATTCATTTTATGAACGGCTGCTGTCAGTCAAAATTATTTATGTATAGCTTTAAAACGCAACTAAAAGTGCGGAAATATAACTTAAAGTTGAGTATCTCTATAATTTCATATATTTGCTATTGTTTTTGTGTAGTCGATGGCAGCAAAGTGCAAAGTTTTCAGAACAATTTTTCAAAATTATTGTAGACAATCACTCGGATTGTAAATTAGCGCAACAGCAGCAAATGCCGTACTAACAAATATATCTTATGATATATATATAACTATATACCGTATATATTGAAAGAGTAGGAAGAACCAACGTCAGTCAAATGTTGGAGATCCCGACACACACACACACACACACACACACACACACACACACACCTAAACTCTTTCCCCTCCTGCGCAGTCACCTTGGATGTCGGCTGCTGCCAAAATGGAAAAATCGAAATGGAAATGGAAATGAAAATCGAAATTGGGGTCGTCGTTGGCCTGTTGGCAAGCAGATTGTTGAATGTTGCTTAATCTTCCGGTGGCTCGCACTTTCTTGAATTTTATTGCTGTTTTTTTGTGAATGGGCAAAACAACATAAAAACTAAGAGGAATAAATAAAAACAAATTCAATGCAAAAAAGACAAAAAATAACAACAATTAAATAAGTCAGGTAACAAATTCATTTAAAAACTGCAAAAAAAAATATATAAGTAAATTTAAATAATGAAAAAAAATCTTAAGCTCAAATAATCCGTTTGGAAATCTGTTTCGTTGAATTTTTAAATAAAATCTGTTTGCACAAATCAAGAAAATTGGAAACTCTTGCTTAAAACCAAAAAACAGTTCAAACATTTTTCCATTCAACGATTTTCACATATAACAAACTGTACAGTGAATACTAGAAAAATCCAAACACTTGTCACAGATACTGCCGCTAATTTATTGCTCAATTTTGTTTATATTTCTTTTCGTTAGATTTTTCTTTCACACTTTTTTTGATGAAAATTTTCCTATCGGATTATGAAACTGTCCCCGTGGGACCGAAACTGAGCACACCTCAGCAGCCAGCCAGATCGTTGGCCCTGATTTATATGGAGTATTAACAAATAACTTTTAAATGAAAGAGAATAATTGCTTAATTATGACTGCAGGCTTTTGAACTTTGGAATGAGTGAATAGGGGACTTTTTTGGGGATAGATAATTTTGAAAATTTATATCGGGACTTGCAACATTTATTAATTTGTTGCGCCTCCCACAGCAGAGCTTGTTAAATTATTCGATTAATTAATTAAGCGCAATGTTATGCGATTTGTTATAAATTGTTGCATGTATACGATGCGACCCCTGGCGGCGAGTAGCGTAAGAACAAGCACAAACGCGTCATATTCATATCATCGTCATTTCTGTATTTTTTTTTCCACGAATTTTCGTAGGCGAATATTAATGTACTTTATATACCCAAAATTTTGGTTTATCATTTAGCGACAGTAGGAGAAAAAAAAAAGCGAGGAAGAGGCAAAAATGTGAATAAGTGTGGCCATATTAATTAATGACGCGTCATGAAATATAATTGCACATTATTATTATTAAAATTGTGACAATATGAAAAATCTGAAATTTGTTTTTTGTGTCTCGAAGGTGACTTCTCTCTCAACCCCATTATAATCACAATCACAAACGCACTTTGGCTATAATAATCAAAAATAATGCCACCAAATATGACCATAAAACTCATGACGCGGCAACGTTTATGTCCGTTCTTAAATTTCCTCATTTTGTTATTGTTGTTGTCGTTGTGGTACTTGCGTCGTGTGTGGCAGAAAGGGCAAAAGATTTATGGGTTCGTTTTATATTTATAGAGGAAATATTTCCGGTGTCCTTGTGCTAGTTATGCGTAGAAACTTATGAAGCGTAAATGAAGTTTTCCAAATGACCCACTTCTAAGGAGGTCTAGGCTAGGATCTTAAATTGGTAACAGAAACGAAGCTATGACTTTGGATGTGGCATAAAAAGTAGACGAAGACGGGTCTTTATACCTTGCAGATATATATCTCATAGTATTCTATTCTTAATTTCTTAATTAATTTTCATTCTATACAAACATAAAATTGGAAAGCAATTAAGCCAACAATTAAAAGGAAATAAATATGTCCTCATAAATCACTTTTAATATTATTAAAAGATTTAAATTTGAAAATAAGACTTTCTAAGAAATCATTAACTATATTGAGAGCACAAAGAGAGCAACAATTTTAGGACACATGTACTAAAATATCTGATAATTGTCAGAAATTATTCAGAAAACTCTCTCTATAGCTACAAATCTGACAATTTTAAAGCAACTTGCGTCATTTGTTTTGTATTCCCAGCTGTTAATTCCAAAGAACTTGACATCTTAACAATTACAACTAATAAATTATAAACCAATTTGAGCCACTCCTTAAATTAAATTAAAACTAAAACCACTTCGACTTAATTAAGCTAAAATACAAATCGGAATAATTAGACAATTACCAGAACCGATTTTAGAAAGCAGACATTTTTACACTGGGAAATGGAAATACTCGTACATATATATGTTAAATCGATTACTCACTCGACTAATTTTTAACAGCTTCTGTTGCCCCGCTCTTTTCACGCTGTGTAGTTGTGTTTTGGTTTGGTTTGGTTCTCCTAACGATCGCTTTTTGTCTGTCTGACGATACAGTTCAGTATCATAGATATATATAAGTATTTTTTTTTCGCTGGAGCAAAATTTGAACGCTTGCGAAATTGTTAAAAATAAATATGTTACTTTAGCGTGCACGATCTTTTTTCCTTCGCTTTTCCGCCGACTGTTTTTTTTTTTTGTGTGTTTTTGTATTTTGTGTTTCTTTTGCCCGCAAACAGAAATAAACTTAACACTCAGCGCTGCTCAGCTGGCCACAATGCGAGATATAGGTAAGATATAGGTGTATATAGAGGTGTGTTGTAGGAATAATTTGCTACAGATTGAAGACAATCCAACGGAGTTTTGCTACTCTTTTTTTGCAGTGTTTAATTGTGTCACTTTTTATGCCCGCTCTTTTTTCTGTTGTTGGACAATTGTACCGCTTTGATTTACAACTCTTTGTAGCTGAATTTGTTTTTGTTTGTTTCAACTTCAACTCTAACCGCCGATGATCTGGAGATCTAGAATATCCGGTTTATTGCCAAATACACTTGGCCGCACTTAGCCGGGAGTTTGTCTTGACTGCATTTAACAATTGCAATATGCAAATTTTTATTTACTTTTGGGTTTCAAATGTTTTTATCTTTCGGTTAAGTTTTTCAATCGAGTTTTCTGCCAGACATTCGCGTTTGTTTAATTTTGTATTTTTGCGATTTTTCTAGCCGCTTTTTGTTTCAAGTTGATTGAGTTTTTCCTTCTTAGTGTTTTTTTCTTTGTGCTTTTCGCTGACCAGCCGCTTCCACGTTTTGCACGAAACTGAAACGTAAAATCTGCGAATTGCCTGCTAGCAGCGGCAACAGCGGCAGCCGCAGCAGCAGCTCTCGAGACGACGCCGACGTCAGCGTCGCGAGCAGTGTTGTTTTTGTAGCTGTTGCCGCTGCCGCCGCTGATGCACACACACGCTACGTTGAGTATGACTGGTGGAGATGATGTTCAGGTTGATTATCAACATAATGATGATGAGCTTAGCTGCTTGGTGCTGCTTGGTGTGTGATGCTGTATTATGTTTGTGTTTGCTTTTAGTCACATTTACGACGCCATATGTGTTGTCGTCTCCCTGTACGTGTGTGTGTTTGCTTTGGAGTGTCTGCCACATGACGTAGACGGTGAGTGCGGTTGGTAACCGCAGTTGCAGGATCACTGTAAGTAAAAGCAGACTGTAATCAAAACGTTACAATTTGTAGGTGGGCGTGGATTCTAACCAAGAGCAATCAACAACACCTGATTGCAGTTCCCCACCCCGAGCCCCCCCCCTTGATTGCCCTAACTAGCGTCCCGCTGCTATTTGTTTTGAGTAGACAACGAGGCAACAAGATTTTAACGCCTGCTGCTGATATTAACAATATTTTTGGGCTTTTCTTGCGTGTTGTTGAAATTTTGATTTGGTTTGTTTGTTTGCATTACACACACACACACACACACACTCATTTGGACAAGTTTAAGGCAAATTGTAAATGGCCAAACGCCATCTAAACACTTTGCATGTTTATATGCTGATTTTGTTGGCTGTTTTAATAAAGCGTGACAAGGTCAGGCGTCTGCGTGTAAGAGCCTCATTTGGATGGGAGCAGCTCTTGTAACGCTGCTGCCAACACTGCCACCGCTGCCAGTGCGCATAACTGTTAATTCTGTTCCGCATTTAATATGTTGCCACGCGTGCAACTTGTATGCAAATTATCCAAGTGGTACCGCTGCTGCACCTGGCCACTTGTGAAGGGCAAGGACAAGTTCAACACTTACCGTTTGAAAATGGCGCCTTTAACGCTACAAGGCGTCTCCAAAGTGTTCCTGCAAATACATATGTATGCAGCACATATATGTACATTCCCACAAGATACACTCAAGCAACTACTCACTTGTGGGCTTTAAATGAAGCAGGCGATGCCAAAAGCCTAAAACAATCTCGGCCATCCAATTAACAAAACTATTTCCGTAGCACTTTATCATCTTGATTTTTTTACTGTAGCTTAAAAGCTTAAGAGCTGCCAGATCGCAGAATTTGAGTTTTAAATGAAATGGCGCTTCAGTTGATTTAGACGATGGTTGCCAGTAAGAAGAAATTCAGTGTTACCAAGAGTCGGAAATTTAAAATCCATGAATACAAACTTCTAAACAAATTGTAAATAAATATAAAATTTTGTTGCTGGCCAACTTTGTAAATATTATGTTTGAATTAAATTTAAAACTTTATAGATAAAATTGATTCTTCAATTTGTTTTCAAAACAACTTAATGTATTTTATATTTATGGTGAACAGCAATAAAGTATTTAAATATATATTTCACATACATAAAATTTATTAAAATTCGTTTATCACAATATAAAATGTACTGTTTATATTCCTATTTACGAACCACTGTGCAATGTAAACAGCTGTTCAGAACAGTGCTGCCAACTTTAATAGTTTTACCAGGTGGCTACGCTAGTACGCTCAACCAGCTGCGCGAAGATAGACCTATTGGCCAAATCATAAATGAAAGCAACCGAAATATGCAAATTATTGCTGAACAAATTGAAGTGCTCAGAGTGTTAACCAATTGGAAATGTATAAAAATATTTTAAATGCGCGTCAAAAGTAAACCTCATTGTAAATCGCAATGTTGCTTAGCAGCAGCAACAACACCAACACAATGGCAAAATCAGCGTCCCCAATAAAGTAGCAACAAAGCTGTGTGAGCTTTGGGGAGCTTTTGAGTGATACGTATGTTTGAACCGCGTGCGCTTTTAGTTTCAGTGGGTCACTCGAAAGACGTTGTTGTCGCTCACGCTGTCGGTGTATTAGTCGCGGTCGCTCTTGTTGTTGGTGTCGTTAGCAGCTACGTTGAGTGCGTGCGTGTGTTTTTTTTTGGCGCGAGCGTTATTTTTTGGCAGCAACAAACGGTTTACGTAGCATGTCGAAAGCGTCGAATTAAACACTCATCGAAGCGGTTAAATAACAAAACCGAAAACTAATACATAAAATAAAATACAAATATAAAACGTAAACGGAAATTGTTATTAAATGGTGCTATTGATTAGCATTAATTTGTGAGTTTAAAGTTTTACTTAAATATATATTTATATATAAAGCATACACCTATATGAATTTAGTACATATTTAAAGTTCAATCTGTTCGATGCACGCGCACAATAAGTGTTAATCACCATTTTATTGGCAACAAGTGTGACGACAATAGATCAACAACAACGACAACAACATCAATACAGTTGGCGCTTTCAAAGGCTGAAGGTGACAACGACACTCGTTGATACAAAATTACAAGAGCAACAAAAGCAACAACTAAATCGAATGCCAAAAACATTTCTTTAAATTTTTGGTTAGATAAAGCTATATTTATTTTAAACGAAATACCATTTAAGCACTTTTGGCCATTTCTATGCTGTCACGGGACAGCAACAACACATTAAATATTTCAATTCTTTCGATTTCCATTTATTTCGACCGCATCATACTCAATTTGGGCCAATCAAATTAATTGTCATTTTTTTGTTTTTGCCTTGCAATTCAGTTCCCGCTATTCGTAAGCTCTCTCTCTCTCGTTCTCTCCCTTACCCCACTCTCACGGTCTTTGCCGCTCTCAGTGTTGCGCTCTCACGCTCAATCTCTTTTCGCCTTGACCATCAACTATGAGTCAAGTGCAACTGCACCTGATTTATACAGCGCTTAATTATGTCTGCTTTGCTTCTTTCTTTCGTGCTTTTGCTTTTGTTTTCAACCTGTCGCATTGCACTTATACCCTGTAAACACAATGATTGGCGGCAGTTAAGGGGCTTAATTGAAGATTATCGGAAGTATGTTGTGATTTTCATGTCAGCTGTACAGGGTGTATTATAGTCTAGCTAAAAAACATAACCTACTCTACGCTGTGTGCTCTTACACATTGTGTCTGGTCAATTACCTTGCGTGTTGACAACCGAAATTTCAAAAGTCAGTTTCTCCGGTGCAAATTTAAACCAAATCGGCTAGCCAGTCAGCTGTTTGTCGTACCAATTATCAGGCAAAACGGGTGTTTGGCTTTTAAGAATTTTACTAATCTGGCTTTAACACTTGAACATTATCGTAAATATCAGTTGGGCGAATAAAAAGCAGTTAGCACTTTTCGCAGTTTCGTTTAGAATTTTTTTAACAAAGAAAACTTAAAACCGTAAATTAAGAAAGACTTTATAGTACCACAAACTTAAACTTGTAAAAAACTTGTTTAAAATTCTTTGTTATTAAAAAAAAGTTGCACAAGCAAACAGAATGAATTGTTTTCAATATTTATTATAGATTATAGACACGTGTAATACCTACGTAACTATTTCCAGATAAGACTACAATATATTTGCTGCAATCTGTTAATCTTACAGAGTTCCAATTATATTTTGTAATACAAAACGAGCGAAAAGTAATTAAAGCAAATATCAAAAGTGCCGTTGTAACACAGAGCTTTTTGGAAAAGAAGAGAGTGGAAGTGGGAGAGTGGGTGAGAGGGAGAGAGCGTGTGGGCATCCAAGTATGTCAATTGAATGATGCCCCAATTGATTTACTTACTTCGCTCTCTCACTCTCGCTGTCTCTCTTTGAGACTGTCATAACTTTGATGCGTGTCCAAGTGGAAATTTGTTTCTTTTACTCACTTGTGTTTGACAAGTGAAATTAATTTGTCAACCACTCGAAACAATTGAATGTTGTAAACATACGACAAGTAGTTTATGTACACTAAATCAAAGACAAATTGCGCCGCTGAGGTCAAAGTATCTTACAGATACATATTCGTTAAAAGTAGCTACTAGTTTATTGCGTGCCTATCTGAATTCGATGAGCTCACATGCAACTGTTGCATGCGCTGTATATGCCCAGCAAATGTTGATAAGCTAACCGACTCGACCGAGGTTCGAGTTCCAGTTTCAGTTCCCGTTCCCTTTCCCGTTTCGATTCGCAATCCTATCAATGACTTTTGCAACACACTCGCAAACAGTTATTCTCCATTTTTATTTATACATTTTTATGTATTCGTTATTATCACATTCATTTACTGTTCCTGTTATTGTTCTACTGCCTGTTGTTACTTTATTATTATAATTGTTGTCTAGTTGCTGATTAGTCATAACATTTTTGGTAATTGACCTTTAGGCCTTCATTATGAGTAATCGGTTTTGAAGTTGGAAATTTTATTAAGCGCTTGCGTTAATTGATATTTTAAGTTTGAAGTTTGCCCACCAATTTAGCCGAACCCACTGCGCTTAAGGGGTATAATAGTTTATAACTTCCTTTAGCTGCACTTATTGACTTTTATCATAAAACTGGATTGATTAATTTCTAAACATTTGCCAAAATTTGAGCTATAAATAGCTTGGAAAACGGATGAGAGCCAGCTGCTCTTGTGAGTTTTTAGCATATATTTCCGTATTTATCAAATATTATGAATGAATTTCAAATGATACGTGGATAAAAAAATTTGTACTTGCCTTAATTTGTTAATTTAATTTTTTTTAATAATAATATAACTTTAAAATGTTCATAATAGAACCAATGAATTTTGGCAAAATCTGAAACAAAATTTAATTGAAATATGTTTGAATAAATGTATATTTAAACTTGAGTTAATAAAAGGCTTACTTTGCACCCGTATTTTGTATAATAAAGTTCTGAGAAGCAAGCAAATATTTGACTCGAAATTCTTTTATATACTTCGTGGGCTGTAATCTGGCTTATCAGTTCGTCATCATCATCATCACTAGGAGGGTGTGGGTAGATCCCGCTTGTAGGACAAGTAAATACTAGAAATATATAGCCCAGTTACATATATTTTAGATCTATTTAAATAGCTGCAGTGGATAAACCATCTGCAGTTTTAGTTCTGATATATAGTGCAACAGAAGTGTTACATATTCCATAAAGAATACAGTTTCGAGCGGTGCAAAGTTCGAAAGAAAAATGATTGAAGTACGTAATGAACATCAATAAACACTCGAAACTATTATCTATCTGTATCTGAGATACTGATATGCTTTGTAGAGATAGTAGTGCTATAGCATGTGATTGAGTGGGTACAACTTTTTTGAAGGCCCCAACAAAATTGATAAGCGCTACAGATTCGCTTCAACTCACAACAATTTTTGAATGGAAAATTCTGCAATACTCTTTATGGATTGTCTGATTTGTTGTGTTCGCATAGAGCAGTGTTCGCTTATCAAAAGTCTACCAAATTTGATAAGAAGAAGCTGAGCAAAGCACTTGAGACAAATCGTAGAACCCAAAAACCAGCCAACATATAAAATATGTCTGTGCATTTTATTTTTACTGCTTTTACTTGTTCGCCCTCTGGGCATTATACAATAATTTCGCACCTGTCTCGCCACTGCTGTTCAATAGTTATGTATTTGTCATAGTTGCTAACGGTTGC
This sequence comes from Drosophila nigrodunni, assembly GCA_020829145.1. Taxonomy (NCBI): domain Eukaryota; kingdom Metazoa; phylum Arthropoda; class Insecta; order Diptera; family Drosophilidae; genus Drosophila; species Drosophila nigrodunni. The sequence continues at coordinate 11,429,795 of JACVCZ010000003.1, forward strand.
CCTCTACAAATCCATTTAAGTCAAGCACTTTTTTTTCGTTCTACTTAAATATAGAAAATAACCGGTTGTCGAGTATTTGGCTAGTAGAACTAATGGGGGAAGCGAATGGCGCTACTGAAAACTGTCCAGGGGCATCCCAATTAAGCTAGAGACTACCCTGTGCTACTGAAGCCAATGGGGTATGCCTGAATTTAGTTTAGTTTACAGTAACACCTCGAATAGTTTAAAACTCTTGATTACATCACCTCCACTATAAGTAAAGGTTATTTTTTATCTCCCACAGGGTATCTAATAATCGTCCATTGCTCAGCTTTGTCCACTCTAGTGTTTTTATGTCTTTATTACTCATTAATTTTGCGTTAACAAATACGAAATTATTATCAAAGTGGCTGCTTGTAAAGCCTTATTGTACTCAGCTACGTGAGTTCATTAAGAGTTGTCAGCCAATAATAACTGTACAAATATATACGCCATATATAGTTCATGTGCTGAGAGTACAAACATCTAGCATTGATACCATGTCAAGGCAAAGCGGAAGTTATTGTAATTAAATGCCTGAAATGATAGACAAAATATATTTAATTACAAAAAATTTAAATTATGCTGAATTCGATGCGGTGTGCATACTTTTATGAATCACTGTACATAGATAAACAATGTAGATTTGTAGCTCTAGAGGCTTTAAATTTCAGTAAAAAATTCCTTACAAATTTTGAAAGGCTTGCAAGTTTTAAATTAGCATTTGAATGAGTTTTCTTGGCATATATTATACCCTGTACTTATGCTAAATAAAAGAAATAAGAGTGCTTCAAAACTGTAGAATAAAAAAAAAATATAAGAAACATTTTTAAAAAATATTTAAATAGTTTATTACTTTATAAGAGTATTTAATTTCATTAAATTCTTCCAATTTTAAAGATGAAAGGTTTCAAATTTTGGCATTTTTACCGTGCGAAAATTCTAGCTTTAATTCTCTGCATAATTGATCACGCCAAATCAATTGAAATACTTGATCCCAGAGAGCAATAAAGGCGATAACTGCTAGCAGTGACTGTAATTGTAGCGACATACGCATGATTGATCTCACGAGTAATATACAAATCTTTATGCATATATTGTAGACTTATATATAGACACTTAGTTGACCCATTAAAGGCATTGAACTTGACACTGCACTCGGAGAATTACGAGTTTTTCAGACAAAACGGTTTACTTGTGCTTGAAATGGTTCAGAGATGTGAGGCAAGACTTTGTTTTAAGTACAATTTAATATTTTTTTTTTAAGTTGTTTTCTTATTTTGCTTAGTCAGCGTCGTGTCTAACCGGTTTACAGTTGTTTATTAACTTTGCTTTATACAGCTATAAAGCTCTATGTGTTACTTAGCACAAACTGTGTCTGTTGGTAACAGCAACCCAATATAATTGTTTCCTATAAAAGCTTAAACGAACCAAACTCATTTCCAGAGAACACTTGCTACACAAAACAATTCTAATTGAGTTTTTTCTTTAATTAAGCTTGTATGGAAGCTTAAATAAGTTGATAAATATAGCACTTATAGCTGTTTTAAGACGGAGCGAACTTATTTATATATATTATTTATAAACTTTGTCTTAAGAAAACTCTAGTAAAAATCGAATCCTATTCCTTGTATTAGTGTTGCTTTTTGACAACTTTAACCATGTCATTTTCTAACATTATTAGACTACGTACTCTAAAATAGACTAAAAGGGGTCTACTAGGTTTATCCGGAATGAATTGTGCGCAACAAGTGGCGTTTCCGATCCCCTAAAGTATATATATTCTTGATCAGCATCAACAAATGAGTCGATACAGCAATGTCCGTCTGTCTGTCTGTCTGTCTGTCTGCATCTTTTAAACTACAAGAGCTAGAGCCACCAAATTTAAAATGGAAGTCCGTTAATGTGGCAGGCTGATCCAGGTTATTTAAAATTGCTGCCATGCCCACTACCGCCACCGCAAATTGTAAAAAAGGTTCACCTCACCCAAAACTATTTTCACATCACCTTAAATTAAGAAGGACTGGAGTTATCGTGATCAAATTCACACAATATGTTTATAATACCTGTACAACTATTCTCACCAAGATTGATTCGGACCGTACAAAACTATCCTATAGCTCCTCTAGATCAAATCGGTCGAAAATATCTTGCTGATAGGGAAAAATGGTCTGACTGTCGACACGCTCGACTGTAGGCTTCCCAACTTCTTACCATTATAATGGTAATGCATTAGTTATACACAAAGTCAACATAATTTCACTGTAAACTTTTAAAATCAAGTGCTAACAAATCCAGTCCACAGCATTCAATGCTAAATTCTTGTTTGTTAAACAAATCTCTTTATTGTTAAGAAAAGTTATTCATCAGATTTCTGCATAATCTGATGAATAACTTGAATGTATAACAAAAGAAAAAATCCCTAAAATTTCACTTGATTCGACGTCAATTCAAGACAATTTAAACCAGACAAGAGCAATGTAATCAATGCGATAGATAAGTAAATAATGTCGCACAATTTCATCAGGCATTTATTAATATTTTTTATTTGGGATGATGTTGAACAATGATTAATGTGTTTTTTTGACGGCATCACAGCAAGCACAGCGGTCAGCTGTTGAACGCATGTGAATTCAATGATTCGACCAATTAGATATTGGTGTTAATTTCGTGGAGGGAACAAACGCTGGTATTTATGCCCTGTACTCTGGCAAACCGCGAGTTAGTTGTGTTTTGTGCGTGGTGAGTGTAGTGCGCAGATACCCGCTCAAGTGTTTGTTAACTACAATTGTCTAACTGGTAAATAATCAGATTATGGACAGTAACTTTGTGTTAGTCTAATCTATGCCTATTAAGTTCCTATCAAACAATAAAACTTTTATTTTCTAACAATGTATTCACATGATTTATTGATTAAACTAATCTTTGTTATTAACTTTTTGCAGAAACCCAAACATTATCTGAAATCAGCACGTAAATGTGCCTGGAAACAGCTGACAGACTCAAGCAGACGTCAGCGATTGCGACGACTACAAGAAACGGAAGAACCGGAGAATTATAACGAAGCTGGAACTTTGTTAATACCGCTTCAGTTAATAGGCGATACTGAAGCGGAACGTATAGCTCGACAGCGGAGTGTGGAATATCTAAGGGATTTAAGCACTCATCGCTACACTGACACCCATGTGGAACCTAGAAACTGTTCAGAAATTATAAAAGTCCTTGAGGAAACAGAGGAGCACACAATGCCCAACGAACACGATAATCCAGAGTGAGTGTTAACGCCCTACAAAAAGCCTATTAGTTACTAAATTCTCTTTATTTTAGAACCAAACCATTGAACAACAACAACAATAACAATGGTAACGGAAAAAGCGCACAAAGTAAACCAAAAATCCAACCAAAGTACAGCATACATCGGGATGTTCTCACCCACGAGCTGATCATCAAGGAGACTGGCTATGCGGCCAGAGACAAGAGTATACCCTCCTCGCTGCGAAACTGCTGGCAGGGTTGGAATTTCCTATCGCTCTTTACGGGCATTATACCCATACTACAGTGGCTGCCACAGTATTCGCTGAGGCGAGATTTGATCGGTGATATTATAGCCGGTTTTACGGTGGCCATTATGAATATACCACATGGCATGGCCTATGGCATGTTGGCCGGTGTTTCGGCCGGAAATGGTCTCTATATGGCTGTGTTTCCGGTGCTCATCTATATGCTGCTGGGCACCTCAAAGCACATTTCCATTGGCACGTTTGCCGTGGCCAGTATGATGACCCAAAAGGTGGTCTTAACCTATGCCAACTATGATCCAAATGCGATAGCAGTAACAACAACCCCACCACCAACAACAACAACAACCACAACAGTTTCTCCATTTTCAACAACGCTTTCAACACTTTCCACCACAACAGCAACAACATCAGCGTTGCTCTTGCAAAATGCCACAACAACAATGTTACCAGCTACGGAGAATATTATCACAAATCTGCAGGTTGTCACCTCACTAGCCCTGGCAGTGGGAATTGTCAATGTAAGTGAAAAGATTAATTCATTTGCAGTTGAAAATAGGAAAGCAGTCGAAGTGGAAACGATCATAAATCATTTTTGTGTTAGGGAATTCAGGAATTATGCGAATTTAGTTCAGTTAAAACAGCTGTCATTGAGTGTATCTTATCTGTATATGGATTGTATAACTAGGCACACCTCCAGTTATCAGTTAGATAGCTATTTGATATGGCAAATATTTATCTAAAGTCCTTCAACAACTAGCTAAATACTAAAAATAGTTTGTGTACAGTATTTAAATATCCTGCTTCTTCTAAAGTTTAAATTAGAAAAAGTTTGTTTTATCTAACGTTACTCCGATCTTTAAATTTATATATTATAGCATATGGTAAATGTATAGTGATTACTAATCTCTTTAAGAAGCGCTGCATTTATTTAATTTAATTTTTCTTAGTTTTTCTTGGTATCTTTTACCATTTAACTAAAACTGCATCTAATCAATTCCTTTCTGTACTTCAGCTACTGATGTCCTTCTTCCGACTGGGCACACTGGCGTCCCTTTTAAGCGAGCCACTGGTGAATGGCTTTACCACAGCAGCAGCTTGTCATGTGGTCACGGCACAGCTAAAGGATGTGCTCGGCATTGTGGTGCCGCGTCACAAGGGCGCCTTTAAAATCCTCTTCACTGTGACGGATGTGATTAAGGGTGTGCCCAACACAAACCTAGTGAACTTTGGGTTCTGCCTGGGCATCATTATCTTTATGACCATCTGCAATGAGTGCTTGAAGCCGTGTCTGAGTAAACGCTGTCGCTTCCCGCTGCCTGGAGAACTTATCGCTGTCATTGGTGGCACATTGATCTCCAAATTCTTGCAACTGAATGCCAATTTCCATGTGCAACCGGTGGGTGAAATACCAAAGGGTTTGCCCAGCTTTGAGCTACCACGTCTGGACTTGGTGCCATTGGTGGCTGTTGATTCCTTGGCGATTGCCATAGTCACCTACTCGATCATTATGTCTATGGGCCTGACATTTGCCAAGAAACATGGCTACGAGGTGCGTGCCAATCAGGAGCTCTTTGCCATGGGCATTGGTAATATTGTCAGTGGATGCTTCTCCTGCATTCCCATGGCCTGCTCACTGTCTCGCTCAGTTATCCAGGATCAGACGGGAGGCGTCTCTCAAATTGCATCGCTGGTGTCGGCCTCGTTGGTGGTGGCCACCATCATGTGGATAGGACCGTTCTTCAGTGACTTACCTAGGGTATGTTATCTCTATTAAACTTTATATGTTTTCTAACGATTTATTTATAATTTCAGTGTGTTTTGGCTGGTGTAATTATTGTGGCTCTGAAGCCCATGTTTATGCAGGTCAGGGAGCTAAAGAAGTTCGCCAAGCAGGGAAAACTGGAAATGTTTACCTGGATATCGACGTTTCTGTGTGTGGTGCTCATAGATATTGATATTGGGTAACTACCAAGTGAACATACCCTGTACAAACTATGAAATAATTATCTATCTTTCTATCTATTAACTAAGGCTGCTCATTGGTGTCTGTGTGTCCTTGCTGGCACTGTACATAAAGGGTTTAAAACCGTATTCCTGTCTATTGGGCTATATGCCCGAATCCCCTGGCATCTATTTGGACATGAATCAGCATCGGAATGTGATGCAAGTGCCCGAGACGCGCATCTTTCGTTATGCGGGTTCGCTCAACTTTGCCACAAGTCTCTTCTTTCGCCGTGCACTCACCGAGAAGGTGGGCCTGGACAAGAAAAACAGTCAGAGCCCGAAGAGTAACAAGTCACAGCCCACCTATGCACAGGTGGCACAAAATGGTGGCAAAGCCCCCAAAGGACAATTCATGGAGTCGGCAGATTCATTTAAATTTCTCATACTCGACTTCTCGATGCTGGGACACATCGATGTGGCTGGCTGCAGTACGCTTAGTGACGTCAGCAAGGAGCTGAAGGCGCGTGGTGCTCGTCTGCTGCTGGCCAGCCCCGTGGATCGCGTGTATGACACTCTGGTGCACAGTATGGCCCTCAGTGAGGGTCCCTTCGAGATCTTTCCTACACTCCATGATGCCGTGGAGTATGCGAATGCCTTTCGTACTGCGTGAGATTCGCACATGTGATAGCAACCTTTGTGGAGCATAATACAATAATAACAGCTTTAAGTTTGCCCCATTTTTTAAAGTTTGTTGCCGTCTTACAAAATCGCTGCGATTTAGAGTATAAGTTCGTTTTAGTGCCCAATTGCTAATAGAGATCAACAGATTGTTAACTATTAAAAGATACAATAATATTTTGTACTTAAAACAACAATTTGCCTCCAGTCCCCCTTCTTGCCTTCAGCTACCCACCATTGACAAGTGCGAGGAGTAAGTAAGGGGGCGTGGCGTTTAGTACCTAGAACTATGCACCGCCGAGTAACTGAGAACTTAAAAAAAAAATAAATACTGTAATATACAAAGAAAATTATGTATTTTGTGCAATTTGTACCGAAAACTGATCAATTTAAATTAAAATCCTAAGCTTATGTAAATTGTACATAATTATTAAAGTGAAAAATTTTTATTTAAAATAGGTAAGCGAAGGTTTATTTGTTTGGGGTGGAAAACACACAAGAAATTCTTAAATAGGGGCTGAAAACAAGTCTCTTATATGTGGGAAAACAAGTCTCTACTTTGTGGGATAGATTCAGAGTTCACAAAAAGGTTTGGCTTACAGAAAACCTTCCTCAAAATCTGTTAAGATGTATTGTCTTTAAGCAAAGACAGCTACAAACTGAAATCGCTTGCGTCTTGAAACCATTTTACATGCAGCCTAAAAGTATGCTACACTTTTTTAAAATTCTACATGCGTTCCACACGTCGAGCGCTTAACGGAAATGCCATGCTAGCGAGCCAGAAAGAGACAGGGAGAGCGAGAACACAAACCTTCAGAGCGAATAATCGCACGTACAATCGTTGAGCTGACACCGAGCAATTAGCAGGTAAAATGACTAAGTAACGACCATTTTCAGCAATTTTGGGTATTTGCGTTAATTTGTTTGTCTAACAGCTAACGTTAAACGTGCGGGAGGAAGCCCAAAATACACAACTGTATACAGTAAATACTCAACTACTTTGATGACTTATCAAATGGTCGTCAGTGTCAGGTGGATAAGGTCAATTCCGACAAAAATTAAGTGCGACTTGTGCTTTGGGAAATTAACCGAAAATTTATTGGTACTATATGAAAACAATTAAATTCATTTCGATTAAACCGATTGCTATGAGATTTTGTTGCGTTTTGCGGTTGTCCAGCTCAAGTTTAAGTTTAGCTTAGTTCTCTTTGCTGAAGGTCAAGTCAATATGACACACGTACTTACGGTCACATATAAGGTTTACTTTTGTGGGAATGGGCAGAAGGACTGAGTTTAGTTACTGGCAATGAAATAAGTTTGGACTTGAATTGGAGTGATTAAAAATTAAATGTTAAGTACATTTCATTTGATAATTATGTTAGTATTTAGTATGTGTTGAAAATTTAAAAATAAAACGATTTTGATTTCCAGAAACTATAAATTTTAAAGCAACTAAAAATAATTCCAATAGATTGGACGCCATTTAATGGATGGTTTTTATTTAGTTTTATGAATGAAAAATGATTTCTATGTTAAAAAATATTTTAAATTATTTATTTAAATATAAAAAATATTTTTTCGGCTATCAAAAAATGCATTAAAAATTCCGATATTACTAAATAAATTCTCCAACTGCTCACAGTCAACTATTTCTATGTTTTGTAAACCTTTTTCAAGCCACATAGCTGAAATCGGGAAAACCTTCAATAATTAGCAACTTAATTTAGTTGGGCAAACAAATCTGATGGCCCAGAGACAGTTGGCCAAGACAATTACATAAGCAATTTCCATGCTAAGGTCAAAGTTAGTTACGGTCTGCTCTCAGCGATAACCAATAAAGAAAGGGAAATAAGAAGAAGAGAATAAACAGCTTCCCTCCCAAAAAAAAAAGTTGACAAAATGACAAAATGCCTAATTCGTTTATTGTTAGCTTCAACAACAAAATTGTTGGCTTGTTTAGCACTTTTATGGCTCTGTTAACACCGAAGTTGGTCGACTCATCTCAATGCTCTCGGTGCGGCTAAAATGGAAAAACAATTACACTGCCTGTTAATAATATTTCTTTTTGTTATTTTGTTATTTTTCATGCTAATAGTTGTTGTTGTTTTTGCTGCTGTCAAACATTTTGCATTTGACACACGCTGTGGGAACCTTTTTGCTTTTATAGTCGCTATAAAGTTTTTTATATCTGTAAATATGCACATTTTTCTATACCCTGTAGTATGCTCAGCTGAGGTAGTATAAATAAGCAATGGCGGTAAAAGTTTTTAAAGTATTTGTAACTATTTTTATACGATTTCCACAGCTTCTGTTGCTTTTTAGTAGATTAAACACGACTTCTTAGCTTGCAGGGTATCTCTTAGTCCAATCGCCTTTCACTGCTATTGACAATTTATTAAAATGGTCAAGCAGCAACTTTAGACTCATTGGGAAATCATTTTGCATGCAGTTAAGAGTCTCTTGATTTCTGCTGCAACAATCATTAAATTTTGCCATAGAACTTTAGATGATTTTAAACAAGTCAATTAATAATCACACACATGACTATCTAACTACACATGTGCTAGATGTATACTATCTACTATATTTAATTCTATTTTTGTGATCAAGTGCGAGGCTCGTTGAGTTATTTGAAGGTAACAAGCGTCAAAAGCGTTAAATTGTTGCATTTATTTCAAATCATTCTAAATTAAAATCATTAAGAAGAATATAATTAAAGCAAGCAGCAGGTGGAAAGAACAGAAACGAAAATAGAATTAAGAAATTAAGTAAAATACAGAAAATTCTTGGCTTTAATGGGGATTCTTAAACTGTTTTCATAACAGAGTTTCAATAGATAAGAATTCTAAAAACTGTTTCATACATTACAGTTAAATATAAGGATAAGTCTTACAATGTAAAAGCTTCATTTCAAAATATGCACTCAAATATTTCTAACATTTCAAGTGCGCGTTGTGCAAAAATTACATGAACTCGTAACAAAGGCAACGGGAGATAAAAGCCGAGCTTAAAACATGTTTTGTTTACTCAATCCATTTTCACATGCTGAGCAGATATGAGAAGCAGTGGAAGAAGAAGCAAACATAGACAGCTACGAGAACGAAGCAAGCAAAAAAAAACAACAAAATAAATAAAATAAGTAAACGAAACAAAACAAAAACAAATACTAAAGTACTGAGAAGTAAAGTATTTGCGGTTTGTAAGCCAAAAGCAAAGCTTCCTCTCTCTGGCCGTTGTGCGTTTTGCGCTCTCCGTCTCTGTTACTCCTGTTACTTGTGCAGCATTGTTGTAATTGCGCTCAGCACAGCTTAGCTTGGAGAGGGCGGCAGAGAGCAGAAATGGGAGACAGTGGCAGTAGCAGCGGCAGAAGCAGAAGCAGAGACTGAGACTGAGACTGAGCAGAAATACAACGAAGCTCTTTGTGAGCGAAACTAATAAAAAACCAAGCTTCCAATCTGTTCCCACAACCAGTTCCAAGCGATCGCTCGTGCGGTGGAGACGGTGTGGAATAAAAGAGTATTTTTTGGAAAGACTTCTACGACTGCTGCTGCTGCTGTTTATTTTCGCAAAAAATAAAACAAATCGTATAACAAATTTATAGTAAACGGTAATAAATAAATAAACAAATACTGCACCCAAGAATAGCATAGCGTATAAACATTGTAAGGATAAACAGTTGCAAAGGTTAACGCAATAAAACTAAAACAACGTCAAAGTAAAGAGCAAATTGAAAAAGTTGTTTGCCATGGATATGACAACAACAACAACAACAAAAATAACAACAACAACAAACTAAACAACAACTCATTAACAATTATCAACTGCAAAAGGCCGACAGAATAATTGAATGTGGTAATAATTGAGAGGCAAAAGGAGAGCGAGAGAGCAAAAGAGAGAGAGAAATGGAGAGAAAATCCGTGTAAAAGGAAGTCGAAATCAAAATCGAGTAACAAACGAAAATTTTCATGAATTGACATCAAGTTAACAAATAATTCAATCATTCGTAATCAGTTAATAATATTATGTGTGCGGCGTGTTAAAACTTATATAAGTATGTACCAAATAGTATAAAATAAAAAGAAAAAAATTACAGCTTCAACCGTCAACTTAAAAGCTCAATAAAAACAACAAAACAAACTTGCAAAAAGTGTCATAAGAAATGAAGTATGAAAACGGCTAAAAACGTCTGCACGACTCGAAAATGCCCTGTACACCTGATTGATGAATTAAACAAATTAAAAACTTTCTTAAACAAAATATTTTATAACTTAAATTTGTTGAAAAATGCAAATAAATTAAAAGGAGTTCAATGGAAGTTAGCCTTTTTTTTTAGCTCAAGTTCTTTCAGTTTCTTGTCTACACATTTAATATACCCCTTGTAACCGCTGTCACCTCACAGGGTATTCGACTTAAGAAATGTTGTCACGAGACAAAAGCCAGTAATAATAGAACCAGCAAATAAAAAAAAGCAGCGTCAATTAAATTGCACGCAATAAAATCAAAGACATTATAAAATTCAGAAATACTTTCAGAACACCTCATAAAGTCAGCAGGAATTTGGTAGCTACTGTGAATAAAGACAAAAATTAGTCAAGCTATAAACACAAACATAAATAAATAATAATAATATGTATTGGAATATAATTATAATATTAACAAAAGTTTTTCCTCTCTTTTTGTTGTAGTTCCCACCGAAGCTCTTGCCAAGTTTGCAGGTTGCATTCAACCAAGTGCAACAAACAAATTATTTATTGTTAATTAACTGGGCAAAAACCGTCAAAATTGGTTACCTAACGAAAACATCGTTTGTGCTTAACGAAGGCAACCGAGTAAGTTATTAAACAAATATTAAAAATAAATAAATTGCCAACAAAATTGTTAAACGCTAAATGTGCAAAAAAAATTGCTTACGTTTTCAAGTAACTAAAAAAAAACAGAGAGTATAATAAAAAGAAAAACAGGAAACTGTAATAAATGAATTATTAGCGCTTAATAAGGGAAATTTTCTATAGCAGCAATGACTTTAGAGAGCAGTAAAAATAGTTGGCAAATTTATTTTTGTAAAAAAAATAATAAAAATCGAAATATGCCCAATTATGGAATGACTAAAGCCAACCCTGACTCAAAATTTTGTCACTTTATGCACTCACAATTTATCTTAGTACTTTCCCGATGGAACAACATCATTATTATGTGTAGCAGCAATAGGTAATTATCATAAGATCAGATAATACTCCTAATTGGTTTAGGTTTGCATATACTCGTATGTACGTATTTTTCAAAACAAGCTCATAGAACACACGTCTGAAACGCCCCGTAATTAATGACGACTTTCAGATGACTTACTGTCAACTCAGACACGATTTTCACTATACAATATTGGAGTGCTTAAAACAACAACAACAACAAAAATCAGTGTGAGAACATTTTTTTAATAACCGCAATTAACTGACGAACTTCAAGGGGCTCATTTAAATTTCAAAAATCCAGATGTCGTTTAGATACGTTCAGATATTGCTAGGGAGTGAGGAGCATTAGTATTACTCATCCCATGTAATTATATATAATTTATGTATAGAACAGATCACTTATAATCATCTAAAGTTGTGTGCTTTCTGCCTTAGAACAACACAATTATAGTAAACAAATTAAAGTACTTTAATTTTATTTTAATTTACAAGTAGTCTTACTTTTTTGGCTCGCGTCGTATATCTAGTTTACCTCCGTAGCACCCATAACATTCCCGACTGCAAAAAGCTCAGTGCATGCATTAGCTTCCATTAAATAAGCTCCACAACAAATACTTCCACAAGCAAACAGACAAGCACACACACACACATACAACAACGCGTGTGCTTGTCTAATGCTTCGTCTCGGTTACGTCGACGTCGGCGTCAGCGTTGGCGTTAGCGTCGTTACCGCATTTAAGTGGGTCATGGTTAAGTGTACTTCAGCCTCAGCTGCTAGCTGCGCTTGCGCTGTTCATTCGCTGTCTACGCATTACGCGCTCAGCTGTCGTTGGAACAGCGTCTAACTGTAACATCGCTCTCATCAACTTTTACTTGCATACTATACACACACACTCTCACCTACTGTCTCTCTTTTGCTCTGCTTGTCTTTCTCTTACTCAACAGGACGACATGGGGTTTAGTTCGCGCATGGACTGCTGCGGGCAGTTCGTTAAATACAGTTTGTTTATTGCAAACTTTGTCATGTTCGTAAGTTAATTAAATTAATTGCTTATTTGTGTGCATTTCAATGTTAAATTTATTTATTTTTCTTGCTTAGGTGGGTGGCGCCATTGTCTTCTGCCTAACACTGTGGACACTGGTGGATCGCAGCTTTGTGAATGAGCTTTTGGGTACGAATCTCTTCTCTGGCGCTGTCTATGTGCTGTTGGTCACATCGGTCATCATTTGCCTGGTCTCTTTCCTGGGCTGTGTGGGCGCTGGAAAGGAAGTCAAGTGTCTGCTGCTAACGGTGAGTAAACTGTTATACGCAACTGTTATAAACTCCAACTAAGCCAGTATAAGCTTTCAAGGGCATGGAAAGCTTACTTTAAGTGCTTTCCCGACTTGTCTTTAGTAGCCCACTGTTTACGTATTATCTTCACTTACTTTAACGTCCAAGTGTTTAACATTTGTTTACAGTATTTCATAATCGTGGCGCTGGTTTTCGTTACCATGTTAATTGGCGGCGTTTTGGGCTATGTTTTTCGCGAGCGTGTCCAACAGACCATGCGACAAGTAAGTGCCTTAGATTTAACACCTCAATCTTGATATATATTTTAACTATATCGACTTGATCAGGAAATGCGCTCCACTATGGCCTTGTACGGCAGTCGTCGAGAGATTACACAAGCGTGGGATCTGACGCAGGAGCGTTTACAGTGCTGCGGTGTGGACACCTGGCACGACTGGAACCGTTATGGACCCGTGCCGGAGTCGTGTTGTCAGGAACTTTTCGGTGGACAGCGCAAGGAGTGCACCATATTCCCCACCATTACAAATCTGTACAATCAGGGCTGTCTCTATGTGACGACCAATTTCATTAGGGATCATGCGGCCGTTATAGGCGGTACCTCCATTGCGGTGGCTATACTTATGGTAAGTATTCCCCATTACGATATATTATATATTTTTTCCTAAAAATCCACTTAATCCTACAGATCTTTGGCATGATATTCTCCTGTCTGCTATTCAATATGATCGAATAGCGCCACATCGGAGGAGCGAAGGCGAAGAATGGCCACGCTCTTTGGGAAACCCATTTGTAATTGTATCTTAAGAGTATTATCTGATTTGTATGATATGTTAGATCACCCACGCAGTTGATTCTGTGTTTGTATTATGTTATTTTATATAGTATGTATCTGAATAGTTATATAAATATTTGTACTCAATGTTCATGTTCTAATCGCGCCTGTTATCATCTGTTATTAACTTTTCGTACGTTTTGTTAGCGTTTAAGTAAGTGCCTAATGTCCATCCCCTATATACATATACATACATATATTATTTGTTAAATTTAAGTATCCTTTTCTATTAATTATAATGAATTTAAGCGCCTGCATATTGATTCAAATATTAAACATGTGTTGCATATAAAGTTAATATTACATTTTTGATAAAAGTTTGTCTACTAAGTGTTCAGCTTATGTTCTTGCCAGCCCTGGTATTTTATTTATTTATTGCACAATTTTTTAAGTGGAGCACAAATTGATCAATGTTAAAACAGCTGTGATCCGGTTTTTATGTGCAACCCCATTGAAGCTAGAAAAACGGTAAAAAGTTTATGCACTTTAAATATTTATCATTAATTATTTGCCATTCACTTGATTATTTGTATAGTAGATCAATGGAACAGTTGGTGATATTGCAAAAAAGTCAAACAGTAAATGAATGTCACGGAAACAATGGCAATGAAACACATAGATAATGTCGGGTTGAAATGACGGAAACGAAATGGAATGGAAACACACATGGAAACTTGAAAATTTTGCATTTTAAATGACAAGCAAGATTAAAAATGTATTTTACGTGAGCTAATACAAAAAGAAACAAATGGGATTGAAACACTTAAAGTGCTTGGAACAATATGTGTATATTGTACAATGGAAAAGAGACCCTATATTCATAACACATACAAAATGGATTTCAAATGAACTATTATATACTGAAACAAATGGAACTGAAACACTTAAAGTGCTTGGAACAATATGTGTACAATGTACAATGGAAAAGAGACCCTATATTCATAACACATACAAAATGGATTTCAAATGAACTATTATATACTGAAACAAATGGAACTGAAACACTTAAAGTGGACTGATTTAATTTATATACTGTACATCTACTTAATTTAAATTAAATCCGATATGTTTAGCATATTATGAATGAATTTTAATCGAAATTGCACACAAAGAAACAAATGGAATTGAAACACTTGATATGGGCAGTAACAATATGTGTATGGAATGGAAGAGAAACACTAACTGCATACGGCTTTTCAAAAAGATCAACAATTATGATTTACAAAGGAACAAGTGGAATTGAAACATTAAACTGAAAATAACTGACAAATGAATTGAATTGAAATTAAAGAAAATGGAATAGAAGTTTCTATTAGAAACACGATAATTGATTATAGACAGCTGAAAGCGACGAGTGTTAAATTAACAACAAAGTTTCTTAGTTCACAAACGTTAATTATAGTATTGAATATTTGAAATTTGTTCACTTATTATTTACAATTAAGTGTTATGTACAGATGGTATAGATTTAAGAGCTACACGTTAGCGAAAAGCAAGAAGCAACAGAGCCATACCCATTTGAACAGGTTCCATAAGGAAGGCTTGGAACAGCTCGAGGGTGTGTCATTCCACCATTCCCAATAGCCACCATGGAACGCGGGATTGGCACGCGCATCGGGAGTTGGAACACGAGCGCTTTTCTCCGCATTCAAACGGAACTGATGCACCTCCTGCTCAAGTAGCTCCAGCTGTAAAGGATACAGCTTGGCCAGATTGTATTGCTCGCAGGGATCCTTGGCCAGGTTAAAGAAACAGGGTGCTTCAAGTGGTTCGCAGATATAGATGGACTCCGTATGGTTCTGATCACTTAGCGGACACTTGTGAGTGGCTTCAGTACGCAGCTGTTCGATGCGATCGTTGGTCAGAGTATGACTACCCAACGCTAGGTGGACTTCCGAGGAAAGAACCTGCTGCACGTAGTAGCCACTGAGCGGATCATCCTCGTCAGCTGGCAAATCTCCCAGCCACTGATCGTATAATCCATCAAAGCGACTGCCATTCACATACTTCAGATTGTCCCGCATATACGAGGAGTAACCGAAGACATCGTCCAACACATGGAGTAATCTTCTCGGTTGCGGTTCCAACTTTCCACTCAACGTGGGCCACAAATTCACTCCATCCAAGTTGAGACGTTTGGGAAGTGGAACGCCAGCAGCTGCTGCCAGAGTGGGTAGCCAATCGATGGCATGAATCGCCTGATTGGACACATAACCTCGGTTCTTCAACAATGGACTCCAGATGGCGCCAGTCGAACGAATGCCGCCCTCCCAGGGAGACTCCTTTTGCTAAAGACGTTAATGAGCAAATTAGTTAGTTTACTCTGCTTAGTTAGTTGATACTTACGCCTCGATAGGGATGATTGGAACCCGCATTCGAGTGTATGCCTTGTGTGGGTGCTCCATTGTCCGAGTAGAGCAATACAATGCTGTTGTTGAGCATGCCGTGATCGGAAAGCGCTCTTATTGTCTGTCCTACACTCTTGTCCAGGCTGGAAATCATGCCTGAGGGAGAATTTTTAGAAGTTGAGGAAAAGTCCCTTTCTTTATACTCCACTCACCTGCATACGTGCGTCGCTTGGGATCCTTGATGTGGGAGAACTTGGCCACCTCCGCCTCGGGTGCCTGCATGGGATTGTCCTCGTTGCCAGTGTGAACTGCCAGGTGACTGAGCACCATGAAGAGCGGACGTTTCTTGTCATGCTGGGCAATCACACGTCGTGCTTCTGTTGTGAACGCCTCAGTGGCATAAGTGCCATTATCCAAGTTCCAGCGGTGCAAATCTCGACGGAAATCAATGCCTACCGAGTAATTCTTATAGAGCATATGATGTGTGTGATCGTAGTAGTCGATATAGCCATTGTAATAGCCATAATGATGGTCAAAACCACGCATTGTGGGTGTCATGTCTTTGCGCCAGAAGCCCAAATGCCATTTGCCTATCAGTTCGGTAGAGTAACCGGCATTGCGGAAAAACTCTGGCATCAGACGCTCTTCAAGCGGTAGGCCCCAAGGCTCATCGGGTATTTGCACATAGTGCTGCATCCCTGGATAGAAAGTTGAACATAGAGGTTATGTAGTGCAGCGGTTAAGGCTCACAGTGCACACACTGTTAATTTACTCTCGTGCTTACCTGTGTGTATGGGATACTTTCCCGTGAGCAGAGTCGCTCTCGAGGGTGTACAGAGATTGGGCACATAATGGCGATTTAGTATTATGCCATTGTAGGCCAGTGCATCAATATTGGGCGTTAGAATTTGATTAGAGCCATGGAAACTCGCATCATTGAAGCCCTAACAGCATAAATTAATTATTTTATGTTTCTTTTTAAACCTCAAAGTAATATTAATTCAGCAGTTTAAACTTACCATATCATCAATTAGTATTATGATTATATTTGGTTTGCTGGAGTGAATTATACCCTGGCATTGTCTTAGCCACAAGATAACGCTCAGCAAGAATCCCAGTGACACCATTTTAAATTGGCTCAATTATATTGTAAAATTAAAATAGCTACGATTGTCGAAATGAATATAAATTAAATAACGACAAACCTGCAGATAGTTAACAACTGATAAGCAGGTAAAATAAACCATTATTTTGGCAATAAAATCAAGACATTAACAATTAGCTTATAAGCTCAAAAATGTACTGAGAAAAAATTCTTAAAAATAAATATTTTTCTAAAATAAAAAAAAAATTGTCTCTAAAAAAATTAGACACTTAAATTGATAAATATTAAGAAGTATTAAAATAAAATTTAAATTGATCAAAAAACTATTAAATATATTTTTTAAAATTATAAAATAATGTAAATTAAAGATCAATTTATTAAAAATATTTTTAAAAATTATTAAATAATGTAAATTAAAGATTAAATAAAAAATTATTGAAATAATTTGAAATACTTTCTATTCGATAAACCCTAAATCTATTAAAATGATTAAATGATTTAGAGTTTTTTTTTATTAGTTTCAAATATTAAAATAATAGAGAACTATTAATATAAAAATAAAATAATATTTTATATCCTTTAAATTATTTATAAAAATAAATAAATATTAATGAATAAAAATACATTTCTAAAAAATGAAGACAATAAAATTAATAAATAAATTTAAGAACTTTTAAGATAATTTTAATAACTTTTTTTTAAATTTAAATAATTTAAAACTCTTCCTCATTCACGCACTCCTTAAGCAGTGAATAAAAAAAAATTACTGCTTAAAAAAACTTAATCATAAATAATGCATAATTTAAAAAAAATAGTATTTTTATTGAAAAAGTCATGAATAATTTTTAATTTCCCTAAGAAACCCAAAACCAGTTTTCCAAAACTTACTCAATCCGACTGAAACTAAGATATAAATCTAGCCTTATTAGAAATCGTTGCAATACTCGCTCGTTGCTTTGCTTAATTTTTTGGGGGCATTTCAAAATTATGTGGTGATAATTTACGGTTATGAACTGTACAGTTCCGCAAACTTATGACGAACTTTAACCCGTGCAACTAATGTAATTGTCTTAAGTATATATCGCTATGATAAACCCGCCTCTTTACGACTCTGAGCCAGTTTTTTATTGTTGTGAAAATGCCGTTGCAATTGTCTTGTAGCCATTAAATAATGGACTACGATATGTCTAGCTTGAGATATGAGTTTTGCATTCAATTGCATAAATTCACTTGTAAACGGTTGAAAGAAATACTAAAGTTTCATTCTGACCTTGTCCGATCGGTGAATAAGCCATACAACCAGCCAACAGCTTACAACCAACTGGGAACAGGTGTTGCAACTGGGAACAAGGTCATTAAAATTCTTAGTCACCTCAAAGGAGTTTCATTCATCGAGTTTATCTTATTGTTTTGTTCTTTTCATAAACTTTTTTTAATTTATAAGTTAACTGCTGATTAGCAGCACGATCGTTGGCAATGTCATTGACTGGTTTTAACTTAGTCTTGGGGAATTTCAGCACGCTCCATTGAACTTGTAACTCACTGGTCTGCTTTATTTTATTGTTTTACTTTATTTACTTATTTTTTGTCACTTAAATCACCAGTGTGGATTTATTTAAGTAACTTGAGTTCAACCAAGCTGACTTCATTGGGCAGCAGTTTGAGCAAATTATTGCACTGTCAGTTTAAAATATATTTTACTGTTAAAAAATTAACAAAAAAAAAAAAACACTGCCCTAGCAATTATTGTTGATAAAAGGTCTTAAAAAATATTTGTTATTTTGCTTAAAAACAATTTTATTTATTTCTGCAGCGTTGCTCAAATAATTTTAACTTTAAATAATTGGTAAAAAAAAAAAGAACAATTAATTTTAATCTTTAGTTTGTTTAATAAATATAAAATTAGCATTATTTAATTGTATAAATATATAAATAAAATATTTATACTGTATATTTAATTGCTCTTCTTTTTAATTAATTGTTAGAAGTACTTCAATTTAGCTTTAAAAATCGCTTCTATTTCTATTTTGAATAAATAATAAATAATTTCTGATTAAATTTAATCTCATGAATTAATTTGAGCAATAAATAAATAAATGACAGTCAGATAAGCTATGTTTTATGTAGCTAAAAGAAATAGTTTACTGGCGCATAAAAATGTTCTAAGCTCAAAAAATATTATTATTAAATTTTCATTAAAATTGTAATATTTTCTATCAGACTCTAAATTCTAATCTTCATTTTATTCAATATTATTATTTTATATTATTATAATAATATTATTAGAATAGATGTATTGAAATTTACTTCATTATTTAATTTAACAATTTAACTAGAATTTATTGCCTTCACTTTACATAACATAAATTTAATTGTTACATTTAAAAGTTCACTACTCAACATTTTTAAAATTTTTCTTTGACACAACTTTATGTTGGCATTTTCCTTAATTAATTAAGTGTTCACACTTGTTTGGCTTTTCTCAGTCTACCAATTTATTTGGCCAACTTAACGAGCTGCAAACTGTTTAACGATCTTCGTTAGGATCGTTGTCACTGGCAGTTTCGCTTGACGTGTTCGATTGCCAAATGTTTTTTCCCTTGACTAAACATTTCATCACTTTTTGAGCATAACATTTAAGCATACTTTTCCACCACTTTAGTATTTGTTTTTCTTCTGACTTGCCATTTGCAAAACTCCACCCACACACAACACACAGCACACACGCGGACGCGAACGGTGGGGAAACCAAACAAAATTTACAACAAATATTTGATCTGAACTTTGCTGATCCTTTCAGCAGCGTCGATTTCACGCGACTGAAGCCGCTACTCGCAGCCACTTGCCGTTTTAATGGGTAATGTTTAATAGCTGTGACGTCACACGAGCACAACGAACACAACGAACGGTTAATACGAGTTGCGATTCGGGCACGACGACTGTGCTATATTTTACACTTGGAGAAACCAGCACTAAGTGTTGATAAGCAGCTGTTTTATAGATGGTGTAGATAGAGCGAAAGAGGGAGAGCGAGAGTGAGAGAGAGATAGGTAGTGATCGCGAGTAAACTAACTTAATGTTGCGCGCTTTTTTATCACGTATACGCCAAGTGACTCAATGTTGTCGATGGTCAGGGCTGCGTTTTGGCGGACAAAACTCATCTCTTTAATCTTGTACTGATTAAACAAGTTTTAAAAGAACCAAGTCACCTACTTGTATGGAAAAAATTAACTTAACTTGCAGCTGTTATTTAAAAGCGATTTTCGAGTTGTGTTTGGTTATAAGAAACTTCTATATAAATATTTTTAAATATATAACTGATAAGTCTGTGACAACTGCAAAATATATATACATATTCAATAATGCTAATGTGCCTTTTTCAATTTGTTTGTTACAGTTTAGACAACAGTTAAAGTTATGCAAAACTTAAGTCGTGTCAAGTATTTTGTTATACTTGTAATAAAAACTTTGAATTGTTTAATAATTTATTTACTCATAGATAACTGATGTCATAACTCTTGGGCAGAAATAATAGTTAAACAAAGTTTTCTTTAAAATAAGCTCAATAGAACCCCCTACTTCTAGACCCTCTACGGGGTCTAAAAAGCTTGTTGATAAGATACACAAATTTTGATTTCCTTTTGTATGACAGTTCGTTAGAAGAAACGATTAGGTGCTGTATAAAAATAAGTGTTTTTTAAGTATAGCATCTAAGACTAGACTAGACAAAATGCCTTTTATTTATTCATTTGTTTAATTCCTGAATTACTTTTACCATCGATTGCCTATAAATAGTTTGTGACGAAGCTAAAATCATAAAATATAAATTTAATCAGTTGACATCGATTTAATTCATGAAATTCAATTCAAGTAGTAATTCCCCTATAAAAAATCTAATCAATTGGAAAGCAGAAACTGTTAAGATAAAAGAATTCTATAAAAGCCACTCTGCGCAGTCTGGAGCTATCATTATTACCACAAAACTCAAGAGATGTACAAGGCTGCCGTTTTCCTGATCATCGCACTCTGCGGAGTGGTCTACGCCGTTCCCTCACAATACGGTGAGTAATCCTAAATATAATTGAGTTTAAATAATATTATAAATTAATTCATTTCATAGATACCCAAGAAGTTTGGGTGAATGGCAACCTATCGTATCCTCTGCCCACTAACATTTTGATCGGTGGAGTTGATCCATTTGGCTACAAACTCTACGTGGGTCGGGTAAACTATTCCGGAACAATTGTGCCCTGTCGTGTAGTGGCGGAAACAGGAATCGCCAGTTGTGCTACGGAATTAATTCCCTTTACAACCAGAACTTATCAGCTGCTAAGTATCAAGGACAATACGGATTATGAGTGGATTCGCAGCTACGATGGACATCTGGAGGAATATGCTCTGTCGGTGGGCACATCTCATTGGAACGAAAGGGTATTCATTTGTCGAGTTCACACAGATGGAGGTATAATCATCGGATCCTTATTCCTCAGTACCAAGGCGTGTCACGTGCAAAATCATGCTTACACTTGTATTCACTCCTTTGACAAATATGAAGTTTTGGTAGCTCTACCAAAAGGTTTTTAAAATTAAGAATAAATAACTTAAAATGGTATTTTATTTAAAGATTATTTTTTACTGATATAACAGGTAGCATTATAATATTTATTTCTTTGACGAAGGTGCACGATGTAAGGAATCACTTAATAAAGTTTTCATAGAGTAAACTTATAGTAAATATACTTTATGGGGTCTGCCACGCCTACTGCTGCCTGTTCAATACAAACCCAATATACTCTTGCAGAGAGTAAAATAATTGTACAATAATTGTTAACCTTTCAAGCTACTACAAAATATATTTACTAAAGATCTTATTAAGTCTGTGAAAACTCCACTTTTTAAAACCATAAAAAATTAATTAGGCTCAAAAATATTTGTTATTTTTATAAAGACAGTTTTATTTTCAATACACTTGCTTACATTTTCTTTTTATAACGAATAATTTAATTTAAAAGTGGTACCCAACGAGCGGGAGTCCACTTGCGAACGAGCACCTCGTACTTGTCGAGCTGCCTCAGGGGCAGATTGGCGTATCGGATGATGCAGTACCTCTGGGGCAAGAGCAGAGTTCCAATGAAGAGAGCATTGTCCACTCTACCACGACAAATGTAGACACGGTCATTCGTGCTGCTCGTTCCAACGGACACGGCGTTCTTCTCCCTGTACCCATCGAAGCTGTGAATCCAGTGGTAGCTAACGGTCTCATTGGCCACCAACACTTCATAGGAGGCTGCTGTGTTGGCCAAGGTCTCGGTATTGTAGGAGGCAATTCCGGTTTCGGCTACGACACGAGCGGGCAGGATGGAGGAGCTGTAGACGACACGTCCAACGAAGTTATCGTAGCCATCGGGATCGAATCCTCCGAGCACTGCGTTCTCAGGGAAGCCCTTGGACTTGTCGTTGAGAACCCATTTATCCGTGTTGTCGTAGACTCCACACTGGATACCAACCAGTAGCTGGGCCAGGACCACAGCCAGGAGTGAGATGTGCTTAGCGGAGTACATGGTGAATACTGTCCGGTAATTGATCGAATTCGTTACTGAGAACTTCGGCACTAACTTTGGGTTTATATACAAAGTCAGAGGTTTCCCTGGCTGATTAGGGTCTGTTCTGGGGTGTTAACTTTTTGATATAGAGTGATTGATAAGATATGAAGAAATTACCGTTAATTTCGTGACATGAGAAGAAACGTGTTTTGTAAAAATGATTGACTTAATACCGTTAGTTTGCTATCAGAAGAAAGGGAATACAATGGAAAAGATTGTGGTCCCTATTGATATGTTTAGCCAGGGAATCACTTTTGCCACTTGTCTTTAATCTAAGGACCACAGATAAGCTAAAAATAGATTGTGACAGGATTTGAGCTTCAAATACGAAATTTAATCAGCTGTCATCAATTGCATCCACAGTTTTCTTATCAGCGATATCTTATAATTTATGATGCTTTAAGAACTGTTTGATATTTTAAGAATTGTCAGTTAAGCACATTTGAAGACTTCTATAAATGAAGTTCGGCACAAGCCTTTAGTATCAGTCTGCGCTAAACTTCCAAACATGAACAAACTTGTAGTTTTCCTGATCGTCGCCATCTGTGGAGTGGTGTACGCCGTTCCCTCCCAATTTGGTAAGTAATTCCAAGTGAAATTTAATTCCGATATAATTATAATTAGTTTATAATTCATTTTACTAGATAGCGAGCAAGTTTGGGTGGCCGGAAACCTATCGTATCCTCTGCCCACAAATATTCTGATCGGCGGACTTGATTCCTTTGGCTACAAACTCTACGTGGCTCGTGTGAACCATGCGGGAACCATTGTGCCCTGTCGTGTGGTGGCGGAAACAGGAATCGCCAGTTGTACCACGGAGGCGGCTCCTTTCACGACCAGAACTAGCTATGAGCTTCTGACAACGAAGGACAACACAGATTACGAGTGGGTTCGCAGCTATGATGGACATCTGGAGGACAATGCTATTTCAGTGGGAACTTCTAAGTGGAACGAAAGGGTGTTCATTTGTCGGGTGCAGACTGACGGAGGTATCGTTATTGGATCTTTGTTCCTGACCAAGAAGGCGTGCCTACTTCAGCCCTTTTCATACGACTTTGTGCAATCATTTGAGAAGTATGAAGTTTTGGTGGCTCTTTCCAAAAATAATTGAACTTTTCATTACAATTAACATAAATGAGTTTTTATTTTAACGAAATACAAAATGAATGCTGTGTACGTTGGTTTATTTAGTGAATTATTAGTAAGAAGTTTGAACATCAGTATAAAAAAAAGTATGTAATTAAAATTGAAAAGAAAGTATGTATTGTAAACGTAAGAAAGTTCTAACATAAAGCCATAGCATTCTCCGGGACCCGATTACTAAGCCCATCATTGCCTATGAACTGCCTGCGAGAGGGCGTCCGGCTTAACCTCACTCTACCTAAACGTAAGAAAATTGTATGATATTGGTATTTGATTGTTTGGTTATCGGCAGATTTATTTCTCAAGTTGAGAGAGAAGGGTCAGAGCACGTCTGCATCTCATCACAGTTACCCGATAAAGAGAAGGAATCAAGATCAGTCTTATTCTAATATCGTCCTGCGCGAAGGTTTTTCACACTTATGCTAGACAGCACTACATAATTAAAACCTAACATAACTTGATTAACGATCTAGCGGCAATCACTTTACTGACTTATTTAAAACAGCTTACAATATTTATTTCTATTATCTCTGTACAAAAGAGACTGCAGCTCTGAGATCTACAATGTGCAAATTTTATAACTCAAACTAGACCCTACTCTTTAATTTATTACTACTCTTTCTATTGCTCATTTACCTTTTAAATAAGCAATTTTCAACCGATTTTTTCCTATGGAAGGTGAGGAGTAAGGATAGTAATAATGGTATCATACACAAAATAGGTGAGGCTGGTTATCGTATCCAAACTCAACAAAGACTTTATGTCTTTGATCACGAGTAGTAGTAGTAGTAGTAGAGTGTTAGAGCAGTAAAGTAGTAGTAGAGGAGTAGAGTAGTAGAGTAGTAGAGTAGGAGTAGAGTAGTAGAATAGTAGAGTAGTAGTAGTTTAATAGTTTGTTAAACCTTAGTTATGGCTTAATCAAAACACTTTTT
Source organism: Drosophila nigrodunni (assembly GCA_020829145.1). NCBI lineage: Eukaryota > Metazoa > Arthropoda > Insecta > Diptera > Drosophilidae > Drosophila > Drosophila nigrodunni. The sequence goes on from JACVCZ010000003.1 coordinate 11,454,402, forward strand.
CAGCATAACTTGCAAACTACTGAAGCTATCGCGTTTAAATTCGCACAATCTTTTTATGGCACCATTATAAGAATTCTCACCAAATTAGGTCCAGATCGGACAACTTTTTCTAAAGCTTCCTATCTTTTTTGCAAGTTTTGTAGTAAAAAGTTTTTTTCTATTAAAATCAAAATCGCATAATTTTTTATTTGACAAGACGGCTTTATTTTAATTTCAAATTAATTTAAAAGTGGTACCCAACGAGCGGGAGTCCACTTGCGAACGAGCACCTCGTACTTGTCGAGCTGTCTCAGGGGCAGATTGGCGTATCGGATGATGCAGTACCTCTGGGGCAAGAGCAGAGTTCCAATGAAGAGAGCATTGTCCACTCTACCACGACAAATGTAGACACGGTCATTCGTGCTGCTCGTTCCAACGGACACGGCGTTCTTCTCCCTGTACCCATCGAAGCTGTGAATCCAGTGGTAGCTAACGGTCTCATTGGCCACCAACACTTCATAGGAGGCTGCTGTGTTGGCCAAGGTCTCGGTATTGTAGGAGGCAATTCCGGTTTCGGCTACGACACGAGCGGGGAGAATGGAGGAGCTGTAGACGACACGTCCAACGAAGTTATCGTAGCCATCGGGATCGAATCCTCCGAGCACTGCGTTCTCAGGGAAGCCCTTGGACTTGTCGTTGAGAACCCATTTATCGGTGTTGTCGTAGACTCCACACTGGATGCCAAGCAGTAGCTGGGCCAGGACCACAGCCAGGAGAGAGATGTGCTTAGCGGAGTACATGGTGAATACTGTCCGGTAATTGATCGAATTCGTTACTGATAGCTTCGCCACTAACTTAGGGTTTATATACGCTGTCCAAGCTGATAAGAGCCAGAGCTATTATATTAAGGGGGTTAACATTTGCACTTATCTTTGATTAGATACGATGTTCTTAGTTTCGGTTTCAGTTTCGATTTCAAGACAGGAACTAACGTGTTCCTTTGATGAAATGTTTAGAGACCACAATATCAGCAGAATGTGATTCAGACTGTCCAATAAGTTTTGTGTTATGAATTGTGGTCCCTAATCTGGGAATCACTTTTATCAACAAAAAAAACTGTTAGGCGCTGATCGTTAACTGTTTGTGACGATTTAATCGCAATAAAATATTATTTAATCAGTTGTCTTGAATTTCATAGAATTTTGCAAAGAAATTGATGGAGACTTACTCAACTGATATGTTTGGAACTATGGGCATTTGTAATCCCTTTTTATCTAGGGAGATTTCTTTTGAATGTAAACTACCTGAAATTATATGGCTAGTTAGTTCTAGGAATTGGTAAGTAACGAAAATAGAAAATTTTAAAGTGTGACAAAATTGTTTGTTTGAAAAACTTTACTTAAATCTAGGTTAAAATATGTTATTGTAAATTTAATATATTATTTGGAATATATGGGTAATTCTGTAGTATCAAACGTGACATTCGTACGCATTCAAAGGACGAAAAGCAAATGTCAAATCATTATTGCTATATCGATAAATAGTGGATCTTATAGCTCTTGATTAGCACTATAATTGGTGCTAAGGATGATTTTAGGCAAGTGCCCGTTTTCAAAAAAAATAGAAAAAAAACCGAAGAAAAGTCGCTTTAGAAATGAACAGTTCAACCACAGATTTTAGCGAAACCTTAACTAATAATTTCTTACAAATAACTTTAAAGTATTAGAAATTGAAACATTATAATAATGTTTCTTATTTGACTCAAAAATATTGAGTAGTTTATTATTTAATTAAGTTTTAATCAGCTTCGCAAGTGACGGGTCGAATGTGACATTTTTACGAACATTACCATGATAATATTATTAATACAAGGATATGCGCATAATGAGTATAGTAAGAGTACATGTTCTTATACAAATTTTCATTATTGAGCGATTTTTCCTATTGGAGCTTTAGGCTATAGTTGTCTGAGTACGGGGTCTTAGGACTATGGGACAGAAAACTTTAGGGAATCGTTAAATTTAAATACTTAAATTTAATATATCCTTTAAATTGTCTACGCTCTGACAGAAACTATATTTATTTAATTTACTTCATGATTCAAAAATGTTATTTAAACAAATTAGCGTAATACTTTAACTATACAATGGAACGTTTTAAAATAAAGCAACTAAATTTAATCAAATATTAAAAAAATGTAATGCCTATTTTAAATGCTTCAAATATTTAAAACTCTAAATGTTTTACATACTTAAATGTTTCTGGTATTAGTTACTACGTGCTGGAAAATCACTCACTTAGATTTCTGATTAGGAAAACGAGAAAGAGAAGGAGCAAACAACAGTTATTTCTGCTCTGATTACTCGTCTTATCAATTAAGCATTTTATAGTAATTCCCCTGTCAAATGGCTTATCAACAATCAGTTGAAATTTGATAATCGTTGCCTATAAAAGTAGTTCGCAGCAACCCCCATTAGTATCAGTCCTAGGAGAACTTCCAAACATGTACAAACTTGCCGCTTTTCTGATCGTCGCGCTCTTCGGAGCTGCCTACGCCGTTCCCTCCCAATTTGGTAAGTAATTCACACTATATATAATTCCGATATATTAACTGACTGATAATTCATTTTTCTAGATACCCAGCAAGCTTGGACGGCTGGCAACCTGTCGATTCCTGTGCCCTTGAATGCTCTCGTTGCAGGATCTGATCCCTATGGCTTCAAACTGTATGTGGCACGTGTAAACTTTTCTGGAACTATTGTTCCTTGTCGTCTGGTGGCTGAATCAGGCGTTGCCAGTTGTACCACAGAGTCGATTCCTTTCTCGACCAGAACCAGCTATCAGCTCTTGAAAACCAAGGAGGATATGGACTACGAATGGGTGCGCAGCTACGATGGACATTTGGAGGATTATGCTGTTTCAGTGGGTACTTCCCAGACGAACGAAAGGGTATTCATTTGTCGCACTAGACTGGATGGTGGTGATGTCATTGGATCTCTGTTCCTGTCCAAGAAGGCGTGTCTTATTCACGCTCAATCCGAGTACATTTACACGGTACACAAGTATGAAGTTTTGGTCGCTGTGCCCAAACTGAATACAACTCAGTATTATCATTAATGGAAATGTGCTTGAAACATTTCAAAAATAAATAGAACTTGTAATATTTATTAAAAACGAAGTTGGTTTTATTTGAATAACGAAAAGTTGCTAATTAATTAAATACCTCGTTTATTTCTGTTTTTTAATCATTTTATTTGGCTTATTTATCTTTGCAATTTAATTTATACAATGCGGTTTTTCGTTTCAATATTGCAGTTTCTGTTTTTCATTCTCATCATTTTATTTTGCACTTACAAATTGCTTAATTTCTACATTTTATTTATTATTATTTATTCTCTTGCTTCATATACGTGAAATCCATTGATTGTTTCGTATATTTGATCTTTTATTTTTATTGTATATATATTTTCTTCTCTTTTTTTTGTTACTTTAGTTTAGCTTTCTCTCTTTAGGATGTCTGTCTCGCAGTTTGGAGTTTCGTTTAATTGGTTACTGCCTCCCCCGGTTGCACTGCCCCGCCCCCTTTCAGGATGCTGTATCTGTATCTGTTTCTGTATAATATATATTTTTAAATAATAATTTATAGCTAATACATGTATATTTTTTGTATATTATATTCATAATCAGTTTTTTTTGTTTGCTTTTAAAAAGGACTCGCAATATTCCAGAAACTCTAGTGGATTGGTTAAAAATAGCCCTAACCAGATGGGGCTGATGGATGACTAACCTATTGAACTATCAAACGGTTCGCTGGTTGGCTGACTAACTGACTGAGGGTAAATAGCTCTGATTGACTGATTGGCTGACAAACGGTTCTCACACAATTGTACATAAATAATCGTATATAAGTTGTAAAAAAATATAATAATTCGTGTTGGGTCTGAGGCGGTGGTGGAGATGGAGGGTAACATAAACACATAGCAATTGGCCTTATTTTCATAGATGGAAGGGTTATGGGAATAACGCCTTCCGGTTGTTCGATTCACACACTTCCGTACTGGATTTTTAAATGCTACGCAGAGGCCTTGGGCAGGAGCAGTGTGGGGTGTGCATGTGGTTCTGGTTCTAGTTGTGATTGGTGGATTGTGGTCTCTTCATTTTATATGGATTATGTGGTTTCGCCCTTGCCGCTGTCATCAGCGGATTCGGTGTCATCCGCTGTAGCAGCAGCAGCTGATTTCGCAGAGACAAGTCCATTGTTGTTCTTGCATTTAGTATTGACATTATTTTTGCTAATCGCAGCACTGTCGCCGTTGCCCTTTTCCTGATTTTGTTCCTGTTCCTGATCATCATCATCAACATCCTCGTCATCCTCATCCTCGTCCTCATCTTCTTCATCCGAATCTGTGGGCAAATCCTCGGTTTCCAAATCGAAATCATCATCATAGAAATTTGCATCCAAACCAGACTCTGTACTGGGCTTAACCGTAGGCTTTAGACAGTAATCCTCGAGTGTCATTGGCACCACAATTCCCTCACGTTTCGCCTCCGCATTGGCAGCCAGCGCCTGTTTGCGTATAATGTTCGGATACTCGTTGTCCTTACCCTGTGTGTAATATTGAAACTTTAATGCAAACAATTGGTGAATCTACATGACTTACTTGGGAGTCCCGCCATCGGCGATACATCACCGACGCATCCACATTGGCCGGCGAGTATGTGTTTGGCTCATTGAGGAGCGATATAACCGATAGCAGAATGGTGCGAACATTTTGCGTTGGATTCCAGCGTTCGCAGGGCAGCTCTCCGCTTTGCGGATCGTCCACAGGTGGATGCAGTATGGATATGCAAAGATCACCGTTCTCATAGACATTCGGATGCCATACCTTGGTGAGGAAGCGTATGGATGGCGGCGAATATGGATAATCATGTGGGAATTTCATATGAGCCTTGAAATAACCACCCTGATAAAGTGTATCCGGTGGCCCAAAGATGGCAACCTCCCATTCAAATAGATTATCATCGTTCATGAGCTTCACACGAAATCCCTCCACTGGCTCCTCCTGCAGTGACTTGTACTCCATGGCCAGTGCACGTACCGCCGAGCTGCTGGGCGTCGTCGTTGTGAGCGCTGCTGTTGTTGTTGTGGCTCCCGATCCGGCTCCACCGGCGGCCATCAACGCCGACGACGCATTTTGCGATGTGGAGGCAGCGGTGGTCATTTGTTCACCTACGAATTGCAGTAGCAAAAAACAACAAAATGATTTTCTATTCGGCAGCGTTATTAACAGTGTTAATGCGTGTGAGTGTGCTTGAAATATATGTGTATCAGGCGTACAGGGTCAATATCTTATACGTAGACGCTAACGCTGACGCTGACAAAGGCAAAGAGTCAGAGAGGGGAGCAGTAGCAGCAGCAGCAGCAGCAGCAGCAACAACGACAGCGACGACAACGTTGACGGATTCAAGGTGAGCAGCGGCACTCACACATAAGTGTGTGTGTGTGTGTGTGAAAAGTGTATTTGCGAATGAAACTTAAAAAATTTTGGATAAGCGATTGGGCCAAAATAGATTGCGCGTCTTGTCAACTTCTTTCACTTTTTATTACTACAAACAATAGTTGTAACGTAATTATCTATTTACAGCAAGATGAGCACTATGATTTCTTGCGTTGTTGTTGTTCTGGATGGTATTGAAGTTGTTGTTGTTGCTGTGTAGCAGACAACAAAATAATTGAGACAAACAAAAAAAATTATACGAATAAGTGTGTGTCACGGGTGCTGTATTTAGCTTAACAGCCTACTGCGTTATACGTACTTCTTTTGGCTAATGATCTTGCAGTGAAGATGTGTATTGTATATTGGCCGATTTGGTTTTTTTTTTATTATTTCTTTGCTTGCAACAATTTCACTTTACACATATTCGCCATAATTAGAGATTCGATACTATTCATTGCAGGCAGGGTGACCATTTTGAGCATCGGCATCGAGTATTATTTCAAATGAATAAATTACTCACTTTAATCGTTTATCGAATAAATATTTCTCCTATAGTCTTAAAAATTGGTGACTGGTGAAAAATGCATCGAAATTGCATTATTAACATTATCGTTTAAGTTCAGCTTGAATTTTCAAGCTTATCGATAACAAACTTAATGCTGGCAACTTCGGCTTAACAGCGCCTTAACGCTGCCAAACTGAGTACTGGATGACAGTTAACAGCTGTTTAATTCGAACTTAAGTTTTAGAATACCTATTTTATGATTTGTAAAAACATATTTATAAGCCTTTAATTGTTTTAACTAATAAGTGACCTAAATTGACAATAATATTCCAAAACTTAAACGATTCAATAAAAAACAACGATGAAACCGATTAACGATTGTGGCATGTTTTTTCCAGACAAAATGAATGCCCATGTTAATAACATAATTGCAAACTGTTAAGGCGTTGTGGTATGCGTGTGTAGTGTTAAGCAACAGTGAACAAAAAGTGCTGCGAGTTGCAAGTCGTGTGTGCGTGCGGAGATGTGAAAATTAATTTAAGAGCCACGAAAACTAACCAATTTATTTAATATAAAAAAGCAACAACAATCAGCCGCGTTCTTTCACTTTAATGTGGTTGTGGGTGAATTTCAAGTTTGTTCAATATGCTACGACGCGACGTGCAATCTAAGCTTAAACTGTGAAGATTCTAAAAGAGAGAAAAAGAAGAAGTAGCAAAAGCAAAAGCAAAGCAAAAAAAGTGCATACAGGAGTGGCTGCTGTGGCTGCGCGAGCATAAAAAATTGAAATTGCCAAATCAAAGCAGGCATACACACACATATACCTATATACAAACATACATAAAATAAAGATCTTGTCATATTCAATTAACATTCGAAAAATCGTAACGAACAAAATAATTAACTACTACGTACGAAGAAAATTCAAACAACGCCCAAAACAAAAAGTAACAGAAACAAGTACGAGGAGCTGAGCAAAGCAGAGGAGAGCGACAACAACGACAACAACGAAAGATAAATGCATACAGATACAAAATAGCAACAGCAGCAAAAACACAACTACAACAACGCAGTTACATTCCAGTGGAAAGTAAAGGGGAAACAGGAACATGTTTTTGGCCAGCATAAAACAGCATAAAATTGTGAGCGAGCACATTTTTCTGTGAAAAACGAACGCTCTAAAGAAAAGCGCTGCCCACACACACACAGTTATATATATACACATATATATATTTATATATACACACACACGCAAACGTACGCAGGCAAATAAACGCACGCATACCAACAGGCAAACGCTCACACATATACACACAATCGCTCGCACATAAACACATACACACACACAATGTCCAGCTGGGCTGAACGCGTGCATAGACGCGCCGCGGATTTAGGCAACGTTGTCACCTCCTGCGGCCATCCAGCGACAGCTCCCGGCTACCCCTACCGCCTGGAAAAGGTCAAGTTTGGAGTGCCACTGGAGGAGGTATGCAAGCACAACAACAACATTCCGGGGCCGCTGCTTGTGCTGATATTAAAATTGAACAAGGAGTCGCCCAATCGACGCGATGTTTTCCGTGCACCTGGCCATCAGGCCTCCATGAAGAAGCTCATTCATTTCCTGCAAGCGGGTCGACTCGTTAACGTTGATAAGTATTCGGTGTTCACAATTGCCAGTGTGCTTAAGAAGTTCCTGCGCAAGATACCCAATGGCATCTTCGGACGCAACGGTGAGATGGAACTCTTTGCCATTAACGAGCTTCAGAACGAATCCGAGCAGACGGACCGTTTACACAGGTGAGTCGTCATTTTTATCAATTACATGACGTGACACGACATATAATAGTTGGGAAATGACCAGAGGTCTCTGAACTATCGAAACATATCGAGTGTTGTAATTGTCATACACACACAGAACTTAGTCAGCTTAAGCAGCGTATTTAGTATCGTGTTAACACGCGACCATCTCTAGTTTCGTCAATGTACTCATCTTGTGTGAATGTGAGTTTTGTTTGTATGTATATTGTAACTAGCTTGCGGTAAACTTGCTGAACCGGATCTAGATTTGGTTGCAGCTCAAGAATCTGCGCTACACGCTGGCTTTTAGGAGTGGGGGATTGGGTGGAAAAGAGGAAGAGAAGGAGGACGGAACGGAAGGGGAGGTGCGGTTGCGGGTGCTACGAATTTAGTTGAAATTAAGTGAAAAGCGTTGACTCTATGCTACTGTGCTTCTTGCTATTATTATTATAACCATTATTATTATTATTTTGTTGCTGTTTTTGTTGTTATGTTTCACGCCCGTTTGACTCGGCACTTGTTGACACATTTGCCAGATTTTCACCAATTTTCACTCGAGCGCTAAGCGCAGGCGACAAAATTGCCTTTCGGAAGTGCAAGAAGTATCAGCAATTGGATGGGGTTGGGTGAGGGGGAGGTGAAGGAATCGAGTACTTAGTTTGCAGCTGTAAATTGAATGTTTTGCTTGCTCGTTTGCTTTGCTTTGCTTTGTTGCTGCAATCGATTTCTAACCAAACTGAATTAGAGCATAAAGCGTGGGCAAATAGACAGCGAGAGACGGGCAGACACACAGACAGACAGACCCACGCATGCTCAATTAAAATAAAACGAAAATGTTGCAGTTATTATGAGTTACAATCGTTTTTGTTGTTCCTCTTTTTTTTTTGTTTTTTGCAATGTTTATTGCATTACGAATCGTCGTGGGTGGGAGGTGGGAGGTGAGAGGGAGTTAAAGTTGGTTGTGCGTGAAGTGAGCGGCGATTGCAATTAACCATTAACAATCACAATCGATACTATCTATTGCTATTTTTATCGAAACAGAGGCAGAGGAGTGGGAGTTAAGGAAGCGTTGCCAACTTCATGCTAATGAATTTGGCATTTGACAGATTGCAGCCGCTTTATAATTGTCTATTTCAAGTAACTATAACTAACTGAATACTAATTTGATTTGGTTAAAACACTCGCTGCCACTTTGATCGATGAGGATGAAATGTTGCTGAATGCGGCAAATGCGTCAGCAATAGCAGCAGTAGCAGCAGCAATAGCAACACTGTTACATTAATGCTAATGTGCGTGTAAACAAATAACGTCAGCAATAAAACATAAATTTTATTTTGGACAGTGGCAGTGGCAGTACATGCGTAAAAATCGACCGCCAAATTATTTTCTCTTCTTCATATCGGAGCAGAGGCTCTCAGACTTCAGACCTGGCAGTCAGTTCGATTCAAACGTAAATTTCATTTTGGTTACTGTAAACTTTGCGCCCGTGGCTAGCATACAATTATATACACATTTATTGTTGTAATTGTTTATGTGCTGCCGTTGCCACTGTTGCTTACCTTTCTTTTGTTTATTTACATTTTAGGGCAGACGCAGGCCGCCAAACCAAAAACAGCACAGCAGTAACAACAACAACAACAACAACACATTAAGCAATCGCAATCAGATTCGTTGCCGAATCAAACAAATGCGCGAAAATAGCGACTTTGCTGCTGAAACATTTATAAATAGATATAGATAGAGAAAGAGACGCGCGTTTGAAACTTTGTATCAATTAACGTAAACGTAAAACGTAAGAGCGACCCAGCAGTTCCTGCTCTTTTCTACGCGCCCACCAATCCCACTCCCTCCGCCTCCCTCTAAACACTATTGGCACTCAATTCAATCAGTTGGCACATCGTTTAAATTTCTATTGTTGTTGTTAGTGTTGGTGTTGTTGTAATTGCTGTTGCTGCGGGTGTTGCTGTTGTTATTATTATTGTGGCAGACGAGCGACGACGTCATTGTTGCACGTTTTTGCAATAGACTTATATTATATGCCATAGACTATACATATACAATCTGTGTATGTGTGTGTATGTTTTTTCTGCAGATTTGTTTGTAAATTACACGCTACAACAACACTTGTAAATCTAAGCAAAACTGCTGCGCTGTCGACGTCAGCGCTGACGTCGCTACGTTTGTTGCTTGAGAAAGTTTTCGATTGCACATGAGCTTGCTCTCTTTGCCTAGCACTCTCTCTCGCTCTCACTCAATACATTTGCTGTTCCTGTGGCTCCAACTTGTTGCCTGGCCAAAGCTTTTTCAAAGCTTTCAACGAACGCCTGTTGCTCTTGAAAATGTGAGTATGCGTCTTTGTACTTGGCAGAAGCTTAAGTATTCACAGTGCACTGAAATTAAAGCTTCTAATTGAAAGAGTTCAAGTATTATAAAATTTCAAGCTGGCTGCTGCAGTGCACCCAAAGCAATTGTCATTTAAGATAACTAAAAATAGACGCTGTTCATTTAAGACTAAGACAATCATGTTGGTTATTTAGTTATTGTCGCGCCAGCTGCCTGTCAAACCATGTCGGCTAATAGACTATTTGCACAATTGCCTGGTCGATTGGGTTGCCTGCCTGCATGTGTCACGGATATACCGAGTTTTAGGACAATGCTTAGGGTAAAAACCGACAACTGTGCGAATATCGGATAAGTGCAAAAAATAATGCAAAAATTGCCCACTTTTGTTGTGGGCCTCGACTAGACAAGCTGCAAAAAAGGGGCAGGGACACAGGCGAAGTCGGAGACAGTGACAGTGACAGAGACGGAGACAGAGACAGAGAAGAAGATACGGTGTAACAGAGACAGAGAGGGAATACAGGGAAACAGTTTACAACAAAAGCCGCATTGTCCAATGCATTAACAAGAGACGTCTTGGACTGGACGTCTGTTTGGGTCTATTTGCAATATCGACTGATGTTCACTTCCTGATTATTATTACATTATGTAGTCAGTCACGGGCTGCAGAGAATTGTCTTGTTTTTCTTTTCTTTTCTGCTACACCTTCACTACCTCTCTTTCTGAGTTCTCTTGTCGTTCTGATTGTCGTCGTTGTTGCTGTTTTTGTTTTTGTCAAAGGGCTTTGCAAATCGCAACAAAAAATTACAATAACAAAATACAAGTAAAATAGTTTCATAGCTCAGAGTTTCCATTGGCCCGAGAGCTGCATAAATAAACTGTAACTGCCGCCATAGTCAGTCAGTCAGTCAGTCAACCAGTCAGCCCGTCAGTCATTCAGTTAGTCAGTCACACAATATAAACAAAATACAATGCCCGATGCCCAAACAAAACCAATAAAAGTAAAATAAGCGAGTGTACAATATAAATATACACACTCTCTGTGCATACATATATTTAACGCATATAAACACTGTTTGTTCCATAGTACAAATTGTGCGTTAGTTCACTTTTGGCCCCGCTTCTGTTTCTTATTTCTTTTAGTTTTATTCTTAATACTTTGCGCTTCTGCATCTGTCTCCATTTCCCCATTTCCATCTCTTTCTTTCATTTGCCTGCCTGCCTGCCTGCGTCTGTCTGGAGCAACTTCTTCAGTGATTGAACTCAACGCTGAACTTCTCGCCCAGTCACAGTCACAGTCATAACTTATGCCATATGCCAGATAAAAAACACTATACAATAGCCTTGTAAATGGCAGAAGTCTGCGAAAAACGCAGCATTCAAAAAAAGATCAAATATTATGACTGATCCAACAGTTAATTAATCATTTTAAAAAATTAAAACTTCTCGCTAACTGCAGTAATTATAAAGCAGACGATTCTTATGATCGGTCTGAAGAAACTGAGCAGCTCTCACTCCATTTAGGGTATTTGCTAGTCTAGTAATGCCAAACTATTGCCTCCTTATGGTTGGGTCAAGCAAGTCTCTTGATGATATATCCATCCATATATAATACCCTGAATAATATGTTGAAACCGCTTTTTATTATCGTGCGTTGCGTTTGCTGTTTCACTTGGCTCATTATTATGACGTATTGTCTTCTTTTTTTTTATTACTATGCCCCCGAAAGCAACAACAATAACTACGACAATCGTATTTGTTTGAGTCTCTCATTTTTTGCTAAACTAACACAAAGGCCTTTGGTGGAGAGAGAGGAAAGGAGAGAAGAGGAGAATTCGAGAGTCGCGAATGATTATTGTTGATGCAGCTGTAGATGAAGCTGTAACTGAAGCTGAATCTATAGATATACATAACTCTGATGATAAATGTCTAGAATAAACACTGACCGCTGCTTAATGGGCAAAAAACTTATAAACAAAACAAGTAAGAAAGGCTACAGTCGAGCGAGCCGACTGTAAAAGACCCCGTAGTCATTTCAGTGCGCATGGAAAGCTAAACAACTGAGAATTTGTCCTATGGGAGCTATAGGCTTGTTGTCCCATTCGGATCAAACTTGATGAGAATAGTTATAATGGTACAATTTGGTCGAATTTGGTTCTGATAGCTCTAGTCGTTTGCAAGTAATGGTGATGTGAATATAGTAGGAGGCGTGGCAACAATTTGAAGTAAACTTTATCTGTCTGTCGGACTTTCATTCCAAATTTGGTGGCTCTAGCTCTTATAGTCTCGAAGAAAACGCACAGACGGACAGACTGTTGATGCTGATCAAGAATATATATACTTTATGGGGTCAAGCAGGCCTTCTGCCTGTTACGCACATTTCGCTTCTGACAAACCTAATAGACCCCTCTACCCTTTTTTAAAGTACGGGGTCTAACAAGTTTTATATCGTTTTGTTTTTTTTTAAATCGCGATTTCACTTTTCTTTGTTTAACATAATTCTTGTGTATATTTTAAGATGTGGATTTCATTTTCTAAATAAAGTCTTGAGCGCTGATTTAAGTTGTGGTCAAAGTGCTGACTATTACAGTCTATTATTGTCGTTTGAAAGTAGATTTAAAATAGAATTTTTCTCAATAACATTTCACAAAGATTTATTGATAGGGAGTTTAAGTGATTATTACTTATTCTGAGTAGTTCAATTCAGTAAAGTAAAATTCTTAAGAAACAATCAATTGTAATCCTCAGATTTACTTTACTAATTATAAAGATCACACATCTTTAAAGTAAAGATTTTTGCTGGAATTTCAACGTAGAACTCAAGGAAAGTGAAATTTCAAGGTCTTTCAATAATTTCACTTGTATTTTTAACAGTACTGTGCGTTGTATGGTTAGTGATTGTAGTGTTTATTGTTGAATCTGATAACATTTGTGTTTATCGTTTGCATTCAAATATTTTAAATATTTACAAAACGCAGAAAATCTTTTGTATATCAACATTATCAGAATTCTTTTTCAGTAATTTGATATATGTATACACAAATTTAAGCGAAATATCTTGAATTTTTCGGAGTGCACTGCCCTACGCCCTCCGCAACCCTCTGTCCACTCCCCTCGCTGTGCAGTGAGTGTTATCAGAGGCAGAAGAAAGAGAGTCGCATCTGAAATCTTTCAAGTGGGACAAGAGATGTGGGAATATATTGAAACTGGTTTCTCTGTAGGGCACTACAATACGTAACAATGCAAATACATATGTATTTTGTATATATACTTATATATGTGACTGTATGTGATAAAAAGAAAAGACAAATCAAATGCGCGGCACTTGAAAAGGCAGAAGACAGACAAAGCGAGCGAGAGGGAAAGACAGAAATGAAGGGGATGAGGGAGTGAAACAGACGTATATCTTTTTTATGAATGAAAAATACAATAATAATAACAATAAATGATTCATCTATAATGTGACGCAGCGTCGCGACGGCCTTAACAGTAGCACACGCACACCATTACTCTATTTAGCATACAATTCACAGAAAAAGACCTTAAAAACATGTAGATATACATACATAGCCGGTTTCTGATGTATTATGTAAATACAATCTGAATACTGGAATTGGCAACACGGCGCATGCGTAACGCGTCTCGACAGACGTTAGACGGTTATATAATCCGTCCATCTGTCTGTCTGTATGTCTTGGGGCCCTAATGTATCACTCCTCCACCTCCTCGGTCCACTCCTCAATTAACATTATACATTAGTGTACAATTTGAATAAAATTATCAAAAGCCGGCCACAAAATACTCTTTAATTGGTTGTAATTATACAATATGTATGCATTTGTAATACACGGACAACTTTATTTGTATATTGTTAGGTCAGAACATTTAATTGCATTACTTAACACTTGGAATAATCGAACAACTGTTTTTAAACGGCACATTTAGCACTTCTAAGCGCCGTAATTGCGTTAATTTTAAGTGCTTTTTACTAAAAACAGTTTGGAAAGTTCATAAAAGCTTTAAATGTCATTACATTGTAGTGGCATTGATCACGTAATGTGCTAAAAAATCAATTTTTGGTACGCACGTGAACAACTGTAAAAGCTTTGCTTAAAAAGCTCATTAAAATCAGCTACAGATTAATACAGATTGTATTCTATTGTGCAATTATTATTAAGACAGCTTTGTAAGCACATTAGAGCTTTAATATAAATTAATTGCTTGATTAATTATGGCAAAGTTTGACAACTCATTAATTTAAATAAATTGTTTAATTAAAGCATTTATTAGTAGTGATCATGAGTTATTTGATAGCTGTGTTACCCCACAAAAAATATTCAAATTAAAAGCGCATTAATCATTCATTAAGGTTTCGGAGGAATCACACACACCAAAAAAAGAGCTTATCGTTGTGATATCAGACGACTGACGACAATGTTAAAAAACAAAAAACCAAACAACACTTGTTTCATTTTGTTCGATTGTGTATTTATTGTTGTAATTCTATTTAACGGCATTCCTGGTAATTAATGCAATTAGTAAACGATTTGTACGCATTCCATTTATGGGGTTATCGCCGCTGAGTAACATACATAAAATAGTAAACAAAGGTAAATTAATAATAAATCATTAATCTTGTTACTGTTGACTGTTGTTGTGGTTAATATGCTATCTGCAAGGTTTCTATTTTTTTATGGGTTCGAGTTCTAGTTCGAGGTGGTATCCCTTAAAAAGAAGTCCAAAGAAACGACATACTTTGATAAGATTACAGAGTTGAAGGAGATATAGATAAAAATAACGATATTTTCAACTCTGGCACGTTTTCATTTTGTTTATAAATAAAAGACTTTTTTTTTTTGATCATACATTTTTTTGGGTTCAGGTCGTTGCTATCGTGTTGGGGGCCAGATCAGTAAAAAATGTTGAACCCATAGGCTTGGCGGGCGTTTCTCGGGTTCTGTTGTCTCTTCTACTATATCGCTTTATTTACTTACGTTCTTCTTTAACGGTTTATTTGTAGATGAGGAAACAGGTGAAAACGCTGATAGCTAAAAAGATGAAGTAACTTTATATTATATATAGCCTTGACCCAAGTGATATCAACTGAAGACTGTGAATCAGCTGAAAGAACTTTAATTACAATTCTTTTTTCTTTCCGACATATAAGTTTTGAGGCTAGATACAGACTTGTTTTCAAGGATGTATCCTGAAGAGATTACTAGATTGATTCATTAGAAACTTTTTGTGGTAACAGATAACTTAATAGAGCGGTGTGTACCTAAAATTCCTGTGCTCATTTATCATAGCAAGTGTCACAATTTCAAATCAAAAGCGCCTTATTTTATCTTGCAAGCTGTGAAAGCACATTATGATTAAAGCTAAAGCTCTTATCAATGCATTTAACACCTTTGGAAGCAACTGTGCAGTGTCTTTGTTTGACTTTTTTTAGTATAAACGTTGTTTTTATTGTATAGTTCATTGTCAATCTTCTTCAAGTTTTCACTTTTTTGTTTCTTTCTTCTCTTTTTTAATTTTTATGGGAGCTGCGAAGAGTAAAGCGCATTAATTGATTGGTTAACTGTTGATAGTTCGCTTCGCTGCTCTTCGCTCTACAGTTGTGTAACGAGAAATAGAGAG
Organism: Drosophila nigrodunni; assembly: GCA_020829145.1. Lineage (NCBI taxonomy): Eukaryota > Metazoa > Arthropoda > Insecta > Diptera > Drosophilidae > Drosophila > Drosophila nigrodunni. The sequence goes on from JACVCZ010000003.1 coordinate 11,470,158, forward strand.
AGAGAATGAGTGAGAGTCAGAGGGAGAGTGTGTGCTTGAGGGAGAGCGAGAGAGCTACCAGTTTCTGAAGTTGCTTAGTTTATTTGTTAGCCAGTTTTGGCTTTCCAAGCCAAGCCGCATGCCAAAATGAAAGTGTGAACAATCCCCCAGCACAGCTGCCTCTATTCCAATCTTATAACCGCCTTTTCCTCCCACTTCCCTCCGCCAATGTCTCGCTCAGTGACTTTCTTTGATGGCCCTCGCCAAAGACAATGAGTCAGTGCACTTTGTAATAAATAAAATGAGTAACAATTGTTACTCGCCTCAAAACAAAAAAAAAATACTTGACTATAGTAAGTAGTATATATAGTTTATATGTAGATAAGACGATCTTTACATGGCTTCCGGCTGACATTTCTGTTTATACGATTATTTTTATTGCATTTTCTGGGTCATTTCTAACGAACATGAACACGCACGACGCCTCTGCCTTCATTTCTTTTGGTTTGTGTATTTCTTTGATTTTATATTGTTATAATTTTGGCTTTGTCTTTTTGCAGATTGTTTGCATCACTGCCCAAGTATACGCAACATCTTTTAGTTTTACTCTTTGGCACATTCCGCGTCATCGCCAGCAATGCCGCCAACGCCTCCACGGGCATGACCAGCGAGGCCCTCGGCGTCTCAGTGGCTCCCAGTTTCTTTCAATCATGTGTTAGCGATGGCAAAACCGCTCGCATGGAAGATGTGTTCAAGTTTAAGGTAAGCTCAACTTAATCCAACCATATCAATTTAGTTCAACTCATTTATCTTTAACTCTAATCTTTGGCACAGGTGGCTACTAAGATCATGCAACATATAATTGATAAGTTTGCCACACACGATATCTTTGGACGTGACAATTATGAGTATTATGCTCGTGTCACGGGACGAATTCTCAAGGTGCAGGACGAATGGATCTGCAGTTTTCAATATCCGCCACCGCCACGCGGAAAATTGGCTCAACAGAAATATGCATGTAAGTGGAAGCTCTCAATAAACGCACATAAATAACTCGTGATAAGGTTAAGCATAGTGCAGTTGATTTATTTTTTATTAGAACTAAGTGTTATATCGTGAGGCCATTTTGTTTCATACATTTCTGAGCTATCACTATGTAGAAATGATCGTGGAATATTAATTTGCATCTTAATACGCTTCTTTTTGTTTGCATTCCGTCTAGCGTCATTCATGCTGATTATTCAGAAATCTTTTATCTGTTGGTCTTATCTGCTTTTGATATTTGCAGAGCTTTATTTATGTTTGTAATGTTATGAATCGCTCGTGAGTACATATATTTTAAATTTTCTGAGCATTACGATGAGTAATTAGATGCTTATCTCTATCTTTGTTTCAAATAAAATGAATAGGAAAATATTTATTTAATGAAGCAGGGGAAAAATCAAGTAATTAGTCCTTAGTTGTCTCTGAACTTGGAAACCAGTTTAAAATAGGTCAAAAATGGCTTAGAATGTGAATTAGTTAATGGATTAAATATATGAGTTTTATTTTTCATCCATATACTTTAAACGATCTGCGCATGCGTATACAAATTATAAGTAGGACAGAAATCAGAAGTATGCCAAAACTGGCTTAAAATATGCTTATTAGAATAAACAGTTGCGTGTAATTTTCTTTTTAAAAATATTTTATTGCGTATATTTTAAGTAGAGTACGATGAGTATTTATGTGTTTTTATCAATGATTTAAATGAAAGAATAAGAAAAATCCGAGACTATGTCAAAAAGCGTCTATGATAGTGACTGTGACTATAAAATGCGCAGTATAAATTATAAATAAGTTATTAAAATGTTTGGCTTTCTATCAAATTGTTATCTGGTAACTATTAAGAATAAGTTATAATGTAGGCGAAAAATATGCATTATAAGAAATGTATTAAAACTAACTGTTAAGCGAACTTTTAGTTACAAAGTTATTGTGTATAAAGTGTGTGCCATAAGCACTGGATAAAGTTGCTGCCAATCATATAAATCACAATTTTTCTTTTTCGTTCCACAGTGCAACATTCTTTGGAGGCTGAAAAGACTTGGTTGCAGTGCCAATGCGAGCGTTGGGGACTACGTGAGTTGCACTTTCTATATAAAAGTCTAGAGCTAAGCCTATCTATATCTTTGCAACAAGATTGATTTATCTATCAATCACTGAACTCTATCTATATATGTACATGTGTTTTGGGGTCCATCTATGTCTGTCTTTCTATGTGTTTAGTTTTAAGTATTTTGGGCTTTTCTGCTTATTGGGTATTTTAATACACTACTATCTGTGTTACACACTCTCTCCCTCTCCCACTCTCTATCTCACTTTCTGCTATCTCTTTCAATGTTTGCACAGTGTCACTCATTTGATGCACGCTTTAAGTCGAAACCAAACTGAAAACCAAAACTCTATGTCTCCATATTTATGTCTATTTCATTGTTCATACCAAAAAACCAAATCAAAAACTATCTTCGCACTAACTACAATACCGTGATGATTGATGGAATGCAGTGGCTCAGGAGGAATCCCGTTCAACGCCAGCTTTGCTAACCAGCTCCAGTTCAGCGCTGGAGAACAGTGTGCTCTCTCTGGGTGTCTCGCCGGAGCACTCGTTCATTGAGAGCTGTGCGCGTCTCTCGGTGTCGCTGGAGGGTCCCGGAATCTTTGCCATGACCAGCTCACCGCTGCCCGCCAAGCGCAACGGCAATGGCAATGGCAACGGTAATGCCACGGACTATGATTATGATGATTATGCGGACGATGATGAGGACAATGATGAGTTGGCTCACGACTTTGCCGCCGAACTGGAGCTGAGCAGCATTGCACCAGCAACACCGTCTCAACTGCAGCAACAGCAACAACAACAGTTGCAGCAACAGCGTGGCATGCCACGTTTCAGACAGCGACAACAGCTGATGGGCACAACGAACAATTCACAGGACGATGACGACGATGATGATGATGATGAGGACGATGAGCTGACTACAGTGAAGCGTCGCTATCGTCAGAACAAAAAGAAACCACTGGCAAGCAGTCATCACCAGCGACGTTTGCGTACTGGTACCAAAAGTCTCGATGGCGGTGGCGGCATTGCCGGTGAGCGACGTGGCAGCAATGCCACAGCAACTGTTGCTGCCGCAGCAACGACAATTACAACAACAGCGCTGACTGGAGCGTCACCCACTGCCTCAGCAGCAGCGGCAACTCTAAACAGCAACAATGGTGGCAAACTGAAGCAGCAGCAACGCACCTGCAGCCGCTGCAATCGGGGCATACGGCACAGCAGCTCGTGTAGCTCGAATTCTGGTGGCGCTGTGGGCTCCAATGGCGGCAACACTGGCAACAACGGAGGCGGCGGTGGCAACTCTGGCGGCATGACCATGGAGGAGCTGCGTGCCGTTAATCGCTATGCGGAGAGCACCAAAAGTCTCTCGTATTTGCCACAGGTGAGGGATAAGTTCTGGCCAGGTTCACGCATTTCCGTTTAAACGAAATTATTAAAACCTTCCCACATTTCCCACCCCCAACTCCATTTTCCCACTAATGAGCTCGAGTTTTATCTTTTTATACCCGTTACTCGTAGAGTAAAAGGGTATATTGTAATCGTTGGAATGTATGTAACAGGCAGAAGGAGGCGTGGCAGACCCCATAAAGTATATATATTCTTGATCAGCATCAATAGCCGAGTCGATATAGCCATGTCCGTCTGTCCGTCTGTCCGTCCGTCCGTCCGTCCGTCTGTATGAACAAAAGGATCTCAGAGACTATAAGAGCTAGAAAAACGATAGTGGTCGCAAATGAAAGGTACAATACCCAAGCAGTACAAGTTTGTTTTTGTTTTTTGACACGCCCACTTTAGGGCGTTTTATTTGCATATAAAGGTAAATGTACAGGTAAACGTAGAATGTTTTAGTATAGAAAACTTTTTTGTTAGCTATGCTATCTGAACCAAATTTACACGGAATGTACATATCTAGGAAGTACATGTACTGACCAAGTTTGATCCAAATCGGAGAACTATATCGTATAGCTCCCATAGGGCCGATCGGTCAAAAATGCGCTCTAAATATGAGTTAGTATGGAAAACTTTTGAGTTAACTAAGCTATATTAATCAAACTCACACAGAATACATCTGCCAATAATATATATATACTGACCAAATTTGATTCAAATCGGACAACTATATCGTATAGCTCCCATACGGCCGATCGGTCAAAAATACGCTCTAAATATGAGTTAGTATGGAAAACTTTTGAGTTAACTAAGCTATATTAATCAAACTCATACAGAATACATCTGCCAATAATATATATATACTGACCAAGTTTGAAACAAATCCGACTATATCGTATAGCTTCCATAGGAACGATCGGTCGAAAATATGCTCTAAACATGAATTTGTATGAAAATGTTCTGTGTTTGCCAAGCTATTATATCCATCACCATTGTTAATAACAAATTGAAACTGAGTAACGGGTATCCTAAAGTCGCGAGGCGACTATAGCATTCTTTCTTGTTTTTGTTTAAGTTTGATTTCCTTTTTACAGGTTTTACCCGAGCAAATTACCTAATAGTTTTGTTTTTAAGTTTTCCTTCTTGATTTTATTGATTTTTTACTTTTTGAGATTTGTAATCGAATATTATTTTATAATTTTTATTATTTAACGATGTGTATTTGTTTAATTTCTAATTGATTATGATTTTGTTTACATTTATGTTGATTGTTTTCATTCTTTTAATTATTATTTAATTTACATTATCGGACAGCCGCTCACCCCTTGCCCTATGTCCTTCTCTTTCTAACTCACAGACTGAATTTTTGGATTGTGAAAATTATTTATCTTTTTGATTTTCACAACATTTACTGGAACTCCTTTCTCTTTAGTTTATTTTTTGTTTTTGTAATTTGTTAAATATTTAACTAAAGCTGCGCCTGCAACAACAACAACAACTACTTACACACACACACTCTCACACACCTATACACACATGAAACAACAACAACAACACTATATTTAAGTTTGTTTATAAGCAAAAACTGGCACAAAATCCAGAAAAAATAAACTTCACTTCCCCAAAAACCAAAAAAACGTACAAAAACTACACACACATACACACACACGCAAATGTACTAAAATGAACAACAATAACAACAACGCATACGTTTTGTTTATATTTAATTATTTATAATTTATTCATTTTCGGTTTTGTGTTTTTTTCATTTTTTGTTGTTTAAGAAATCTCAAAGAAATTGTTTAATAAAAGAGAAAAAACACTATGCCATTTAGTTTTTAAATATCAAGTGTTTTTACAAACAAAACAAATCGTATATAATTTATTGTTTCTTTAATTAATTGACTAAAATAAACTATTGTACATACAAACTGCAATCATTTGTCATTTTTACGAATTATTGATTACAAGCACATTTTGTTTATAAGTCGAATTTATAACTATTTTTTTTTTATTACATTCCCTTATCATTTGTTATAATTTTAAACAAAATAGATATCGGAAGAACAGATAAACACAATGACAAACTGCACAATCAATTGCATTTGTTAGCTAGCTATTTAATTAAATACTAGTATAAGTTATTTTTAAGCCATTTGCAATTGTATTCGCATTGTTAATTGTTTAATGTTTAATGTTAGTTTGTAGTTTTGTTTGTTGTCGTCTTGTCGTTGCCTCAATTAACCACACAAATTCTATTTCTATTTTGTTTTTTGTCGCTTGTGCTTGTATCTTGTATCTATGTCTTGAAGTGCAAATAACACACACACTCTTATACACACACAGCACACACGGAAGCAAGAACAATTGCATCTGAAATTTCCTTAAATTTAACACGATTTTGTTAATGTATTTTATAGTTTTTTTTAGAGGAATAATTATTTAAAGCTTGTTGGCGGCTCTGTTTAATTTATGCCAAATTGTTATTAACCAGTACTTAGTTGCCTTCTTTTTTTTTGACTGCTTTGTTAACAACATTAGAGGTATTCGTTAGAGTGTATATGATTTTTATAGGTTTTGTATTTTTTATTAAAAAACTAATTTAGATAAATTGCATAAAAAGAATTCTTTTAAGTTTTTTTGAGTTGCTTGAGTACATTAATTATTTTTTTATAATTTATATATTTTTATATTTATTTATTTTTCTGCGATTTAAGTCAAATGGAAATTATGCTCTACACTGAATACCCTTAATGTTGCTTTGTACTTTTATTTTGCCGAATTATAATGTTAATTAGCATCGTCAGTTGTAGTTAATTCAAATGTTGCCACAGTGAATACCCATAACGCTTTGCTTATTATTATATTCGCAAATTATAATTTATTCTCCCACATTTTTCTGCTTGCCTTGAAGTATAATTTGTAAATAATTGTCTTTATTATAATTGCTTTTATTTCCATTTATATTTATTTATTTTTTGTTTATTTGTAATGCTTTGTGTTTATTTAATTTGTTTTTAAATGAATCTATGCAAATGTTTTCCGACAATTTTCTCTAATTAAGCAACAAAATTTTGCGCCTTACAAACTTTTAGACATTAAAGAAGAAATTTTCAAAAATAAAAACAATAACAAAAAAGAAAATGCCAAAACTCTAATGCGAAATTTTCGAATCCCCGTTTTCCCCAAAAAACAACAACAACACATCACAACAACTACAACAACAACAACAACAACGACGACGACAACCACATTTGACAACAACAATTCAAATGCAAATTAAAAATTTACAAACACACACACGCACGCACACACATGCAAATGAAACGTGTGTTAGGTTCATGAACGGCAAACCGCACGAATGCGCACCCGATCCGAATGGTTCCTGGGGCCAAGGGACGCTGTGGTCTCGCTCCAGCTGCCGGCGGATACCTGCAGCAACTGCTGCCTGGCCGCCGCTGCCGCCGCCGCAGCTGGTTACTTGGGCGGTGGTAGCACGCGTGATATGCGTCAAACAGTTGCCGGCGGTGGCGGTGGCCTTGCCATCGGTGGATCAACAGCAGCAATGGATGCGGAACGCAGCTCTGCGGCATTGCTCTATCATTTCTATCGTCGGCAGCAGCGGGAGCGCGACCTGGACATGGAACTGGAGCAGCAATTGGACGACATGATGGACACCGAGGATAGCTATAGCTATGGTCGTCAGCAGCAGCAGCAGGAGCAACAAGAGCAGCAGCAACAACACATACATTCCAAGGGTCTGTTGAGGCCGCCGCCGCAGCAGCAGCAACATCAGCGTCGTCTGCTGCTGGACGTGAATTCGGGTAGTTATAAACAAGCAGCGACAGCAGCACTAACAACCACCAACACCAACAATCATCAACAACAACATGACGCAGGCGTCTTAACGCCTAACAGCAACAACAATAACATTCGTAGCAGCTGCAACAACATTAACAGCAGCTTCTTTCTACACGAAACACTCAACAATTCATGTTACTACTCAACACAATGCCTGCCGGCAGCAACTGTTGCTGCTGCTGCCACTGCTGTAGCTGTTGCAGTTGCTGGCAACAACATTGACTCTGACAGCGATTGTGATTCACTTGATGGTCATGTTTTGCATACATTGCAAGCTCATGAGCTGCAGCAACATGTGCAGCCGACGTCGCTGCTCTTGCGACATTCGACGCCCATATTGCTGCAACGCCAGCAACAGCAGCAGCGGCACCAGCAGCGGCAGCACCAGCAGCAGCAGCAACGACATCAACGTCTTGGCAACAGCGCGTCTGCCTCAACGTTGTATCGTTCGTTTGAGACGCCACGCGGTGGCAACAATAACAATAATCACAACAGTAACAACAACAATAGCCACAGCAGTAACAACAGCAACAACAACAGCAACAACCTTGTCACAGTCATTTTTAATGTTTTGGATTTTTTGTTTTAAAACATTGATTTCATTCTTTATGTTTATCATTTGTAAATCCATCACAAAGTCTTCAAAAAATATAACAAATGAAGCAAATTGCAAGTGAGATGTCCCAAAATGTTGTTGTCCTCAAATAAATTCCGATTGCATTTAAAAATCCATTCAATAGTCTTGATATTAACACAAAATTTGTAAATTATGTCGACAGCATCCACATGAATGTTCTTAATTAATTTATTTAATTATGTTATCTATTCTTCATTTGATCCTTTGACTTGAAACTTATTAAGATTGTTAATTAAAGAATTAAACTAAACCAAACGTTTTCTAATATAACAAATAGAAGCAGCAGCTAAGAATGCGTTTTCTCGACCTCTCTAGGTGATTCTCAACGAATACCGTTATCGAAATTTATTGTCGTTCGCTGCGATTCTCATAAATGCAGCTGAGCTTTCATAAATATTTTCTGCATGTAGAACAAACATGAAAATAATTGAAATTTATTTAAATTACGTTCTGTTAATAATTTTAATTATAATTCTTACGATATTTATTTAATTGTTGTAATATTACTTGTAGTTATACGTTTATAATTTAATTATATGCTAAAAAAAAAACAAACTAAATTTAAGTTAAAGTTGCTTAAACCAATAAACTTAAGTGAGTATTTATTAAATGTGTGTATTTAAATGTATTGACACACGCACACAGACACCACACACACACCTGTACTCTTATACACATGCATACACACACACACACACACACACACACACATATTTGTTGTAATTGTTGTTTCATTTAAATGTGTACTAACCAAAAAACCAAAAGAAATGATTTTTAATTTGTTAACTGTGTAACTTTTTGTGCTACGTGTTATGTGTTTTATGAGTTGTTTTTGTTCTGCAAGCAACACGCCCACAACAACAACCTACATCACCACTACAACAACAACAATTAGCAGAATCAAGAACAACCGAACAACCATCCAATTAACAACAACAACAAAATCTTAACTGAAACCTGAACTTTATTATGAACAATTCTTATTTTTCGTTTCTCTCTCTCTCTCTTTTGTCTCTTTGTGTCTGCCCCCCCGTTCGCCCGTTCGACCATCCGCCCGCTCGCCCGTCCCTGTATGTATATATGTGTGTGTGTTGTATATAAATCACACATCTCTTCAGTTGGCAACATCCGTTTGAGTAACAGCGCCGAGTCCATACAATATGCAACACGTCGTCCCAACATCAGCATCGCCAGCAATCCCATCGGCAGCAGCAACACCAGCAATCCCAGCAGCAACACACGCCGTCTGCTTATCAATGTGCCACGGCAATATCCGTTGCGTTCATCACTGCGCCGGCACAAAGAGAAACAAATCGGCGGCAGTCAAAGCAACAGCAGCAACAGTATCAGCAACGAGCAGTTGACCGGTTCAGTGGCTGCTGGTGTCACCGCAGCAACTGCTGCTACTGTGCCGCTCAACAAACCATTGCTGCTGGTCGGTCTGTTGCCAGGCGCTGAGCAGCCACCGTCGGTGAGGAATTCTATAGCGGATTGTGGCAGCATGGACTACAATACAATGGACACCATGGAGCATCAGTTGAGTGTCGAGTGCAACACGACGTTGAGCTTCAAGCCGCCGCGACTGTAACAGCAGCGGCAACAACAACAAGAAGCGACGCAGGCTCAACAACAACAAAAATAATTAAACAACTTAAAAACACACACACACAAACACATCTCTATAAATATAGTAAATGTATTTGTATTTATGTGTATAGCAAGAAAAGGCTGATTTTCTTTAGTTACAAAACAAACAAAAACAAAACAAACAAAAAAACAACAAAAAATGATACAAATTTACGTATATTGATATTGCAACAAATTGCCAAATTTTATTTCTAACTGAAATTCAATGCATTCATCATTTGTTGTTAACTTTTTGGTTACATTTTTGTTCTTTTCTAAGCCAAGAATCTCTTTTTTTTAAAGAACCTTCAATTTTTTACAAATCACACTCGAAAACATTGTCAAAAGAAGATTATAGACTTAAGTCCAAACGATTCTTTGCGAAACTTTTGACCTGAGAACAGCAACAACAACTACAACAACGACACACAACACTGCAATTTGTACATATATAACAGTTGTATAACAGATTTCCAAGACTCGCCCAGCAATCAAAATGAACAGTAAAAAACGTAACTCAAACTCAATATTATTATTAATATATTATATACGTAATAGTAAAAAAAAAAAAACAAGTTTAAAAAATTAACAAAAAATACGAACTTTATTATAAAATTATTATATAAAACAAAAACAAAATCGAAAAACCATTGTATATAGAATGTTGTAGCATTTAATTAATAGTTTTATATATGCGCATATATATTTAATATATTTCAAAAGCAAGTTGTAATATATTTATAACTAATGTCTGTGTGTCCAAAAGATGTTATTGATATAGATATTAATTAATTCAAGTAACTTAAGGCTAGAACAGCTCGAGCAATACGATCGAGAGGCTAGACTAAACAGAACCCACAGCAAAAGGTGCAGAATTAAAAACAAAAAAAAACATTTAAATTTAAAATAGATTTAAAATTACAATTAATACTACAATCAATCATTCAGAGAGAGAGTTTAGAAACTTTGCCCAGTTGCAGCCAATTTACTTAAGTAAAGCATCCCAAACTGAACAATATAACAGTAGCTCCCTCCCTCTTTTTCCTCTCTCCACCCTTCTCCCCTTCTTCAACATTTTCACTGCCCATTCTCTGCTGGCCCTTTAGAGAACTTTCCGATTTTTCGCGTATTTATGCGAAAAGTCTATGAAAAGTTATGAAATTTCACTCGCTGTGCTATAAAAAGATTTGTGTGTTTGTTGTGCGAAAACAAATTGAATTTATACATAATTATATGTAACTAGTATTAGTTAATTAAACTGGAACTGGAAGTGAAGTTTGGTCATTTTCGTACATAGTACGAAAAGAAACCAATTTTTCGATTCGAGATTTGTCGGAGAAAGTATAAGTAAAACACCAATATTTGTTGATTACCAAAACTTTTATTATCAACATCATTTTTTATATACATATATTGCCCGTTTATGTTAGGCTATAAGCTATATAAATATATATAGAATATTGATAAGTATATACTTATATATCTGTATAAATCTTACATAGTACGATTTTCGAGTGAAGTACATTCATTAGCCCTTAATTATATTGTAAATCTTATGTTGTATATTACGATTGATGATGATAATGATTAAGAACGCGATTAAACATTATCTGTTCCATATAGTTGTAATCCATTCATTCAAATCTGCTGCAAATGCATTTCGAATACATTTTTCAAATATTTTTAAACATAAACAAAATTGGCTTTTTATAATTATATATATATAAATATATAAAAAAAAAAAACTTATGTAAAGAATTTAGCATAAACAAAATAAATTGACATTCTCTCTGTATAATTTTTCTCATTACAAAAAGAAAGTTGCACATTAAAAGTGAAAATTGTATACAAGATTACAAGAATCATACAAAATATTGTAACTAATTACTGAATGGGAAAAATAATAAATAACTAAATTGCAAACTAACTGCATTAACCTAGACGTATTAAGTGCGTTCAATTGGATGAGATACAAGATATACTTGACTTGCTGAGAACACATCATTTGGTCAGCTTAGGCTAAAGTTCACAACGGTATTTAGTTGTACAAGGCTTTGTCCACGATGATTCCATGTTCGATCAGGAAACTCTCCACGTCGGAGGCAAAGAAATCATCGCTTAGATCATCTGTTAGGCGCACAAAGTTACCAATTAGAGCTTGGGCCTTGTAGACCAGCAAGGCTGGTAATCCCTTGGTGCGAAAATCCCGACTCATGCCAGCCACGGAGCTGCAGATCTTGGCAAACTTAATGGACGGATAGTCGGTGGCCAGTGAGTCTAGGCAATTGTTGAGCGTAGTGCAAGCAGACTGAGAACGCTCATAGATGTGTATTATGATGGTTGTGTGCTTGTTCTCCTGTTCCACGCAGGACAGGAACTCCTCGTGGGTGGTCAACTGATGCACCTTGCCAAATTGTTGATTGTGTCCCGTTTGGCGCAGCATTTCGGCCATGCGCTGTTTTTGATATTGTTGCAGAAAGTCCTCGCTCATTAGCTCTGCAAATTCGGCATCCAATTCCTCCTGTCGCTTGCGTTCTTCATCCTCCGCCGACGTTGCGGTTGTCATGCTCAGTTTCTTGGCCAGCTCCATGCGCTGACGTTCACTTTCTTCGCGTTTCTCTGTCTCCATTTGCTTGAAACGCTGCCAATCCTTAACAACGCCCTTGGGACCCGTATTTGTGGATCCCTGCGAACGAAATCCACCTGCGGGCGCTGCATTGGGATCCGTATTGATTGTGAGCCCGGAGCCAGCGCCTCCTTTGCGAGAGCTGCCAGCGCCCTTCTCGTCATCGCCATCGTCTCCATTATCTTCCTCCTCGCTGCTGCTACAGTAATACTGCAGTTTTTCTCCCAATAATTTATCTTCAAGCGTGGCCATTTAATTTAGTTTTTTAATTTAATTATAGAAAATTTAATCAAAATGCAAACAAACGCTGCTATGAGGGTTGCAAAAGTATCGATACCGCGATACCATTGCAGCAACAGCTGACAGCTGATGTCTGCGTATTTGGGGAATGTCTAAAAGTGCACTTGTTATCGATATGTTTGCTAACGATTTATCGCTAAGCTTATTTACATTTTTTTGAATTTTTTTTTAAGTTCAATACTTTATTTTGTGTGTAATGCGTATAATCTTAAAGATTTCTTTTAATTTGTCCGGAACCTCGAACTGGTCAATTAACTGCTCCATGCTATTGAAATCAGACTTCTCCAGTTCGTCGCAAGAGTCGTCATCGCTGCACGCGGCACTTGAGAGCGCCAAACGCTCAGCAAAGGAGACAATGCCGCACCAAGCACGAAAATCCAAATCTCCGCAAGCATCGTGTTCGTAGCCCAAGCGAGTTAATGTATTCTTTACATTTGTTTCGGTGCCGTGAAACTCCAAGACATCCTCCAGTGCCTGTGGCAAACTGCGCCACACCATAGTGCGCTCCTTGTACTCGGAGAGTGGCGCTTCATCGTTTCCCAGTGCAAGCTCGCTTTCCGGTTCCTCGCAGCGGCTCAAGTACTTGAGAAAGACGCGTTTGTACAGCTGCTTGCGTTGCTGAGAAACCCACACGAATTTACTCAAGTAGTCCCATGGAGTCATATCTACGAGGAACATGTTGAAACTAAAGTTTTGGCAGCTTTAATCGGATAACTTACTCTTCAGCATGGACAGATCCATGGGTACATCGAAACGTGTGGCTGATTTTGAGAACTTGCGCGGCATCTTGAAGCTGGAAGTGGGCGCGGCCTTGTCAAGCTCCTCCGCTGGCTTGACTTGCACAGTTTTTGGCATGTACTTGATGGCTTCCCGAAGAGCACGATTGAGCTAAGAATGGAAGTGGGTGAGTTGTAGACATAAGGGGTTTCCTGGACTACTCACATATCGTCCAAAGGTGTTCTCGATTAGATCCACCGTCAGATCAGTTTTAAGCGCCTGAAAAGCCTCCTCGGTTAGAAAGCTACCCTTTAGTAGAATAGGTTCTCGTTCAGCTTCCCGCTTATCTTTGGGCAGTAAACTGGCTGCATTTGGTATCAAGCTAGGCCGTGTGCTGGCATTTAGGGAATCGGGTCCCAGAGCAGCCACCTGAGTCTCTGGATCTTCGCTCAGATGAAACGTGGTGGTGGCTAAAAGAATCTACAGTTGAGGCTACCGGTTTCTCCTCTAGTTCCCCCCTCACTCACCCTGCGCTGGCTTCAGTTTCTTGCGCTTTTTGCCCCTTCGCACGTCCTCGTCGCTCAGATCATGCTCGTTGATGCAAGTCTTGAGTGGCTTAGGGTCCAGATCGGTATGCTGATCCACTCCCGCTGTAAGGGTCGCTGTGGCTAGCGAGGATTTGGGACGCTGCTCATGAGACTGCTGTCGTCTTGGCTTCTTGTCCTCGTTGGCACCCGCACTCTTTGGCTTCTTGCCCTCCTCGATGCCGCTCTGGGTCAACTCCGAGCTGGGCTTCCAGTAGAGCGTCTCCTGCGAGTGCGAACGTCGCAGATCCAAGATAATCTTCTTGCGCTGTATGTTCTCATGTTTGCCCCACTCCGGTGTGATGCAGCGTCGATAGAAGGACCCAGCACTGGTCCTGGTGTGTATGCTGGTCACCGTTGGTGTCGGTGTCATTGGCCTGGAATCGGTTTCCGCATAGCGTCGGAATAGATCCTCCGGTATGTTGTCCGTCTCATGCGGCTGTTGTTGCTCCTCCCGCTGCTTCTCTTTGCCAGCTGCCTGATTTGGACTCCTGCCCTCGATGGCCAGCGATGTTTTCAGCTGGTTAATGACATCCTTCATCGCCGACGGCGCCGGATGATTGCACAGCACCGAACAGCCCTTGGCAAAAGGATTAAACAGTCCTCCAAAGGGACGCAGAGACAGCGGCATTGGAGTCGCTTCAAATCTAAGAGGCATTCGCGAATCATCCGCATAGAGATTCTTGCGCTGTGGGCGTGGAACACTTGAATTAGGCATGGGTCCTACCAGGCTGTTCACCGTCTCTTACCTTTTTTACATATTTGATTTGCCGTTTCGGCGTGGGCACCAGCCCTGAACGTGTTGTTCCGCTCATTGCCGGCTAGCAACTCCCAAAAACGAGTCGACAACAAAGCGAGGTGCGAACCTAAACAATCAGGCTCGTTGTCATGGCAAGCGCTTACTCAAAGGGAAAGTCTGGGAAGCCTGTTATGGGGCGTGTTCTAAAGTTTAGATTCGGTGCGAATTCTGTGAACTTTAGCTAGAGTAAAGGAACAAAAAGGCACCTCAATTAGTAGGATTAGAAAGCTAGCTTTGGGCTGAAAGATAAAGCTTTTCCTTTATCTAAAGTCTTTCATGTCTGAAAGTGTGTACAGCGCCTGTTCTAAAGTTTATTTTGGGCGGCATTTCATGGGAAATTCGTAAGCTGGATTAAAAATATGTTTCTTCTGGGAATCAGAACTTACTTTTTTTTGCAAGCCATCTCTTAAAACTTTAAAAGGTAGTAGTTTGTAAACAAGCACTTCGAAAGTTTTAGTGTATAATTTTAAGAAGAATTGCCTAAAGCATTAGGTTAAAGCACATGACTTATAGCCTATGATTGCTTTTAAGCAAAACCTTAACTTTAACTAATAGTTTTCTTACGCAGGGAGATCGAGAGCTCAGAGCTGCTAGATGAAAACTCTAGAAAAATGATTCTCCTTAAGCGTAGCAAATCTAAAGAACTTTTATTTAAGGTTTCAAAATTTACTTAAGAAAGTTTTATAAACTAAGAACAATAATTTATACCTTTATACAACTTTTAGTTTCCCATCAAAAGTCCTTCTATAAAGTTCTGCGAATTCAACAAGATTTAGAAACCCAGAACTAAGTTCTTTATGGCTTCACACAAAAAACAGCAAATTGAAAAATTGATTGAACATTTACATAAACACTTTATTATTATAGAAGTAGGTTTTTGTTGTAGTTGTTGTGTTGTTGTTGTTGCTTATAACTAGGAGTTTAGTAATTGAAATTTGAGGAAATTGCATTTACAACAGCTCCTCAATACAAGGAGCCACGGTGATGTAAATGCCTCAAACGTTGATCCAACAGTTGTCGCTCATTGGACAGCGATAGCGTCGATGAGGATCGATGGATTGGGGGCAGCGCATGGCTGGGTTGGGATGGAATTGCTGTAGTTGTTGTTGTTGTGGTCGTGGCCCCTGTTGTTGTTGCGCCAGCAACTGTTGCCTCAATGGATCCCAAACCAGCAGTGTGAACCGCAGCCCGCGAACGCAACAAATGATTACGAAGCGTGGAGCGCGAGCGGCAGCGGCGACGCAGCGAATTATTGAATGAGATCTGCAGCGAGAGGCGCTTCTGGGAGAGTGAGGCCAAGTGGTCCGGCGACAGTTCAATGACTTGCGAGGTTAACTGCGTCCCAGCAGCTGTAGCAGGCAGCATGGCAGCAGCTGTGGCAGCACTATAGCTGGGCAGCGAGGTAGTGGGTGAGGTACCACCAACACCACCGCAATTGCAGGCAATGGAGGTGAGCGAAATGTTGTCTCCGTTCAAGTCGTTTGCTCCCGCTGACCCAGCTGGTGTCTCCACCACAGTATAGGCCACTGTTGGCTCCTTTGCCCCCGCTGCATCGTTGTTAACATTCTCAAAGATTTTGATAACAGGCACAAACGCTGGCGTCAATATTATACCCGCCTTACGGAACTCCTCCAGGGCATCGTCATAGGTGGGCAGACCCGAGACAATCGTATAGGAAGGCAAGGACTCGGCTTCGTAGTCGGGTGGGCAATGGCGACAGACTTCGATGGTGGCATCGCTGTGGTTGGCACGATCTGCAAATAGTGCAAAATATAAAAGTTAATAAGATTGAAGGAATCATTTATATAGCATAACGCTTTTATTAAAAAACTAGAATTTTACAGCTTTCGGATACAATGTTGCCTATCTTGTATCGCGTCCATCTCTGCTAAAAACAAGCTAAACTTTCGCTCAGCGGCAAAGGAAACTGTTGAAAGTAATCCGAATTACGAAATCAATTCGGTTGGACCTTTTGGGACCAAGAGCAATTCCCCCATTCTTGCATCCACTACATTTATTGCTACCTCTAGTTTGCCATGTTGGGGGTGTGTTCTGTAAATTAATGAAATTTTTATGCTCGAATGTCGCAACGTTTTGTGTTAAAAGCCACTAAAACTCCCGCTGGCGGAAATGTGCAAGCTGCGTCCAACCCTTAAAAGTAGGCAACAACATTTTTTATTGCAATTGGCCAGCTCTCGATGGGGGCAAATACCAAAAGTACGCACCCACCATCGCACACACCTCTGATGCCTGTGAGGTGAGTCACTGGAAAAAACTGTTGATGCGGGAACCGTTGTAGAGACGTGCAACACGATTTTCAAGATTAGCCGCATGCTGCGTGGGCTTTAAATAAAAAAAAAGAGAAGGAAAACATGCGAAAATAACACACGCTTCGTTTCACACCCTTTTGGTATGGATTTAAATTCAGCAGGCGCCCGGAGGGCGGTACCAGAAGCGTTTTCACACCCACATGAATGGACGGACAGACTTTCATTTTTTATGCAACGCTTTGTAAGCTTACGAAATTAAATTGATGATGCACACGGGGCACACATTTTGGGGGCAGACAAAATGGAAACTCATTGTCATTTGTCAGCTTGGGCAGAATGGCAGGCCGAAGTGAATGGGCTGTTTAACCATATGGCGATCCGCTTTTGACTTTGTTAAGCTACTTGGTTGTTATACTGTACGAGCTTAGTAAAAGCTTAAGCCTTTATGCATATAGTTTTCAATTGACCTTTGTTAATTGCGGCACAAGAAATTGCCGGACTTTGATTTGATGAAACAGGCTGGCAACGCCCGCTTGAATAATCTGCTTATCGATCTTTGTCGCAATCTGTTAACAGAGGGAATGTGGCGGCAGTCGATAAATTGACTTCTTTCGATATCGGCTTTAAGCGGCTACTGTTGAAGATTAAAGCTGAATTGAATGTAAGAAACTGCGTAAGGCGATGAATTGAATATTAAATTATGAACTAGTTGGGGGCGTGCCACTTAAGAGTAACATTTGATGAACTGTCTACCGCCTCCATAAGCCCCAAAGGACATACGCATTTCAATTCCCCAAGCGCAGCTTAGCACCACAATAAAATGAAGTGCAGCAGTAAAAGGAATACGAAAGAGAATAACAGTGAGCTAGAGAGCAGCAGAGCAGGAGATGTAGTGTAAGTGCGTGGGGCATAAAGTATGCGCCGCAAGTGATAAGCCAAAAGCAAAATGGACACCAAAAGCCCCACTAGTGACTAGTCAATATGCTAAAGGTCATGGCAGAGATGCCAAAATACAACTACGACAACAGCAAAAGGGCAATAGCCACAACTACGGAGTGAACGAAAGCAGCGGGAGCTTAATGGCAACATCAAGGAGCTGGCGTTGGAGTGGGATTGGGGATGGTAGCAAAAACATAACCTAAGGCAGGCCAAGGATATTTGGGCGTTCACGAAAAAGTTAAACACACTTTATGTTGGGGGCTGTGCTAGGCAATGCGTTTTGTGGATGGATTTGGGCGCCAAAACCACCGGAGCAGCCAGAGAAAAGCCAAGGAAAAAAGGAAAACAAACGATGGCAACCAAAAATGACGTGCTCGGGACGATGGCGACATGCTCATGCCTGCAGGTCGCAAGGACGAGAAAGTAAGAATAACAACAGCTCTGTGGAGACACGTAGGATAAAAGGAGGCTGCGGGGCGCGAGTGGTCGGGGGAATGTTTTCGGTCTCTGATGCTTGCCAGGCACGTAAGCAGTTGATGCTAGCTCCCGTGCTCCCCACATTCCCCCCTCAGCAGATGAAGCTAAAATAAAACTCCACAGGCCACAGTTTTTCGGGATGCTCGTCCTTTGTACTTTGTCCTTGGGGTTGGTAAACACGGCACCAAATTGCCGTTTAAATTTCTCCCCAATGTACGCGCCCCAAAACAGTGGGACCAAAGCGGCCTTGAAACATTATTATGACTACTGTTAGACTATGTCTTCCCTTCATCTGCTTGACTCTCATTGCTGCAAACTTTAGATTTGAAGTTGTGGTTGTCAGAGGCAATGTCTGAGACATTCACTACGACCTATGCCTCCCACCGGAGTCTGATCCATGTCAAAGGTTCAGCTCCAGCAAAAAAGCAAAAAACCTACAAGTTTATGCGTCTGCAAGGGCTTCCGGTTACGTCTGTGCCCAGCCAGCTCGGCGCTTAACTAATTAAACTTGTTCCAGGTATTTTCGAGGACATGCAAATATTTTTTGGAACTCATCCCGAGTCTTCAAATTGCAATGTTTTTTGCCTACACCCTTTTTTTGTAGAAACAAGGAAAATGATTATAAACATGTTGCCACGACAAGAGGATGCTCTATGGCTCCAAGTATCCTTTAGATTCTCATTCGTCTCAGTGTCTCCTACTCGCTAATTCCACTCACTAGTTGTCATGTCGTAGCTGCTGTTTGTTTCGGGTTGGCGCATTAGAAGTAACTGCTAAATTATTGAGAAAGTAACCCATCCATCTCGGGGATCTTTTGGGGCCTGTCTGCCACAAACATTTTGCGCACGGGGGAAAAAATGAAGAGAAATTGCGGCATGTCAGTTAAAGGCACAACAACAATAAAAACCAAAAAGAGGACACAACCAAGACGAGCATGAAGACATTGTTGGACTCTGAAGTGAAGCCGGCGAACACGCGCCAAAAGCATCCAACAACAATATTAACAACAGGAACAAGCAGGAGATGGAGCTGGCACTGGAGCAGGAGCAGGAATAGAAACTGCCAGGACGAAAATGTAATAAGTGTGTCTATTTGTTCGCAAATATTTCATTTCCCGTGCCTTTATTTCACATTTCGCCCGCACAAAGCGCTCACAGGAAAAATGGGAAAACCAAGCAAAAACCAGCAAAACGAAAACGAACACGAATACGAAAACTTAATTTAACTTTACGATAACAATGGCCAAATATTTGGCTATTTACTGTCTTTAATAATATTTCCAGCCCTTGAAAGCATCTCTAGATCTCAGCAAACCTGACAAGCGACTTCAAGTAGCCCGGTTGTAAGCACTTAAATCATGTAATACTTGGTCCACCCTAGTCTTTAATTTATAACGGCATAAAATGAACCGCTTATTTAGGTCTAACTGTAGTTGTGTCACCAGAGTAGTGTTTTCAAAATATAAACTTTACGCTTTATTAATGGGTAATACATGTTAAACTATTAGCTAAATGTTTATTATTATTTTCTTGTTAATTAAACTTAAATATGTAGTATGCATTTTAGCCGCATAGTCAAAAACGTTAGCGTAATTTATGCAATGCACAATGCACATGTTACCACGGCGTTGAATGTTATTAAAAACAATATAAACAACTTCCAGTAAGGGTAAGCGGTGGGGGAGTGAAGAGTGCGTCGCATGTTGTTTATGTGCGTGTGGCTTCAATGGCGTCGGTGACGGTGTCGGCGTCGACGCCAACGCTGGCGTTGGCAGTGCAATGAAAAGTGGACCACAAAGTACCAGTTGCCAGCAGAGGCCGCTTAGGCAAAAAGAGCGAGAGAGAGAGAGAGAGGCAGAGAGCAAAGAGGTTGTGGAAGCACGGAAAAGGGAGGGGGATGTGGAGCTGCTGTGGCTGGCAGTGCGGCAATTTTCAAATTGACTTTTGCACATGTTGCCCGCCGTAACGAAATGCGGGCAAACAATGTGTGTTTGATAAAAAAAAACAAGAAACTAAGTCTATCTGCGGCTAACCGAAGCGACGATGCTCTTGCAAAAACAATTATTCATTATCAGTAGTATTCAATTTAATAAAACCAACTGACCTTTTAAACTATTAATGAACAAGTCCTATTCCAAGCGTCACCTTTTGTATGACTAAACTTCACTATCCTCAGTAAGAGCATACAAATTGTCTCCACAATAGGCTGTTGTTTTATGTGAGTGTGTGCGTGTGTTTGTACGTTTGGGGTGGCATAACGGTTAGCCACGAAGTGAAGAAAAAAAGACCAAGGCGAAGAAAAATATTACCCAAAGATGCAGGCAACACTTAAAAACGTGCCAATTGAGCGCGTGAGTAGCATAAGTAAAATGCTTTTGGCCTGGCTGCCAAAAAAGGCTGAGCCATAGTCAAATATCTATCAAAATGATATTAAGCTTGGCAAAACAGCAGCTGAAGCACGTTTTAATGTGTTTACATTTTTGTTGGATTATCACAAAAATCATCAGATCACTTTGGCGCTCAGCAAATCGATTAGTGTTATCGATAATCGACAAGGTGTTGAACTGCCAACAGGCGAAGCATAAGCATATTCATATTCATTCATATGTGCGGCAACACAGCAAAATTGCTAACATAATCGAAATATAAAGATCGTAATGTATATACGCTTAAAATTAATTATTTTGTTGCTTTACGTTTGTGACTGAAAATACTAGTGGCTGCTATTCAACTGCTCCGGCTCAGTTTCTGTTAAAATTATGTTAATAACATGAAAACTGTTCGTTATTTAACAGTGTGCTGCCACCCAATCACATGCTGCTGAGATCTTAGCAGGTCTGGCAATAATGATCTCATTTGTTATTGTCTGGCAGCACGAATTTATGAACCAAGTTCACATATAAGCAGTCCGGCAATACCACGCGCTCAAAGAACAAAAGAGGCAAAGTGAGAGAGAACGAACGAGAGAGAGAAAAAGAGCATTAAAAAATCTGCCAGCGGCGTCAGTGGATTTAGTTTTGTTGTAGTAGTCTCGGTGGTGCGCGTAGTTTGTGCTCCCAAAGCAACAAAAATTATAATTATTTAAACGAAAAACGGTGGAATTAATTAATATAAAACAAATACAACAAATTTACTGCACTGTGACATGTTAAAAATGACAAATGTGGCTTTGCCGACAATGCTAAAGGTAGGCAGCAGCAGCACTAAGAACAGCGCAGCAGCGACAACAAAAAAGACACAGCATAATGGAGTAGCAGCCGTCGCAGCTGCGTCGCTGCGCTGCGCAACAGACGACACGGACGAGTCGGATGAGGACTCTGAGTCTGAGCTAGACATTGAAGAGGAAGACAATTTACTGGACGATGCAGATGATGTTGTTTTGCAAATTGATAGTGAGGATGAGGCCGAGCTAGAGGCCCAACGCATTCGCTTGGATGATTTGAAGGCAGCAGCCGCAGCAAAGTCGCAGGTCAGTAACGGTAAAGAGACAACAGCGGCGATAGCGACGACGACAGCGGCGTCGCAAATACCGCTGCCAACAGTGCGAAAGCCGCGTGGGCGGCCACCCGGCAGCACAAATAAAAACAGCAAAAATCAGAGAAATAAAAACAAACGCAAAAACTCAAACAGCCCCTGCGTCAGCGCAAGCGTCGCAGTCACTACTGTAGCTGTTTCCGTCCCTGCCACCGTGGCTGTGCCCGCCCTCTCACCAACGGTGGCTGCTCAAATACATGCGGACGAGAAGGCGCATCGTTTTATATACAGCTGCGTGAGCTGCTCTCTTCTTTACGGGGATGCAGCGGCGCTCTCTTTGCACTGGCAGAAAGAGCATCAGCAGGTGGAAAGAGAGAACAAGCGGATTAAAAGCAAATCACCAACTGTAGAGCAAGTAAAGATTGAGCCGCCACTGGAACTCACCGATGGCACTAAACTCAGCGACCTAAAGTGTTGCGCTCAGCTGCTGCTGACGTTGGCAGAGGATCAATCTGCCAAGCAGCAACTGAGCTGCTCTGTCTGCCAGTCGTCCTTTGAGCAGGTCAAGGATTTGCAGTTGCATCTGAGTGAGAAACATGAAATCTTCAAGCTGCTGGTGCCCAAAAGGGAGCCCAGCGAGCCCATGGTTATCATACCGTGTGATTCGGGTGTGAACAAGCTGAACTCGATGAGCGAACCGGTACCGGCTTTGGAGCTACCAGAGACGCCGCCGCCTGAGAAGGAAACAGGCGACAAAGATGATCTTGCTATGATAAGCGCCATGGTGGCGGAAATCGCAGCTGAGCATGATCCCAAGGTGAAGAAAATGATCATTAAACTGCCGGTGGCAAAGCGACCAGGGCGCAAGCGAAAAAAGATTGAGCAGGTCGATGAACGAGAAGAGGAAAAGGAGTTGGAACAGAATGAAAGTCAATCCGATATCAACATAAGCAAAAGAAAACGGCCGCGAAAAGTGCTAAAGGTGGCACAACCTGTAGGGAAGAAGCAGTCAGCAAAGAAGGACGAAAAGCAGCAGGAGAAAGAAGTAGAAAAGATGCATGATAAGAAGGAGGAAAAGCAGCACGAACATGTGGAGAAAAGCGCGGAAACAAAGGAGGAGGCGAAGCCAGAAATAAAAGAGGAATTGGAACCACGACGCGTGCGCAAAGCACGCAGTTTTGTGGACTACGTGGTCGATATCAAGGATGAGGACGACGACGATGATGAAGAGGAGGAGGACAAGGATACCGATTCCGATGTTGAAACGCCACACAATAGTTCCACAGACGACAGCCATGTGGCTACATCCATTAAGCGTGAATCCTCTGAAGAATCGCAGCGCAATGGAACCATACACACCTGTAACTTTTGCAGTAAAACGTTTCAGCGTTTCTCCCGGCTGCAGGATCACCTCCGTTTGCACACTGGTGAGAAGCCGCATGTTTGTGGGCAATGCGGACGCGCCTTCCGCCTGAAGATGCGTCTGG
This sequence comes from Drosophila nigrodunni, assembly GCA_020829145.1. NCBI lineage: Eukaryota > Metazoa > Arthropoda > Insecta > Diptera > Drosophilidae > Drosophila > Drosophila nigrodunni. The sequence continues at coordinate 11,493,423 of JACVCZ010000003.1, forward strand.
CCGAGCATCAGATGCGTCATCGCACCGAAAAGGCATATAAATGTGAGCTGTGCTCCTTGCCGTTAGCCACCAAACAGGACATGGCGCTTCACATGCGTCATCATAGGAACGATCGACGCTACAAGTGCGATCGCTGTGGCAAAGGTTTCGTGCGTAGCTCTGATCTGACCATACACGTGCGCGTCCATACGGGAGAGAAGCCCTACAACTGTGACCTATGCGGAAAGGCCTTCCGCGCACGCCAGAATCTCGTAGTGCACCGACGCACTCATCTAGGCGACAAGCCTATTCAATGTGAGATGTGCGACAAGAGATTCGCACGCAAAATCGACATGCGCGTCCATATGCGCCGGCACACAGGTGAGTAAACCATAAGCATATCTTCCCAACCTATAGATTTTATCTTTTGCTCTCTCTTCTAGGTGAGAAACCCTACAGCTGCAGCTCTTGCCAGCGTGGATATTCGTCGCGCGTCAATTTGCAGCGCCATCAGCAGCGGGAGCACGGCGGACAAGCATCCAGCGAGTCAAAATCGGAGCCAGCTGCTGCTGAGGATACGAAATCGAAGCCAGTGACGCGTCGTCCGCGTCGTGAGAAACTGCAGGAAAAGATTGCCGCCCAGGAGAAGCTGCTCGATGAGCTAAAGCGCAGTCTCAGCACACTGCCTGAGATTGGCGATGAAACAACGGTGTCTCCAGTGGCAGAGAGCAAACTCAATGTGAGCGAACTGGCTGCAGATGCAGGTGCAGGCACAAATGAAGGCGTGGTCTTGGCAGCTGGCTGTGCACAGGTTTCCGTCACAGTGTCCATGCAAGTGGAGCCGGCGAAGGGCGATGATGATGAGGAGATCACGCCGGAGAAGGAGAATGCATTGTCCAGCGGATCGGCAACGGATCCCGTGTCTAGCAATGGCAAGACGAAGACTAATCGCAAGATAACGAGCTACTTTACTGTCGTTGGTCAACAGGCGGAAATCTAAAGACTTATCGAGACCAATCCAATTGAATCCAATCCACAATTCTTACTCATTAGCTTAAGATGCCACTGTACTTGAAATTCTATAGCTTAGGGCACACCTCGCAAACCGGGAGCTGATTTCATATATTTCTTCATAAGATTTTCAATTTTGCAGGGATTAAGTATTCTCTCTTATAAATATAGATATACCTTTAAAGACGATGCAAGTTGGATAAGGATAAATCACATTTTTTTTTGCATTTAATTAACTTTTTAACGAACAAAAAAGACTACGTTTTAAAAGCATTAATCATACGGAACAACCGAAAGAAGAAAGATATATAAGAAACATGAAAAAGAACATAAAAGAGACTGCAGAAAGTTTAAACTATAAATATAGAGAGTCGATTTAAAAATGAAATATTGTGAATATTTTTAAGTTCATTATGAATTGTAAATTTTTGAAGAGTGTCAGAGAAAGGCGAATTAAACTATCAAGAATTTCTATCAAATCCTTCATAGTTTAACTGGCCCCAACTGTACCTCTCTCTCGAAATAACAAAAAGCAACAAGCAACATTAAGAATTGTAATTGATATAAACATTTAAATATATATAAATAATTATATTGAATTGCCAGTCATGAAATATGCAATTTAATGCTATGTGTAAACCTGATCAACATTACGCGCACTCAAATTCCAAATTACATTTAATTATGTATAATTATAATTAAGAACTCGCATTTCGCAGCTTATTTTACACTCACACACATACATAAATACATACATTTAAACACAATTATATATATATTTATTAAGAGTGTGAGTTCTACACTCATAAATATGTCTCGAATCATAAGCTAAGTGAAAAGACAACAACGCAGCACAATTCTGCCGAACAAAATAAGCGTTTAAACTTCTAGAATTTAAGTAAATCGCGCATTTATACTTATAAAACAAAAACAAAAGTCAAAGTCCAATGAAAATACATTTATTATTATGCTAACGACATATTTGTATTAATTCATGAAATTGTTAACTGTCAATCAACCCTCTCGCTGTCTGGGCTGCAGGGTGCGTATCTTGTATCTTTTACCGCTTAGCTTTATGTCTAACAGCAGCTGCCAGCAGCCCTGTTTTGAGAGTTCAAGAGGATTCGTCACGATTTTGGGATCAGACAATCAGGGGGTGAGTTAAGGACTCAGCATAGTTCTGTCACACATGAGGGTAGGCCTGGTGTGCTCAGAATGGGGTGGTTACTACCCAGAGAGCAAGTAAGCGAGCGAACGGAGGGATCTAGTTCGTAGTGAGCTGGAATCAAAGCTCAGTCAGCGTTTGCTGGTATTTCCGCTTTCAAAAATATAATTCTTACTGGTGATTTCATTTTAGGCTAATTTCGGCAAAGATTTTGTTTAATCAACACTTTAAAAGTATTGTCTATTTTTAGTTAGTTTTGTTTGATTCGCTCAGCTTGTACATATTTTGATACGCATTTTCCCATTATTTATTGCTCATGTCTTATCGTCTTCAACGCGGCGTTATGGCAATTTATTAAGCTATATCATATTTATATTTATTTATTTGTTTTATATTTTTTGCTTTTTTTCAACACTCGGGCGGAACAGCGTATCGTTTGTAAACAAAAGCGAGCGTCAAACAAAAGCATGAAATCAGCGAAAAACCAAAAAACCGAAACAAAACAAAATGGCAAAAAAACTTAGCTAAGCAAAAAAAATTGTATAGCAAAAAGAAACATGGAAAAATTTGGTTGCAATGCAATATTACGCATACGACGTGGTGCTGCTGCACTACATGTCTCGCTGTACATAAATGTTTGTGTGTGTGTGTCGAGTACAATAGCCAAAAAGATAGTCAACGTGACAGCTAACATGCAGACAACAGCAACACACTCCAAAAACACACACACACACACACACACGCGGACAGACGGTGATTTTTGTTGTGCAAAAATATGCAAATTAAGTGTGGCGACTTTTATTATTGTTGTTTCGCTTGTTGTTGGTGTAGAAAGCGTAAAAAAGCGCAGCAACAATAACAACAAATATGAATAAAGAATGAAAGACCGAGAGAAAGAAAGAAAAAAAAGCGACGTATACACATTATTTGGCTGACGGCTGTAGAAAGCAAGCAAGCCGAAAAAACAAGTATACGCCCCGTTGTACAGTCAACAAAGGCAGCGAGTCGCTGCTTGAAATGAATGCCACTGTGTGTGAGTGTGTCTGTGTATGAGTCTGAGTATCTGCGCTGATCGCTAGCCAAAGCCGCAGTCTCAGCCGCAGCTATGGCAACAGTCGCCGTCGCCGCCGCCGTCGCTGTTGCCGCTTCTGCCGCAGCCCTTTTTTTGGCTTTGTCAGCATTTTCACACTTTTATGCTGTTGCCTTTTAATTGAATTTCGTTTCGTTTCGTTACTGTCTGCGACTTTCGGTGTGTGTTGGTCTTCTTTTGCTCTTTCGCTTTTCCATTTTTGTTTTTGCAGCTGTGGTTAATTTTAAAACTAGCCATAAAAGCCACACGCAGCGAAGCCGACTTCGACAGCGACGCTGACAGCGACAGCAGCAGCAGCAGTGACGCTTGGCTTTTGTCGCCAATATAATTTAGCAGCCAGCAAGTTCTTCTGTGTTCTTTCTCTCCCTCTGTCTGGCTCTCTCTCTCTCTCTCTCGTTCGAATAGCTCTCTTTAGCTCTGGCTGCTTGTTTATTTGTTTGTTTGTTTGTTTGTGTTCGCAAAGTCGCTTTGCTCTTCGGCGCTCTCTGCCTGCTGCATTCTTTGTGCGGTCGTTAACATGCAGCTTCGTCAAACTCTGGAACATGTTTGCTCTTTGTTGCTGCTCTTCTTCTTCTTGTGCTTGCTACCGCTCATGCTGATATTGTTGTTGTTTGCTAGCGTATATGTGTCTCTCTGTGTGTGTGTGTGTGCGTATTTAATTGCGCGTCGTTTCTTGCTTTGTTTTGCTTTCTGTTCGCATTCTCACTCTCTCGCTCTATCGCAGTTTGTGAGCCGCTTGGCCAGCTGCTGTCTGAGTGTGTGACTGAATCTTTAAAACGATTGGCAACACTGTCATTGCCCGCGTTAAGTTGGCTTTTCAAATAGTTTCAACTGCCTACATTGCGTATGCGTCATGCCAAATTCGAATATTGCACATGCCCATCAATTACCATAAATTTGGTATTTAATATTTAATATTAATTGGCTTTTTATCGATTTTCTAAAGCAGCTATAATGCAATTTTAGTCACAAACAATTAAATAAATCTCGTTTCATATTTGAATACATTATCTTTAATAAATGAAAAGAATTTATTAATATTAAATTGGCATTAGCGCTGCTGTATTTTAATTTCACATTTTCAGCTGTCAATTAGTTTATTTCACAGTTAAGTTCTCGCATTTCGAACAAACTTTCCAGCGTAATGTAATTTAAAACCGCCGCTGACAACTCATCGACGTAGTAAAAAGCATTACAATTATTTATCCATAAATCATGCAACGATTAATAAATAAAAATCGCAGTTCATTTCCGTCGACAGCGAAAAGACAAACAAAAACAAACAAGCAAACAAAAAGTATGTTAAAAAATATGCCAATTCAAAATATGCACAAATAAATCATAACTGAAAAAGCAGCATGCAGCGAGCGCGTGTTTAACAAACAAATAATCATAAAAATAATTTGAAAATCAACAAATGAAAGAAAAAAAAAGAAGTTGCAACTGCAAAAGTCAGTAAATAATATAATATATAAAAAATGCAAACTCGGCACAGCTTGGAACTAACCGCTGCATGTGCATAATTTATAAAGCTAATTAAACGCGCATTTAACTAATTAAAAATATAGCGCGCATCAATTATTAAAATATGCTGCAACACTGGCAGTGGCAGAGGGAACTACAACTGCAGCGGCAACTAAACCTACAACAGCAATGCTAGCCCCTTGGCCAATTATGATGATGTTACAAATTTGCAATTAAAATGGAACAATTTTTCGTAATGCATTTGAAATATCGAATGCTCAACGTGGCGTATGCGTAATGCTAATCAAAATATACATTACGTATACGACAGCGTGACATGTGCTGGAATATACAGAGAGGTGTGGGACAGGGAGTGTGTGTGTGTATATTTGTGTGTCAGACGAGCAGCTAATTTGCTGTATTGTCGATTTTTTGGCTTTTAGCAGGCAAATACTAATTGACATTTTGCTATGAATGGCACAATCAGAGGCGGAGAGTGGGCGGTTTGGATTTCAAAGGGGAAGTTGGGTGTGAGGTGTGGGGTGTGGGCTGTTTGGTGAGGGATGTCTGTTTTCTATGGAAAACGGAGTAAATGCAATGCAAAAACAGTTTCAATTAAGCAATTAGCGCCATTGAAACAAATCCAACACGTTTTGTGGCTTATAAACTGAAGCATCATGTCGACATTGGTTAGTTAAACTAACCAAGCCCCATTATACCCACCCCTCTCCCAACCATAACCCCTCGATTAACCGACGCCGCTGGCATTGCTGTTTAGTTATTGGTCTGTTACGGATATTAGCAATAATACCGAAAAGCGAACACAGAGTTTTAGTTACTGCCGCTAATTTGGCATTTACTAAGCGCTTTTATGCTCTAATCTGCAATTCCTCTCATCCTGCACTCTCCTGCTTTGCTTTATTTTTATATCTTTGTGTTTGTATGTATATGGGTTTTTATTCATTTAGCATATTTTTGCGAATTTCGTAGCCGCAAATAGACGGCATAACAAATAATATTTACATATTAGCTACAATATATATACAAACATATATTTAAGCTGCTTAAATTTGTGGCAAAATTGTTTGATAAATAAGTAACAAATCTATTGACGTCAATTCTATGTAAAGCAGCTTAAAACTGCCTTAGGAAGGGGGCTGTAAAGCAGGTGAGAAATAGGTGAAAGTCCCGTGATTTTTGTTGTTGATGTTGCAGTTTCATTGCCATTGCGATTTGCGCTTTAATAAAAATCGCAGCCTGTGTGCTAAATGCTAATTACTTGCAAATTTAATCAATGCCTAATTTAATTAACAATTTTGCCGTTTTATTTGCGATCAACTCACTCTAAATGAACGACGCAAAAAGTTTAATGACATTTTCACAAATGTGCCATAAAAAAACCGCTGGAAAAATCATCTTTTTTTTTTGCTCAATGTCTTTAATTGAAGTATAAATAAAATATAAATAATTTAAACATGAATAATAATAACAGTTACTCTTAAAAAGTCAAACGCTTTGAAAACAATTATTCAACCATAAAAAAATATAATACGATTGCAGTAATTTGTGTTATTTAAATACCATTTTTTAGTGTTGAATTTAAATAATTGTAAAAATTTACACATGGGAGACTGACTACTTCAAGCCAAAAGTTGACATTAAATTTTAATTAATGATTATAAAATCCACCATGAATTCTTTAAAGCAGCGTAGGAAAGCATTAAGCACACTCTGCAATTTAAAGTGGAATATTGCCGTGAATATCGACTGGAGAAATCGTTTAAAGTGGTTGGCTGCAGGTGAAGAACATTTGCATATTAAATAATAAAGTTCCCTTTGAAAGTATTTAAGATTAAATGAGTTTCCTGCAAATGGCCAAGGGCTTAAATTGAAAACATTTAAATGAAACTACCGAAAAAGGAAAGCAATTATAAAGACGCAGACGCAGGCAAATCAGTTAAAATAACAACGATGCGGCGCCCAACATAATGACAGCTGAAGTAACAAACAACAATCGCAACAATCGGGACAACAGCAACAGCAAGAGCAACAGAAAACGGATGAAGAAGAGCAGAGTAACCACATAAGATAAACAACTCATTAAAATGAAATTAAACAGTCGAGATTCGAAAAACGTCACTCATACGCACTGTGACAGCGTTGCGTATGAGTGACGTACTACAGCTTGATAAATACATAAAATGTTTGTGTACCTGATATGATTGTTTGTCCAAAATATAATAAAAATAAAAGCAAAGAGCAACTTTATTTAAATGTGCGGTATCGCTCAGCTTTACGATAATTGTGGTCAATATAAATTTACCTAGAGATACAAAACTAAAAAATAAAAGCCAAAAAAATAACAAAAATAAACAAAACATAAAACGTGAGAAGTGCTAAATGGGGTTTGGCTGTCAGATTGGACTCTGGACTGTTGCCAAGGCACAAAATTTGTTTTCTTGCTTCATTTTTGTTTTTTTTTTTGGGAGGAATGGCGAACGTGAGTCAAGCCAAGTTGCAAGTTGACAGATTGCAGCAAGAGCAACAGCAGCAGCAACTAAACAACAACAACTATGCAGACATTTGATTGATGGATTGTTCAAGTGTTGCTCAGGAGTGTGAGCTACAGATAAAACTACTTAGATCACAGTTCGTAAGCAAGTCTTTAAGACTGAGATTTAAAGACTGCTCAAAGCGCTTAAAGTGTAGTGAAAATATAATACTAAAAGCCTAAAAATATACAATTCTGTTGGCGAATTCTTAAAAACCGTCCAGATCTCAATATTTTGCCAATAAGAAATCTTAAGAACCACAAAGATTAAGTATCTTTTATAACAACTAAATAAAAGGCTGATTAAACTTTTATTAATTGTGGTTTGGCCCAGTTTTTGATTGTTTTTCCATTAGAAAATATGTCAGCTATTGTAAGCCATTGTATTGGCTACGAAATACTTGACTTATCAGCTATATAGCTGCTCTTATCTAAAGAAATATCGTTCATTCACATGATGACCCGCTTTTGATTACAAGCACTCAAAGCTCTTGGCCACTGCCTGCAATTGATGCCCTTTCAAAACAAAGCAAAACCTTTGGCCAAAACAACAATTGGTCAATAAGAGGGGAATGAGAGGGGCGGGAAAAAATAATGAAAGGGAAATCACATTCTTTTGTTTAGTTTGTGGCAGTGCAAAGCAATTTTAATTAATTAACACAAATTTGCAATGTAATCGAGCCTCGAACTGGACAAATAGCACTTGAGACTCTTGAATATCTTCTTGGCATCTTGTTTGGCCAAAATGGGCCACTTGACTGCAGCTTTTATTAACTGGAAATGTTATGTTTGCTTTTGGCTGACAAGCAAAAGGCCCAAAGGGCAAAGATAAGAGCCAGTATGCAGTTCTGTATCTTCCTCTGCCTCTCCCCCTCTCTCTCTCTCTGCAGCACAGAATTTATTAGCCAATTGCCATACAATTTATAATTAGAAACAGATTCGGCAGACAAATTATGATAGGGATTCCAGTGAGAGGACGGACAACTAATTTCTATTTCTAGCTTGGCAATTATTCGGCAATTGGTCAAACAAATAAGCAGCTAACAGACATACAGTTAGACAGTTAGATAAATAATATGTTTATTTGCCAAAGCTGCGAAATACAATTATTTGTGAAATGCCTTTGTTTCCTGTGTCTTGGAGTCACAAGACTCATTTCAAGACATTCTATTCACACTACTCACAGCTCGCAAAACCAAATAAATAACGCTCAAATTTCAATTTATTTGCATTAGTTTTGCTGCCGTGTCTAATTGTGACTCATTGTCATCATCATCAGCAGTAGCATCATTATTATCATTAACATTATTAGCATGAGCTTAATCAACACTGTCGTTGTCTCTGTCGTTTGGCTTTTAGTTTTCGTTCGTTCTGTTTTTGTTTCATTTGCTGCGTAAGTTTCCTCGGCCCGCAGACTTTGCTTTAGTACTTTGTTTATTTGTTTATGTTTTACTTTTCCAACTTCCCCCCACTCCACTTCCCCTACACCTTTTTTGTCTATACTTCTGCTTGCTTGCCCCATTCATCTCTTTGTCTAGCTCTGCTTTTTGAGCTTGGCACAGCACATTGCACAGAGTCACTGAAGAAACGCTTTTGTAATTGCAAAGCTGTTCTTCAATTAAATTTCTGATTCTGATTCTGATTTTTGATTAATCCCACACAAAAAGCGTACCGTTAAGGTGTTATCGCTGATTAGTTGCTGCTTTCATTTAGCTTTAATTAGCATTGGTCTTAAAATAAAGCCGTGTCTAATATAAGAGTTGCTTGGAGTTAAGAATTTAGCACTTTTAAATTGAATAAATTAATTTATGATGTTTATGTGTATTTATTGCATTTTCCCAATGACTAAGCTGTCAGCAGTAGCAGGCAACTAAAGGGGTTTATTTTCAATTTGAAATAAAATTTAAAGTTTTTGTTATGATTTCGGACAGTTTGGCCGGACAGTTTAATATCTTATCTTATTGTCAATAACAAACTAATGACAGAGCTTGAATTCAAGTAGAATTCATAAAGTATAACTCTAGATTAAAATGTAGCTATTTAAAATACTCAACGAGTAAGTATAACTATGTGTAGTTGCCTTACCGAAAACATACTTTCGGCAAGCGAATTAAATATTTAAATCAAGTTTAATAAAGTTTATTATCCCTAACATTGCTTCCGTTTACTTATTTAATATCCTCCAAAATATATACGTTAAGTAAACTGGCGTTTTATTGAAAGAAATAAGTGCATTCAACTCGTTTGTGCCCAGTCCCCTTGTCACACACTTGCGTGCGTTCACATTGCGTATACGCAACATATCCCCCCGAGCTATTAAGTATACGCCAAGTGGCGCTTTGCATGTTGCACTCACATGAATTCTTCCACTGTTGAAACTTGTGATACAGGAAACAGGCGCATATAAAGAAGATCACAAACACAATCAGCAGCGTGAGTATAACGCCAATCCAAATGTCGCTAACAACATGAGCGAAATCCTCCTCCTCACCCGTGTAAATCCTCGAGCCGTGTGCTACGTGTGGCGGTGGAGCACGAGCAGCTGGAAGCACATCGCTCAATAGCAGATCTTCGGTAATATCGTTTGAAGAGGCACCACTCAAATTGATCTCCACCTCTTGGCGATCGATGGTAAAGTTGCCCAATGCGGAGTCTAAGCCGAGCGCAAGTTGCTCGAGTTTGTTGATCAATATGGAGTAATTGCCCGGCAAATCGAAGCCATCCAATTGCAGTTTCTCGGCGCTGCTTGTGGCATTGGCCAGCGTGGCGGTTGTTGTCGTTGTGGTAAGATTCAAGGCGGTGGCATTAAGATTCGTTGGATCCACAACGCCTGCAATCATGGCCATTGGACTTGAGGCATTTTCGATGCTGTTATCATCCAGACCCGCCAGCAAATTGTCTGTCAAATTGAGCGCCTTAAGTAGCTCCACCATTTTTGTAGGCACGTCAATTATTATCGTTAAATATTAAATAATTCTAAGTGTAATTGTTGTAATTGCTGTGGTTATATGTTGAGCGGTGGTGTAGCTGTTTGACGGTGGTGGTGGCACACGCGTTCAGTGGCTCAGCTTTGTGGCTGTGGCTTCATTTCGCGACTGAAAACCTCCGACGAGTGTAAAGTTGCAAATTTGTTGTGCCGCTTTTTGTCGACAACGAACGTTGTGTATTTTTTATTATTTTAACAGTTTTTTATACCGCTGTGCGCTGTCCGCTGTCGTTTTATTTATTTCGTATATATTTTATATATGAGATTTTTCACTTTTCAACTAATTGTATTAACGCGTTTGTGTTAATTCGCCATACGCATCGGCGACTGCTGCTGGGCCGACTGAAGCTGTAGCGCTGTATCTATATCTGTAGCTGTATCTTGTAGATACATTATACAGTATCGCACTGTCGTCGCTTATTTGTTAGACAAATATTGATAGTGGCTATTAAAACTCCTTTGCTGGATTTATCTTAGCAATAAACGTATCTAAATAAAGTATTGGACTTGTGTTACACTCTCAAATACACAAGTATACAGATATATACCTATATATACGGTTATAGCTATATATGCTACATTTCTAGTATTGATTTTCTCAACTCTATAAAATTTGCTTTGGGTCGTGCTTGTGCTGTGCTCTGTTTCATTTACTGTTTCCTACTGGTTTACCCATTTAAATAAAAAAAAGTATCTCCTGTTTGATTTAACAATTGCCAGCTACATGTCAAGATCTGCTAAAGGACACACAAACACGTGCGGCCCCAAGGTGCACTTGTACTTGAAATTGTTAGAGTTTTATTTAAACAGAAACAGCTCTTTAAAGTGTGAAAAGACGTACGAAGTAAATCAATAAAATGTTTGCTTAAAAAAAGTTGAAACACAGACTCAAATAAATGATTCAGAACTTTATTCAAAAACGCTGCTTTTCAGCTGTTTTTGCTACAAATACTTTGAAGCTCATCTAAGTGAAATTTGCTGATCTTGATTTATTGCTATCAACCAATTAGATTCAATTGTATTCAGTCTTAAAAATAATGCCGCTCATTAACTAGTTGCCAGACCTCCCTCGATCCTAAATATAGTGCAAATAGTTATTTATACTTTGCTTGTATTTGTATAATGACAGTCATAAAGGGCACAATTAATATGAACGAATCAAGTGGAAAATTTCAAGTTTTCAACGCTCGTTCGTTCCTGTAACAGAATAATTTTAAGAGCGGCATCATCTAAATTGACAGGCCCCAGATAATGCTCGGTGGTTCCATATACTCGACATTTGCTTTACTGGAGTCTATAAACTAGGCAACGTCATAGAGTGTTTGTGTTGCCAAGATCAGTTTTTAGAGTGCCATAATTAAACAGAATTAATCCAAGATTTAATTTGTTTATTTTCTCACATCAATTTGATTGCCAAACAAACTGAAAGTGATCTAAAGCTTTATATGAACTAGTGTTGCTTAAATTATCAACAAATATTTTATAAATATAAGTTTTATTTGTTAAGACTAACTAATTGAAAAACAGTTTTTTCTCAATATAAGTTTTAATTAGTTATTAACAAACAGAATTTAAATCTTCTTTCTATTTTATGAAAATTGTCTTACAACAAACAAACACTAATTATGCCTTTTCATAAGCTATTCAATTTAGTTGAACTGCCAGTTCAATCAGGCGCTTTCAATTTGATTGAAGATCGTTTTCTCAGCATTATTAAAGCACATAAACAACACAATTCTCAATGGAAAATAAAACAAAACAAAGCGTAAAAGTAAAGAACGAAGGAAAGAATAAGGAATGAAAAAAAAACAGAGCAAAGACACGGCAAGTCACGCAAAATGGAAAAGCAGGAAGAGATTGCACTTTATGTAACATTTATAACAATTTACAGATGCTTTTTTTAATTAGTTATAGTAGTAAATTATTTGATTGAACTACGCTTACATCGAGCACTGTTGAGCAACAATAATAATAAACAAAATTCTCGGGAATTTGCTCAATAGATTTTTGGCGCCATTTCGATTGTGTTGCCGGCAACAACAATTAATTTGCATAAATGATTTTAATCAAATGTGAAGACGATGACGACGACGACGATTCCACCACGACCTCTATCAACAAATTTCAATTTCTTTGTTTTTTTTTTTTTTGGTTTTGTATTGAAAACAACTCGCGGCTGATTTGCAATTACTTTCTTAATATTTTCATTATATTAATATATTTTAATAAATTTATTTATTGGTTTTATTAATGAACTTTTATTATTTTGTTGGCAATTTGTCAAACCGAACGCGCGCGCTTGTTTACAACAATTAAAAACTGTTTCGTTGCGAGTCACAATTACAGCCAAGTTAACTGTGATAAGTTAATGTTAATGTTAACGCTAACTTGCTGTGACAACGTCTACAGCGCTGCCAGCGACGCAGCTGCTGCTGTGCTCTAAGTACAAGCATCTGTATCTGTGCCTGTTTGTGTATCTGTAGCTGGCACAGTCACAGTCACAGGGACGGAGCTGGAGATGGAGACACCGCGCAAACAAGCACCACGAACCCAGCTGACTAGCGACTACTCTGATGACTACTGACTGAGCTGCTCTTGCTTCTGACTCTATCCGTGTATCTCTGTGTACCCGTCTGACTGTGTGCGTGTGTGTGTTTGTGTATCTGTGACTGGCGTGAAGACGCCGCAAAAAAAAATAAAAATGAAAAAAAATTAAATCAACTGAAACAACGCAATGCCTGACAACCGGAGGCCCCCATCGAATGTGAATCGGTCGCAACGTCAATGTTTTCACTATCGGAAATAAATTAGAAACAAAAATAAAGCATCAACAGTTATGCGGGGATGCTTGTTGGCTGAATACCCTGCTTTAAGTAGAATTTATGCCATGGTTATTATATATAAATACTTGCACATTTTAAAACTTAATTTTTATACACTTTTGAATAGAAAGTTCTTTGTTTTACACTATAGTTTTGTTCTTGAAAGCTAATTTATTTGCGATACTGGCAGGTAATTGCTCGTCTATGCATTAATTTGTATTTCATCATAATAATGGCATATTTAAATTATACAAAACCGAAGCATGCAATTAAGTACAATTATTAAATGTAAAGAAATGTTACATCAGTTATTACATAACTTAGAAAATTGTTCGTTTAACAATACACTTATATTTATACACAGAATTTATTAAATTAAATTGGAAATATTTTTTATATTATTTTGATGAAATTTCTATATTTTTTATATAATTTAAATGGTATTTATATTTTTTTACATTTACGTTTTTTAAATGGTTTTTATAGTTTTAAAGTAAACTAACTGTTATATAAAACTTAGATTACTTAAAAAATATAAAAACCATTTAAAAAATGTTCAAAAAAAATAATATAAATACCATTTAAATAATATAAAACTTATTCAATTTAGAAAAGTACACTGCACTATTTAGTTACATAAAATATTTCATTGAAATTTATATAAATGGACGTATTTTTAATTAAATGTACGCTAAACCTATGTATTTAATATATTTTTATATATTATTTGTACATACACCTTAATACTCCTTACTTTCACTGCCAGTGCACTCTCTCATTACACAGCTAATATACCCTACGCTAGGGTAACTCAGTTACAAAACAGCGCAAAAAGAGATACTCTGAGTTTTGCCGATAGCAACGAGCCCAAGAGGCATTCTTGTTGTTGTTGTTTGTGCGGTTGTTGTTTACTTCCTATTTTATTTATTTAAGCGAATACTTGAAATTTTCCTTAGGTTGAAAAGTGATTTGGAAATTGACCACGCAGTAGAAGAGCAGTATTTGAATTCTGTTTTTGTTTCAATTTCTGAATAAAACATTTAATTATTTAAATTACAGTTCTAATTGCTGGCAGGCAACAATTGTGAATTATGCACATTATTTACAATTAATTTAATATATTTTGTAGCTTATTGTGCAGTTGATGAAGCACAAAGCAGCTAATACCCTGTAAAGGAAGTCTGCTTAAGTGGGTATATAGCGCATTGAGCTATAAACTTGTGTTGTACAATAAATTTACTATTGATAGGTATCAGAGGGTATCTTTTCGTCGTTCCTTCCCTTTGATCTGTTGCTGTTGTCTTGTCATTTCGCTTGCCTGTTGATTAAAATTTGCATTTAATTATTTTGTATAAATTTATTGCCGAAATTCCATCGAATTCGATTTGTGCAATTTGTGGCTGCAACATAGATAATGCTTTTGACTGCGTCAGCCCGTGGCGTGCAGCGTGCGGCAGTCTAGCATAGTTGCGTTAAATTGTTGCATTCGCATTGTGGCATTGCTTTAATTCCCGCATAGCAGGCGTGACCATAATGATAATCAAAACTTCGTAATCGCAATCTGAACAATCGCAGCATTCATGCTCGACACTCGTAATTACACTCATTGCACAGTCAACATACTCGATTTATGTATTCGTTCTGTGTTTTGCGTAATTCTCTAACAAATTATTGGAATTTTTATATTTGTTGTAATTGTTGTTATTGCATAAAGCCGCAATAGACTTGGCTCTCTAAGTTTGCTTATAAATTTGCAATTTTTGTGTGGCTAATACTCTACAAAATGCTTCAAGTGGGTAGCTTGAATATGTTATTCATTAAAAGACTTTATTTATTCCAGTAAGTCATGAAATTGAATGTCTTATGAAGATTTAAAAACCTTTATTGTTATACAGGGTATCTTAGTGTCATGCCTTGCATCCTGCGCCCACTGCACTGGGTGTGCTGAGGCATTCCAATCCAATTAAAATTCTACACAGCTTAGTAACACATGATTTGAGTTATCAGCTCGTCGCTCGAATCAACTCGATTGATGCGAGTGCTTAAAAAAAAAGTGAACATTGTTTACACGTGGTATAAATACATGTGTAATCAATTGTTTTCCACTCCCTGAACAGGCTTCTCCCCATTTTGGAATTACAAATGTGGCCAAAAAGTTTGTCAACTTCTATTTGTTAACCATTTTATCAGCACCACCCCTGAAAAATACAATTTTTAAGAGTCTCTTAAGCTGATTTGGACTTTGTAATTTCTGCGTTCAAATCGCATTTAAAATACTTGAATAATAATAAATTATTACTGCAGCCTCTCTGTTATTAATTTGGCTTTAAATGTGTTAATACCATGTGAAACTTTAATGTTCATTTAACAATTGTAATAAAATCCATTCAAGTTCAAAGTTTCAATGCCTTTTTTAACGTTTTTTTTAATGGCTTTCATCTAAATGGTGCTCTTTATGAATAATTGACAAATAATAAAGTATTTATTATTAATACTCGGTCTATTTATTACACAATAAATATGCATTTAAGCCCCAATCAATTCAGACCTAAGCTCTATTTAAATGGCTCATGAAGTGTACTATATGTGTGTCCATTGAATTAAAAGTGCATGTAAATAAGCTCTCATTTAAACAACAAAACAAAACAGAACTCAAACTCAACTCGAATTCCAATTCGTACTCGTTTGTAGAGCATTTCCATAGCTAATTAATAAATTACATTTAATGGGATATAATTCAACTGCGTTAAACGGAAATAAAAAGCAAATTAAATAATAAACACATATATTTTAGTAAATTATGTTAAATTGGTAGTAATTTTATTTAAGCAGAGTAGCCGTTAACTGTTTCAGTTAGTCTAGCCCATTACCTTTAATAGACTCATCAGAGGCCTAAACTTCTACCAAAAATGTATCTCAAATATTTTATTATAGTTGTTTATGATACGAGTATTCTTGGTCTAGTCTTTGTGGCTCCGATAAGACTGAATTGTAACTGATTCCGTGCAAAATTCCCATGATTTATGTGTGTGTGGCTGCATTCTATGGCATCGGATGCTTATCTGAATTGCCGTTTATTATCTTGACAACTTGAATACCCGATTGTCATTAACGCGTATATCAAATGGAGCAGAGAATTATAAATATGTGTTAAGTAGCACTCGTAATACGAGTATTTGTGTTATTTATTACTTCAAGCCTCTGCCATTGATTGCAGTTTGTTGACTATTTTATTTGACTTTTGCAACTGTCCAAATACGCGTATGTGAGAATTAAATAATTAAATTCAAACCGAAAAATTGCTGAAATTGTCAGCAAATTTTGGTTTCAACTGGTTTCGCTTTAATATAAATAAAATATTTTTATAATCTTTTTTAATAACATAACATAACATTTTGATTAGATAGTCAGGCATAATTGCTTTTATTGGATTTTATCTACTCAAGTTAAATGATCTTAAATACTGGGTTGGTGTCCTTACTATGTTAAACCAAAGGAATTGAATGCAATTTCACCACTATTTTCTTTTCTTCAACACAGAGGGCAGGACTATGGGGTGCGTGCTCGGAGGTTAAGATCAAGGCTTAACTCACCATATCACTCGCTGGCCATTGGTAAGTGTCCCCACTAAGATCAGTTCAACACACTTACACCACATCAAGCCAATTCACCTCGCTCTCACTCTCTTTCTCACAGCAGGAAGCTCCTGGGTTTGAGTTCAAGCTAAATCAATATTCTTCTTGGTAAGTATTTGTTCTCTCACTCGCACTTAATTGTAGAACAGTATAAACAATAATATTATTAACACAATTCTGCAAGTCATGGCAGCAATAATAATTTAAGAGGGTAACAAACGTATTAGCCAGATATTAAGGCGAGTTTTGCGCACATTTGCTGCCAGACAACAATAAATCAACAGGTCTCTAAACTGAAAACAAGCTGCGCATGCGCAAAATACCCATAAAACAGTACACAACTTCGTCATGGGATTCACATAGCTACGATATCATATGATGAAATCATTGAAGTGCCAACAAGTCTGTCTATACTAAATAAAGATAGCTCTGTTACCAAATAATGCCACTGAAAAATGTGAGATTGTAAATCCGTCAGTTAACTATGCGCCAAAGTTTAATTTGCCTATCTGTGGAATTTCATTCTCATTGCACTTTGAAATCACCGCACGAGTCATGCTGATGAGTTGTGTATTTTTTTAAGCTGTTTTCTTAACCCTTTGGACGGTTCTGAAGTTGATGTTTACAGCGATTCATAGTTGAATACGCTTTAAACAACGTCATCTTTGTTTGCACTTTAACCAGGTAATCATACAAGCTGTAATGCCACTGATGCTATTTTTAGTCACCGGTAACCGCCAAGACTAACAAACTTATCAGCAAGGTCGGCTAAGACTTTCACCACAATCTTGTTTGATATGAGTATGTAAACACAACTGTTGTTAAGAAACTATAATTAACTTTACTTGGTATTATTTAACTTCTACTATAGAGGGTATCTCCAAGTCGTACTTTTTAGAGAAATGCTTAAACTGCAAGTCAATTAAGAATAGACATAAATCGAATCTTTGGACTTTAACGTTAAGCATTTATTAAAATCAAGATAATGAGTGAGAGTCGAATGATACTTTAATGAACTGAGTTATAAAGCAATAATTCTATTAAGGGTTAATTGGCTTAAACGGAGACTTTTAATCATTCTAACTTTTATTGCGTTGATTATATTCTTCAAGTATAAGTCTATAAACTAAGATCAATAGTTGTTCATTTCAAATAATGTAATAAAAATCTGCAGAAAATGTTAGTAGACTTGGGATTGAATTTAGAGTCAACAGAGCTATAAAAATAATTGATAAATGGAAGAAAAATGATTAAAACCAAATAAATTATAGACAAATTTCGAGTACTTAGTTAAAAATATATTTAAAGGTACATTTTACTATTATAAGATATAAATAACCTGATAACCTGATTCATTATGAGGCACAAAAGTGTAAAAAACAAAAATAACAGTTTAAATTTAGAAAAGTATAGCATATATGTATATACATATGTGTACATTGAATTTAATATTCATTTTTAATCTATTATATTTATATTTCTTATTTATTCAATTTAGTATTCGACAAGTATATTCTTTCTAAAATCTCAAACAAAGCAGTGATAAAAGGGAATGGAAATGACAAAGATTGACAGAGAACAAAGACAATTGATTTATTTTGTTAACATATTAACTTCACAACTCCGTCACATCTCAAAAGAAAAA
This sequence comes from Drosophila nigrodunni, assembly GCA_020829145.1. Taxonomy (NCBI): domain Eukaryota; kingdom Metazoa; phylum Arthropoda; class Insecta; order Diptera; family Drosophilidae; genus Drosophila; species Drosophila nigrodunni. Next base: position 11,511,771 of record JACVCZ010000003.1, read on the forward strand.
CCCCCTGGAAAAACGCTCTTGTCTTTTAAAGTAAAATATATGAACTGCTGTCAATTTAAAAGACAGTAATACGATTTGTATGTTAAAATCCTGCTGCACATGTAAATTTTATTCGATTCGGAACGGAAATGATAAAACGCCTCATTACGCTTCAGTTTCAGTAGGCAGTTCCAATTTTCCATTTCCCATTTTCCACTGCTTAATGCTGCTCTCATAGTTCTTAGTGAATTCTTGTTCCTTTTTTAATAATAATAAAAATACAAAGTAGATTTCTGTGCTCTGTTCTGGACATTGTTGACAAACAGCTCGTAAATTATACGCTCATTTTTCAGGCATTTAATGAGCCTAGCCGAAAGAGGGAAATGAGGGGAATGAGAGAGGGAGGGAGGGTGAGAGAAACTGGGGTTTTTCACCTTTATGTAGTACTATGGTTTTGTCATGGTCATTCGGTGTTTTGGTTGAATGCATCGAAAACGGAAGTCCATGAAGGCAACGAGTGCAATGAGGTCACAGTAGGAAACAAACTGGAACAGAGCGTGTGTTTAAACTTGCTGACAATCTACAACTAAAGGAATCGATAATTGAATAGAATTTACCTCTTGCATAACTGGGCCCTCTTTGCCCTCTTGTGGGCCCTCCCACTTTTCAATTTCCTGTTCTCACACAGTCTCCGACTCAGACTCAGACACAAAGTGTAGCCAAAAGGCAAACAAATCAATATGAATAAACCGTGCAGTAGATGAAAGAGAAGCGCAAGCGATTGTGCTCTCTCCCTCCCTCCCTTCCTCGCGCACACAATAATACCGTCTATAGATACTGTTGTTCCTTGTACCTGTTACTGGAGTCTGCGGCAGATACCACAAAAAAAGGAAGCACAGAGTCGACTCACAGTTTTGTGCCCTGTGAGTGCCTTTTGCGAGGGGTGCCTAAGCGTTTCCGTTTAGCAAAGAAAACAATAACATTGTGAGATTTTTCAAACAGATATCGAGGGGCCTCTTACCCATCTATATCCACATTCACATCGCCAGCGACCGGAAAAGCGCATTTAACGCGATTTGATGGTTTACAAATTGGCTTAAACAGCTATCTCCGGCAACGGCATCGGCAACAACTGACGGCATTTTCTTGTATCCTTTATCTATTCTTGTTTCTCCTTTAAGGTTTCCCTTCTTTTTTTGAAGCGCTTGAACATGTGTTCGCAAAAAGGATGTGCCGCGAGTTGCGGCGTGTTGCGCTTGATAAGATTGTAGCAATAGTTATAGCTCCGGGTACCCAAAGGAGTTGCGTGTCGCCTTAGACAAAAGGACTCGCTTCGTTTTTGAATCGAATTCAGCATTTGTTTGATTGATTCACTGAGCCAGCTGCTCATAGTTACGCTTCAAAAGCAAATCTCTTTCAGTTTGATTGAATTTAACCTTTGAAAAACCTTTGTCAGACAATTAGTTTTAGTTATTCGTATATACAGCTACTTCTTTTTACCACTCCGTAATAGTTTAAAATATTTTATATTTAATAAAATTTCTATTGGGAAGCTAGTCTAGTAGGTTGTTAGACTTGTTGGTATTATTAAATTAATAGAGATAAGACTAAGAGCTGGGGATAAGACATCAGAAAAAACATGTGTGCTTTATCTTTTCGCATCCATCTTTTTCCTATTCTTCTGCAAACGATTTTCTTTTTCTAGAGTGAAATTTTAAATTTTCCAATTTGTTCTATGAGAGCTATAGGCTATAGTCGTCTGATCCGGACCAAAATTTTGGATTTGAGATCTACTGAAAGTTCTGATCGCGTGGTATTACAGCTGGAATATGCAAATTCCCAGTTGAATTCTCAGGCGAAAAGAAATCCACAGTAAGATACAACAGAATTTACAGGACCCCAGTTTAAGCAAAATCATTTTGTGCATAGCGAGCAGCTGTTAATTTTGATTGCCTGATATTTCTGTTAAAATATGTGCAGATCGTGAGCCCTTGTTTAGCGAAAAACATCAGTGATCAGCTGAAAGTGAGGAGTTTTCAATGTTAATGTTAATGTTAATGCAATGTTAATGTGATATTATTGCAATGTTAATTCAATGTTAATGCAAAGTTAATTCAATGTAAATGCAATGTAAATGCAATGTTAATGCAATGTTAATGCAATGTAAATGCAATGTTAATGCAATGTAAATGCAATGTAAATGCAATGTAAATGCAATGTTAATTCAATGTTAATGTTAAATCAATGTTAATGTTAAATCAATGTTAATGTTAAATCAATGTTAATGTTAAATCAATGTTAATTCAATGTTAATCTTAATTCAATGTTCATGTTAATTCAATGTTAATGTTAATGCAATGTTAATGTTAATTCAATGTTAATGTTAAATCAATGTTAAAGTTAAATCAATGTTAATGTTAATTCAATGTTAAAGTTAAATAATTTTTGCATTGCGACCTGCTGATCTTTCTGTTTGCCTGGTATTTCAGCAAGAGTTGCTAACGATTTTAGCCACTGCAGATCGCAGCGGTCAAGCAAAATAAATCCGCGAAAGGCTAAAATCGAAGATTTTTTTGTGTGAAACACCAGGTGATCAGAATGAGCAGCAAGCGACAGACTGTAATTAAAATTCAATTGAAGAGAGTAGAGTGCGGGAGCATACGCAAACAGTAAACAGAGAGTGCTCCTTTTTAGCGCCACTGATGACAGCGAACAACCACACAAACCGTTCGCGCGCTCTGCTGGCGTCCGCGAACAATCACACAAACAGCGGCAGTGATCTCTGAGCGCAATTAGCGCAGAGAGTGGGAGACTGCTTAAGCTGTTAATGTTAATTCAATGTTAATGTTGAATTATTTTTGCATTGCGACCTGCTGATATTTCTGTTTGCCTGGTATTTCAGAATGAATTACTAACGATTTTGTGCACTGCAGATCACAGCGGTCAAGCAAAAAGGCCAAAATCGAAGATTTCTTTGTGTGAAACACCAGGCGATCAGAATCAGCAGCAAGCGACAGACTGTAATTTAAATTCAATTACAGAGAGTAGAGGGCGGGAGCACTCTAGAGAGTGCTCCTTGTTAGCGCCACAGATGACAGCGAACAAACACACAAACCGTTCGCGCGCTCTGCTGGCGTCCGCGAACAATCACACAAACAGCGGCAGTGATCTCTGAGCGCAATAAGCGCAGAGAGTGGGAGTCTGCTCAAGCTAGTTAATAAGTTAATAGTCAATAGAGAGTGCTCCTTGTTAGCGCCACAGATGACAGCGAACAATCACACAAACAGCGGCAGTGATCTCTGAGCGCAATTAGCGCAGAGAGTGGAAGCCTGCTTAAGCTAGTTAGTAACTTGTTAATTGTAACAACGCTCACAATTATAAATTCTGTAAATTATTTAGTCAATTTGATTAAAAACTGCCTGTCATATAGACGGACTTTCATTCCAAATTTAGTTTAAAAGATCCAGGTTCATAAGGAGGGATGGACGAACAGACAGAAGGACACAAGGACATCGCTATATAGACTCGGCTGTTGATGCTGTTCAAGAATATATATACTTTATGGGGTCTTAATAGACCCCTCCACTCTTTTTTAGAGTACGGGGTCTAATTGAATAATTATCTTTAGTAAGACTCTGATCCTCAAGCAATTTAATTAGCTAGAGTTTAGCCTTAATATAAAAATCTTTGTATTGTTTTATTAAAACACAAAATTAATTAATTGCTTTTACCCCTTTCCAAATTAAATAATTACTGCCAGTAGCCCATTAATTCTTTAATAAATTTGTTGCATAATTTATTACTTTATAGAGCCGACTAAAATAATAAATCGACTGTTCCAACTTTAAGATCTTTGAGCCAGTTGCTGGAACTAGTTCTGCGGTGCACTTCTAAGCTGATGTTTGCTACTTGTAGCACAGGTATCTTAATTTTCGATCTATGCAGACAACTTGCCATCAAGTTGCAGACAAGTTTTGCTGTCAGCTCACCTGCCACCTTGCTACCTTCCCACATTCCCTTTTGGCGTGGCGGCAATCTTTAGTCAGTGTTGAACAATCAATCATAATTGTTTTTCAGTTTGTCAACAAAACTTGCCCGCGTTGCACTAGTTGAAGTTGTTGTTGTTGTCGTTCCTTGTTTGTTGTTGTTTGTCGCTGCCACACACACAATTTTATCGCAATGCAGGCAGACAGTATGCCACGCCCACCAGCGAAAGAGAGGCGAACTAAGTCCTAACAAAAGCCGTTGACTTGAAGTGGCATGTTGCACGTGGAACGTTGAGCATTGAATGTTGCATAAAGTTGCACAAAAAGCGCGTCGGGGGAATCAGCAGCAGCGGCAACAACTGATAAGGCGCTGAAACGGAAGTTGCACACAGAGCAAGAAAAGGAGGGAGAGTGGGAGAGGGAGACAGCGAGACAATATGGCGTCGTGAAAAGTGTGACAAATAAAGGAGCAAACGGGGGAAGAGAATTAAGGTAGAAAATCGTGTGGTAAGAGTGACGCAACAGTTTGTTAAGGTAGCTTAAAGAGAGGGGAAGGAAGGAAGAAACAGGGGAAGGGAAGTATGGTGGAGTAAAAGGGGCAGGGGCAAGGTGGCATATTGATGGACTCTGAAGTTGAAGCTGCGTTGAGCTATCAATGCTGTCGCTGCTGCCGTTGGAATTCCCCAGTCGAACTGTGCGCTGCCAACGAAAAGCGATTACGTTAGCTGGCGACTAAAGGCTGATGATATGCAAGGACACCACACACACCCCTGTGTGCTACATGCTTGTGTGTGTGCTGTGTGTATTCCTGTATATCTGTGCAAACACAGAAGACGAACAGACGCGTTAACATATGATTGTCGTGTGTCTTGTTGCTCGATATATATACACATGTGTGCATAAGTGTGCGTGTGCTTGTGTGTGTGTGTGTATTGCACATAAAAAGGATAAAGGATAACGAAGCGCAAATTTCAAATAATCATGAATATTACATGAGCTGCAAAGTAGACAAACGTTACACACAGGACACACAGGCAGAGCTCAGGGAAAAGCTAAAGAGAAACAGAGACAGGAAGGTAGAGTGAGACAGAGGCAGAGACAGAGACAGACAGTAACGCCTGCTGGACTGGGGATTTATTTGAAAATCATTCACACCAAAAAACCCAAATTATTTATTAATGTTCTATGCAAAATGTGTTCCAAGCTCGCTAAGCTGCTCAGAGTCTGACTCACTCGCAGGACTCTTAAGGACACTTGCGACAGTTTTCGTTCCTTTTTTTTTTGTAACGCATTCAAATTGACTTTCAAAAAGTTTGAACAATCATTGAGCTGGAGAAATCGATTATAATATTTATTTACTTGACTGCTCGAATTTTGGAGTTTGGAGGCCAGAACATTTTTTGGTTTGCTTGGAATTACAAGGCTTAATCGATACAAGTTCTATTTATACTTATAATAATATGTTAGATACATTAGCAACTTAACCCAAAGTTTATTTTAAGCTTTTGAAGGGAGGAAAGTTAATAAATAAGTAACAAGTGCTGTATTATCGATTTTTTGTCAAACCTTAACACTAATAAGCCGTTTAATTTTGTATTTTTCTTGCAGGTAACCCAGGAAATCCATTTAATTTCCCAATGGAATAAAAAAGTATTTAGCTTTAGGTATAACTTTCATTTTAAATACACAGCTGTGAATCTAAATATTGTGCCAAGTTTACATGTAATTTAAAGTATTTATAAGATAAAAATTAAAAATATTTTACTGTAAAGTGAAACCGTAAGAAAATTGCATTGCATTCCGTTTTCTCTCTTCGGTAGCAGAGTGAATGATATGACAACGCAGTGCAGATATATCAGATGCATTACAGAAGCATAGCACTGTAGTGACGTCATAAAGGAAAACGCAAAGTCAAGTTGACTGATAGCACAAGGCAGCAAAAGGAATCAAAAGAGAAGTCGGCAATGAGCTTGCAATAATGTGATAAGCGTAGCGGAAATGAAAACAAGCAAAAGCGAGCGTTGACGATAAATGGATGGGCATGACAACAACAACAACAACTGCAAGAAGAAGAAGAAGGGCACACAGAAATAACAGTCAACAACAACAAAGAGATGCTGGCGCCCACAACAAAGCGTCATCGTCAGCGTCAGACACTTAAAAGTCAACGTCAAGCGACGCGCAATAAAAGTAAAATTGCCATTGGAGTCTTATTGGAGTCTCATTGGAGTTGAACTACAGCAGCAGTCAACTCCACCACAGCCCAACTCCCCACGCTGAGTGTGTTTGTGTTTCTGTGGCGCTTTTTGCTTCAATTATTTTTATTGGCGCGGCGCAAAAATTTATGTTGCATACTTTGCAGCGCCGCTTGCATGGCATGGCGTTAATTTCGTTATGGCAAAATGCAGCAACTTGACGTGTGAGTATATATGTGTATGTGTGTGCTGTGAGTGCCTGCATGTGTGTGAGGGTGTTTTGTGCGCCAATACGGCGGCATGGCACCATAGTGAAGCGGAATATTGAAAAGTTCTCGAGTATCTTAATTAAAGGTTAATAAAGGTTAAAGGAAAGCGTGAATTATGGTAATTTTACGATGAAAGCCAGCCAAGTGGGTGTGCCAACTGTGGGTAGATGCAAGGAGGCAATTTAATCAGTTAGCTACGAGTAAGTTGTGCAAAGTAAACTGAATGATGAGTGCACTTGAGTATCTGAAATTCATCAGCTGATACGCATTAAAAACTCTTCAACTTTCGTGGCCAATAAAAATGTTAAGAGTGCTGTAGTTTTATAAAGTTTTAAGGCACACAACATGCTAAAGTGTTATAGGCTCCAGTTTTATTAACTAATTAAAAACTGAATAAATTATTTTATGCATATTACTATAGTATATTTCTTACTATAGTATATTATTGGGTAACTGTAACTAATTAAAACATAACGTGCACAAATTTCGTCATTTAAGAATCAATAATGTGTATCGAATTTATTCATGTTGAATTTTAAATGAATAACCAAAAAGCCATCAGTACACGCATTGCATATAATTAATTATTATAAATGACACTACATAACTACAACTGAAAACCAAGCAATTTGCATTTATTTATCAGCGTAAAACAAAAGCAATTAAATACAACTTAATCAAATTGCATAATGACAACTTCAAATGCAGCTCCCGAAAGTTGGTTGGATTTAAAACCAATTCGAGCGAGAAATAAAAATCAATTGACCTCAATATAAAATGCAGCTACATATGACTATGAATAAACATTGAATAACATTGAGTGTATTCGCATCTGGTGTTAACAATCAATAAAAATTGCCCACAATCAGCCAAACCGAACGTGTGAAAAGTCTCTCGAGTTTAACTTTATTTCTGCTTCTTTTAATCCACTTCTCTACTCTGTCTATTCACTGCTGTTCTCTAGAGTGGACAACGTTATAAAAAATGCAAATTTTATGCAAAATTTGACAAAAATGTTGCACAATAAATACAAATTAGACGAAATGTCAGGGCTTAAGCTCAACAAGAGCTCAAAACAGATCACAAAGAAGTAGGAGGCACAAAGAGACTGGGAGTGCTGGAGGGTTGGATTAGAGTGTACCAAAATCAGCCAAAAGAAAGCAAATCCAATTTGACAACAGAAAAATCAATGTTATTTGAGTATCAAAAATTGCTGGATTTAAAAATAAATTTAAAATTCGATTTGGTATTTTAAACTTAAATTTAGAAAACTCAAGTTACTGCATTGCTAAAGATTAGCTTTCACTTTTATTCAGCTTTCGTCATCGACTTTAACTCGCTGAGAATCGACGAGAGAGCCATTTCATAACCTAAAAACATTTAATTTTTTACGTTTTCTCCTTCAAGCTTTCTTCTTCAAGTGGTTCACCCAGAAAGCAACTTTTTAGATTTGGATACAAAATTTGTAGCTAAAGAGGCGGTAAATCCAATATAATACTGGGGCATGTTGCACACTCACGTAGCGTCTCACGACCATCCTTCAACCGTCTTCCCGTCCCGGGGTAGGGAGCCGCACTTTCAATGCGCTGTCGGTAAAAATTACGCACATTTAGTTGAGTCGCCGGTCCAATGATGTTTTCAGCAGCAGCAGTAGAAGCAGCAGTAGAAGTAGAAGAAGCAGCAAGTAAGTTGGCCAACGATGCCAGCGGCAGGACATGAATATTTTAAAAATTCGCAATACTCTCATCGCGTTGCTGAACGTGGGCAGCTGTGGATGCTGCTGCAGGCAGAAGACACGCAGAATGAATAATTTAAGACGACAGGCGGTGGGGATGAGGGAGGCAGCAGGGAGATCAGATGAGTTGGAAGGCGTTCAGACAGAGGCCGACTCTTGGCGTCATCAAATAAATGCCAAATGAGCAATCAAAGTGCCATGAAGGACTAACTAAGCAGCCTCCGTCTGCGCCTCCGGTACCTCTCCGCCTCCATAGTCTTCAATACTCCTCTGATGAGTGCCCCGTAAAAAATGATGTACACGAATAAACAGATGGGGGAAACTGTTCGCTGGAGTTGGGAAAAAGCGGGGAAAAGGAGGCGACGCCAAGTCCAATGAAGCGCATAAACAGCAAATAAAGCTGTGAATATTTTACCATTATAAATAAAAAGAAAAGCAAATTTCAAAGTGTCTGTGAATCAAATTGTACATAGACCAAAGCGGCTACCAAATACCCTAGAGTGGTCTACTAAAAGAGCCAGCACAAAGCAGAATAACTTGAGTGTATTATTAACAGCACTCTATTTAAATTATTTTATTTTCAAACCTCACTAAAAAGCTTACTAATTACAGGGTATTAACTGAATTATTGATTCAATTGAGAAACTAAAGAGACACAAGAAGTTGGCAAGCATCAGACAAATTTCTATACGCGATTTTCTAGCCAAAGAGACAAAAAACTTATTATACGCCAAAGCTGCATCAGCTGTACCCAAGTATAAGGGCTTACAGAGGAGGGAAGAGGGTAAAGGGGAAGGGGAAGCGTGTAGATGCATTCAGTTATTGTCTCAGCCATATTGTCGATATGTAAGTAATTGGTATGTACAACTGCGCCTGCTGCTCGGTTGGAGCCAGGAGCTGCGAGAAATGTGGTTATGAATTTCTGAACAGAGCCGTGTGTATGGCAGACACCCCAAAGGAAAAGGGAAGGGAGGGCTGGGGAATAGGTATTGCAGCAAATTGCTGCACAGAAGTTTTATTAAAAACTTGTGCAACAGCGAGTCGATGCTGATACTCTCGTATATATTATATATAAAAGGCTAAATAAAATGAGAAAGTTTCATAAAACATTTGTGACTTTTGCAATTTTTTATGGCAGCAACTTTAAGTTTCTGCTCGATGGCTTTCTCTCTCTCTTTCCCACTCTTTCCCTCTCTGTCTCGCGCGCCCTATTTCTGTGCGCTTTTCTTTATAGGCTATTAACTTTGGCCACGTTTATGTACGGGTTTGGTAAAGTCGAAAGAAAAGTGCAGAAATTTATCGCATGACACACTGAAGCGGGTCTTATGTAGTTATCGAAATGGGCCAATGCGCTCAAGTGCATATATTGAATGGAGAGTGGAGATTGGAGATTGGAGATTGGAGAGTGGCGACTTGTGTGGTTAGAGATGGCAGCATGGCAAATCGATTACTTACGAGCTTTCAGCTGACTGCTAACGATTTGCGGTTTTTATCGCTTAAGAAATGGTCACATCACACTGAAGGTTTACAGATTTTAAGCAGTCGTTTGAGCAAGTCAATATGCAAGCAGCTGTAAGCTGTTATTAAGCTTGTCCAACTAACTGGTAACTGTTATCAATAACAAGCTTCATTAAGTGTAAGCATCTGCTAGCTGTTATCGTTAACAATCACAGCTTAGAGCCAGCATCGGTAATAAACTTTATTTAGCATAACAATCGTTAGAAAGTGTTGCATACTTTTCAGCTATCTTAAGCAGAATTTGCTTCTTAACCACCTTTTATAAAATATATTTTATTGTGCCTCATAAAAAATTATGCTTGCTTGTGTTAAATATAATTTTCGTTTATCATTTTGTAGTTTCAGATAAACTTTTGGCTTAAAAGCAACATAACTTCTTGTCAGCATAGCTCAATGAAATTTCATATTTGTGCAAAATGCATCGATATGTTTGAAACAAAGAGCAAAGTTGCATAACAAAAAGCTTGGTAACTGCATTGTAAAACTGAGGAATGCCAGTTGTGAATGCCACTTAAAGCCACAAACCCAGAAATTCCAGCTGCCTTTGGGCCATTGCCATTGGGCCAAATAAATTGGCAAACAAATTTTGTGTTATCGATATGAACGTCTAATGACCCATTGACTGCTGATGCTGGCCGTGTACGAGGAATATTGGCCTAATGAAACCCAATATCTTTTGAGAATTTAAGGGGCATTGCACGATGCACAAGTTGCAAACCGATAACTGCATGGCGAATTTGATTGTGTGTGTGTGCGTTGGTGTTAGTGTGGTTTAGGCACAAGCTCATACACTCAAAATGATGCCAAAAATATGGGCAATTGATGTCTGTAGCTGTACGTGTGCATCTAACGCTCGTTGACTTGGCCAAAAGCCAATTTCAGTCAAAACGCATGCCAAATTTGCCAATAACAAAACCAAAACGAGATTCGAAAAATAGCTAAATATTTTATGATATCGATGAGGCAGTTCCCCAATTCTCTTCCTCTTTCTCTTTGTCTCTTTCCCTTTCTTACTTAATGCAACGACTGCAGAACACATTTGCATGAGTCTCTTGTGCTGAACACACACAAAACAAAAGTCCCTGCGCCAAAGTAGTGCAGCAGTGGCAGTTGAATGCATTGACAGCAAATACAAATGCGTTTTTACTCGCATATATATCGTATATATCGCATATACCCTAACACCAACACCCAGGAGAAATTTCACTTTGTTTAACACTCGCATATTTCGTACAAGTCCCAAGTGCAATCCAATGCAACTGAAAGTTCCACTCGCTCAAAGCAAACTGATGACTCTTAATTCTGAAGTTTGCTGCAAATAATAAGGAAGTTAAAGGATCATTTGCAGAATGTTCTTCATGTGCTTTGAATACCTTTGAAAAATATTTATAGCTATTTAAAAAATAAATACAGTAAATACATTTCCATGTTAAACTACTCTTATTTTCACAAACAAAAGAGTATTTCGCATTCCTTAACATTAATTCTTTAGGTTGCTGCTTGTTGCCATTTTGTGTTTATGAAATATGAGTGCATGCCACACACAAGGGGGAGAATCGAGCTTGTGTGTGTGTGTCTGTTCAAGGAGAAGCAAATGAGATAAAGTTGCATTGTCTTTGTTGTTGTCGCAGTTCCATTTTTCAGCAGCGCCCAAAAGTATGCCATGAGTTTTGTCTTGCGCTGCTGCTTCTTTTTCGTTTCCCACCAAAAGCTCTCTTGCATTGAAAAACTCACCTGCATGAAGGTCGCTCAGCTCGGCAGCATTGCCGTTGGCGCTAGCGATAGCAGAGCCGCTCTCTGCCTCGCTCTGTGAAATGCATGCACGCTTCTTCCCCCGCCAGACGCTAATGCCAAAGCATTCGGCACAGCAGCAGAAGACAAAGCCCAATATGAGCAGAATCCAGGCAGAGACCATTAGGACAATGGTCGATGTGGACCGATAATTGTAATTCTGCTCTAAAAGTAGCAAAAAGTTATCGCTACTGTGATTGTGGTTGGCATTGCTTACGCTCTCGCTGTTCTGGTTGCCGTCGTTGTTGTCGTTGGAGTAGTTGTTGTAGTTGTTATTGTTAATAGTAAAAGTGTTTGGCTGAAAGGCGTCAGCGACATCGATATTCGACAATGCAGCGTAACTGCTGCCGACCAAATGAAAAAGCGGTTGCAATTTGGTCAGACGCATAAATGTTATGTTGGACATATTGACAGCATTTGGCAACAGCTGCACTCACTCACTCATTGAAGCACTTAATCAATCACTTTGTTCACTTGCTCAATCACGCAATTTGCAATACACGACTGCAGAAATACTGAATACTCAAAGAACGTGACTTATTTCAAATCAACTCAATTCAATTCAATTGAATCGAACACAACGCGACTCGCGACAATTGTCAACCTGGCGACTACGGCACGACGTGCAACTGGCTTATTAACTGGAGCGCTGCCTTAACTGCTGATGTTTTTCTTGCTCTTACTCTGGCTCTCCCTCTTGTTATAGCTCTGACTCGTTGTCGTCTCCTACGTCGCGACGTTTCATTTGCTTGTGTGTGAAAAAATTAACAACAATAGTAACAAAAGGTATGTAGATGTTGACAGCGGCAGAAAATTTTGTTTTTGGCTCGCAATCTTTATTATCACCATGTGTATTTAAGCAGATAGATCAACTGGCAAACAGACTGACAAACAGTAAAAAGAGCGAGAGAGACATGACGTTCAACTGCGCGCCTGGCTCTGAGCATCCATTACCAAAGCTCTCCCTCTCCCACTCCGTCTCCAACTCGCACTCTCTTCTAATTAAGTTTTGTTTACATGCGTTTTGTTTGTTTTGTTATGGTGTGGTGATTTTAGCAGAGCAACAACGTTGAGCCAAGCTGCGTGCGTGTGGTGAGTTAAGTGAACAGCTGCGCGAGAGAGCGGGTGTATTGTGGAGGCATTTACATCTAAGAGCGGGAGAGCATTGTAAAGACTGATAAGCAGCTTTGACTGCTAACTTTGTGAGAGTGAGAGGTGGAAGCTTTAGCTAGATTTACAGTGGGTTTGTTTCTCAGTTATACAAAGAACCTACGCTAATTAGTCTGAGTTTCGCTGGTGTGTGGTAATCCTCATGTTGATTAAGTGAAATGCTAATACTTAACTTGTAGAGCAATTCTAAAATTTAAGATCAAGAAAACGCAAGCTTAATTATTTATGTTTTTTAGTTCAGTTCTTCAAGAATTACTCTTCTTACAAAAGTTTATTATTTATCGTCGATTGATTCGCGCTATGTTTTCGCAGTTGAAGTCACCACAACTCATCATAGATACTGGAATTTGAATATATTATTACTCAGTACTTTTATTTAAGTCAGTTTAAAAGCTTACGTTCGCAGGAGGCGCGACCCAATTGACAGCGTGTTACATTTCTCCACCCACGAATTCTTTGACGGCAACTCATGTTGAACATGTTGGTGATTTGGTCATGGCGTCCTACTATTCGCTCATTTTGCTGACATACTCGCACTAGTCGATTACAGGTAGCGCGATCTGTCTGAACTTGACATAAGCACAAACAACAGGTGACTAAAGAAGATCGGAGGCAGATTAAAATTGTTCCGCAAAGCATAATACTTCTCACAAACTTACTCAAAAGAAATGCTATTTTACCCATACTTATTAAGACTCGGGAACCGAGAGATTAACTAACTAGGTTTCAATGAATTGCAAAGCCTATATAGTCAAAAAGTTATTGTTTTAATTTCAGCTGTTTCAGATTGAATGCAAAATGAAATCAATCTTTTTATTGATTGTATGTCAGACAAATCTGTAGAATAGCTATTGTGTGATCACAGGTGTTTTGTAATGACCCGATTCTGTGGCAATTTTTGTGCTATATAAGTCGAATCCTAAGCTAACTTTTTAGTTTCATCAAAATGTATCTACAAAGAAATTAATCCAAATGTATCTACTGAATACCTTCGCTCTCTTTTTAATCGTTTGTTGCGCGCAGATCTGTGCCGAACATGTCGACTGTGATGAGCTCTTCAAGAGCTGTAAGGAACACTCTGAAGAACATCATCACCTGGAAATCAATCGTCCGGAGGAGTGTCCTAAGGAAGTAAAAATTCGTTGGATCTGGCGGGATCTCACACAATGTGAACTTCAGCGTCTTTACTGTGAAAGTAAGTTCTTAAATGCAATCGATTGATAGTTACTCATTAACGATCATTATATGCATACAGATCGTGATCGCAAATTCACCTGTGATGCCATTGCGGAAATGGCAGGAATGAAACGAAGACCGATATTTCGATGCAACGTTTGCGCTACCACTCGACGACCGACGCGTCGCCGTACTACACGAAGGCGTCGACCCACTCGCCGGCCCACCCGACGACCCACACGCCGACCTCCTCCCAGAACCACCCGACGACCACCTCCCAGAACCAACCCTCCAACCGTTCCTCCAACAACTCCCAGACCCACGCCAAGACCCCCAGCTCCACCACCTCCACGAACTACTGTACGTAGGTTTAGCACACGTAGACCTCCTCGTAAGATTTTCCGACCCGGGTAAATTAAAAAGATAAATTGTTCAAATATCACCAGCAAATAAATAAATACACGTTTATAAAAACAAAAACATTTTATTATTATATTTTGGAATTCTGGTAAAACTTTTAACTGTTTAATAAGTTAAGAATTTCTGCAAAATTCAACATTTATCTAAAAAATAAGCTGTTTTTGGAGTTCTGTGTCTATAAACTGCTCCCGTCTGCTCATTTCTGATTTGCCTCAAAATCAAATTTCCTAGTAAAATTATTCAAAAGTACTTTCAAAAGCAGTTCCCTAGGAACTCCATAGAAGTAAACATTTCTTAAAAATGAATAAAATGCAGTAGTTGATTTTATTAAATTTTTATTCATATTAATGTTATTGCATACATTTCCTGTTGAAGTTAATTACACGATTCAACAATTATCTTCCAAGAGCTCGGGATATGTTGGCACAGGACAACTCACTGCATCTAGTCGAAGTTACTAAAAACACATTGTATACAAATTTCAGTTAGTTAATTAATTGTTACTCTTATAATATGTATAACTTACATTCGCAGGCAGCGCGTTCCATTTGACAGCGATTTACATCTCTCCATGCTGGATTCGTTCGACGGCAATCGGCATTCAGGAAGTTGGTAACATCGTCTTGAAATCCTACTCTTATCTGATTAGTCTCACAGATTCTAGTAATTCGTTCACATGTTGTCTGAGCTTCAATTTGCCACAGACACAAACAACTAATAACTATGGAAGAGCAAAACAAAATTGTATTTGATTGATCAGAGTAAGACAAGTGTTACCTTACCCAGGAGTAGCACAATTTTTGCCATATTTGTTTAGACTCTGGATTCAAGAGGTTTACTAGCTGAGCTGTACAAAAATATCTGGTATTTATAGTCTGAAACTGGTTGATTAACGGAGTTTAACCTATTGTTAATAGTCCAGATGTTGGTTTGGATTATGTTTTACATAAAAGGAATCCATTGTTTTATTTTGTAATGGTTGAATTGTATAGATTTTATTTATATATAGAATTAAATATGGAATTAACAATTAACTGTTAACAGCTGTTTCTGCTTGACCCAATTCTGGGCTATATAAATCGGCTTTTCGGGCAAATTGACCATCAGTTAACGAGTGTTGTAGTCAAAATGGCAATCATAAGAATTCTCGCTCTCTGTTTGATCGTCTGCTGTGCGCAGATCAGCGCACAGACCAATCACTGCGATAGCCTTTACGCAAGCTGTCAGGAATGTGCTCGAGGAGTTCCCCAAAGGAGCATAAATGGTCCAGATCAGTGTCCCAGGGTGGTTGAAAATCGCTGGGTCTGGCGAAACGTCACCCAATGTGATGTTCAGCGTGTCTACTGTCGAAGTAAGTTGTGTATAAGTTATGACAACTCTGATTTATTTAAAATGTCCGTTTGTAGATCCTCAGCGCAGAATGACGTGTGACGCTATTGCTGAATTGTCTGGAATGACGCGTAGG
Organism: Drosophila nigrodunni; assembly: GCA_020829145.1. Lineage (NCBI taxonomy): Eukaryota > Metazoa > Arthropoda > Insecta > Diptera > Drosophilidae > Drosophila > Drosophila nigrodunni. Next base: position 11,527,475 of record JACVCZ010000003.1, read on the forward strand.
GCCACTCCACGCTGCACCACCCGTTGTACCACCACACGACGCACCACCCGCCGACGACCCACTAGACGTACCACCAGATCCACTCGAAGGACATCTCATCGCCTACCAACGCCTCGTAGGACTACACGCAGAACCACACGGAAGCCACGAAGGCCTACACAAAGGGGATAGAAGGTCGGCAAATGATTTTATGTGCGTTGCATAAATGCTATTGCAATTTGCTATTGAAAAATGTTTATAAATAAATAAACAATAAAATTTAATATGACTACAACTGTGGCTCATTCAATTAAAGTTTTGTTTTGTACAAAAAAGATGAGTAGGTAGTTAGGTATAATTTTTTGGGGTATTTATGAATTGTATTTTCTATAAATATTTTAAGTTTATATTTAATTTTATTTCCTTAGTCGTTGAACTGCCCTAAATTGAAGTCAAATTGGTTTCAAACCCAATTTTCAAATCAAATACAATTTATAAAACTCTTTTCTGTTGATTTCTTCCAATGACATACATTATTTAATGAATTGTCAAAGATGTAGTAAATATGTGTTTTTTAATTTACTATAATTTTAATTGTTTGTTTATGTCAAAATTTCAACATCTCATAACTTATCTTCCAAGAGCTCGTGCTATGTTGGCACAGGACAACTCACTGCATCCAGTCGAGGTTACTAAAAACACAATGTATACAAATTTTAGTTAGTTAATTAATTGTTACTCTTATAATATGTATAACTTACATTCGCAGACAGCGCGTTCCATTTGACAGCGATTTACATCTCTCCATGCTGGATTCGTTCGACGGCAATCGGCATTCAGGAAGTTGGTAACATCGTCTTGAAATCCTACTCTTATCTGATTTGTCTCACAGGTTCGAGCTCTCCGCTCACACTTCGTTTGAGCTTCGACTTGCCACAGACACAAACATCCAATAACTGAGCAAGATCAGAGCTAGTTTTAGCAGGATCAATAAGATAAAGATTTTTATTAACTTACCCAGGAGTAAAAGAATTTTCGCCATATTTGTTAAGACTCGATACTCAAGATGTTCACTAACAGGGCTTTATAAGAATATCTCGTATTTATAGTCTGGACTTGATTAGGTAAGGGATTTCTCTTATTGTTATAATACCAGATGTTGGCTTGGATTCTGTTGTATGTAAAAAACAATAAATTGTTAAATCATTTAATTGTTAAATACAGAATTCTTTACCTTTTGATTGCAGCTGTTTTGGACTGACCCTATTCTGGGCTATATAAAACGGGTTTTCAGCCGACTAAGTTATCAGTTTACTAGTGTTATAGTGAAAATGAACCTCATAAGAATAGTCATCTTCGTTTTGATTGTCTGCTGTGCGCAGATCAGTGCCCAGAACACAGACTGCGACAGGATGTTTAGGAGCTGTCAGCGATGTTCTCGAAGAGTGCCTCAAAGGGCTATAAACAGACCAGATAAGTGTCCCAGCTTGGTGCAAGATCGCTTTATCTGGCGGGAAATCAGTCAATGTGAATTGCAGCGTATCTACTGCCGCAGTAAGTTTATATAAAAGTTAGAATTGTCTGCTTTATGCAAATGTAATTTTCTGAATTGTAATGTGTAGATCCTCGGAGGAGAATAACGTGTAGTGTCATTGCCGAATTGTCAGGAATGAGACGCAGGCCCAGAGGACGATGCACGAATTGCACCACACGACGCCCTACTCCACGATCTACTAGACGAACCACCACCAGATCCACTCGAAGAACATCTCGACGTCTCCCAACGTCTCGTAGAACTACACGTAGGACCACACCAAAGCCTCGAACACCTTAAACTATGATAACAAAAAGACAGTAAATGTTTTAAAGCGTGTGTAATAAATGTATTTGCTACTGAATCATTTTTAAAAGTAAATTTAATATGATTTCTATAGTAGCTCAATCAAAAATCTTTAAATATCTTAGCATTTTACAAGTAGATATTTTATTTTGATTTCTAAGTCATTAAACTTTCATAATCTGTTGTCCAATTGGCTTTAAAAATAGTTGTACAAATATTACACTCTTTTTTTCTGCTGTATCCTGAAATCCTAAAAGTTGTATTTAATTGTATTCAGTTTTTATTAAACAGGTTTGTAATCGAATACACTTTTTATTTGTTGTTGATTTCTGAGTTTCAACAACATATCAAAACTATACTAAAAGCCTCAGCTATAGGCATTTTATTGTTGTTTACAGAATTGTTTATTTTTTGGCTGCAGCTGATTTTGGTTGACCTAATTCTGGGCTGTATAAATCGGGCTTTCAGCAGACTTCTTCTCAGTTAACGGATATTGTAGTCGTCATGCAAATCATAAGAATTTTAGTACTCGGTTTGATGGTCTGCTGTGCGCATATCAGTGCACAGAACGAAGACTGCGAGAGTATGTATAGAAACTGTCAGCAATGTGTTCGAAGAGTGCCTGAAAGATCCGTAAATGGTCCAAATGAATGCCCTAGGTTGGTTCGAGGTCGCTGGTTCTGGCGTGATATCAGTCAATGTGAATTACAGCGCATCTACTGTCTGAGTAAGTTTATGAAAAAACTTGGATTTGTGTTCTTTATTATTATCTAAAATGTTCGTGTGCAGATCCTCAGAGAAGAATGTCTTGCGATGTCATTGCCGAATTGACAGATATGAGGAGTATGAGCACAGGTCGTTGCACAAATTGCACCACTCGACGCACCAGATCCACTCGAAGGACATCTCGGCGCCTCCCAACGTCTCGTAGAACTACAAGTAGGACCACACTCATGCCTCGAACTACAGTGACAAAAGTACAGCAATGATTTTATTTTTGTGGAATAAATGCATTTGCTATTGAACTCATCAAAATCAACAATACAATGAAATATATTTATAAATAAATAAACAATATATTTCAATATGCTTTTAATTCATTTCATATGCGTCCTCAAGCTAAAGTGTTTTTTAAATACTTGTTACGGTTTAAGCTTTCATAACATAACGCCCGACAAACCAAACAGTCCAATCCAAAATCCATACCCATAACGATATCTCCCCCGCCTCAAATCCCCTCTCCGACACTCCCTGGCTCAAGCCCAGTCCCTAACCCACTTGAGCTCACGTCATGAACATGATTATGTACTTTATGAATGTGCAGCAGAGATGAGAGGCAAGTGAGAGAAATATTATCTGCTATTTGTGCGGACTTTCGAATGCTCTACTGGGAATGTAAATGTAAATGAAAAGAACTATATGAATTTATATTAAAAAATATTTGTTTATGTTGGTATATTGTTAGTACAAATTAAGGAATTTTATTTAAAAAAAATGGCTAACTAAAATGAGCTCAAAAATTTTAATAAAATTGTAACAAAATGTGATATGAAAATCTTATAAAACATTGTGCACCATTTCATAATTTACACATGCCATCTTTAATCTTCTTAAATTGAATTCTTTCTTAACACAAAACTGTTGCCAAACTCATATCTCAGTGGTGCTGGCCTGCAGCTGTAAATGGTCATAATGAAATGGCCCTAAGAGGGAGGTGTGTAAATGGTTTTCACAGCCTGGCAGCTGCTTCAACAGCTTCAACTTGAATTGCTTATATAATACTCTCGTATTTGAAATTGAAAATCTTTTTGGCGCTGCACTTGAAAAATGCTTAGGACCAGGCCATGGATGATGAACTTTTATAAAACTCTTGACCACATTTGCTGCAGCCACAACTGCTACGTCGCACTGCCCCAAACCTCGCCCTGGTCAGCTAGCAACACTTTGGTCATGTCCGAACAGCTGACGGCACAGGAGATGGTATGAGGGAAGTGAGGGGAGGGGAGGGGGCGATGAAAGGGGCATTGCACTTGACTTTAGCGCCACTTGTAAGTGTAAATTTTATTTGAGCCAACCAAGTGTTATACATATAGATACATATATCTACTTGTAGATACATATATAAGTATATCTATATCTATAGTTGTATCTATAGCTGCATCTATGACTGCAGTGTGAGTGTGTTGAAGTGACATTGCTGGTTTATTGGCGCTGCTTTTAGACTGCAAACTTGGCCAACTCTTGAGCTTGGCCTCGTGTCGCTGACAGTTAAGTGCTGATAATCGCTTTTGAATTCAATTTTCAACCCAAATTTAACTCACACACACACACACGCCCGGACAAAGTTGAGTTTGAGATTTAAAAGTGCAACACACTCTAATTTGGGACATACAACTCCCATTCCCTATTGTGCCCCATGTGGCAAGCTGGACAACAGACAAAAGGTTTTGCCCCCAGTTTGTCCCTAGTTGTCCCTAGCGCTTTTGTGGGCGTTTTTTGTTTTTTCAACATTTTCTTTCTGGGGGCGTGGCTTTTTTTGCGGCTTGGCAGAGGCGAAAACTGATTTTCTTTCTCCTGCTGCTGTTGTTGTTGTTCTTGTAGCTGTTGCTGTGGCTTGTTTTGTTGTTTTTGGCTTTGTGGTTTCTAATTTGTAAACTAGATTTGGGGCTGGACTTGGCATCGAATTTGGTTTGTAAGTCATTTAATCAACGTCTCCTAAACTGCTTTATTTATAATAGAATTCATATAATTGTTTTTAAAAAATAATACCATATTTAAATAACAGCTTCATACAAAACTAATTTAGACTACAGAGTTTCAGCAATTCAAAGCACTAACAAAATAATGTAAACAAAGACATTTAATAAATTTTAATTATATATAATTATTTGTTGGAAACAGAAACATTTGTTAAGACATTTTTGGTTTTCCAGCGTCATGTTTTAATTAATTTTAAAATTGTTCCTTCGCTTTTTGATTGATTAAGTTTCTGTAAATATATTTCCAATAGTGAATAGTAAACTTTAAAAATTCTAAAGCTAAGATTTATGTGCTCTACTTTACTTTAGACAAATACTGAATGATCTTAAATAAAGTGACTTGTTTCTAGCTTTCATTGTCTTCGGGTAATACAGAGTACATTTTGCCATGTTATTTATATGATGAGCATAATCTTGTAGTTACTTTTATGTGAGATTTTATTTAGCTCCAAGATTCATTTGGTGGCTTAACATGTGTGTGTGTGTGTGTGTTGGGGCGGCAGTAAACAAGTGTCTTCGACTTATATCGATAAATCTTGTCTGGCGCTATGATGTTGGCTGTTGGCTGAGTTGCTGGATATTCTAAGAATCAACTGCCAAGTTTGGTGCATCTTTCACGTACTTGGCATTACCATAAAACCCAGACATACGAAGAGCAATAGAGAAAGAAAAAGTGGGAGAGAGTGAGTCAGAGAGAGAGAGAGATCCAACACGCACAGCATCAACATCAGTATCCACATTATCGTCATGCTTGTCGTCCATTTGATGCATTCTCATTCTCATTCTCCTTCTCCTTCCCATCCTTAACTCCAATCTCATCCTCTGGCTAAGAATTTCAACTTCAACTTCAACTGCCAGCCTCAAGTATTTTGTCTGTGTGTGTTCGTGTGTGTTCTATGATAAATTTTCTGAAAACATAATTTTTCACACGAAATTGTTTTGATTTTCCTGATGGCATTAAATGAAATTGGAATTTATTACCTGAAAGTTTAAGAGCAAAATGGAAACATCAAAAGCCTTATTTATGTTCTTTGCATATAGTTTATATATAGTTTTATTACGGGTAGAATATTCAGTCTCTTAGCTACATATTTAAATTACAATTGCTTTTGTTTATGTTTTAATCTTTATTTAATACCAAAAAAGTTAAAACAATAAGCTGCAGTTTTATGCTAACAATAACGTACTTTAGAGTAGTCTCTATGTGTCAGCTTTAAACTTTTCTAAGTCTTTAAAGTGAGTGCTAAACATATGTTTACTATATCATACATGAATTATGTTTAAATTTGTGCACTGCCCAATTTTATTTTGCATCCATTATATATTCAGTTAAAGCCGTTGGCAGCAGGATACGTTTATGAGCTAATCATTTTTAATTACTTCACAATTCCGTTGCTCAAAAATAATTACAAGTCTGTTTGCCCGAGGGCAGAGCGAAGAAGACAACGCGGGTTGAGTAATAACATAACTAAAATCTAAATCAATTTCATGGCATTCATATCCCTTGCCCCGCCTGCTCACCCACTTGCCACACGTAGCCAAGCGCCACGTGCCACGTGCCAAAAGAACAACAATAACAATGCTGAGAGTAGCAGTAACTGTAGCTGCTGCCCCTGCACTTGAAACCAAAAAAATTCATTACATAGCAGTCGGCGTGGAGAGGGGAGAGTGGCGAGGAGAGAGAGGTACACAGATAGAGCGGGGGCCGATGCCCCTTGGCGTTGAGTCAATTACAAAAAGGAAACTGTTTCAGAGCTCCCCAAAAAGAAAAACAACAAACAAACAGACGATGACGTCGATGGCGACAAGCCAAAGAGCTGCGGGTTAGAAAAGGGGCGTCTATAGGAGGTGGGGGCGGGACTAAACATAAACCCCCGGAAGCTGTTATATAGTTGCATAATATTTATCTAACATTCGTAATCAGCCAACTCAGCGCTGACATGTGTCGAGGATCTTGATAAGGAGACGAACCCCAAAAACTCAATTCCAACCCAAACCCAAACCCAAAACCAAATCCAATCCAAATCAGACTCGAATCAGTTTCGAATGAGTTTTTAATCAACTGCCAGTTAATAATAAAATGTAGAGACAAGTGAGAGCTGAGAGTAGGTGTAGATGGAGTTGGATTTGGGACTCAGTAGACGTAGTCGGGGTTAATTCCTCTATATAGCTGACATATTTCAAGCGACGCGTGCTAAAAGTTTTAGTTAGGTGCTCAGCTATTGAATTTAGTTGGGTGTGAAATTTGGCAGCTTGTTAAGCAACTAGCCAAGGCAAGGGGGTAGGGACAGTAGGAGCTAGTATAAGCAGCAGTAGTGGAGGGATTTTTGTAACCCAAACGACCCCAATCATGTAGCAGCTTGTAAAATGTGAGCGTGAAAAGAAAATTGAAAAGTTCTTCACAGTTGCAGACTTTTTGAAAGGCTGTTGATTTCAAGAATTCTTGAAAAGTTGCACCAAACTTGTTAAGGACTAAGGTTCGACTAGGCCCAACTTTGGCTGGGGATTTGCCAAATCTTTGCTAGAGTCTTTACGCTAATGATGGCTTAAAGCACTGCAAATGGCGAACAATGTAGTTAATATAATTGTGGCAGAAAATTTAGTTAATGCGCACAAATTAGGCACAAAAACTTGCACTAAGTTAAAGGAAGTAGAAAATAAGAAAAGGGTTGGCTGAGTACGCTATTTTATAGACAGTTTTCAAGTGGAATAGCTACCAATTAAGTTAATTTTAAAAAGTGATTTAATTTAGGAAAATATTGATTTTTACTTTCACCTATTTACAAACTTTATTTAGGTTAATATTGATTAGTTCTAGCGCTCTGCTATTTCCCATTTATATTTCTTTAAAGCAACTAATTTTCCCCACAAATTCCAAACCCTTTTGTTGTGCTGTGGCAGCTTTAAGAGCCACATACAAAGAAATATGTCCAAAGTTTTTTGGGTTGGCTGAAAAACCCACCCACTGTACGCCTGCTAGCCACCCCCTTTGCACGCCCCACCTCCCTTCCCCCCGTCTCCCCTCTCCACTCTTTTGTCTAGGCATAACGATGGCACGTTTTGGCTGCAATCCCAATGAGGAAATGCTAATCCGCATGTAATATTCGAAAATGATATGAAAATGCCAAACCAAACAACCACCCAACAGCCAAACTGAGCCCATTTCGGGCACGACAACATTAAGGGGGTTCCCCAATGCCAAAACATTACTCAATGTCAACATGAAAATTGCTTTGGAATTCATGCATTCATTTCGAACACTCACTCATTCATTTGCCGCTTAAAAAACTAACTCCCAGCGTATAGAAATTCGCATTTAAAATTTAGCCGGGAATCTGCTTGAATTCCAACTGGGGTACTCGGGATCGGGGGCTTTAAATAGCTGCGCAGAGCGCTGATTAAAAGTGGCAATGTCCCTGGTCTCGTCTTCATGGGGTTGTCAGTTGTGTACTCGGTGTCGCGTTGCAACCTTTTACATTTTGCGGTACCCGAAGGGTCGTCCAATGAGGGTTGTCACTTGTTCCTCTAGTTCCTCTGCACTTGTGCCTGCAACCGACAAAATTTCGTCACAGACGTTGGCGTGAAATTTCGTAACGAATTTTCTAAACAACAACAACGACGAGGAGTGCAAGTGGTAGTGGAAGTGGAAGAGGAAGAGAAAACTCGTGGCTCATTGTAATTTTTGTAATGTTGCAGAATCTGCTGTATGGGCATGACAGAGAGCACGTTTGGATGGAAAGGAAGTTTGTTTTTGTTTAAAAATTATTATTAGAAATTCGTTTGGTTGTTGTATTATTCGCGTGATGGGTTGAAGGGGAGCTCAGGCAGGAACACTAGCATTTGGGGGGTGTGTTGAGGGGTTGCAGCACAGCTGGTGCCACGAATGTGACCGGCATTTTGGCCGCAATGTGGTCGATGCCAAAAAGGGAACTCCGTCTACATTCGAAGTGTGTTTGGGGTTTTTAATATTTTTTACAGCCGGGCCACAAAGTGCAAATGCCAAGCGATTTGTTTGCTTGCCCAGCCCTCGCAGCTACGAGGGTTGTCTATTTTCTTTACCGATTTATTCAACTACTTTGGTTTCGGGCCTTTAAAAGTTATGGCAAATTATGAGCTTAAATTTGTTGACAGAGAGAGCTGAGCTGAGAGTGGTTAAGATTATCTTGAACATGAAATGAAGTGCAGAAATTTAATCTATTTGTTGTCAAATGTGTGCTTTTCAAATTACACACATTTCTGTTGTTCAAACACTTTAAATAACATTTCACTCATTCCATTGTCCAAATTTGTCATCTTTTAAAGCTTAAAGTTTAAATTAATAAGCTGTTTACTTGATTTTTGATTACATTTCATTTTACCTTAAGCGTCAGTCAAGAATTTTTTTATGTTCCTGAAAATGTATTGTTTATAGTACAATTAATAATGCAAGCTTCAGAAACTATTGTTGAGTAGATGAAAATACATTTATTGTGTTTGTTCCAAATGAAATGTGTGAAACAATGAGATACATTTTGATGTTATTGCGCTAGGGCCATTCAGAATGCTCAGACAATACGTTTTTCATTACAGAGACTTACATGAGAGACGAACAAAACATTTTGCACAAACAAAAGTTGTGCTTTTCGGATGCTTAAACAATTCAATGGACTGCACTTGCCCCTCCTGCCACATGCCCCTCCTCTGTGCAGTGTTTGAAATGAAAACCAAAACCCATAAGCTGCAAAAGTAAGCTGAAATATTTATAATGCTGCCCAACACTTGGCTGACCACAGCAAAGGCAACAACAACAAGGACTGGACATTGACCGCAGCACAAAAAACAATAAATTGATTTTGTATCTTTGCTGAACAAGTGCAGGAGCAGCTACAGACAGCTACAGCTACAGATACATTTTTAGATAGCCAAAGTCGAGTCGAAGTTGCACGCACAATGTTGCAACATACGCCCCGATAATTATGAAATTTGAAACGCAAAGTGAAACCAATAAAGAATCCAATTCCCCCCCCCAAAAATAAATCCAATTCCAAGGAAGGCAAGGCAAACAATTTATGGCCAAGACACGCCCAGCAACAAAAGAAAGAATAAAACTTAAGAAACGCAAACGCCTCAAAGCCAAAAGAGGAGCGAAGAAACAAAGGAGAATTGTGGAAAGGGGCGTGTCGGCAGACGTTTGAGAAAGAGCACCACAAAACAGACAGACAGCGACATATGCGAAAGGGATAATAATTCAGGACAACTAACAAAGGATACACGAAAGGACGAAACTAAACAATATAATAATAAATACTCGGGCGCGCCAGATGAACCAAAGCTGACCGCATTACGAGTATTGGGCAGAGTTTTTAGAGTCCTCCGAAGGTACAAAGGATACCGCCAGGCACTTGTTTGAGGCATAGAGGACAGCAGTAGGACTGTGGGACTAAAGAACTGCAAGGATTCCAGGACTCGCTAACGATGCGACACGCGCGCAGCTGGACACCGTTCGCTGTTGTTGTCCTGTGAGCCAGAAATTGACATTTAATGAGCCCGAGGACTACAAACAGCTAGCTCCCTCTCCTTCTACCACTCCCTAGTGTCTCTCTCCTATCTGGTTTCGGTAATCGCATAAATCGTGCTGCAGCCAGCGGGAATTGCTGCATGCTCCAGGCAAGTGCAACACCTTTTGTTATCATTCAAAGCACTTGCCTCGCACCTCCCCTCTCTTGCTCTCTCTGGTGCAGTCAGTTGGCAAATATTACATTGGCTTACCTGATGCTGCTGTTGTGTCTGGGATTTCGATTAGCTCACATATCAAAATGGGCACGTTAATTGTTTTCAAGTTCGTGGCATGTCAACAGCAGCAGCAACAACAACAACAACAATACGTTGAGATGTTGCAACGTCGATTTTCGAGTCAATTTATCTGTCTAGCCAGCGATTTAATGGTTTCGTTTTGGCCACATTTCCCGCTGCACGACAGTTAAGAGCCTGGGAAACTCTTGTTGCAGACAAGTTGATGAGATAGTTGAAACAGCTAACAATAGATAACTATTTCGTAAGGCATTAGTATAAACAAGAGTTACTCAATTGGGTAAAGATATGGCATAAATTAAATGGGTTTAAACACTTGTCATAACAAAGATAATTTTAAATAAAAATAGTTTAGTTTTTAGTTAATATTTCAAGTCCGTTTTATACTCTATGCTCTTGCTTATAATTCCCAACTAGTTTGAACTAGAACAAACTCATCAAGTTGCCCCCCTTTTCTAATTGCTTGTTGTCCTTTGTGGCCTCCTTGAACAAATTAAATGTGTTAGCAATTCAAAAACAACTATTGTGATATCATTTCAGGCATTGTCTGCCTTTATAGTGGAAGCAAAAGTTTTCGACCAATAAAATGACACATTTGCCCAGTTGCTAATTGCAAGCCATAAATTAGGCCAAAATGGCCAATGTCTGTGGAACGAAAGCAACGAGATAAGGGCCGGGAAAGTGAACCAGACAAGGCCAAAAGAGAGTGAAGGAGACAGGCGAAAGAGAAACAGATTTTGTCGTTAAACTTTAGATTGCATTAAACTGCGAGTTGGTAGGCGCAACTATTTAATATGCGGCATGCAACAAGCCAAAGGAAGGCAGCCAGGATGTGTAGAGGAAATCGTAGACAAAGCAGCAAAATATTAATTATGACAGTAGTGTATGAATGTGTAAGTGTGCGTGTATGTGTGTGTGTGTGTGTGTTCGCCTTATAGACTGGAAGGCCAATGCCATTGGCCAAAATTTGCATTTATATTAAAAACAAACAACAGCAACAGCATCAGAGATGAAAATTTCTGTGCCGAGGTTGAGTCATAGTCGGAAAATCCGTACGATGACAGAAGCCAAGGACTTGCGGCGTAATCAAAGACACGTCACCAACAGGCTATGACCAATTTGCACTGACACCACCCTCTACTGCCACTCCCTCCACGCCTGCCTCTTCAGCACTAAAACTGTTATATTTGCACTGCGGTCTGCGCTTTAATTATGGCTCATATATCAGTTTTGGCTCTTCAGTTAGTTTTCGGACTAAGCATAAGAATAATTTCGTTTTGATTGCAATTACAACCCTCAGTTCAGCACCCCCCACCCCCTGCCTATAGTGGGGGCAACACTGTAGCAAGTGCACTCGAGGGTTGCTCGACTTCTTTTCCCCCTTCGTCTGAGTCACAAGTGTTGCCAATTGTTTTGTAACTGTTTTGTCCGCTCAGCAACCCCCAACAGAAAAAAGCTGCTCTGTGGTTGCGCTGTGCAAACTACACGCCCCCCTCCAGCTCCCCGCTATCCCCAACTCTAAGCCGTGGAAAATTATTAGATTTTATTACACGCAACATTTCGAAATGAAATGAAAAATTTGTCTTTTTGATGCGATTTATTGGCACTGTGGAGGATTTCTCTCCATTTTCCCACTGCTCTTTGTCTCGTTTTTATTTTTAATATTTGCAAGTGGCTTTTTATTTTGTTTTTCTGTGGAAAGAGGGCAATTCGCCATGGACCAGCTGTGGGCAGACCCTCCCCAAAAGGGTTTCCCAAAATGCACTCGAGCGCAAATGTTGACGAAACAAAATTAGTTTGGGGATTTGCATTTGAATGTATACTCGTCTACAACTATGACTACCACAGTGAGTTCTATAGATAAGTTCTAAAATAAAAGTTGATGATGGTTTGGTTGACAGTCGAGTTAGGGATTGAAATCTGTTTGCCATTTGCATATGTAATATGTGAAAGAGACTCATTGAAATGGTCAAAGCAACTGATGGATATGATAATCATGTGCTTTATCAACAACACAATTGCGTGGCTCAAATAATAATAATAATAACAATAATAACAGCATAAAATTAACCCAGTTGCTGATGTCAGTCATAAGAATTTAATTTGGTGTGTTTTGATTGCTTAACTTCTTTCTAGTCTAGTTAATTCTGACTGAAATTATAAAACTTCTACTTGAATTTCAATAGTTTCCCCAAGAGTTGTTACATAAACTATAACAAAAGTATCTCAAATAACTGAAGATTGTATCGCAGGTCCTTTTTTTAGGTGTGTGGTCATCCATAGTCTTTAGCTCAACTATCAATGCACTTCGAAGCCATTGTATTGACGCATTTCTATAGAATTTTTAAGGGCTACTTTAAAACTCATTCAACACGCGTCTTGTTAGCATACAAAATCTTCTCAATTTCCATGGAGTGTGTGGAGGTAACAGTTGGTCTGAGCATTGGATTACACACACACACACACGCACACAACTCAAACTGAAACCCAGTCTCAAACAGATGCCAAGGAGGAGTAAACAACGATTTTGGTTCATAGGACTACTCCTAGTCCAGAGTAGTTTAGGGGAATGGGAATGGGCATTTAGCGCATCCTAACAACTGCTACATGACACCATATTATTAAATTAAATGCAGACACGCGTACCACAAATGGTAACTGGTAAATGGTAACTCGTAACTGCTAACTGGCCACCTTTGTGCAACATTTTGTGGCAACAGATGGAGGCAGGCGTTAGGTTCCAGGCTCCAGCTCCAGCTCGAGCTTCAGTGCCAGTGCCAGACAAAGGCAAAGCCAAAGTCCGTTGACCATTAATTCTTTGGCTAAATGGGATTCAGCTACGTCTCCCTCTCTTCTCCAGGAGCTTGGTTTTAACTAACAAGCCAAATGTGTGTTCCTGGAAATGCAATCAATAGATTTGATATAAGCGATAAGCCAAATGAATGAGTTTTAATTATGCGCCTGTAGATTGTTTACTACACTGTTCAAAAATATATTTATTAACCAAAATAGGATTTTTTTGTATTAAAATAATTTTGTTATTTATTTTATAATTCAATACAGTTTTCAACTTTAACCAATTTCATTTTTTACAGTGCATGTTTTTTCTATCTTTCACCTGGATTAAGATCTGTCCACATATCATGTAACATTTGTTGTTGCTGCTCTTTTGGGGCACGCTACCAAAAATCAGTACATGGATCTTTTCATATTTCAATTGGCCAAGTTAAAAGTCAGCTGCCCTCAGGTAGTTGCCTACCTGCGGCTCATTTCCCATTTACTTATTTGATTTCTTTACGTTTTTTTGACCAACAGCTGCTACTCTTACTGAGTTTGGCTTAAATTGATGACGACAGGTTGCAGCGATCCCGACCTGATCCCAAAAAAAAAGAGGAATGAATTCAAGAGCAGACTTTGGTCTGTCTGCTGCTTTTTTTTTGACGTTAATCGACTAAATTGTGGCAGCTGAACTGTCAGTTTTGTTAAGTGGGCTGCCGCTCAGGTACTACAACATTGATGTATTGTTGGCCAAATTCAGATGATGACGATGATAATGATAATGCGATGCCTCTGTCTGACTTGGCTTGAAACTAGTTCGAGGCTCATTAAAGCCTTGATTAATGTTAGTGCAGCTCATTTAGCACTTATTGTCGCGCCTTTTAGCCAAAGCATTTTATGTCTATCAGCACATCCAGCCGCTTACCTCTCTTTCTATCTCTCTACCTCATTTCCCCTGCTGCACTTGTTTTTACTTGCTTTGGTAATTAGTCTCGCTTGTTGTCATAAATTTTCAGTACATTTTGTTGAAAAGTCGCATTTAATTGCACTGATTTACAGTTTTGAGTTGTGCTCTGTTTTGGACTGAGTTGTTGCCCTTCTTCTTCTTCTTCTTGCTACTCGCCTGTCTACCCGTAATTACGTGCCAAATTAATGACGTTCTTGTATTTTGCACACATATTTCAGCTTTAATTTGATATTCTTCTTTGCTGCGCCGCTTCATAAAATTTGCAGCTGCAATTTCAAGTGCAAAAAAACAGCATCGAATTTTATCTTTGTCTTAGAACCCGATTTTTAAGACGAGACAGATGCTTTTGAAACCCTTGATGCCAGGGGAGCTGCAAAGGAGGGTGCTGGCCAGACAGCAAATCAGCTGGGAAGTTGAAAGCAGAAATTAAATTGAACAAATTTGATTAATTTTGTTTATATACATCTATTACATAGGCTATGTATACATAAGTAGTTATAAAGAGTTTGGGGATATAGATGAGTCTGTAAATATAAAATATTTAACGATTTAGTTTCTAAGACTGGAACACAGTTTCAAAATTTGGATTAGTTTAAGATGTAATGCATTTTATCTTAGGCACAGTGATGTAAATTATTACAGTAGCTTTTTAAAAATATTTAATATAATAATTCTCTCTTTGTAGAGCTGTAATTTCAATGAAACAATAAAATTCCCTTCTTAAACTGCACAATTAGAACTTTAACTGCCACTCAAAGACTGAATTCGTCACCTCATCAATGAAGTTTTTTCCCCCCACCGTTTGGAATAATTGAAACTCATCAAGTTTTATTGGGTACTGCTTTGTAAGGTGTTGGGCTGTGCCATCATTAATGCCCTAATCACGTATTGCAATGGGATGAAAGTATACCCAATGTCGTGCCTCACCTCAGTCATGTATGGATTATAGGATTTGTCTTAAAATTGCCACCCTTAATTACTTGTAAGCTGGCAAACTTCCCCCTTATCGATTGGGTTCACTGGGCAGTTTGACTTTGCAATTCTTACCCCAGTGATTGCCCCCTGATACGAGTCCTTCTTTTCTATTAAAGACGCCCCAGTGTGGGACTGCTGCATCGTTGATTAAATTGATGATGTTTGATGACTTCTGTAGCTGATTTCGTCTTAGATTTCGCCTTTAGCTTTTGCCAATGGTCAAGGACCACATATGGCGTACACATGTGCCGCCCCCTGCCACACCCCTCGCTCATTACGATGCATTGGACATGCATCAAGCTGCCCCTGCCCCCAAAAAAGAAGAAATTTCACTGGTGTGGGCAGCCAAAAGAGGCATGACTAGATTTTAGATATTCTAGCGGCATTCTTCAGAGAACGAACTTGTATCTGACCTTAATTAATCTCGTGTGCTACAAGTTGCATGGCACAACTGCAACCTGGCAGCCTGGCAACCTTGCAACCTGCAACCTGCAGCATTGCAACCTACATGCACTGTGGCCAATTGTTGATTAATGTGAGGCGCAACTTGCCGCGTGACTGGGCGTTTTTATCTCATGGGAAATGAGTTGCATGAGTCGCCTCAATTCGGGGCGTGCTATCAACTAATTGCGCGGCTTTGTTCAGTTGTCCATAAAGCAGACGAAAATAAAGATACGCATCCATTGGAATGCACACAAAATGCATCACTTCCTCTACACCTTCCACTTCCTTTTCGAAACTTCTCAAAGCGCATCTCTATGCAAATATATCCGGAGTTCTCCAAAAGCAACGACTGGACAGATGCGTCTCTTTGCCTTAGACGCTACTCGGGCTGGGTATCGGTCTCGTTGCTGGTCTCGGGCTTTCACTGGTGACAAATGCCTCCGGGGTGCAATAGAGCCACATGTAATGAAAGTGTGAATGAAATGTTCAACTCTTTTGATACGCTGTAAAGAGAGTTTGGTAGGTTTAATGAAGTTGTGCAAAAAAATGCATAAATTAGACATATTCTAAATTAACTATTCGTAGTATATATCTGATTATACATAGTTTATGTAATAAATAGATTAATATAAATGAAATATATTATAAATGAGTGAAATGGATTTATACATGACTAGTAGTTCTTATTTGTGTACAAACAGATCAGTGTCCTTTACTTCCACAGCGTATAAGCCAGTCTTGCGTACCTGCTTTACCTGGTTTTCACGAGTATGTATTCAAAGTTGCAACTGCCACAAGAGTAAGTAGAAAGTTCAAATAGAATTTAACCCCAAGCGCATATTTATAGCACAGTCCACATCCACCTCCCGCTGCTTTCCTTCACCTACTCCTCTCCTACCCGATCCTTTGAAAAAAGCTTACCTAAAACAAATACATGTGTCTCGGTGTGTGGGTGTATGGGTGTATATACCCTTGACTGTCATGCTGAAAATGACCTAAGGTAAAAAGAGATTTTCTGTTGCTTTTGTGGGGCGACAACAAGAGTCGCTTTTGTGGATGTTGCAAAAGTTTCATTTCGTTGAAGGTTGTTGGCCTTGGGGCACAGATCCGATTTGCAATGATATGCCAGTGATAAGCAGATGAAACACCGACATTTTCTGAGTACAAATAAAGTTATGCAATTTTATTACATATACGTCAAAACTAATCGAATTTACAATTTACTTTCATGAAAGTATTAAATCAGGTAAGTATACAAATGCTCTGCTTGGAGTATTTAAATTTGGTTTTTTTTAGAGCTTTTCTGTTTTCTTAAATTTATTTGCTGTCTTTTACTCAAACACCCCTTTTCCCCATTACAATCATTTTCTCACAACAAGAATTTTAAAGAATTTCCCTTAATAACTATCTACTTGTATCTGTTTACATATTTGACTACTGATAAATGATCAGCTATTAATCCACTGCTGTAAGAGCACACATTATTCCCAAAAACTCTTTTTCCTTGACGCAAACTCTACTTGGTTTTTAACCCCAAGCAGAGTTGTGCATTTCATTGGAACTTTCTGTGGTAAATCAGCCTCTAAGCTGACTTGACTAACCCAAGCGAGTAGTTACATGCATCCACACCCCTGTCTTATTTTTCTGGCTGGGTTGACAGATCGGCAAACCACTTCAACCGTAGCCACTGTCAAACTCAAACTCAAACTCACTGTGAAACCTAAGCAGGAGCAAGAACACTAACTGGAACTGGTAGTCGAACCCTGAGCTAAGAAACTATAACAATAAAGAGCGGAAATTAAAGTGTGAAAACCGGCAGGAAGTTGACTTGATTACGAGAGGAGGAGAGTGAGAGTGACAGAATGTCAAAGAGTGTGTGTAGGGTTTATAATATGGTATGCTTGGCAGTATGTCTGACAAATAGAAAAGTTTACAATGCATTTCATTTGCTCAACTGTCAACAGCTAGAGAGGAGAGTGGAGAGAGGGCAGAGGAGAAAGGAGACAGAATTCGTGCGACAGGAGACAGGAGACAGGACACAGCCACAGGCCACAGAAAGCGATGTCTGTGATTGAATGTTAAACATTTAATTTAAACTTGCAACACCGCATAGAGAATCATGCACACACACACACACACACACACACACACACACACACACACACACATCCTCAGCTGAGATTGCGACATAATTTATGCACGCACATCAATTCAAATGCATCTAATTTGGTAAACAGGCATCTACTCATCGTCACACCTGCGTGGCAACCCCGCTGCCGTCTTGCCGCACTTACCCCTCCCTGCCACCCCTCCACACCCCCTCTGCTCGCTTGGTTTCTTCTAGTTAGCGCTGGCTTGGCTTAAAATAGTTTTCATTTGTTTTCGTTGTACTTAGCTGTTGGTGCAACATGTGGCATTGGCATTGCTGTCACTAAGTAGCCTGTCTGCCTCAGCATCTGTGTCTCTGCCACTGTCTGTCTGCCCTCTCTTTCACTCCCTATACCCTACTCTGTCTGCTGCAACTTTGGGGAGTTCGTTATGCTTCGTTTGCGTACATGCAGCTCATTTAGTTGACATTTATTAACGTCACATAGCGCGCAATGTTTGACAATTAATTAGACTAAAAGATATGGCAGACATTATCCACGATTCTCTCTCTCTTTGCTCTCGGGCTACTACAGCTCCAATCACTCATTAGCTGCTTAAATTAAATTTAACTTGTGGCTTATTTATAAGTGTCTCTTGTACATTTTAGTTGGAAGACCCAGAAATAACTCCTGTACCAAGTTGTGCTTCAACTGATTAAAACTTATAGCAGATGCCTGTCCATCAAATATTTACAGACTTTCCTTTCTTTTCAAAAATTACTTACTGCTTAAATTTGTCTTAACTAAAGTGTTTCTCCGACTTTTCTTAGCTTAAACATATAGTAATTCTAATCTGTTAATTCAACAATCATTCAATTTCAAATTTCCACTTAAGATATGACACTCGAGTTACCGTTTTTCGGGCATTAAAAAAATGTGGGGAATGTGCCAAAAGAACTGACCGAATCACAGCAATTTTCTAAGTAAACATTTCTTTTTACCCACTCCCCATTTTCCCCCCCTCTGTGTGTGTGTAGGTCTATCAAGCAAAAAGCGCCAGGATTTTTATTTATAAAACACTTGAAAAAAAGTTGAACAGAACTCACAGTTTGGAATTCTTTTGCTTTCTTTTTGCTCTTTGTTTTTTTTTTGGATTTTTTTCGGGAACATATTGACGCAAGGATTTCGTAACGAAGAGTGGAAAAAAGGAGCAAGAAAACGGTGGCGAATGTGCAATGAGCACTGTGAAGAGAGAGAGAGAGAGAGGGGGGAGAGGGAGAAAGAGATCAAACAGCAGGACTCGTGGTCCTGGCGTATCCTGCTGGCAAAGTCCTTTGAGGGTTTGTTCGAGTCGCTTGAGCGAAAGTTTGTTTTGCTTTTGCAAATGTCACATGAAAAATGCGTTCGCTTTGCAAATGCCGGCACTTTGCATGGCCGAAACCACACCCCTCCACTTCCTTCATCCCCCCTTTGTAGGAAAAATGCTGCTGGTCGCCTTGCACGAAATTTCCATTTAATGTGTTTGCGCAAAGTATTAAAAGGCAACGACGATTGAGTATCGAAAAGAAGTAAAGCAAAGAAACAGCCAAATAGTGGGGTGTCCTTCAGGAGAGGGAAGAACAGACTAGTACGGCCTGCAGTCTGCAGTCGCCAGAGGGCGCTACTGCTGCTGCTGCTGAGTGATTGCCATGATAAGTGGCCCATTATGATGGCAGTTTGCACAGTTTGAGATTGCTCTCTGCGCTCCATTGGAGCCCCTCCCACACTACACCCACTTCGCTCCGTTCCCCACCTCAGTTCGTCAATTCGTCAGTGGGCGAGTCTCTGCGTCTGCTGGACATTTCTTGTTTAATGCATATCAAAGTGGCTAAAGTTGTGGCTCAAATAAAAAGTGCGTCATTGTTGAAAGTAGCACTGTGCTATGATGCGCCCTTGTTCTACTGGCATACCCTATAAATTGCCAGATAAAGGAAGGCTGGATTATCAGAGTAGTAGTCTTGCAGAGAGAGGAGTGTCTATTTTCCAATATTTATGATTAGTGCGAGTTTGGGGTTTCTACTACCACTCTGAAACTACCTACCCAAACACGCCTCCTTACTCAAATACATTTTAAAGTCAGGGTAACTGTAAGTCTGTCATTTTATTAGCGCTCTTCCTCACTTCTTTACTCTCTGCGACTATCAGAATCTTTAGTGGAACGGCTGTTGACAAAAGACATTTAATTTTCCCTTAGTTTGCTTTTGCCTGCTTCGAGTATCTCTGCCATAAAGTTTCCTACAGTTTCCACAAGCAACCCAATCCCTTCCTTCCACCGATTCCACCGCCCACTTTTTAGTACTATTCTCCTACATTTTTTCATGTCCGATTTTTGGTCTGCGACAGCGAAAACTTTGATAAGTGAAATTTATTGTGGGCGCTTTGAGTTGTCCACTTTGCGTGGACATCGAAGCAGTGGAGAATGAGCAACTTTGATGTTCTTTCACTCCTTTCCCTCACTTTGGGCCCTCTTTCTCCTTTGTGCTCTTCATGTTTTATGGCTTTCATAGTGCAGTTTTCAGCAGCGATTGTGGTTTTGTTGTTTATGAAAAGCAGCGTCAGATTTTTGTAATTTATAGGCACTACAGGCACTTCAGTCACTATAGTTACTAGTCGCCTGGCGTGACAATATAACCGATGATTGAAGGATCCCTTGTTAAAGATCTAAAACATCAGGAAACATTAAATTAATGGAAATTACTTTTATGAGTCTGAGGTAAAATTCGATATATTCTGTCCTCCTGCTAGTTTGCAGCCCCGTCCCTTACACCTGACATTATGCATCCATCATTACTCATGCTATAAAAGATATCCACTTAATCCTGCAACGAAACATTCAAACATTTATTAAAGACATGACAGATCCGTTTTTGCTGGGTATCTGGGGGTAATTCAACCAAAAACTGCAACAAAAGGTATAATTTATAGTTCGACACCCTTGGAGTACAATTCCAGCTTAGCAAAAGGGGGCGCTTTGGGGAGGCAGCGCACAATGTGCACAGCCCGCCCTCAGAGCATCCCAAGGACATTGGGTGGGTGGCAAAAATGTAATTGCTGCCGCCCCAAAATTTGGCATAGACCTTGAAAAAAAAAATCATCAACAGCAACAACAAGAAAGCGGGGATAGCAATAAAGAAATGGAGAATGGAGAAGGCGGAAGAAAGTGTGAGTTGAGTGATAGAACTTAAAGCTCAAACGCCCGTGTGTATGCAATGAATATTTACGGGCCTTCGGTTTTTTTTGGGGTCCTCTGAGGATTATTCGGCTTTATGCAATTGTGCGCAAGTAAAAATCTAATTTATCCGCCTGCCACCCTTCGTTTTGTTTGACAATTGCCCAAACCGATGCCCCCATGCATTGGCATGAGCTTGTCTCTGCCGGCACGTACCCGTCGCATACCCTGTAAATACCCAGCACATACCCAGCTCTTGCTTTAAGGGAATTTACCATAAAGCTGGCTGAAAATTACTTTGCTGCCGACTACTGCAGCTACCCTTTGTTCAGCTACAGGTTCAATTTTAAGGATTTGGGGTGGTTGCACTACGCCCGCTCGGTGGTGGGTGGTTTGGGTGGTTGGTGGGTTCGAAAAGGTCTCCAGTCTCATCATAACACCACATGTTCTGAAATTGCTGCTGGCGTCGCCACGTCGCCATCTCGTACTTCATGTAGATTTCTATCTATTCTATTGTCTGACTTTGACTCGTGCTAGATTTTAACATTAATTTCGTTTGATGAGGCGCAAAGTTGTGGAATTTATTGCGGGACTCGACAAAAAGTTAAGTGGATTCTACGTAAATTAATGAGTCCGGCTTTAGCTTCTGTCTCTGACCCCAGAGGGTGGCAAAAACTACCCTTTAAATGTATCTTAAAAATGCAAATTCTATTGCAACTGTTTAAAAGTATGGGAAGTTCAGGCATTTGGCTAGGGGAATGTAGGAACGTAAAGGAATTTTTTTACTGCACTTATTTAAAAAACTAAATAATTATTTCAAAGACTCTGCTACAGTCGTCGATCTTAGCTTATAAACTTTCACAACACGTGTATAAGTTTATCTTCTACGTCTTATACTTAAGCCACGCTCTTGAACTTCTTTAAGCCACTCAGTCTTGGCTGAAACGTAGGCGATTAAAGCCACCAAGTGTGTGTTGTCAGTGTTAAAACAGTTGCTATTGTTTATATTTCCAGTTATAAATAATTAAAATAGTTTATTCATAATGTTGGGCCATGAGAACTTGTTAAAGCATAGAAAAAGAATTCTTTTGCTGCTCTTGATCGCTGCAATTTGCAATTTTGTCATCTATCTTTATATCATGGAAAGAAAATCACAAACAGCAACTCACACAAAGACAACAACAACAGCAACTCAAACAACTGAAAGAGAGCAAGAGAGCAAGATCAGTCAGCTGTCAGACAGTCTAACGCTCTCTGGCTTGGGCGCAATGGGAAGAGCGGCAAGTGACGACTGGACCAAAGCTCAGCTGATTGCCATGGAGCGCAGTGAGCGAGAGACGGGCTACAATGCTTGGCTCTCTGAGCGCATTCCGGCAGAGCGTACACTGCACGATATGCGGCATCGCAGGTAAGTCGAAGAGAGCGCGCGTATAAGAGTTGTATTCGTATACTTATAAACTTATTTGCTCTCTCCCGCAAGCTGTAAAAAGCTAAAGTACCCAATGGAAAAGCTGCCAACAGTCAGTGTAATCATCACGCAGCACAACGAACAACATAGCGTGCTGCTGAGAACGTTATACAGCCTACGAAACAGAACGCCAGCAAGATTATTGAGACAGATTATGTTGGTGGACGATGGTAGCGATCGGGAGAAGTATGCTAATTTTACAGAGACCCTGCAGGCGAAGTTTAAGGAACTGTTGGTGCAACAGCGACTTCCAAAGCAGCTGGGATTGATGCAGGCTCGTCTGACAGCAGCACAAAAAGCTGACGGAGCTGTGCTGGTCTTCCTTGATGCCCACGTGGAGGTAACGAGGGGTTGGCTTCCACCGCTGCTTGCACCACTGCTGGAGAATAATAAAACCTGCACTACACCCATCGTGGACACCATTGACTATGAGACCTTTGCCTACAAGCGTGGCAAGCCATCGCGTGGTTTCTTCAACTGGGACTTTAACTACGTGCAACTGCCATTGCTAAAGAAGGAGTCCGAATTGCTGCCTGCACCACATGACAATCCCATCATGAACGGTGGTCTCTTTGCCATCGATCGCCAGTGGTTCTTTGAACTGGGTGGCTATGATGAAGGATTGCGTTACTGGGGAGCCGAGCAGTTCGAATTGAGTTTGAAGATTTGGCTTTGTGGAGGAAGACTGCTCGAGGTGCCCTGCTCCAGGGTGGGACATCTATACAGGAACAGCAGTTTTATGCCATACACAAAGATGGACAGCAACAGCAAAGCGTTAGGAAGAGTAAGAATAATAGTCAAATATCTCTTGAGAATTGTTCTAAGTCATTCTGCACTTCTCCAGAATTACAGACGAGTGGCCGAAGTTTGGCTGGACGAGTACAAGGACAAGTTGTATGCGAATTTGCCCCACTTGACGCACATCAAAGTGGGTTCACTCAGCAAGCAGAAGGCACTGCGGAAACGTCTTCAGTGCAAACCGTTTAAATGGTTTCTGGATCATCTGGGCAGTGACTTCCTGGAGCTGTATCCGCTGGAGGAGCCTGTGGACTACGCCTTTGGTGCCTTACAGAGTCTAGCAGCTGCCAAACTGTGCCTGGCGAGAAACGAGTCTGCGAATCATCCACATCTACTGCCTTGCGATGAGGATCTTATGTATCCCAAGCTGCAGCAAAAGTGGACCTTGAGCCACTATCGGGATCTTCATGCCGGTCCCCACTGCCTGGAGCTGCAGCAGAGGAGTCCAGAGGCTGAAATTTGGTTGTGGCAGTGCCATCATCAGGCTGGTAATCAGTTTTGGTACTACGATGCTAGCTCCAAACAGCTGATCAATGGACAGCACAAAGAGCAACAAAGATGCTTGGAAGCCATTGTAGAGAAACGTAGAGTTGTCGCAAACATTTGTGATGCCAAGAACCAGCGACAACAGTGGAGATTTGGCTATGTTGATGAAGTACGGCTGGAAGAATTTTGGAGTAATATGCCGAAACAGTGATAAATGAAGGCAACTCCAGAAATAATGAATAAAAGACTGCATTACATACGGGTTGAGCATTTGAAAGTAAAACTAACATAGGTTGTAGTCCATAGACTTCTCGATTCATAGCTGTCTAGTGGCAGATATCAACTTGCAGCCATAGTACTGAACTGTAGGATAAGAGCGTGCGTCACAGATTCTCAATAATCACAAAACTAAAAACAGTTAAGATTGTTTAAATTATACCCATGGAAATGCTAATAGTATACCTCTACTTGTAATCGATTGCTAGGAGAAACCAATCGCCTTCGTCCAGCTGATATTTGTAGACATATTCCAATTGACCACACAGCTGATGCCATTTATCTGGCATACTCAGGAACAAGGCAGCTTCGAGTCGCTGACAAAGAGGAATTGATCACTGTGTTTTTAGGTGGACAGCAGTGGTCTGATGTCTATAGACGTAAGTGTAGATGATGCAAAGGATGCGAGTAGCTGGAGGATGAGGAGAAACTCCTCCGAGCTCCTCAAAAATTTCATACCTTCATTTCATACTGTGGGTGCCTGACTAGAACACGCAACAGGTGAGGGCGGCTGTGAGTTGCTGCATAGATTGAAAATGCTAATTTCATTCTCGCCACTGCTAAAGAAGTAGCGTCGCGTGCTAAAGAACCGTTGCATTCTAAAATCGAAACTGAAATCAGTGGATGATGCTCATAATAATGAACATGCTGACGATGACGATGGTGATTATGACGATGGGTTTTCTCTGCCGTCTACAATTTAATCATATTGAGTGCTTTTGTCTGCTCCACTCTGGTCTGCACTTCTCTATTGGTTTGCCGCATACAAATTGCCTTTTTCAATTAGAAATATTAACTCACCTGTCAAGGTGGCAAGTCTTCTTTCTCACTCTCATTCCCATTTCTATTCTCTATTCCATTTTCATTTGTAGTTGCAGTTCAAGTCGAAGTCGAAGTCGAAGTTGATGCAAAACTTTGGTTACGCTTCGTTTGCAGTTTGAAATTGAGAATTGACAAGTGCTGTTGTGCGCGGGGGTGTGGCTAAAAGTGGGCGTCACTGTTGCAACAACACTCTAAGCAAAGATATTGTCAGTCAGTCAGTTGATAGCAGGTGCGAAAGGTGGGAAAGGTGAGCACAGCTTTCAAATATTGAATTCGAAATGTGGTTAATGGAGCTCAGAAGAAGCAGCAGCAAAAACTACCACTGGTGTCAAGGGAACAAGAAGAGCAGCAAAATGGCTAAAGGCTAATCCAGCTAACATGAAAGCGTTGACGGCCAACAACAGAAACTGTTGAAAGGGCTAAGCACAGCGTGAAAAACTAAGTGGATTGCTCAATACTTAATTCATTAAATATGTAAAACTTAAATGGATTACTTTAAATTGTATTTCTTTACTGTCACTTAAAACTAAAATATATTTTTTATTACTTCAAACATTTTGCTTTTCTTAAAGATAAAGAATTATGTCAAATTTGTTGAGTTAAAAATGCTTTAAGCTTCAAGCTAAACACTTAATTTATTTCTAGCTTTAACTGTTTGTAGCACTTTACAGTTCTAACGTTTTTCAACAAACCGTTTGGCTTTGTCTAAACTGTAATTTGTCTTGGCATTGAAACCACAAACGTTCCCAACATTCATCTGTTTTTTCTCCTTACCAAAATCTGTCACAAAGTAAACAAAACATGTCAAGATTTGCATAAGAAATCCTAGAAAAAAAAGCATACAAATAACTAGCTATTGTTTTGATAAAAGACGCTAGAAACACTTATATAATAACTATAATAACATGTGAGCCAATTCAAATGAAACTGTTAAAAAGAGCAAAGACAAAAAAAAACAAAACAAAATAAAAATAAGCCAAAATAAATGCGACAAAAGGTAAACGATATTCCTACATATGGGGCATTAATGTCTCAGTTTACGTGCTCAAATTACCAGATGAGTTGTCATTGTGGGCTAACAGGTTGGCAAACAAAAGGCCTACACATGACAGGGACAGCGATAGAGGGCGGAAGGGAGCAAGAGAGTTGGCATCAGGAAACTGAAAAGGAACAAAAAATGCAATCTTTGCCTTTCTCCCTACGACAAAAAGAGTTTCCAATAGCAAATCCAAAGGAAAGACTCAGTTTTGTGGCAGTGGCAGTGGCAGTGCCAGGCATGATGCAACAATGACACTTTGCTGTTGCAACAAAACGGAAGTAATTTCGCACAGACAAAAGGCCTGAGAAAATCTCAGACCAAAAATCGACAGAAAGACAGGGGGATAGTGAGATAGACAGACAAACGCTTCATTGATGAACACGTATCTCAATCACGATGTGGTGTATGAGGTGTGCGATGTGTGTGTGTGTGTGTGTGTGTGATGAGATAGAGTCTGTTGTGTCGCATGTGACATGAATTATGTGAGAAAGTCTGAGCCCAACTACTTAGCAGTTGGCTCATATGTGGGTTACTCGGAAGTGTCCCGAAAGGTAACCTAAAACGTAACCTAATTGAACCATCTGAAATGCGGAAATCCTTGACAGTTTCCTTAAAGCAGCTGCAACAGTTGCCAGTTACTTTATTAAGGTCAAAAACGCTTGCCAATTTTATTAAATATCTACCTCAAGTAAAGACAATTTTGTAGATTTTAAAACCATTTTAAATAATTTTTAAAACTACTAAACGGAAAAGTAGATTTATTGATTGAAGTACTTAATATTTTTGTTGGCTAGCAACAAGATTTAAAAGTTTATAAATAACTATATAGATTAACAACTAAATACTTAAGCAAACTGTTAAGTTCTTGCTAATTACAAAGGTAATTAGATAATTAGTGCCATGCTGCGAATGAAATTTAATTAATATTTTAAAACCAAGTGCCTTTTTGAGCCAAGTTTGCTAAAAATTATCGCAATCCAACAGAACGGACTTGCAACCTTCACAATAAATAAATCAATCAGAGAACTGAGATCTGTTGAGCATACAAGAAAAGTAAATTATAGGTAAACCTCGAATCGGTAAACAAATGGGATATATGTGTTTATATATAGTACATGGTATATTGAAAATTTAAATAGACGTTAAGCGATATACAAACAATTCCCATTTGAAAAACCGTGTCAACAAGTCCGGAAGATCCGAAGATCCGTTTCTGAATGAATGGCGATCCAATGTAAACAATGCCAAGTTCAAGCCGCAAATGTGCGCAGTAAATACACTGAGAAAACAGTCGTACTCGTACGTAATATTAATAAAAACAAAAACTAAAAAAACTAAAGGAAAAAACATCAACACGTTCTGACAAATTCGATGTGTGTGCGTGTGTTTGTTTGTGTGTTGATTTATTTGCCAAACAAACAGTCAAAATAATTGTAGATAATGCCGATAAGGTGAGGTGCTGTGCGACATGTTAGATGTATTTTTTTTTTTTTGCCATCTTATAAACAAACTAAAACCGGTTTTGGTTTTAGAGAACCTTTCAGCTTTGAAAATGTTTTCAGTATTTGCTCACTAATTAAATTTGCACAGCGAGACAAAGAGTCGTGTCATCCCGAACTTGAAACCCACAAACACTTTTCAAAGCCTCAAGTCTCACGTCTCTTAAAGTAATAATTTAATTAGTTGCCGATAAGCCGGACAAGTGTGAGATAACTTTAGCTTGTCTCATTTCAGAGCCCATTAAACATTAAACACTCAATCCAAGAAATTTTATAATAATTTTCTTTCATTCATTTCTTAATTTCCATTGAAGGCGTTGACATCGCCTGTAATAAATTCCCAATTATTTATATGTGTGAACCCAGAGATTAAAGCGAAACTTCCACATAATATTCCATTGACCCGAGTTGTGTCCAAAGTGCCAAAGAAAATATTGTTTATTTAATTACGTGTTTCATCTATTTTAATTTTTTTGTTTAATATTTATGTGCTCGACATAAAAGTCAAAAAACAGATTTAAATAATCTAACAGCAATTAATCTTATTTTTATGGAATTTCTTGAAGCTATAAACAGACATTGATCAGACATTGACTGCTCTGAAGTATTTGTTTTGACTTAAATTCAAAATAAATCAGTCAAATCTAATCTTATTTCCTTATTATGACTCATAATTCGACTAATTGTTATTCTAAACAAAGTATTGACATTATTTTGGCTAATAACAAAAATGTTGTGCTATTGATTAGATAAGTGAATGTTTTATATTTTTTTACACATTCAGCAAAATTTATTTCACGCTGTAAATGCGCACAAAACACTCGTCAATTCAATTGATAAGCTTAAAATATTAATAATTTTTCTTATTATATTTAATTCACTTGTGTTTAAATCGATTTACAGTTCAAAAAGGGATTATTAATTAAATACTTTTATATAATGTGTAATTTATTTGTTTACAGCTGATTGAACTTATTTATATTTATTATAGTTCAATTTGATTAGGCCAATACATAAAAGGGGGTTTGTAGTCAGCAGTCTTGGCCATTTTAAAAATTTCTGTAACCAACTGATCGTATTTTGATTACTCCTCAGGGAATCACTTTCACTATATCATGTTGGAATAATCTACAACTACTGAAGACTATTATCTTTTGTGTCGCGGTTATCATTGACTTAGGCCTGAGAAAATTCGGAGTTTCCAATTTCCAATATCGTAGAGTTAAACAAATTTGTACCAATTATGAATGGAAAACTCCCCGGAGTGCAATCAGCTGAGCGTTGTTGTTGCTCTTTCTCTTCTTTCTGCTCTTGAACAAAAGGCAAAAGGCTGATAAAAGTGTTCTTTAAAGATACAACGATACTTCCTCTTTGCCGTGACTCAGTTGATAAAGGAAACGGTTTGTGTGAGCCAAACCACAAAGCACCAAAGGAAGCAAAAGCAAAATCGACTAAAAAACTAAACAGAGTGAAAAAATAAGAAAGAGAGAAGCAAACTTAACGAATGAAACGGAATGGAATGAAATGGAACGGAATCGTAGTGTCACTGAAACCCATTGCCGAAGGCTGATAACTTTATCAATGAGAAGTCAAATGGAAACAGAGCAGAAGAAGTAGAGGGAGAGCGGGAATGCATAAAGAAGCATAACGAATGTCATAACAATATGCAAGCGATAAAAATAATATGACAAAGAGAGAGAAAGAGTGCGAAGGAGTAGGAGTGGAAGTGGGAGAGGTAAAGGGAGAGTGAGAGTTAAGGCAATTTATGAGTGCCACAATTCAAGTTGTGTAGATTATTGGATTAACCCTTGTGTTGCCTAAAGACGGCTGTCTTAAGAGGCCAATTGGTCGAGTGCTTTATTGGCCAAAGGTGTAGAGCAATAGCTGGACTTTAAGATATAAAAGTAGAAAATACAAATTAAGAAGCTTTAAAAATAAAATAAATTTAAGAAAAGTTACCTTAAAACTTGCTTATCTCAAAGGAATAAAAAATTAATAATTTACAAGATTTTAATTTTTAACGATGTACAGAAGTATTAAGTATATGCTATAATTCAAAATTAAGTCTACAAATTAACACAGAATATCAGCAAATACCTTACAAAAGATTATTTGGCTGACTACCGAATTTTTGAAAATTTTTAATTTTATATAAAAGTTGTAAATATATTCCGATTTCCTAGTTACTTGATTTTAACAAAGTGTTCAGTGTTGCGTGTAGTTGAGATTCTTGCGGAAGTTGTGACATTGTATTCCCCATTTAAACCGGCTTTTCTTTATGGCCCAGCAATTCTCCAAACAAAACTTGATGCCAGTGTCTAATTTTAAACTAAAACAATTGTCTTTTGTTTGAAAGTACTTTGAGCCGCTTATTAAAACAATTAAATAAATGTTTGCCGAGTGTTAATTGGCTTTAATTAATAATTATTAAAGTGGATATTTTTAGTAGCTTTGCTTAAACTTTCTTTCCTTGAGCTGAGGTCTTAGCTTTATTTAAGTGTTTTTTATTTCTTGAGTAAGCCAATGTTGTGACAACCAGAAAATAAAGAATATTCCAATTCTAAGCACTACAAATAGCCACAATTAAGGTCTTACCAAATGGGGTAATAAAATGCAAATGCCATCTCCTATTTTTTTAGTGTATTTCTCTAGAAATACAGCAAACAACCTGCTGCTCAAATCCAATCCAATTTCAACTTCAAGCCAAGTCGAACAAACATTAAGTTACAAAATAAAATCTTTGGGCCATAAAATTAAAACACAGCAAAATACGCAGAAGACACCAAAGCCCCACGCGAGCGGCAAACAGAGATGGAGATATGATTGAGTGAGAGAGAGAGAGAGAGAGAGGCAGTTGGCTGTGTGCAACACGTTAATCTGCGGCGCGGAGCTTATCAGCCAAACAAACCTGCAAGCAACCTACTTTATATGTGCATGTATCTCAATCTCTGTATCTGTAGCTGCATTTGTATCTGTAGCTGTAGCTGTAACTGCGTCTGCTGCTGTGGATGCTCTTGTCGGTCCGGGAAACCCTTTTCCCATTCCGTCTTTGATGTCGTCTGATGCAAGCGCCCAGATAGCAACAGTTAAACCTGCCCTCTCCTCCCTCTCTCTCTCCCACCAGTTCTTTCTCTGTATCTCTTTGGTTCTGTTTTTTATAGGTTGAATTCACGTTAAGGTCGGCAGAGTAACCAAACATTTAGCTGCATGCCCATAACTCTGGATCATCTAGCTTTTATTTGCATTTTGATTTTTTATTTGTATAGTGTTTCTCTTTGTATCTTGTTTCTCAGAAGTTTTATTTGATTGTGTTTTTTGTTTGTTTTTTAACTAAAACAAATATTTTTTTTTTGCTTTATACACATGTCAAACTTGACCCAATCGGAATTAATGAGTATTTTGCCGAGTCCAAGTTCAACAGCATGCAAAATCTTGTTGCACTTAAACTAACGTATATTTTTATTTATGTATCTTAAACTAAAAGCTTTTTATATATTCTATTTTGCTTTAATAAAGACGAGAAACGAAGTAACTATTTTATTAGTCTTTAGTTTATTGTATTTAATTTTTTATCTGAAAAATTAATAAATGAAATTAATGAAACCGTTTAAAAATTATAACATTTTACTCAAGTTGCGTGCGTTAAGTTAAACAATTCAAGCAGAAAGCTTAAGTCAAATTAAACATGGAAAAAAATTCCACAAATGTGCAAACATTTGAAAGACAGTGTGACTATAAATGCGAATCCAAATAAAAGTGTTTAAAAAGCTTTATAAGATAACACAAGACATTCCTTAACACGAATATAACTTGGTTTTTTTATAAATAAAATTTTATAGACTTAAAAAATGTGTCACTTATTTTTATATATTTATTTTTGTATGGCCTAATTGTTTATTAAAGATTTAGCTAAAAAAAAGAAGAAGGTAGTCTTAGTACAAAATGTCAAGAGTTAATTGTTTTTACATCAGCCTAATTTAAGGTAAATATTTCTTAAGCATTTATTATGCTTAGAAATTAAATAAACTATTTTTTATTTGTTGATAAGTTTAATCATTTAAATGCTTGCATTTACAAAGTCATTAATTTGTTTATGGCTGTTTTAAAAATAAATTTTAGCTTAGCTATAAAATATTTTATAGCTGATTAATCTGAGTTGAAAAAAGTTAGATTTAACTTTGTAAAAGTTAAATACTTAAATGTTAAATACTTTTTAGGAATATATATTTATTGATAATTAAAGTTCAGTTCGTTCAATTTAATTTTGTATTTAGAGCATTTCTTGGAAAATAGCTGCTTTAAATTATATATAAATGTGTTGAAACGTGTTCACAAAACATTTATGGACTCTTTCGACAACAGTTGTTTAATTTTTAAATATTTATTAATATTTTTATTGCACTGCAATTGTGCGTTTATTTAGCAGAGAGTTTATTGTTTTTGGGCTATATAATGAATGGATAAAAATGAATTTAATTCTTGTGTAAATATATTTATTTATGTATGTCGCTTCTGGTGACAAATTTGTACAGCTTAAAAAACTGGCTTGCCAATTTAATACTTTTGTTTTTATTTCTCTTTTTATTTTTTTTAATTTTTTTGCGCCACCTACAGAAAAGTGGGTCAAATGTTGCGTATGACGTCGGTCGGATTCGTATTGAGATTCGGAATCGGTTTCAGTGGTTTTTTGGATTTTGGATTCGTTGATGTCGTCGTCGACGTCGTGGTTCAACCGGTTTTCACTTTCATATGTCGGCGGCGGGGCGTCTGTGGCTATTCCCGAGTTTGGTCCAATGAATTTGGCGCTTAATTGAAAATTCATTTAACTAAATTCCGTTTTGGGGCCCAAAACCGTGGGCTAATGTACCTTGACTTTTTTTTTTTTCTTTTGGTTTATTAATAAATTGTTCGTTTCATTAGCCAGGCCCACAACAAACTACAGACTACAGAATGCAGACTAAAGACTTGAGTCTACAGATTCCGGAGGGCAACTTTCTCCTCATCTCATCATCGAGCAATCTATTCGATGGTTTTTTAATAAATTGTTTGCCCTTTGGATGCGCTTTCTATGCATTTCTGGATTTACATATTTTTTGGTTATTTCATTTGAATTATAAGCTAATTATGTTGTTTATGTTGTATAATATTTTGATGTGCTCAACGCACAACACTTGTTTTGTTGCATTTTGCAGTAACCGAAGGGAAAAAGGGCAGTTTAAAATGCAAATGGGAAGTCTTAAGATAAGTCTGATATACATTTGATAATAGATTGAGGTTTAAAGTTAGCCCGAAAAGCGGGACTAAATTGTAGCAGTACATAGCCATTTATTATCTGTTACACAAGGCACTACTATCCAATCCATTAGCTTTAGCAATTAGTTTGCATAAACAAAAACTCATTAGCAACAATTTCAAGTACGCACTTCACATATTTGCCCACTTCCACAAACGATTCACAATCCAAGTCTGTTAAACTATTAGCAGAGAGTATTGTTTAAAAGGTTACATAGTTCGAGAACGTATTAATTAATACAAAATATTGTAAATATTAATTATTCAATCGTATGATTTAGGGAAGTCATAACAGAGTGAGTTTTGTTCTGCTGTCAATTCAAATGTTTAGAACGTAGAACAGTTGGGTATAATTATCTGGATTTGCGAAGTATGTCGAGCCTACGTGCGTGGACTGATCATGAGTACTTTGGTTTATAGTATACGATATATATTGTGTATGCGACACGCTTCGACAGGCACGCGCATGCGCAACATTTTTGGTATGTTTGCGTTGTTTTGTTTTTGATTTCGATTTCGATTTGGGTTTGGATTTTCGGAATTCAGCTTTGGCTAATTTGCACACACTGCAGATCTACAAAATATAAACAACTTTTCCTTATATTTCAGCAAAGATTCGCTAAACGATTGAAAAGAAAGAAGAAAAATAAAAGTAAAAACTTTTATGCGGACTGACTACGAGTTACTGTATCTTTTGACTTATATCGACTTGTTGATTTACCTGTTTTTCAAGTGTCATACCCCATTTGTAGTCCCCTTTGCCAGGGCATAGCAAAACAGGACGCTGAGTCAACCCTATAATTTTCATACGATGTCAAATCAACTTAGGGTTGTCATAAATTGTCAATTCGAATTAAAATATATTGTTTAGCATGTCTGCTAAGTGTTCCCTAGAAAACTAATCACATAAATATGCAAATTTCACTTGACACCTCTTTTTTCTCGCATGCATGGCAAGTGAATACCCCCCACACACTGGCCCAAGTCGTGAGTGAGTAGTGAATAGTGAGTGCTGAGTGCCGAGCACTGCAAATAAGTGCAGAGCCACACCCTTAGATGAATGTCAAGTTGAGAAATGAAATATTTTTATTAGGCACTTTATAGTTATGTTTATTATTTTATCAACCGATCGGTAATAACTTAACAAAACCTTCTAAAAAAATGCATTATTTGCCACTACTAAACAATAATGGCAGCGATAACAGAGGAAATTTGCCATTGAGCAGATAAAAATACGATAATAATAGTAAATATTAGGTTTATAAATAAATTGCAACTGCAATTGCAACTGAATGCATGATGTTTACTAATAAGCAGCGGATAAGATCTGAATTTTCAGTACTTGCTATTAGCTACTGTTTAGTTCTGGTCTGTAATTAAAACTACTAACGATACAGCAGTGGCTGGTTACTGTTAAAATGCTGTAAAACTGTTAGATAACATGTCACTGTTAATGCTCACTACTCTGTTAGAGTTCACTACATAGATTAAAAATGTTATTGCATTCGTTGTATAGAACTCATAACAATACTTTGTTCATTTTATTCATTATTAAAGTAGTGTTGGTTTTTAATTATAGTAAAAATATGTTTTATTCTTGCGAATGAGTAAATTCACAAACGGTTACAACCTTTTATCTACAATAATTATTTATTTATTAAATTATTATAATTTTTAATTAATGATGTTTAGGGTATTAAGCATTAGATATTAATTATCACACAGTATAAGACTCACAACTCTGTTATAGTTACTTTAAATTCAAATATGTAAAACACTTTAATTTTATTAATTTCCTTTATTATTATATTATTACTTACTTTGTGTTACACCTTAATCAGCCTCTAACTGCAAATTAAAGCACTTAAGCAGCACCTTCTGCCAACTGAGCTAACTCTGACAATAAAAGTTGAATTTTATGGAGCTTTAATCAGTTAGTTGAATTATTATTTCTGCGATTAGCAATACAATTGAATATGATTTATGGCATTGTAATGTCAATCAATCATTAGAAGACCGGCTAATTAAGATTCAACTCAATTAATTTATATTTATGCCATCTGTCTGGCGTTTTAGCCAATTGAGAGCTAGACAAACCGATTTGCATACGACGCTTCGAAGGTAATCGAAACAAACAAATGACTTCAGTGAGTGCAGTGCAAGTATTCAAAGTATTCAAAGTAACCAAAGTGTTCACTAAATTCAGTAAGCTTTCAGTTGGTCACGTTGCATGTCCTTAGTTCAATGTCAAACTAAACTGAAAACTATCTTCAGCTATTTGACTTATCTGTCCATCAGTCTGTGTATCTGTATCTTTGTCTCTTGGCTGTCTCAATCTTGTCTGGCATCTGCTGAGTTCGAGCTGAGCTATTTTTTATAAAGCTTAACAAAGAAACGCTGGGAAATTCTCTGACATCGTTTGCCGTGTCTGATAAGGATGCCAATCAAAATGAGATTGAGGCATCAGCTGCTGTTCGGTTGTCAATCAAAACGAGTTCAATGTCACAATCAAAGATAACAGCAGTTGAAGGTAGTTCACCAAATATACAAAATAAGATACAAACTTTATATAAGTTTTATAGATTTTGTGTATAATTTATTAGAAGCTACTTAGGAACTAGTAACAAGCTTTTACCAAATTATTATAATCATTTCTTGCGAGTTGTCTTTTTTGTATAATCACAGCGCTTAGTTTAGACTTAAGTACATATATCGTATATAGTATATAGCATATCGGAGCAACAGCAACAGTTGGTATCACAGAGCACATTTTGGTTAACAGATCTCAAGATTGGTATATATGTTAGTAAATTAACTATTTTAGTTAGAGACTTTAGCTTTTATCCTCTTGGCCTTTTGTTGAGCTTTTCGTTGGCTTCTTTTTCTCGTCTATCGTCTTGAAGCCAAACACTTCGGCATAACTTGGCACAAAATTGGGCTTAATGCCTTCGCATGTGGGTGTGTTGCTTGTTGCTGTTGTTGTTGTTGTTCCAATTGCTGTGGTTGTTAGCAGCGGTGTTGTTGCTTCGCACGTTGCTGTTGCTGTTGCTGCCGTTGCTGTTGTTACTGCCCCAGCAACAGCTTCTATTGTTGCCGTAGGTGTTGCTGCTGCTGCTATGGCTGATGTTGCTGCGGTTACTGTTGATGTTGCTGCCGTGTTGGCTCTTTCATGCTTATTGAATACATTAAACACGCTTGGATACACAATCAAACACGAAGACGGCGGCGATTTATGCAACAACTCCAAAGCGGCTTCATAGCTGGGCAGACCCGATACCAAAGTATATTCCGGCACCGGATCCTCAGCATCGGGCTGTAGTTTCAATGCCTCGATATCAACAATTGTGCACTGAGACGAGCTGTTGTTGTGATCTAAAAACGAGTGATAAAACAGAAAATAGTTGATTAGTCGTCAAGTCGTTTACTAGTTAGTGGCTTAAGCTAAATTTAAAAGCTCCGAGTTGTGACCCAATTAGAGTTATACTGAAGTGTAGGCTATAATGGGCTTGTGGCTAGTCACATATACTAAAATTAAATTTAATTATAGTGCATATAAGTCCAGCCCTTAATTTCTTTATATATAAAAGTTACTCAACAATATTTATTTATTAGCGCGTTGCTCTGGAATAATTGATTTGTCATTAAATTGTTGCACAAATATGCAGTGTATTAATTGTTTAAACAAATTGTTTATAGCATTACGTAGTGTTACCTTGGCGCTTTGCAAAATGCACTTGAGCCACTTTAACAATAACTTTATTATTTATACTTTTATTTCTCTTTATTATTATTTTTTCGTAATTTTCGCTGACACAGAAAAACCTTGGGAAAATTCTATATGGAACAGGTTGAAAAAAAAATAAGGTGTTGATGAACAGCAAATGACCTGACAGATTGTTTAAACAATTTACATGTATTTAAGTCAGAGTGTAGTTAAACTATAGATAGTCTTGCATAATATCCTACACTATAGTTATCTCAAAGTTAATTCGTCCAGAGGTTAACCAAGTTCAGTAATTAAATGAAATCGTGATGCAATATAAATTTAGAAAGTTAAAACCATAATCCAGTTTCTTGTTGTTTTTTTGTTTATCACACACAGGTGTTACTTGCCATTGACGGGCTTTTCCATTCATAAGCCAACTTCTCAAGACATTGTTCTACTTTTGAGCAATTAGCAAATAGCACGTAGACCTCGACTAACTTGTGGTATTTGAGAAGTCTTTCAGCTAATCAAAACACCAACTAAAATAGCTCAGATACGATAAGAACTAATCAATACTATTGTGCTACTATCACTGAACGATTATTGTTAAAGACTCTGGGAGATCTTGGGCATAAATTCGAGTTTGAATTTTGTACTTACAATTGCGTTTCCAGGTACGAAACTGATGGTACAGGAAGCACGAACATATGCAGAAGACCATCGAGATCAAGATTAGTGTGAAGACAATGCCGATCCACACCTCGTTCATGAACTTGTCGTACTCGAGCTGCTGCTGCAGTTCATCCACACTGCTGCTGTCCAACACTACATGATTGGAATTATATTCAAAATCCATGGCCAGTTCACTGGAATTGTGTGTGGCTTCGTTCAGTTTGTGCTGCTTCAGTTGTATCGAATTGAAGATTGTCGCTCCAAGTTTTTGCAGAAATTCGTTGCTGGCCAAAGCGTCCAATGTACTGATCGTGGGCGTCGATGCCTCGGCGGCAGCGGATGCAGCGTTTGTCTTGCTGTTCTCGAGGATCTGTTGAGCCGCACCGGCGAAATGATCAAAATGCAAATCGTGTGACAGTTCGTAGTTTAATGCCTGCGGCAGATTCTCCATGTTGGCCTTATATAGTATGCACGATATGCTCGTTTTATATCTTTATATCTATCTCAACGCACTCGGATCACGTTCGGTAATTACGAGTATTACAATGCGAGTATCTCTTTATTTTTATGTTACTTGTTCTGCTCTGTTGTTTTTGTTGTTAACTGCGGCACACTTTCACTCTATCGCTAACTTTATCTTTATCTTCATCTGCTTCTTGGTTTCGGGTTTTTATTTATTTTTTGGCTCTCGGCGTAGCGCACACGTCTAACGTAAGCGACGTCTGCAAACAAACTGATTAGCGATCAGCCTGCAGAGGCAGCCGATGGCAACTCGGCTCGACTGCTAAGCGCGCTGTTAACTTCACTCAAGAGCGCACAGATCGTGAGAGTAAAAACGAGAGTAGCATAGAGAGAGAGAGAGAGGCGAGTAATGCAGTGACAGTGAGAGAGTGTTTGTTACCTGGCATAAGATGCGCTCAAATGTGCTCAGTTTGCTGTTCATTTACCGCTTGGTTACGCACCACTAAAACCTTTTCCTCTCTCGCTCTTGCCTTCTCGCTCGCTCTGGGAACTAATCGTCTTCTTTTTTTTCTGCATCGTGTAATGCTCGCTCGCTTAGTCTTTTGTGCCTACCCAGACAATGCCTTTGAATTATGGGCCCATAATTGGCGTTACAAAGCGGCGCACATGTTGCCCGACTGCCGCTCAGTCGACGCTGTCTCCGACTCAGTCGCAGTCGCAGTCGCAGTCTCAGACCCAGTTCCAGTTCCCGTCCCATTTCCACTCGTACTGTTATGGAGCATCGATCTTCATTTCAATTCTGTTCTGTTCTTCGATTTCGTTTATGCCTGGCAAATGACATATCTCTACATTTGTTTTGTTTGAGAAAAGAAATTATTGCTGTAGGATAATATGTGTGCCTGTGTATTGTCTGTGTGTGTGCGTGTGTCTTTGACAGGGGCTGAGACCATTTCTCGTTTCTTTTTCTTGTTCTTTTCTTTTAGTTTT
The DNA here is from genome assembly GCA_020829145.1 of Drosophila nigrodunni. Classification (NCBI taxonomy): domain Eukaryota; kingdom Metazoa; phylum Arthropoda; class Insecta; order Diptera; family Drosophilidae; genus Drosophila; species Drosophila nigrodunni. Next base: position 11,565,809 of record JACVCZ010000003.1, read on the forward strand.
GTTGTTGTTGCTTTTAATTTTTCTTTCTTTTTGGTGGAGTTTTAAATTACAGCTACGTGCAGATATCTTATTTCGGTACTCGCGAGCAATTTGTGGGCGCTCACCTGGTGGAAGATGAATTTAGCGATGCTATCTCAGGTAGGAGACAGTAGAGCGTCGAATGCAAGAGTTGCTCATTTTAAAGATTGATGTAATCCCAAAAGAAATTAACTATGCGTAAGAAAAAATTAAGTAAAAAGAAAGTATTGCATGACAGCGGAATTAATGTAGCTACTTTGAAAAGTATAAAAATAAATTGAGGTAGAGTAAAAACTAATGTAGTTTTCTTGAGTTTTAAAATAAATTAAAATGGTTCAACATCACAGAAAAATTCTAGATTCCTCTCATGTTTAAATTTCTAGGAAGCTGGTTCACAATTACTACCGCCTTCATAAAACAGTCTATAAAAAACCAGCTAAATCTTTGTACACATTTCTAGCCATATATCATTTGATCATGGGTTATTAACAGACTGTCTATATGCCATTTGTCATTAGATAGGCAATAGGGAATCTTATGGCGAATGAACATACTCACAACAAACTGGGATAAGATCAGTTTATTCATTGTAGAAGGAACGAAATTGCTTTTCAACGAGGTTCGTCTATGATAAATTTGAGTGCAATTTACAAAGGGTTGCTCTGGTCTGAACTCTGTTGATGAGCTCATCGACGGCACAAAAGAACAGTCTTATCATGATCGTCTAATCTTATGCAGTCAGCGAAATGAATCAGCACAACAACAACAACAACAACAGCAAGAAGAACCACAAAAAATGATGACGTTGATGATGATTAGGCTCTTCTTCAGCCCAGCAATACCCAGACGCTTGTCTATTACGAGGGCCCAAGATTAGCAAAGATTCTTGGGTTTTATTTTGTGTCACAGTTGACGACGGTTTTTTTTTCGTGTTTCTTCTTCCAGCTCATTTAAGTCTGGAATTTGCGGGCTTTGTGGCTAAGACTGTTGGGTTCTGGCACAACCTTTTTGCAATAATTTCAGCCCAACTGTCAGACAGTTAAGACAATGGCCCTCTAATTAGTTGAGGTACGTAAGTCCCGACCCCGTTTCGTATACCAGACCAGACCCACATAAGAGTTTAAAGTTTCACAGTAGCTAGCTATAAGACGTGTCTTTGTTAGACGCTCTTCCGTCGACTGTCTTCTGTCGTTTGTATTCTTTCTGCTGCTCTGCTTTCTTTTGGTTTACTTTGGCTGACCCTTTGTTGACCGAGTTGTATTGGCTGTTTTTAATGCGGCCCAAGTGGCTTTAATTTAAGACCCTAATGAGCCATTTAGGCATTCTGCATTCTGGCTTTGTATTCAATGCCGACTACTGTATGCCAAGCAGTGCCAAGCCAAGCCCCACTAAAATTAATGAGTCCACGGTCAGTCTCAGCGCTCAGCTCTCGGAGACCAGTTCCAGTTTCAGTTCCATTGCCAGTTCCAATCCGCTACGGATTGCATGCGGGTGATGGCACTGATAAAGCCGCTTAATTTTTCACTGTCTATGAGGTCCAAATAACCCCAAATTCCCCACCTTCGATGCTCCACTGTATACTGCTTTGCATAATGCATCCAAACAGCAACAAAATTTAACATAGTTTATTAATTTTTCAGTTGTTTTTTTTTTCTCGTTGTCTTCCATTTGGTTGATCATTCGTTTATTGGATCGAGACTTTTGTTCAAGCTCTGCTGACATCCATAAATCGGCTTAAATTTGATCTTGAACACGTAACAGTCAAGCTTCTTAGCGGTGCACCGAACATCTATAGGTTGCTTTGGGTTCTGTGAACAAAGAACTTTTAAAATATTATTTCAAGAATTTTCTTTTAAACTGTCATTTGAGCTACAAAATTGTCTGCATTTCCTGTAATTATATACCTAACAAATTTAGTTTATAATTAGGTATTTGCTTCACTAAAATATATAAAATTTTATTCTTTATAAACCTTTTAGTTAATTTTAAGCTATTCTAACAGCTTCCCCTGTTGTTACAACTCTATGAAAATTGTTTTTCGATTATGTTTGGACATTTATTTTCCGCACTTCCTTATTTTCCACAACTTTAAGGAACATGTGAAAATCTTGAGCCATTTTCCGCATAATTACAAGCATTTCACACACACTAATTGAGTGATCTAGCTGCAGCAGGGGAATCGTAGAATCTTAGAAAACTGGGGTTCAAAAGAAATCGAAATGGTTAAGAGAAAAAACTGAGATATAATGCTGGAAAGGCTGTAAATGCTGGAAACTCTGGTCACAGCCTGATGCCGACTCCTGTGGTGGATTGTGCGCCATAAAGTCAAAGTCCCGATTAGTTTAAAGACGTCCTGCCAGGCAACTGGAAGCACTTGTTCCATGACTCGAAAGCAGCTCTGACTTCGCAGCAAGATGCAACAGACCAACAACTGAGCTGTGACGCCGGGAGGCAACAACAACTGAAGAACAACAACAATGGGAGTCGCATAGGCAGGTAATTGCTAAAGTCCGGAGAACTCAGTGATGTGAAACATTTGTCATATGGACCGAGACGTGCCATGAGTTGCCCTGGGAAAGTTGTCAACGATGCTAGCTCTGTCCCTATGCCTACCCCTCCCCATCCTGGACTGCCTTTAATCTCTGATATAGGTCATGCAACCCTGAAGGTTCTTGCCGCTTGCTGCAAGTCTCTCGCTGCTTGCTGCATGCTCTGACATTGTCTCAGTGTCTTTTGAATTCGTGGAAATTACGCATGAACATGCAGCAGAAAGTAGCCTTGTAGCAAGTACCTACATTGTATGTTGCATGCACCACCGTGTCTCAGTAGTGGCAGTAAGTAACAAGTGCACTTTGAGTGCCGCTTTCATTGCATGCACAATTAAAAACGCAGTTAGACAAAAACAAGCTAAAACAGTCAGCAAATCCCCACTGTAGCACCGCAACACCCACTGTACCACTGTACCACTGCACCACCCAAAAGATACAACGCCAACCCATTCAATGTCAATGAACCACAGTCGTAACAACACACACACACACTCGCACACCTAGCTGTCGTTTGGATTGAATTCTCTCCTTATTTGTTTATGGTTTTGCCCCGTCTCAGATAATCTTGGGCGCGTATGCTTCAAGTTCGTTGCGCTTGGCCAGGTTTCACCGTACCTGGGTGACTACACTACGCAACGTATCTATATCTACAGTACTTATGATGTTATTTCACTTTATTGTCGCTGTCGCTGTTGCTGTCGTTGTAGTCGCTGTCTTTGTCTGTCCTCCGTCTTCTGTCTTCTAGTTCTGTGCATTTTGTTGGTTTATCGCTTCAAAGGTTTTCAACAATTGATTGAACATTATTAGCACTCAAGCATAAACCCAAGTTCGATTTGGTTCTGTAAGTTACTTTTCTATATTATGGCTGATAGGTGCGGGCGATCTTTTACATGTCTGTATAACTAAGAATCGATTTACATTTTTTATTGCTTTTCTTTTTTCGGTAATTAGTAAAATTGTTTTTTTGTGGTTTAAGTGAAAATGTCATAGAATTACAGAATATTGTTAGAAGTAAACAAATAAAGTATAGTATAAAATACAGCTTTAAGTAACGTATATGCCTTGATCTTTCAAGCTTCTTCTTACAGTGATTAAAGTAATTAATTAAAAATCGATTTGGCAACATTTCGACGCTTTAAGTTCACTATGCGAATTATTAATTATAGTTGATGTCATTAAATTTCTGACTAAACCAGTGAATTGGAGTTTCATAAATGTTTACAATTAATAATAAAATTTAAGCAGAAGTTGTAATAGATCGAAATATTAGAATATGGATTTTATGGTATTACAAATACGGGACTATAAAAAATAAATCCAATTTGAAGGCTCAGAAATGAATCTTTAACATTTTTTATATTGTTTAGTTTATTTTAATCATATTTTATATTTGTGAATATTTTATTTAAATAATTTATTTGATTTTTTTAAATTTATTAGATTATTTACTATTTATTTTTTTTGCTCATATATAAAATATTTTGAATTAATTAAAACATTTAGTAAAGTAATTATTTTAGCAATGAATTGACTGCAAATATATTTCCGACCAAATGCTATTTCTAAGTTGCTGGAATACGTATTAAATTAGTCAAATAAAGCATTTGTACCATTCACACCTTACAAGCAATAACTTTTGCTTGCAGTTCCTCTTTTTACTTCACTGAAGAGCAATCAAACGATTTCCATAATGATCGACATAAGTTTTGATCAGGTGTTGAATACTAAATAAGTTTTCAGTAATCAGTTACTATGGAACAGATTTTTGGTTCCCACTATCCCATAAAGCTTGTAAACTAGTTTTTTCTTAGCCCAATTGGTAACTAATTTCACATGTAAAATGGCCAAAACGAGTTCTAAGATTAACACGTGCAAAACATGAAACGGAACTGATGTCAAAGACCTTAAGGTGTGCTCTTCAAGTTAAGACGACTCGGGAGAGTTTTGGTTTAAGTTTAAAGTAACTCAATTAACCTTAATTTTGGAATTGGCGCCGCCATCAATAGACGGAAAGACGGTCCAACAAACTGTCCCCAATTGGAGTCTTAAAAAATAAAATATGTGAAAACTGTAACTGGTCAGACGATTGATTGATTTCGATTGGGAAATCGTATATGATTTGGCTTATCAGTTGGTTCTTATCGCAGTTATGCAGGTGCTTGAACGGTTTGTGTTTTTTTTTTTTTTGGCTACAGCAATACATCAAATACATCAAATAAACGAAATTCATTAGCCATAAACTTTCAATTTCAAGAACTGTCCCGATCTCTTGTCGTGGCTTGTCATTATTGACATTACAAATGTTATTGATTGATAGTTACAAAGGTAGGGAGTAGGGGGAGGTAAGGGGCTACATTTCGTTTCACTTTTCCACGGACTGCTTTTCTTTGATTCGGCCCAAGTCACGAAATTGAAAGTACATGTTAATTATTTCCACATACAACGTTAACAATCACCTGCATTCATTGTAAAATATACGAAGACAGCGTTGTAGAGCCACAGAGCCGATCAATTTTCACTGATAAGCGCATTAGTTTTCAAGTGTTAGCTTGTACAATCAAAGGTCTCCCCCGCCACCACCCCGCCACTGGCCACACTCCGCCCCATTTTCCTCTTCAAAATGCCTCGTTGCGTCTCTTGGTGTCAATCAGTTCCAATTCGAGTTCCAGTCTTTCTTTCTTTTTTCCTATTTTGTTGACATTTCTTTCTGCCTCGTCAACGTTGCATGCAAACAATGAAATCGGTTTTTTATTTTGTACATTTTTGTTGTAGTTTCTTTTATGGAGCAGGAGGCGTTTGTATTGGGGTCCATCAGTCTGGCGACAGTAGCATTAGACTGCATTTGCTTTTGACTTTACGGTTTAGCAATTCTGGGAAATTCAGTCACAACGGCGCTTTGTTTAGCCACGAATGCACCGATATGGCCAAGAGATATGCAACATCTCGAATCTTTTCAATGAAAATGTGTAGAGCACAAATTTCCTTGAGTTCTGCTTTATTAAGAACTGAATAAGTAACTAAAACTGAAAGTTGGACTTGTTTGAAATTATATTTATTTAAAACAGTGTTGAGTAATTGCTCTGAGTGCGAATTATGTTGCTTCTTTTTACTTTCTTCCATGCAGACACAGGTTGGTGCAGTGAGAGGGGGAGAGGGGGAGTGGCAGCTCATTTCGAGTGGTATCTTTATAATTTGCATTTCTAATGAGGTTAACAGTGCTCAGTGCTGGCAACACGCCCAGTGCACTGCTCTAATTACACGTCTTATGTGCCTTAGAGACACGCCCACTTCAACAACTCTCTCACCTCTCATACTACGCCTCCTTCAAGCCCTCTGCTGTATACAGCTGTCTACAAATAATTGCAAGCCAAGTTGTTAACGCTACCTAAGAAAAATTTTGTATATGAGAAAAGATTGCCTCAGGGCAGAGCTTGGCAGGGGTGGGGGTGGAGTTGGGGGTTGTACTGTCGTGTATTTAAAGTCCAATCTGCAACAATTCAATTAAGCCAATAACTAAACCAATTTGTAATGCGCTGCAGCTTTTTAGCTACAGCAACAGCAACAGCGAATGGCAAATGGCAAATGGCGACAAAGTTGATGATGATGATGACAACAAAGTCTTTGAGAATTGGGGTAAGTACAACAGTGGGTAATAGGGAGAGAAAGAGGGAGGGAGAGGGACTGTGGCCAAGCTAATGCCAAAGACAAAGCCACGCGACAGCGCAGGCAAATCCAATTAAACTGGTGACAACGACGCTGCAATCACTAAAAAGGGGCAGCAAGTGGGAGTGGGGGTGTGTAGACAGTGGAAGGGACAGTGCGGGAGTCTGAGTAGCGCATAAAAATTGAATAAAGCGCAATTTCAAATGGCCGTTGTGGACCATGGAGCAATGCCACCTGCTGTTGGTTTTCATTTGCAAAAGTCGACTTCAAAGCAATTGCGACATAATTAAGTTGACAACAACAACAATGGCAGCAATGGAACAACAACAACAACAACAACAGCGAGACAAGCCAACGATTGACACCAGTGACCCAGTTTCATGCGACGGATAAAACTGGACGCGGCTCTGACTCCGTCACCGACTCCAACTCCGAATCCAACTACGCTCCCTTCTCCCTCCCAAAGTCCCAACTCGCGTCTTGTATTTGAAACTGACTAAGAGACTGTGTGTTGTTGTTGCTCTGCTCGTTGCTGCAGTTAAAATTGAAAATTAAAATTGTTAGACAGCGTGTCGCGCTGTCGCCTGTCACTAGCATTAGTTCAACATATTACGTATACGCAATGCCCTGCACTGGACTTTCAACAATTTGGCCCCCGTTGCGAGCAGCAGCATAACTTAAATCCATCAAATTGAACTTGAGTTGATCTTAAGTTCAAAACAATTAGGCACAAGTGAGTAAATACAAAAAGTAAAATCATGTAAAGAGATGCATGAACTTCAATGGTTTGAAAGCGAATGAAAAGCTTAAGCTAATTGTAGTTTGAATAAAGTTTAAATTGTAAGCATAACATATTAAAATGAAGACGATTTAGCACAAGGGAGTAGCTAAAATCAAGTAAAGAAATTCATTTACTCCTTTGATGGGTTAAAAACACATAAAAAGTCTTTTTAGGTAAATAATGTTTATGTTTCTATATTTATTTACTTTAAACAAAAATTGTTATTTACTTTTAAACTAAAGAACTTTATATTAATTTACATTTAAAGATTTTTTATGGTTGTACTATCAGCTTTTATGTCAACTTTAATTTAATCACTTGAAGTTTTGTTGATGTTTTAATTTTTAGTGAACATTTTATACCAGCAAATAAAAAGTTTGCACAAGATAACACAAATAAATTTATTTGCCTTCAAAACATATTTTTTCCTATACTTGCAGCGCATTCAACGAGCTCATGAAACCGAATAAACCACAAAGTGTCGCGCTTTTAGGCCGCTATTTTAACGGGTTTTGCCAGCTGCTTGTGTGTCTGGCACTTTGTCCGTCTGACTGGCCAACTGTCCAACTGTCCGACTGTCTGTCTGCCGGTCTGAGTCGCTTTTGTTGTCGACTGCTTCTTAATTTCACACCGACGAAGTGGTAAATGTTATTTCAGTGCTCGCATTTTGTATGGACAGCTCCTGGCAGCTATGACGACAAAATCCAATTAAAGAAATTATATTTGCACAAACATATAAGAAAAACCTGGTCACATTTGCGGCAAATTGTTATTAAAACCATTATAAAGAAACTACCAGTTGGACTAGAGCTGAGATGAGCAGAGCCGGGGGTAGAGGAGTGGCAAGGAGAACAGAGCTGAGCAGAGAAGTGGAGAGCACTTAAAATGTTGACGCCTCGACCGCACGGAAAAGTAGTAAATGCATTCCTTATTTTATTTTTCTGGGTTGAGTACTTTGTTGAGGATCTGGAATTGTTTTTAGAGGATGTGCCAGAAAGGACTTCAACACATGCTTAACTTAAAAGATGTTTAACAAATTTCCTGACGTAATTTCTATGACACTGCGCAGCAAAAACCAAAAGATACACGAAACAAGATACAAGATACTCTATACTGGCCGCTGGCCTCAGATTATATAAGTCTGCAGCCAGAAAAAACAAGGAGTAAGCAGCAGAATCAGCGCAGTTTATGAAAACAAATTGCTCAAATTACAAGAGGTTCTCATATTTTCTTTTTCCAGTTTCCTTTGCTCGTTTTTTTTGTTGTACTTACATGTACTTGTAGTTATTTGTATCTTAAGGATACATGTGGGCGTTTGAGTGTCGTTTAAGTGCATTTTGGTATGGATTACACCAGAGGAAGTAATATTATAAAGCATTTCAATGGTTGCTGGGGAAACCCTTTGAAGATTACGTCCAAAAAAAAGATAACTGTATCTTTTTTTATGATTCACACATTAAATTTCATAATATCTTACAAGTTGGCACGAAATGAAATAAACCTTAAGTGTAGATAATGAAATCCATAGTCAGCTGGTTAGATTAAAATGAGGAAATGCATATCATTCTTAGACGTAAGTGGATGAGTAACAAAAATAGAAATTATGAGTCAGAAATGGCAATGGATTTTATAATAATTAAAGCACTTTAATTTGTTGAACTAAATTCGCTCAGTGACCTCGGTATTACAAATTTTGATTGGCACTCTCTGCTCGCAACCCGGAGCTGTCATAAAACTGTTAAATCTCCAAAAAGGGCATAAATCTAATTTGGCTCTTGGGCTGTTTTATGATGGCCATCGAGCGGATCATTTGAAAAGAGAATTGCCAAATGCTCTGTTTGATGCTGATGCTGATGATGATGATGGCGATAATGATGATGATGATGGGCTATCTAAGCGCCCAAAATGTACTACTCCAAATCCATTTACACACCTGCCTGTTAAATGGCACAGCTGAAGCAATGAACAACTACAAAGTACCCTAATAATGTTAATCATGTTTGTATTTATTTAAATCATGTGTGGAATAAGCAAAATAAATGAATTTATTGAGTTGTTTTTCCTGTGTTCTCTTCAGTGTAGCTACCCCATGTAGTACCCAGCATACAGGGCATCAACTGAAAGTTAAAAGCCATTCAACTTGGCCCGCAATAAAACGGCAAATGCGAGCGCGAAAATTTTTCCAAACGCGCACACGAAAATTATTTTATGATGCTTTTAAACTAATTTTCCGGAAAACAAAAAAAAACTCTCTCACACACACACACAAGCACAACCTGCAAAGGCACTCGAAACGTAAAAATGAAGGAAAAAAGTTGAGGAAGCATAAAAAACTGTTGACGGGACGCGTGAGAATGTAAAAAATGTTATTTACCTGAAACGAAACGAAATTTGAAAGCGACGAGCGACGAGCGACTAGCGAATGCGAGTTTAGATCCAATTTAACGGTACCACATGTGGTGCGAGTAACAGGTTAGTTTTAGTTTTAGTTCTAGTGCTAGTCCTTGTGCCAGTCACACAGTTACAGTCAACAGTTTGCGGACACTCACGGTATTCGTCTGGTCACGAACTGGCCATAAAATGTGCAGAAAAAAAGGTTCCGGGGGCTGTGCAAATTTGTCTAAAGACACTTTCTAATGTCCTTGGCAGCCTTATCGAGCTCTTATCTCAAGGACATCAATCTAAATTAGGGATGTAGTGAGGGTGGGGGGAAGTGCATTAAATTTGGAGACGGCATTAAAATGTTTTTGTGACTTTTAAGCAATAATAAAAATATTTTTATGCCCTTGACAATCAGATGACAAATTGATTTATCAGAATTTAGAGCTCAGAGCACACAAAGCTGATGGATTTGTGTGGCACAACAGGAAGTGAGCAGAAGTTGCAACATACTTGCAACAAAATTGACACGTCCTGCAGCACATAATGAAGTGATCAGAGATGAGATGTTCTAAGGAACTCAAACTGTGCCTTAGAAACGAGTTCGTGCTATTCATAAATTCAGGCACTGCCTGCTGATTTGTCAGCAGTAGAGAATGGCGAAGGACATGTCAGGCGAAGGACAACTCAGGTAACATCCTCATTGTCTCACCCCATCTCATCTGAATTCCTTTTTACTTTTGTTTTGCTCTTTTTTCTGCTATCTTCTGTTTGCTTTTGCAATTGACAGTCTGCAGTAAGCGTGGGCATAATTATGCTCTTCAATCTATTCCCAGAATTTCCAGCACAACTTCAACTCCTACACGCACACACACACACACACACACAGCTACTCATTGTGTGTTATCGAGTTTCGATTTGGGTTCGAGTTTACTTGGAACTAAGGCCTGTTGCTCTACAGGATTCATTATTGTAGGTGTCATAAATTTATCCTGCAGTCTCTCAAGTTGATTTGACTGCTGCTTCTGTGGCGCAAAGAGAGAGACAACAAATCCTTCATCATCATAACTTTGAAGCTATCGTTCTATCTTTCCAAAATAAGTTGAAATTTTAATGCAGTTTCTTTACCTTTTTCGGTAGCCTGTCATTGACATATCATAACTCAAAATATCGACAACTCATGTTTCCTTTGCGCAAACAAGATAGTAATTTCCTGTATTATTTATTTACTTTTAAGTAGTCGTAGTACAACATAGAAAGCATGAAAAATAGGAAAACTGACATATCATCCTGTGGAAAAGTGTCCTGACAACAGAACTCATTCATAAATCAAGGCTAGAACACGGCAAAAAGCGTTGTTAGTTTTCGATGTATCTCTGACAATGTTTTTTATGTATGTTTTAAGGAGAAACCTCTTAAGTATTCTTTAGTCGATTGGAAAAAACACAACACGAAGGAACTGCAGTAAAAACTGCTTCCTCATGGTTATTTCAGTATTTTCAGTGTTCGAAATTTGATAGCTCATAACTTCAGACTGCGGGCAGCTGACGAGTGCTGCAAAGGAGCAGAGTGAGAGAGATGTGTAGATAGATAGATAGAGAGAGAGAGAGAGATAGCAATGGAGGAATTGTAATGTTAGAAACATCCATTTTATTTAAACTTTTTGTACTAAAAATAGTTTTATTTTAGCACATTTGACAGTTTAACTAAAATTATAATTTTTCTAGGTAAAATAATATTTAATTAGTTTCTAATTATACCCGTTACTCGTAGAATACATATGTATATTAATTTATGGTCAGATCTGTTGAATTAATTTCTAAATGAATATTGTATGTGTTCGAAAACAAAAGTATTTTGACTAAATCTATTTCATTATTATCTTTTTTAATGTTTATATATTTTAAAAATAGACCAAAATTCAACACTATATACTTAAAAACATAAAATTTAAGTCCCCAAATTGAACAGCTCACTTTTCCGCTGTTTTCTATGCTTTCAGCTACAAAAGTACTTCAGGTTAAAAACTATAATCTAAACTATGCTTCGCCTACATTCTAAAATATTTTATCTCTCTCACTAAAAGTTGACTCATTGCCGAAAAATCTCTTTCTTATGCCAATAAAAATAGTATAAACGGAAAGAAGAGTTCTCGAAACGTGCTGAAGCCATAAATATCAATTAGCTTCGATAAAGATACCGAAACGGGCCACGGGCTATACGATCCAAAACTAAGGCTAATTGCAGTTCGACTGTTAGCCGGTGGTCCAGAATCAGTGGCTGACTCAGAGTCGGAGATAGACCCAGAGACAGAGACGGTGTCTGGTCAGTGTGCAGGTTGAAAAGGAAGTCGTTAAATTGATAAGGACAAAACCGAATGAAAATGTGTTGCCAGGAAAAACTAAAGAAAACTAAAAATGATTATGGAATGTCAGCAAAGTGCCAGGTCACGTTCCACTCACGGATGACTCACACACCGACAGGGAAAGTTATCAGTGGAGAGACGCCATCACCACCGCTAGAACCGACCCCGCCCCTTTTGATAAGCAGCTACAAATTTGATGACGCAAGTGCCAGGCTATGAATTTCCCGGTAGTTGTTGCTACTAATTTGTTGCTCACTTTGTTTGATGATGTGACGACGGCTGCGAAGCAGAGGAAGCAGCAGATGATGATGATTCTGTAGGCGGCTCTTTGAACTCGGCCTGTGGCATTTTATCAGCGCTGCTCCATTGGCCCAGTCTCTGTGGCTCTTATCGCATAGAGAAGACTAAGTGCGGTGTGGTCTCTGCTCACTATCTGCTCTCGGGTGGCCCTCGCTCTTCCTGCCTCTCATCCCCCTCACTTATTTGCATTCATCTCAGTCAAACAACAACTAGTTGGCACGTATCACCTTCACTTTTGTTATCTCATCTAAGGAATTCTTGCTTATCTGAGAGACAACCCGACCCTGACCTAAGCCAAGTCTGTTAGCTTAGCTGGCGAGATATCAGATAGATATGTCTATTTGAGTTAACAGAATGAAGTTCACACTTGATATTATAGGCTAACATTGGCGAAAGACTTATAAATAAATTTTATATTGATCAAATTATATATTTGAGATATTTAAATATATTAAGTATTTCTTTAAAAATCTGGTATTCCTGACACGTTTCAACCATATCCGCAATTACCCTTCATCTGACTTCTTTTGCGAATAATTCGATTCGGGAATCCCTGACTTTTTGCAGTGAAATAAGAAATATTTTCATTGACATTGTTGATGTATTACGTGTGCCAAAACTTTTCTAACCCACATCTCTAGTACCAACTCACTACCAAGTCCACATACGACTGGAAACTTTAACAAAATGAAGCAAGGAACATAGAATTTACAACCAAATCATAAACACGAAACAGACTCTGATTAAAATTTCATTTCGCACTTTGGAGTGCGGTGTCGTGATTGGGTGTTTGCTGGCTGGCATGCCAGTGTTGTACAGCGCCCAAAACTTGTAGTGTCGGGGCTGTAAAAAGTGCAGCGAGATGGAGTCCACTGCAATGCAGCAGCAGAGCAGCTGAAATGTCAGCGTAGCTTCAGTTTTTATGGCCGACACCGCAAATGGCTATGAGAATGAATCTAAACCGAATGGCCAGAGGAGTTGGGCCAAGGGTAGTAGGGAACGTAACTGGCTAGGGCTGGGGGTAGAATGAGGGGTACGGGTCTGGGCTTGGTGCTGGCTCTAAATTCGGTTTGGGCTAAAACGTAAAAGTTTTATGGCTGGCGCAGAGCGTGCGCGTGAAAGACGTTCCGACCCGGCCAAGAGACAGTTGCTCTGTTAACACAAACATCGGCTAGAGATGTGAGCGTGACTAACACAAACTAAAGCTGCGAATATGACTGTAATTAATACTAATCATGCCAACAGCTGTGATTAATGCAATTATAAATATTTTTCATAAGTTAAACAGCTCGTGTCACGACTTGTCACGACCTGTCACACTGTCAGCGTCAAGGTTCGTTAATTCAGTTTTCGCTGCTAATTAATTTAGCATGCAAGTCAGCAAGTCATCGCGATACAGCCTGAACCGCAGACACCGACGCTGACTAAAGTAAGACTATATATATTTACTCGGTTATATACTCCCAGTAGCGTATTGTCGCATACTTGGGTTTGTCTCTGAGTTTTTGGCTTATTTTGGAAGTTAATAAACGACGACGCACACGGTAGTTGATTTTGAATGCCGGCTGACGTTTTATCCGATTTTGATATGCCAAATGTGTCGCTAAATGATTCAGATTTTTCTGTTGTTGTTGTTGGCAGTGCCCACCCCCTTTTTTACGCCTCCACACATCTCCCAATTGTCACCTGTCTGTGTCTGATGCGTGCGTTGCGCATACGCCTCGTGTGACAGACGCAGTTTGTGACTGGCATTAGCATTTAGCTTGTCTGTTTTGTATGCAAATTGGCTGGAAAGAGGGCGCTCAAAGTGGGGGCGTAACCAGCACAGGGACTGTGGTCGGAGCTGCTGTTGCTGCTGCTGTTAGCGGGAAAAACTTATGCTCTGACAGATCGAGAGCTAAAAACTCGAGGTTTAGCTTACGTTATTTTTGTTTTTCTTGTATTTTGTCACTTTTTTGTGAGTTTGCATTGCATTTGGCAGTCAGCTCATTAGTGTTGTGTTTGTGTATTTGCTTTTTTTGTTATTTCTTGCTGTAGCATTATTTATTTGACATTTTTAACACTTGGCTTACAGTTGACAGTTTACTGCGATTTCTGACTTTTACGCTATTTACACACTCGCAACCTTATTTGCCAACAAGCGCAAAATAAGTTAACTGCATTGACTCAAATTTGTTTTCTTGTTGCCCTTTTTGTTGTTATTCATTTTTGTTGACTTTGTGTACAAGTTGCTACAGTTTTTGACTGACTTTTACAGGTTAAGGCATAGTTTAAGCTAAGAAGAAGGTTTAAGTTTATGGTGTTTGAAAATTTGTAAATTAATTATATTTTAAATAAAGATTTGGAATTGGAAATAATTTAAATAAATTTGCAAGTAAATTTAGATATTTTTATAAATATACATAAATAGTTTAAAATAAAAACCAAAATTAATTTTAATATACAATAAATTCTCTGTCGATCTTTACTTTGAATTATGATTTATGCACACAAATCAGAAACTATGTAAAATTATTTTTTAATGCACATTTAAATTAGATATTAAAATTTATTTTCTCATTTTAAATCAGTAGATTTTATAATTTAACACTGTTGTATTACCAGTCTGAGAAACCTGTTTTTAAAAGACCTGCCATACCAACTTATAAAATACTATGATTAAATTGAAAATTTAAACCAATTTTTCCTATTAAAAATACTTATTTTATGTAAGAATAAAACTTAGTATACTTTGATTTCAAATATTATCTAATTCAAAAGCATTGTCTTTGTTTACCCTATTTAAATACCCTAAGTGTATGATCGTCTGTCTTTATCTTTAGTTTCGACTGCACTTCTAGCACACATGGCATCAAAATTTCAGTAGGGCACAATCGACCGATCGCTTCGTTTCGAATCGATGCAAGCGGAATCATTAAGGGAACAGCGGAGAAGGAGCATGAATTCCAGACTTATATATCAAGCCTATAAAAGAGCACGTCGAAAGTTCTCACTGAACACATACACATTACTGGCTCTCTGGCTGATGCTTGCTCTGACTCAATGGTTGATTGTGTGTTTAGTGTGAGTACTACCAATGTTGGTGCCTAACAGGATTACTTATAGCTTATATTTCTTATAGTAAAGAAGTACGTGATTTTTTTCAAAAACACTATTACATAAGTATAGTGACTTTTTTATGTGCAATCGCTTTGTTTGCCATGTTTTTGTTCTTCGAGAAGCTGCGATATCGCAAAATGTTGTCTCCTGTCATCTCCTTTGTCATTGTGAGTGGAATTTCGACTGCTGTAATACCCTTTAACCATTTGTCTAGGTAGAGTTACAGATCATGGCGCTGTTCACACTTGTCGCTCGCACTTATTGGGCTGAGTTGATTCTGTATTTCTCGATCTGTGTCGTACTCATTGCCTTATTTGTGATCATCGGTGTCTTTCTGCCGAGGAAAGTGAGTTAGAATACTATAAGTTTATAATAGCTTAATAAATCCCCTTTTTAGATGGATCTTACGCTACATATAGCTCTGATTTTTATACTAGCTTTTATGTTTCTGCTCGTGGCCGTCTACTTTCTACTGCATCAGCTGCTGGTCAAAGAATACTGGCGGGATATCCACAACTATAGCTTTTTCCTGGTACAGGTGCCCATTACTCTTACCATACTATTTGTAAGTATTTTTTAGTTAACACTCAATTACTTGACTTTAATTGGAATGTGCAGTTTGTCATGTATCATGCCCAAACAATAAATGGCGGGAGATTCGCGGAAATGCGTCTACATGATTATTGTCTTGGATCATTGATTCTTTTCCATGATTTTCTAATCATTTATTGGCTAACTTTCTACTGGCAACTTATATCGGGCTTAGTCACACCGAGTGACTGGTCACCTAAACCTGAAACGACAACAGACAGCACCCAAGCTAGGATACAAAGCGTTGACATCACCGAAGCAGAAACAACGAGGAAGAAGATGAGACGAGGGACAGAAGATGGTGGAGATTTGCCTATAACTGAAGACTACGATGAAGTTAAATCTACCGAATTGCTAAAAGATCGACGTTGGTTAATGTTGAAAAATCGACACAGATTTGCTAAAAAAGACATGATAAAATAACAGTCGTAAAAAGGACTAAAACTGTCTACGATGATGAAGAGAAATAAATTGATTAGTGTAGAAAGTAATGGAAATTTTGAAGTAATAAGTTCACTAGAGTTTCGCACTATAAGAAACTGTTTAAAAAAGTCAATTAAATTGTTTAATTTTTAGTTTAAACCATAAGTTACTTTTCAGTTAAATGTCAAATTTATTAGTGTAATTTCGCCAAATTTATTGTTAATATTTTCTCATCTTGTTCTTTGTTTTTTGGCGGTAAATGTTATTTGTTTGAGCTATTGGGTTAAGTCCACTGGCCATGAATGCCAGTTATCGGAACTATATCAACTACAAGAGATCCCGCAGAAAGTTTGCATTCAAAACTTATTTACTGCTCTTCCTCTGGCTTGTGCTGGCTCTAATACAATGGCTAACTATATGCTTAGTGTAAGTTGGATTTGAATTTATTAAAACTTTAGGTTAATAGTATTTTTCGAATAATATTTTATGCAGTGAGGATGCAAGGAAAGTTTTTAAGGAGCATTATTATGTATGCTTCATTACATTTGCTTTGGCGATGTTGCTGCTCATTACCTTTATATTCTGGGAAAAGCTGCGAATGATCGCTGTGCCCAACTTTATAGTGGCCTTTGTAATAGTAAGTGTCTGTTTGTCCTTCAAATTAGTCCTCTTTATGTTATGATTAATATTTCATTTTGATTTTATAGGTTGAATTGCAAATCATTTCATTGTTTGCTTGCGTGGCTCGCGTTCATTGGTGGGATCTCGTGATCTTTTATTTGATTTGTGTCGCACTTTTGGTGGCATTTATTTTAATCGGTTCCATATTGCCAAGGGATGTGAGTTTGTACTCAATCTTAAGCTTCTGCTGTAGTAAAACTTCAATACTCTTGTGTGTATCTTACAGATTGATCTCACTTTAGATGTGGCAGTGATTTTCATACTGGGCTTTGTTTTCCTGATCTGCGCAGTCTTCTTTCTGATGATTAAGTTCGTCATACACTCGACTGCCACCTGCTCGTATGCAATTACCGAAGTCTTCTTGACCATTTTAATTTTGTGTGTAAGTAATTTTAATTTAAATTCTACTGGTTTTACTTATTTATTTATTTGTAGTTTGTCATGTACCACACCCAAACGATCAATGGCAGTCGATTTGCAGAGATGCGTCTGAATGACGCTCTGCTGGGATCTTTGATACTCTTCCATGATTTTCTCATTATTTATTGGCTAACATTCTATTGGCAATTCAAATTCACGCCATTTGAAAAACTGATTGAAAGCACCACCGAAACAAGCACCACTAAAGCTCACACCACTCTAGATGATGAAGAGGACGAAGATGAAGAGGAGGAGGAATACGATAATAAAACAACGGCGAAGGAAGAAGATGAAGCAACGCAGAAGGAGGAAGAAGAAACGACTGCTGCTGATGGAGAATCGGGTGTTGTTGATTCAGAGACATCGGCACAAACCGATAAGACATCAAAATCACCCGATGCTACAACAGCAACAACTGTTTCAGACGATGCCACAGAAACCACTGAGAAACCACCAAAAACAACAACTGAAGCACCAGCCGAATCAACCGATGTAACAGCCGATGTAGCAAGCGATGTAACAACTGATGTAACAACCGATGTAACAACCGATGTAACAACCGCACTAACTAATTCTACATTGGAAGCCTATGATGAAAAAGCCGATGATGAAGATGCTGATAGATGAAGGATGAAGAACACCGATATAGTATTATGAAATGTATAACCATCAGATCTGTATAGAAATTCAAAATTTATAAGTGTAAAGTGTTCAAATATATTCATAATAATTGAAATGTTTATTAAGCAAACTCTTTTCAATTATGAATTTCATACATAAACTGACGAGAAGTATTAAATATGTAGCTATATTTTATTAAGTATTCAAAATTCTCAAAAGTAACGTATCCAAATAAATATATTCATCAATTAATTGAGTCAATTCACCTCAACACTTTCCAGTTTGCTTAGATTTATATCGCTGGGAAAGCCAAATTACGTGCATTAACCTGTGCAATGAACTCTTCGACTTTTTAAAGTAATACCCGACAAATTACGAGCGACACACGTCTCAGAGCCCATAAAAATACACTCCTCTTGCAGGCACACACACTCCACATTTGCCATAAGATACAGTGTATCTGATTGTACTGAAAAGTACACACACACTCACTCACACACATTGGGAAACTATAGCGGTTATCTTTGAGGTTAGCAATGTCAATGGTCGGAGAATTTATATACCCTAGTTACCTAATGAGAAGTATGCGGGTGTGCTCAACTGATCGATTTGTTTTAATACTTGGGATTCGTTGGGCTTGGCAGATTAATAAAGTCTGAGCTTAGTACGAAAAAAAATAATAAATTTATTTGTTGTAATTACTTTAGTAATTTTAAAAAAATAATCGTAGTTATATTTGCAAAATAATTTCAATGAGACACTTTAGAAAAAAAGAACTGCAAACAGAATTTAAGAAAATTGCTTTCAGCTTAGAGTGTATACTGAAAAACTTGGGATTTCTGCTAAAAAGTCGATTTTGCAGATTTTAAACCATAGACTATATAATAAGCCATTTCCAAAATTTATATTTTTTTTCTGCCTCAAAAGTCCATTTTAAAAGAAAAATTTGTGTTCAATTAAAATGGTGGGCTTCTTCGAGTCGAGCACTCCTTAGTGCTGTGTTATTGCTCATGTTGTTGTTGTGATTTACAGCTAAACACGAAACTTAACAACGATGGAGCTGCAACTGCAACAGCAACTGCTGCTGGTGTTGATGTTGCCGTTGCCGTTGCTGTAGTTGTTGCTGTTGCCGTTGCTGTAGTTGTTGTTACTGTTGTTGATGTCAGTGCCAGATTCTACACCCACTTTGCATTCCCCACTCCACGCTGTACCTCCAAGCCCCACCCGCCCTCTATCCCTCTATCCCTATTCCAAACCCAAGCTTAACTGGCAGTCACTCATGACTGTGACCTGAACCAGATACACGATGCACGATAATATAATTTATGGCCCTGTTTTGGTGTTTCTTGCTACGCTGCGTTATGGAATGTTTGATGTGGCGTGTTACTCCGTTCAACCGACAGTCGGACCGTCTTTCAGTCAGTCCATCCGTCCATTCGTCCCTCCGTCCTTCTGTCAGTCAGTCCCTCGTCGACTCATCAACAAATCGTATGTTTGAATACAAATTGCAGCATTACACGAGCCGAGGCGCAGAAACCTCAACAAAAGTGTCAAATTTGACATGAAATTAAGTATTTATTATGCTCGCACGATAGCTCCAAGAACTCGAGCTTAACCCGGTTTCATTCCCATTCCCATTCACAATCCCAATCCGATTTCCCCGAGCTTATAAAAATGCTTGTGTTTATATTTTTGCATAAATATTTAATTCTTTGCTTGCATTTTTCTCTGTATCTTAGTAGTTGACAATATTTAATCGTTTATTTTTTTGGTTTTAGTTAGTTTAAAGTTTCGCTTTCTTTTGCCATTTTAGTTGTAGTTTTATTCTTTAGTTTCTGCCAATATAAGCTTATACATAGACATTTCTGTAGTATCCATAATAATCTTTGCTACTTTTGAATTTAAGTAGTTTTAGTAACTGCAACACTTTAAGAACTAACAGTGCTTGATCAAGAGGTGCCGAATTAATCAAATAATTAATAAGAAAATTAAAGTGGGAACAACAACTCAAAGTTGTAATCAAAACTGAAGCCAAAATTTAAAGAGCTCAACCAACTTTCATAAAAATGAAACTTAAACAAAAGGAAACTTTTGTGAACCCAAAATAAATGTTTGAAAAATTCCAATTATAAATAAAAAATCAAATTGTTTTTAATTAATTTTCATTTCAGTTTTTGTTGAATATATTTTTGCATTTTCTTTCATATATATATAATATATTTAAATATTTGTTTGTTTATTAACATTTAGGCTTAATCGATAGGCAATTTGTTTAAATTACTTAATACATAGACAATAAATAATACTCAGTCTTGGATAATACATGATATACATATACGTACATAACAAATAACTAAAACGAAATCAAATGCTTTCATCTCACTGAGCCAGAGGATGCAACTATTTACAAGTGACTAAACATGTAACCATGATCTCTGGCTTCAATCCCAGTGCCAGTCCCACTCCCACTCCCACTCCCACTTCCCCCACCCACTCTTTAGTTGCTGGGCAATCACGCGGCAACAACAACAACCAATGAGGCACAATCATCGTCGGCAGCTGCCGCCGGCAGCAAAGTTTGTGCGTCATCTGTTGACGCAGCATTGGCCACCGCATTCATTCGATGCTGCTGCACCTCCTCCTGCCTCTGCTCCAGCCCCTCATCCGGCATGTTAATGCAAATAGTCGCTGAGGCTTTGTCCTGCTCTTCCTCCCTACGACTCAGCCCCTGGAACTCCCCCTGCCATCGCCTCTCTGTCTGCCACATCGTTTGTGTCTGCCTCGAATCGTCTGCTGCTGACAGTTTGCACTTTTGCAGCTTATTCGAGCCGCGCTGCACTGCATCCTTTTCCCAGTTGCCCGTAACACACGAACGCTGATTATGAAGCACATGATGATGATGATGATGCACTGCCGCCAGACTGGGATACACAAACTTCATGCCGTAGGCAAAATGACGCGGCTGATGATGCAAGGCCTCATCGTAGCTGGGCAGCCCTGTGGCAATTGTATAACAGGGTGGCGATTCAATTTGGTAGAACGCCGCCTCGTTGCTGTCACCGCCTGGCACGCCCCCAACGATGCCACCACCTCCGACAGTTGTGGCTACATTTCCGGCTGGCAGCTGCTGCAGCAACCTGCGGGCATCGCAGCTGATCAGGTGATGACTGGCGCCGTGCGAGGAGTATGAATCTCTGGCCGCATGAATCTGTGCCCTGATGTCCTTGTCTGCAAATAAATAGAAAATAGAAGCAGTTAGAAAAGTTGCTTAGTTTCTTGTTGGCTTTGACTTTGACAGACGTCTCATTAGATTGTTTGTGCCCCTCCCCACGCCCGCCCACTTGTTGGTTTGGCCAACAGGAAAGAGGGACGAGCAAGGACATGCGACTGGGCATTAAATTCAATTTAGCGTAAAGGCGCAAACGCTTGAACTTTGTGAATGCCAGGACATGGACAGGAACCTCAGCTTCTTTTATTGAAAAGACACAAAAAAAGAATGCGAAAAACAACGCAGCAAAAGCGAGGAGAGGAAAACTTTTGTGCTGACCGGAAATGCCTGTGCGACTGGTCGGACAGGCAAAGTTTTTCATTCGCAACAACAACAAACTGAATGACTGACTGACTGACGGAGTGACTGTCTGACTGACTGACTGACAACAACTACAGCAAGTAGGCAATAACATGCCGGAAGTGCGCGCGTGGCACATGCAAATATAAAAAGGAAAGAAGCCAAATGAATAAATACTGCAAAAGATGCAGAAATGCACAAAGCATAAAAACGCCGGAAAGTATGCAATGCCAAATAAAAAACTGTTGCATTTTTATGCAATTTAAGTTATATTTTATTCATTTCAACAAAAACTGTCATAAAACACAAACTTATTGAAACTGCATTAAGTTAAGTAAAGAGCGCAGCGAAATTACTGTTACTCATATGCAAAACTTAATTACTTTGTGACTGCTTTTCAACTCAAAGAAAAGCGCTTTGTGTCGCCCAAATTGGAAAAGGGTTTTTCCAATTATGCTTAAAAAAACGATTGATTTAAATACACGTATATATATAAATATTTATTTAATTCTATATGCGACTGAAAAGGGTTTTCGAATCGATTTTATTGCTTGTCGCTTGTTGCAGTTATTAAATGCGATTTAAGCCACAGTCATGTGAATTCTGCGATTTCAAAAATCTCGACAATTTTTTAATTGTCAGCGAAAATGTTTCTCCCCCACTCCCACTCTTTCTCTCTCACTTCCTTGCTGCTCTTCTGCTTTTATTTTATTCATTTTTTCATTATATATTTAATTTAATTTAATTTTTTTATTTGCTGTGCGCTAGAAACTCGCATGAGTAAATATTTTGGTCAAATGGTTTTCCATTAAAGCGACTGTTATTTTGCCTGTGTATGCGAGTGTAAAGGAGGCGTGGCATGGGTTGCCAGTTTGTGAGTCTGTTGAACAAAAAATATTCGCATTACAATATTAAAAGAGAGAAACGACAACAACAACAACAACAACAACAACATGAAAGGGAGTTGTAACAGCAGCCGCAGCAGCAGTTGCACAGAAGTCTCGTACTGCTGCTCTTACTCGTACTCATACAGTTGGCAGGCACTGTGCAGCACAGTGCTGTTTGCTGCTGGCAGCGTTTGTTGATTTATTGTTATAACTGTGGAACAAACTCGTATATTTTTTTTGGGTACTGCCTCCTGGACGAGCACTTTTACAGACCCATTTTGACTTTTGTTTCATTTTTTGATAGACAGACGGCAAACACGACCAACAGTGCCTGCAAAGTAGGCGTGGCACATGCCCATACACGCACACACACGCTGCGGGCTTCATATTTTATGCAAGTGTTTGGAGCACCTCCAATACTGCCCCCTGTGCCCCAGACGAGGGTTGTCACAGCAGTTCCAGGGGGGGAAAGGGAGGCAGCTGCAGTGACTGCGAGAAAAAATTAGCACGCCATTTGTTTTTGGCTTTTGTTACAGCTTTTTTCAATTTTTTCATTTTCATTTTCATTTTTTTTTGCAAGTTTTAACTGACGAAGCGCCCAAATGTATGCAACAATTTAAATTCATTGCAATGAGCTGACGAACGAGCTGAAGGATCCAACAATTGAGCTCGCTTCCCTTTTGTTTTTCTGCATTTCCCTTCTTTTTTTTTTGTAATTGTATTTTTGTTTGAATTTTTTGGAATTGTGTTTTTATTACATTTAATCGGTTGCCAGCTGATTTCAATAAAAGCCGCGAGTTGAGCGATGTTCAAATTAAGTTTATGCGACTTTATCCGGACTTATCCGCTGAATAGTCGTGCACCAAAAACTGTCCACAAATTATAATTATAATAAGTTTAAATTTGATACCCTGGAACGGTTTGGGGACAGAACCAGAATGCCCATTAAAAACTGAGCCAAATTGCTGTGTCCTTCAAGGAAAATTCAAGTTTTTGGCAGTTAGTTTTTGTGTAGGAAATTGGAGACGGGAAAATAGAAATAGAAAGTGTGCGACGCTTAATTACATTTTGCAGGCAAGCGAGTAAATTATGCACAACCTATACAACATAATAAACAGTGGCTGGCAGTGGAGCCTGTCCTGTCTTGTGCCCTGTCCCCTATCCCCTGTCCCTCCCTTCCTTTTGAATGCTGCTTCTGGTACTTGGCTTCAATTTACAAGTGCCTGCTCGCCCCGCTGGCTGTTGTCCTGTTAATAAATTCAGTTGTGCGCTGCTCTAATTGATAACAAGCCGAAACTTGCTCCTCATTTGAAGCGGAAGGGCGAGTAGGAGTAAGTGAGTGTGTGTGTGTGTGTAGCGGAGTGTGTGTGTACTTGCTTAATAAATAAAGCGTAAGCTTGAGATGGCAACATGGCCAGGTCGGCATCTCAGGCGCTCGTTAAGTATTTATAAGGTAAACACACTCTCTGTGAGCAGCGACAAACAAAACAGAGGGAGCACTAGTAGGGAAAAGGTGGAGGGGGTGGGGACACGTAGTGAGCATTAAGCGCACAAAAGCGTGCTATGAAAATCGAGCAAACTTAAGCCAAAGTTGCTTAATTATAAATGACACACGTGTGTGTCTACACACACACACATGATGCACCACTATAATCATGTGTGTGTGTGGACTCTATCTATGTAGGCCAGTTTAACGTGTATTACCAGAAAATACAAAAAAAGAGCAAAGCAAAAACTAAACCCAAAACGACACTAACGAAACTAATTAGACGCAGAGGCGCCCCAAAAAGCAGGCAACACACACACGCATACACGCACACACGCATTCACACACGCACATATCGCTCAAAGCTCAAATTGATATTTTACGTAGTGCTGCTGCCCCTACCTCCCTGCCACCCACTGCGCCCCCTTTGCGTCCATGGGCGTGGGCTAGAAAAGTTTTTAAGGCTCGTTAGCACGAAATTGACAGTTTGACAGTTGAGTTGGCCATACTTTAATGCCACGGCCTTTGGCCCCCCTCAACAACTTGTGTAATACTGTATCTCCCTCTCTCTCCCTCTCACTCTTTCGCTGCTTTTGGCCTAAATAAATCATTTGGCTAAATTGGTCTGCAAAAAGTTTGACACTCGAGTTGAGACTTGTGTAAGTTGCATAGTTAGAGCCAGGTTGTAAAGCTTGTTGCTCTCCATCTCCTCCCACGCACTCTCTCTCTCTCTCTATCTGCCTTTGGGACACAAGTTTGTTTATGTTCGAGTGTGTGTGTGTGTCTAATTATGTGTAAAGTGCCTAAGCATATGATTTACTTTTTGGCATTTATTTAGAGCTCTCTTTATCCTTTCAGTTTGAGAGCAACAGGTTCAGTTTGGCTTGAGGCAATTTTTCTTCGAATTTTCCATGAGTTTTCATTTGGGTTAAGCTGGCACATAACAAAGTGTTTTCAATTTTAGCCATTGTTGCTGCCACAAAGGCAGGCAAATTCAAAAGGAAGTTATACGCTTTTAAAGCGTGTCCCTACAGCCTTCAAGTAAGACTCTTTTTGAGGCAGTTTATATAGTAAATAAATTGAATATTTTTTAAGCAAAATGTATTGAAATGTTAACTCAATCTCTAGTTTGATTTGTAACTTCTTCAGTTTAGAGCTTCCAAGCCCATAGACACTTATGTAAGAGTATCTGAGTTTCGACTTAAGTGCACACAAAATTCATTACTGTCATTCTCATGTCGAGTACTGCTCATCTCCTATTTTATCTTTTTGTCCATTCAAAGCGACACACACAATTTCACGCCTTTCTCTTCAAAGTCAGAGTTGCCATATTATCGCACACATAAAGGGCAGTGGGCGTATGGAATCTGGTTGGGGGCAGTGGGGGAGTGGGGCCGGAACTGTGGTAGGTCAATTTAATATTATAAATATGCGGCACAACATACATATATTTTGTGGCATCATAAAGTTGTGTATCTAAAATTACAGCGCCCTAACAATTTCGAAGCGCGCCAAAATTTATGAGACTGTCGGCCATAACGGAACATAACACAAGGGCGGCGCACAGGGTGGGCCAAGGGGAGTGCAGGGTTATTCTGCATTTTATATTGTTTAGCCTGGCAGCCAAAACAGCTGGATAAATGGCCGTTGATAAGGTCGAAAAACACAACAACAGGCAACAAACATTTTTTGATTAAAGTCTCAAAAAAAAATTAAACACACAGAGAATTTAGGACGAGGGAAGTTTGAATACTTACTGCACTTTTTCCATGTACGAAACTTGCGGTAGAAATAACAGCTGAAGAGTATGAAGATAAGTGATAACACCACCAACGAGGTGACTACTCCAATCCACAAATAGTTAACAATTGCATGCATATCGGCATCTCCAAAGATTTGTTCCCACATCGAATTGTTATCGGCTTCGCTGTTGCTCTCACGCAAATCTGCCAAATCGAGTACAACGGAATTTGATAACTGTTCTGTGCTAATGCTGCCCGCTGCTGCGGCTGCTGCTGCTGCTGCCGATGATGAATCATAGTTGGCAGCAGAAGCAGCGCTGCCAATTCGCTGGAGCAGCGCATTGAACGAATGCAGTGCATCAATGTGTCGCAGATCGTGATCTGTGGGAATCTCAAAGGTGATTTGATTCTGTTGCATGTGCTCGGCGATGGCAGCGGGACTCATGCTGCTTGCGGGAGCTGAGATAAATTCCGCGTACAATTCGCCAGTGCTTGCTGTTGTTGTTGTCTCCTCCATTGTCAGCGGGTAATCCGTTGTGCTGCCTAGCGACATGTTTCAACTTGCTCTCCTTTTATTTTTTTTCGTTACTCTTTGCTCTTCTTCTCACTTGAAACACAGTTACTTTTCTTTTTGCTGTTATTTGTATGTTTTATTTAGTTGTAGTTGTAGTTGTTGTTTGTGTTGTGTTTAGTTGGCACACGCGTCACGACACGTAAACAAAGCGTCGACTATAAATAGTCATTGGTCGAGAGTCGAGAGTCCGACTGACTACGTTCGAAATTCGATTTTGGTTTCACGTTTTAACGCTGCTCCGCACACTGCGTCCGTTTGCTATGGCGGCTCGTTGCTGACTGAATTCGCCTCTCGCACAGCGAGCATAAAGTAAAGTCAGAGCGAATCGAAATGCACTGAGCGAACGCCAGCTGCACTGCCTGCTCTCTCAGCGGGACATTTTTACACTCGCCCCTCTCACTCACTCACAGACTCACTCACTCAGTCTGTTGCTGGCTCGCTCAATGTTAGCACGCAATTCACTCCAAGTCGAGTTTAAGTACAATTCCTTTGCGTTTGCAAGTTTTTGTAGCATGTTTTCCGTTCCTTCTCTTATGTTTTTTCTATGTTTTTTTTGTTTTAAATGTTTAACGTCCTCATTGCTGACCCAGTTTGAAGCGCTCGCCTTTTTGGCCAAAGACAAATATGTCGACATTTTGTTAAAGGAAAACTTCGACCCGGTCACGTTCGTGACGCATTTCGAGGCGTTTAAACTTTAAAGTTATCAAGTTTTTGTGGCAAAAACCAAATTGCAGCTAAGAAAACTTTCAGCGTTTTTTAATGAGCAGTGACACCAGCGGCAAGCTGCTTTTGTAGGGGAATGATACGCTTGAGCCAGAATTTATGGAAACAAACCAAAAAATGCACAGATTTAGTTTAGAAACTTTGAAAATGTTCATCAGTTCTTATGGTTTTATTTCAGCTTACACTTTAAACACAATTTTAAGGAGCTTAAGCAGTTTGCCACATGAAAATGTCACTGACGGAATGCTGAAAAGTCGTTGGAAATAAGTGAAATTTATGAGGAGAGGGGAACTTTGTATATAGGAATGTCGAAGTTGGAATAATTATTAAACATTATGTATTTTACTAAGCGATTTAATAAATATCTCATTTTATTACGTCAAACTTAAATACAATTTAAAATAGTTTGATTTGAAAACCTTTGTATTCTTCATACAAAACTTAAATTTAAAATTTAAATTCTCTTTAAGTTGAAAACTGGAACAGGAAAACTTAAAAAGTGCCCTGAGGAGTCGAGAGCCACAACTCAAATCTCGGCCATTATGTGTCCCTTGGGCGAAAGGAAGCTGCAATACATCCTGGCCTGGTCAGTGCAGTTAGCCCGCAGGCAGCTGTCAGGACGTACGAACATGAATATGTCCCAGTACAGAGCTCTTTACGCCTCTGGTCCAAAGGATGACCAAATACCGGACAGCAAAACTCAATGCACAAAGGTGCACGCTCGTTTCGTATAAAAAACGTGCTCAGAAAGTGGAACAAATGCATGCTCTCAACTCCCCCACCCCTCGCAAACACAAACCGACTCACTCAACACTTGAGCTCAATGTGTTTGAGTGGCACTCAGAAACCGGTTTGTCACACGCTTGTGCGCACTCAGTGAGCGAGAATTTCCTTTGCGATAGAGAGCGTGAGTAAAAGAAAGGCAGAGAGAACAATTGAGTAAATTTCCCTTTTCAGACTCTCACGAAAAGGGGACAACACAGGCAAATTGCCAACATTCGCCTTTGAACTGCGCCCGACTAAAGGTCACAGACGCGTGGGCGCTACGTGCGACTACGTTTAACTATTTTTAAATAGATTTACGTAAAAGCAGCAACTGGTTTCGTGGCCTAAACAGACGATGGAGTGGGCAAGGTAGCAGAGGAGGCGGTTGGGAAAAGTGAACAGTACATGGTTGTAATTGCTGCAGGAAATTGAAATAGATGCCCGATAATATGCACTTAGCTACAGCTACCAAAGTCATTCGATAAATGCATTAAAACTTTTCGACGGCAGCCCAAAACTTTGGGCCTGTACTTTGAGTTTTGGCTAAGACTTGAGGCAACAGGCAAACGCTTATCGTTAATTAGCTTTCGACTAATTTTGAACTTAAACATAAGTTTAACTGCAACCGACTTAACGTAAATTGCCACTTAGATTTATGTCCACAAGCCACGACAACAGAAAGAGTCACTGAGTGGGGGTGTGGGAAATTGCGTTGGGCTTGGAAATGGCTTAAAGAGTGGGATAAATTTAAGAAAATATAGATACGAAATGGGTTAGAAGAAGTTTATAATTTTATGGAAGTCTATGAGGACTATAGTTGAACAACAGCTGTTTAACTATGCGCAAATTGTAAAGAGAATTTTAGTTAAAAGAAGAAAATTTACCTTTATAT
Organism: Drosophila nigrodunni; assembly: GCA_020829145.1. Taxonomy (NCBI): domain Eukaryota; kingdom Metazoa; phylum Arthropoda; class Insecta; order Diptera; family Drosophilidae; genus Drosophila; species Drosophila nigrodunni. Next base: position 11,594,336 of record JACVCZ010000003.1, read on the forward strand.
TTGTTATATAAATATTTCTTTATAACTTATTGATCTAGCCTAGTCTGCTCCGTCTTTCATATAAAAACAAAGTATATATATATGTTTTTATTTTATATTGATTTCAGACCAGAGTGCAGCCAATCATTTTATCTCAATTTTCATTTGCCTTTCTTTGCTTACGTTTTTTTTTTTGGCTTTTCCTTTTCAATTTCTTTTTTTTCCTTTGTTATTTTCAAGTTTCTTTCATTCTTTTACTTTAATCGAGTTGCCAGTGAATGGAAATTAAATTCACAGCACTTGACTTGTCGCATTCAATTTGCAAATTTGCAACCTGCCTAAGAATACAGAAACCGCCCTCGCCACCAACACCGTCCCCCCCACACACCCCTCGCTCCCATCGACCATTCACCATGACTGGCACTTTTCAACACATGTGACAATGGATGCCACGTCATGTTCTATCTTGTGCATCTTTGCCTGGCTTTCCAAAAGGTAAATACAGACAGAAAAGGAGAGAGAAAGAGAGGGACAGAGGGACAGAGGGAGAGAGAGAAAGGCTTGAAATGGGCAGTGAGGCAGAAAGTTAACTTTTATAAACAAATTTGCACCTTTCATTTTGTGCACGTTTTTAATATATATTTTCTAAGAAAATATGTAAGCTGTCAGTCGCCATGAAAGCCCCGACTTACACACATACATATATATGCCATAGCATATAGCATATATAGCATACTGGTACTCTCCAGGTATGCAGATGCTCTGTGACACCAAACTAAAAGTAAATTCATTAAAAATTCCATCATAAAGAATACCTTTAGACGGTAGCTGAGCTGAACCACAGACTCAGGTGAGTAGGCGGTTGGAGGTGGGGTCGGTGAGGGGAAACTTGTATGCTTTTTACTTCAACTAACTAAAAAGTAAACCATAAAAAGCGACAAGTAAACTAGAATTAGTCGAGGGTAAGCGACTTGTTAGATGCTCTGTGAAAGGTAAAGACTTGAGCTGAAACACAGAGTTTGGTTTTAAACAGACATAACTTTTAGGTTTATGCAGAATCATTAAAAAAACTTATAGCATAGCTTAAGAGCACTATAATTTTGGTTGATATAGCACTTAGTGTGTATAGCTTAAAGACCATAAAAGTTATATACATTTAAAGTGGCATAACTTTTACATTTTTGAGAATAATTCAATAAAACTTTTGGAATAGCCAAGGAGCTGAATAAGTTATGCTTATATTGAGATCTGTAATTATAGCTTTAATAAAAAACATAACATATACCTATATGTACATTTAAAGAAGCATAACTTTGTGGCTTGACTTTTATTTTTAGGTTTTAGAATAACATTAATAATTTTTAGTTCAAGTACATTTTATCAGCCTATAAGAATTTCTGAAGTCTCCATGCCTCTGTATACCTCTCTAATACCAAGTACAGGGTATTGAAAGAGAGACAACTCAAAGAGGCAGACAGACACTCTAACTAGACGCTTCTAACTATGCGAAACTCACGCGTCTGCTCTTTGATATCTTTCAGCTTCCATCACACTTCACTTACACGCTCTTTAACATGTCAGCATGTCAGTGTGATGAGCGAGAAGGAATGAGCGAGGGAGAAAGAGGGAGTGTGGGAGAGCCAGGAAGAAGCAGAGTTAGACTGAGTATCTGTGTGACATAGTGACATAATAAAAATGCAACTATAGTCGCATTTTTGCTATAAAGATACAAAGTATCTTTAGACTGAAAATTTCAAAAATTTTAAGACTTAAGAAATTCCAAGGCCATTAATGAAATATGCAATCGGCTTGGCTTCAACTCTGTGTGTGTGTCTGCATAATTGCCGCAGGATTAGAGATTAACATAAATCAATCAAGGAGCATTCCATCTTTGTCTTGCCCCTCTCCCCGTACCGCTCTTTCAAGGAAAATGCCTGTGAAATTGTGCGGAAGGCAAAAGGCTGCAAGAAAAATGCAGAGAATGCCAAGGATGCAGGACCTCAGCCTTAAGGCAAAGCGCTTGGCTGGCTAAACAAATACAATTGCATAAGTCCTTACAATCCTGCTCCCCTCCCTCCCTACCTCCACTTCTTTCCTTTGCCTGCATAGAGTTGTATGTTTATCATATGTGCGCTTGATTAGCGCTGACAACATATGCAGGCAGGCAGGATGGCAGGCAGGATAGCAGGCAGGAAACTAGTCAAGCCACAAAAGGACTACAAAACTGTTGACAAACAAACAAGTGCTCATTTCTTTATGCATACCCTGTAAAACGAGCAAAAAGCAACACCGACTTAACTTACCAACTAAAGTTTGTTCAAGAGTTGTTACAGGATATCTGGCAGTCGCACACTGCTGACAAAAACATTTCTATTTGTTTTTGCTCTGGTGCAGTGCATATTTTCTTTTGGGAAAGTGGCACAACAAATATGGCTGAGAGGAGGTCCTGTTTATACTTAGTGCTGCTTTCAGTTTTCTGATTTTGTTGCAACTTCTGTTGTTGTTGTTGTTGCTGTTGCTGTTGCTGTTTGTGGCATGTTGCATCATGGCTGAACAAAAGGCAGAAGAACTGCATTCACCATGTTCAGTTTAAAAGGATTTGCAGCTTGAAATATGCACAGTGCATTGTTTAAAATACTATTTAAACACACACAAACAAACTCCACACCATATACATATATAAAGAGTATAAGAACTGTGGAGATATTTTGAGAAAATTATGACTGAACAGAACTAGGAAGATTATGCAAATAGAAGTGACGTCTGTGAAAAGCGCAATTTGTATTCAAAATAAAGATCTGTCTGGGGAACAAAGAGAGTAACATATTGTATTCAATGGAACAACAGGGAATAATAGTTAATTTAAAAAGATTTGTTTGGAAAGTAATTTTGGATTTTAAACATAGTTTTGTCTTTGAAAGACTTTACGTATGAAATTTAATGTAACTACAACGGAACTAGTTTATTTTAAATATTAATTGAGCTAGCACTTAACTTGGTTTATTTTTAAAGTTTCTTATGAACAAGTTTTGTCATTGTAGTCATACTTAATTGAGTGCTATACATAAACAAATCATTCTCTACGCGAAAACTATTTATTATTCCTTTGAAGAAGCAAATTTGTGCTTTGGATTATTAATAAGACGTGTCCTTTCTTGGTTTCCCACTCTGTAAACCTTCAGTTGATATCTAAATTTCCATGGTCACTTTTTATTACATTTAATAATATTACTATTTATATTTTATATGTTGAGTTCAGTTGAGAAAATTCATTGATTCATTTTATTTATTTTAATTCTTGAGATATTTTGTTACTCAATCTACTTACTACTTTCTTTTGACCCTGTACTGTAGTATTTAATTTATTGTCCCTTTAAAGTATAGTTGCAAGCCTTTTATTAGTTTGCCTTCCAATTGTTCATATATTCCAAATACTTTCTTCTAGATTCCATATTGCCTTGGCTTAGATAGTTTCACGCCACCTTATTAACTTTTTTCTTAACTTTTACAGTTTTACTGATAGCTTAAAAATTAAACATAGTTTAAGATTAAGTTTAAAACACTTCTCTCACTCTTTTCTGATTTCTGTAATTTCAGCCTATAAATCCACTGTTTTTATAGCTTATGAGCGCTCCTTGGCTAGTGTCATATCAATTAGGCTTAATTAGTTGCTGCTTTCACGACTATTTCAACTATTTCTGTAATATTTCAAACTAATTATTTATATGCCAAACTAATAGCGCTCAGCTGACGCTTCGCAAAAGGGTTTGCGGAAGGGTAAGGCATAGGGTTAAGGGGGTAGGGGTAGAGTTTGCGTCGGTTTTAACAATTTCCTTAGATCCCAAGTTGAAGTAGTTGTAATTAATCTATTTCAGTTTCAGTCGCATACTTTGCCATTTCGACCTACATTAATTTCGTATTCATTGCTCGGTTGCAGCATCAGCTGTTCCATATTCTCTGTTGTGCTTCCCCCTCTGAGCCCCCACTGCCCCCTACCACGCCCTAAGCCACTGAGAATCGCGTGCCTTTCGCGCATATTTCGCGCACTTGAAAAGTTTCTTTGCCGCTGCTTATTAAGAGCCAGCTGCAGCAAAACAACTCGCAAAAGGCCAAAAGAATTTTAGCCATAATTCAAGTACGACTCACAAATACCAATACAAATGGCAACACAACAAACGGAAAGAGAAATACAGAAATATATGGCAATACGGAATTGGAATATCCAAAGTCGTGACAGGACTCGGCCTGTCTCCGGTTTCGTTAGGGGCGGAGGAGCGCAGGGGGCGTGGAAAGCGGCGGGGAGCGAAGCGGGTTTGGCTGTGGTTTGTGGGCCTTTTGCTAACCGGAAACTGGCTGCACGCTTCCGTTTTGTGCCTTAAAATTAATGAGCTGACAGGGTTGCTGGCCACAGGCGTGGCGAGGCGAGGACATGGCAGGGTTGCCACACTTTTCGCAAACTAATTCCGAGCAACTTGTTACAGTCGCAAAACTTTTCGCAAGGACCTAAAGCAGGACGACCTTCGTGCCAGTTCCTGCCGGCGCATCACGCCGCACGTATCCGCATCCGCATTCGCACTCGCATCCGCATCTGTATCTTTTTTGCTCATCCCGCGGCACAAACAGCAAGAGATGAAGTGAATAAAAAAAGAACTGAAAAGCCAACATTATTTGAGCAAAATTTTCGCTTCAAAGTTTGCTTATTGTTTACGTGCGTTGCTTCATTAAGAACGAACGGAGAGGGGTGAAGGAGGGACAGAATGGGGGTAGAGCAGGCAGTGAGGATGAGAGTGCTTAAGGGGCGTTAGATTGCCGCGAGGGTTACTTGACTACAGTTACAGTTACAATTCCACAGACCTGAATTGGGTCAGACAGTCGAGTAGACTCAACTCAACTCAACTCAACTCGACTCGACACTCGCATTGCAGTTGCACGTAGGCAGGGGAGGGGAGTGTGATGGGGGTGGGCAGGGGGATGAGGCCTGTGCGCACGAGAGAGGCGCGTGTTTATTTACTTTTGATATAGATTGAATTGTTTAATAAGTGTGAGAGCAGATTAAGTTATGAACTGTTCCACATACTTTGATAATTCCATGAGAACTTCTCACACTCACACATACGCAAGCTTTGCTGTCTCTGTCTCTGTATGTGCATGTATGTGTATAAAAGCTTTGCTCACTTCAGTTTTATTCACACTCAACATTAAGCTCGCGAAAGCTTTCATGTACGTGAGCGAAAGTTAATTAAAACTAGTTTAAATCCAATCCGATATCATCTTAAATAGTTAATCAACTAATTAGCACCCCGCTGATTAAAGCCATTACGAGTTGGCTTTTTAACTACAGTCGTTTAGATGGAAAAAAAAGAAACCAATCGAGTGGGCAATCGTTTGAAACAAAAAGAAATGAAAATAATGTCGGAAATTGAATAAGCAAATGATCAAAAAAGCAACAAAAACCTACAAAACGCAACCAAATCGAGCAAATCAAAATTAAAATCGAAATGAAAATGAAAATTAAAATTAAAAGAAACGGCGAAACGACCAACAAATTTTCCAAACACAAAACTGACGCCTGTCATTCAAAATAAAATCATTCAAATCAGTGAAGTTTGCTCCAAATCAGCGCAGCACCAGTCAAAAGTCCAGAAATTAACATTTCCACCAGAGTAAACAATCAGAATCGATGCCAAATCATGAAGAAAAAAAACATTAAGGCACAAAAATCATTTGGCTGTGGGTTAAACTGAGCTGCAAGCTACCCAGTAGTTTTTAAAAATTTTAAATTGCATGTAACTTATGAGTATCTTTAAAATAACTCAAATGGAAAAGACTTGGTTTGGGCCAATAGTATTTAAATAACATTTATCAAATTCTAATATAAGTCATACTCATCATTTAAAACATTTTTGTCCAAAGTCCAAGTTTGCTACCCAAAACTGGCTAATCTTTTAAAAAAGCTTAAGAAAACTTTTTACAAAAAAAGCGTTTATAAATTGAAATTTAACTAAAGCACATCATTTAATTCGTTCTACTAAACATACCCTTGAATTCAGTGCTGTTTAATAAGCCCTTCAAAAACTACTGCATAATTTATTTCAGTTGTGCATCCGACGTTCTTGAGCGCAAACAAACTGACTCTGCATCTGAGCAAGAAATCTGATCCTCGCAAGTGTCAGCTAATGAACGACACGAACCGCTTCATCAGCTTTTTGGGCAACTTCCCTGAAAAACAGATGCTCCTATAGCTGCTATGAAGAATAGGTTTAGTGTGGTCTTTATCATTGGAACAAGTTATGCATGCGATCTTAAAAAAATAGCAATTTTAAGTTACTACTTAATTTTAATTTATGCACTAAATTGATTCGAAATGGCAGACTAAGCTAGAAGTTAATGCAAAGTATAAACTGACGATGACTAAATTTAAATAACCAAAATATTTATATGTTAAATGGATTTGTTTTAGATATAACCAAGATTTCTTTCCTCTACTTCATACAATTGTTTTATTATTAATATTTTATTGCAATAATTTCTTACTCTTACCTACCCGTCATAAAATGCTGTACAGGGTATGCAAATGCTGTGTAAATTGGTTTGCGAACTAAAGCAAGGTAAACCTAAAGTTAAATGAGGAGAGTGGAAAAGAATAGACAAGAAAAGGAGAGAGGAACAAGTGAGAGAAGGAAGAGAGTTCCAGCCTGCACATTAACAGAAAGAAAGAGAGAGAGAGAGAAAGAGAGAACCAGCAACAGACGCAGTATTAAACAAATTTATTCGATATAATTAGAAAACTTGGCGACTTCTGAAGTAATTCGCTTAATTACTTTAAGTGCGCAAATGACGACAACGCGAAGATTGGAGAGTGAGGAGTGAGCAGTGAAGAGAGACAGTAAAGTGAGTCAGTGAGTCAGTGGCCAACCGACTGGAGGCTGTTCGGCAGTTTAGCCCCTAACTGGCCCAAACGCCACGCCTCGTGCTGTTGGCCAACTGGTGCCTGGTGACTGAGCACAAGAGGCGCCACAAGCCAATAAAAGTTGTGACCAACAATATAGCAAATGCCAACATTGGCGTGAATAACGCGTGGAACCAGCAATTTGCCGAAACTGTGAAAATTAATTGAAGCCAAGAGGTTGACAAACTGCATGAAAGTAAAATCCAAATGGGTTTCTATAGCAATACAGTCAGATTAAAGCTAATAACTAAGCAAACGGAATTCGTAGCTAAAAATGTTATAATATCTCTGAATTTAGTTATACTCGCAATTGGAAATCGAAACAAAAACTATATAATACTTTCTTTTACTTTACTGTAGTTATTTTATTTAAGTCTTTATTTCGTTCTTATTGAATCACCAGTATAGCTTTGTCAGAAAAATGGCTACTTATGTATGTACATACATATTTCATTCACTGTTCACAAGGTAATTTTTATTCTATCGCAAACATACATACATACATACATATAAATTTCACTCATTTTCTTGCTCGTCTTAATTTTAAAGCTTCTGCTCTTCCTCATCATTCGCTCTAAACTCACTCGTTCCCATTCTCTGCTTCTTCCTCATTATGCCTATACTCTTATACTTATGCTTATACTTATACTTATATTCTAACAGCTGATTGTGTGATGACTGGCCTACTACAATACTTTCTATGCATCATAAATTTCTGAAGAGCTGTCTGTTATCTGGAAAGATTGCTCTTTAAAAAAGTCTTTCAATTTCTTATTTAAGTAACTGAATCGCTAGCAGAAACTTAGCCATAATCCTAATATTTCTTTACAAAAACAAACCTGAACAAATATCTAAACATTTTTTAATTACGACACTGTCTGGAAACTACTAACAAGTATTCAAATAGTTCAACCCCGTAAAAGAACTTGAACATATCTAAAGTTAAATATTTAGAAAAGTCCGTATATAAACATCTCTTGAAATTGAAAATAAATGCAAGTTCATTATGAAATTAGTTACTCCCAAACATTAAAATTTTTTAGCCCTTTCAAATATCTATTATCTAGAAAATATACCTCCTAAAAAAAAGTGGCCTACAGCTCCTAAAATACATTTCTTATTCAAAACTTGTAACGGATTTTAAATACTAATTTTTTTTTCCATGAAATTCCAGCAAATATTCGAAAAGCTTTGAAAAACAATCTTCTACTCATGCAAATTACCATTACACAAAAAATCTGAGCAAATCTCTGCTAAAAAAGCAGTATTTTAATACCTTACTGAATCCCTTACAAGTGACCCCAATAATACATCAATTAGGTTAAGCCAACCTATTTCAAATGAAGGTTAACTGTCGTGCTGAAAACTGACCTGTCACAACACCCAAAAAAAAGCCCTCGAAAATTGTATAGAAATGGAACCCAAGTGAAGCGAAAAATATAAACCCAGTCATGGATTTTGCCCGTTGAAAGCGTTGAAAGTTCCGGTACAAACTTGAAAACATAATCCCACATCCGGTAGCCACAATTTCCGGCAATATGAAAAAGCCACAACAAGTACGGCATCAGCAGCTACAATAATAATAATAACAACATCGGCAGCAGCAACAACAACAACAACGACGCTAAGCCCTAAAAAACAAAGCTCTCGCTCTTAGCCACGTTGAGCGATAACAAAAAGCGAGTCCTTTTTGGCGTTGCCGGACTTGAGCAGAAATTTGTGTAAATTTGATGGCAGGATTTGCCATTTGGACTGAAGGGAAACCCAGCAAGAAAATGGGTGGTGGGAAAAACCACTTGGAGTTGGAATTGTAGCTGGAGTTGGAGTTGCCTGTAAGAAGCTGCAAGTTGGCCGGAAAGCGCGTCTCTAATAAAGCTGAACGAGCAAAAATGGAGATGCGATGGCAATAAGGATAAGGCAAAGGATAAGGCACAGCTACTTATGGGACACATGGCTAGGGATGGATGCTGAATGGCTGAGGCTGCATTAGGCAGGCGGCCAGCTAAGAAGCTAAAATAAAGCTAAGAAGCCAAAGGACAACGACAAAGACAACGACAAGTGGAACGGCAATGAAATGGCAAAAAGCAAAGGAAACGGCAAAGGCGTTAAAAGCCAGCATCAGGACTTAAACAGACAGTGCTGGCAAACTAGCCTTATGCAAGCTAGAGCAGGAGTTTTGTAGTCTAACATTAGGACTAGAGCAGGCAGTGCTGGCAATCTAGCCGTAAGCAAGCTAGAGCAGGAGTTTTGTAGTCTAACATTAGGACTACAGCAGGCAGTGCTGGCAAACTAGCCGTAAGCAAGCTAGAGCGGGAGTTTTGTAGTCTTCTGATTGTGGCTCTTAAATATTAATGAATATATTTACTAAAATCCTTTTTCAAGAAGCTACAATCTAGCCTTTTAAAAGCTACTTTTTGTACTTATACAAAAATCATAAAACTACTTGGGCAAAACATAATGATGAGCCTAAAAGTTAAATGTTATACACACAAATAAGTTAATCAATCTAGCTTTTTTTGTAAGGTATCCTACATTTTACGCCTGCCCAGCTATACTCCTTCCTTTATTCCCTTCCTCCATCTCTACTGCTCAGCTGATAATGATGTTATTAGCATAGAAATTCACATTAGTAGCCACAGGCCATGCTTTGGTGGTATGAAGAGGAGGGGATGGAGACGGTTTTTGGGGAAAACTGTTAGCTTAATAAAAATTAATGTTTATTTCGCGCTTTTGCTTTTAATTAAAAATTGTTAGGCCAGCAAATTGAAAATTCAAAACTGCAAAACCAAAAAATGTATAACAAATTTTCAGTGTACACTTTTGGCACACACCCCTAACGTCCCCATCACGACACCCTCTGATCAACGGTTCGTGGCTTGAAGTGTTTTGGCCATAATGCAAAGCTTTTAACATAAACTTTGCTTTGCTGTGGCCACGTCCCACTCCCCCAACTCCCTTCTACCAGAGTTTTTTGTCTAGCGCTGTCGCAAATGGCAAAAGTTTTAGCTTTAAATAATTGGCAAGCCAAGTCGGAGGAGTTAGTGGCGGAGTGAGGGCGGAGTGTTGCCAGTTAGTTTTAAATATTGTTGCTAATTTGCCACATTGTGCGTGAACAGCAGGCGAAGTCGTGTTGCAACAGCCAAGGGGATCAGAGCAGGCAATGGGAACAGGGGAGAGCAGCAGGAATGAAAGGAGCAGAGTGGGCACAGGGGACAGGGCCTGAAAGCTGGATTAAAATTATGAGCTTGCCATATTTTTTGAAGTGTGCGCGACAAACCTGCCCGCTACAGTCACTCCTACACCCAGTCTTACTCTTGTTCACGCTGACGCTGCTGATGGATACGTGGCAAGGACAACGAGAGACGACTCTGTGGAAAGGCAAAAGTTTTCTATCGAGTGGACAAAAAGCGACGAACAGACTGAGGCTGAGACTGAGGCTGAAAACTGCAAAGTGCGAAAAATTACTATAGCGACAGTTTTTCTTCTCCGTCTTCCTCTTCTTTCTTTTCTTTTTCGTGTTTTACTAAATTAACAAGAAAGATAAGTTATGGTCGGAGTGGGCAAGATGCTGGACAGATAAATACCCTGGAAAATATATCTAAAAATTCTACTTCTTAAAGAATTAAAATTAATTAAAATATTTAAAATTGTTCAATAAGATGAAAAGTATTTTTTAAAGAGTTAATGTACTTTAATATATCTTCTAACTTTATTTTATTATAAGTAAAATATTTAATCAATAGCTTTATAAACTATTTACTTAGTTCTCTCTAAAAAATTACTTTTCTAACTATGCATTACTTGCTTATCATCAGAAAACTCCTATCAAATTAAACTATATCAGTTTGAAAATGTTTATGTATATATATAGTAATTTATTACATTAATATTTATTAATTTAGATTATTGAACCAGTTGAAGTTCAATATATTTGGAGCGTCTTCTATTAATTTATTAATTTAAATATTCTTTTATTCTATAATTCTATTTAATTAAATAGCTTAAATCATAAAATATTTCTAATAAAACATATTTTACTCTTTTCTATTTAATAAACTCATCGTATTAAGCTGCTCTTTAAATTGCACAGGGTACAAAACCCATTTATTAGAAATAGCGCTGGTTATTAGCTTACAAAATATGATGATAGTATAAATTGTTAAAAAGCAGGCAGAGATGGAGAGACAGAGAGAAGAGGAAGAGAGGGATATAATAATATAGTTAGATATAATATGCTTAGTTGATGATGATGGCTGAAAAACTGAAAGGCGACTAAGCTAATTAAACACTCGGAGTGTTAAGCGAATATTTGTAGTATTCATAAAGTATTCGAAACACAAAATTTCCATAGCCGCAGCTTTAACTAACTGAAAGGCAGTCTAAGCCTTGGCCAGACTCAAGGGGAGCTGACCACATTGCGAAGCCCTGTAGCTGCAGTCGGTGTGAGTGTATGAGTGTCTGTGAACTGTGAACGAGGAGTTCATCCGATTTGCATTGTTGTTGTATTTGGGGAAGGCTGTTGGCCATTTGAGTCTGTTGTTATCCTTCTGGCCCGAGGCCTGCCTAGGCTAGCTAGCCAGACCAAAACCGCACAACTGTTTTGGCATCTTATTATGGCCAGTTGACAGGTGCATGACATTTTGTGGCTGCACGCATCCAGTGGACAGCCTCCGACAGCTGACGACGCATGCCAGAGGAAGCGTCCTCTGCTCTCCTTACCCCTAACCACACCCCACCCTACCTCTACCCATGGCTCGCCTCTACTTCTGTCACCGGTGTCGACGTGCGAATAAAAAAATCAAATGAACCACATCCTGACCATTCGAGCTGCTATCAATTGCCAACGCCGGGCATCCAATTACATTATGCCCAAGTAAATACAAATGGCAAATTTAATATACATACATTTATTATATGTTAAAAAAACGTATGCACTCAAAAAAAAAAATATATAAAGTTTATTAAAAATGCCAAACACTTTTTCACACTGCGAAATTCTTCTTATTTTTTTTCTGGCTGGGAATTGAATGCCATTTCACAAATTGTCGACAGCTGTCCCGGAACAAAGTTGGCAAAGGAGCGGGACTTTTGGAGCATGTCTGCTTCAGAGAGTATATAGCCAGCATTTTAATCCTGTGTGAAAACTAGTTTTCAATCTGATGTCGTGACAACGTGGCGTGAAAATAAATTAAACGACAAATTTGAAATGTTTGTCAAAAGTCGACTGTCAAATGGTCTACTAAGTGGAGAGCTTGAGAAGTATGATGGGGAAAGATAGTTTTTTAAATGGAATGCTAGAGGCTAGAAAAAGATGCAGAAAAAAACCACAATAACAATATGTGAATCAAATATATATATATACAATACTATATATTGTTCAGATTTAAAGCAGCTGTGTGTAATCTACTTATACACACGATATTAAAATTAACGGATAACAATTATAATAAAGCATAAAACATGCATATGTTTAATGTGCTAGTGACAGGCACAGTTACCCCCAAAAGTGCTGTAACCGCTTAGCATTTGCAGAGCATACTTTGTGCCCTCGTGCAAATAATTCAAGTTCAAAAATTTCTGACTGTCATTCGGGGCGGTGACAGGCTTCAGGCGTTAGGCATTTGCTGCTGCAGTCCTTGTTGGGCTTGTTTGATTTCTCACAGAACCATTCCTGTTTTAGACCCAGACCCAGACCCAGTCTTACATAATCTGAGTTGTCGGGCAGACACGACTGTCGTCTGTGCTGTCTATCTTCATTTGATTCCGAGTCGATTTCCTGGCGAAAACGCGAACAGCAAACGGCAAGAGTCGTCCAGCTACATCATATTGACATAAGTCAACGGATTTCACATTGGTCACGTAGTGCGGCATCTGCCACAACCGACACAACAACTGACACGTCTGCCTGGCACATTATTTCCCTGTAGTATGTTTTGGCAGATACCTCTATGTATATTTTAGAAATATTTTTTCTTTTATTTTTTTGGAAAAAACTTTGAACGTTTCGTTATGCACAACACCCAATTAAAATGTTTTTTATCACCTCGTGTATATATGACAGTTGGCTGCCCACAGATTCCGTTCTGGGGTCTCGAATGGATCTATAAACACGTCAACTCGCAACTCAACGCATAAATATGCAAATTTAATGTGTTTTTAAATAATTTTCTTTAGTTTTTCCAGCCGTTTTCCGGTCGCCCCATTTGCAGCCCACGCCAAAAATGCGTTTTGAATTTCTATTTTGGATTTTTTTTTGGATTCTAAACGGGTTAAAAGTTTAATACGATCATCGATCAGCTTAGCAGCTCCCCAACCCCTTTTCTCCACTTTATCCTCAACTTGTTTAGATGAAAGTTTTGTGTGTTTGGAAAGTTTTTGGAAATGTTTTGGGTCGTTTTTATGGGTTTTAGATTGGGCGTTTATGAGAAATGTTTATGATACGATTGTGAAAAGAAAAACATATCTAATCAAGAAACATGACTTGAATCGTTTGACATTGCGCCAAAGATTTACGGATTGTTAAATGTTCGCTGCGAATTGATATTTAAAATGTTTATAAACTAATAAAAACCGAAAGCTAAACACCATAAAATTTCAACTTTAAATATTTTAAAATATCATCAAAATAAAATCTTGAAATAACTTTGGATAAGTACGCCAAAAAAGTTGACTTCCTTAAAAGCTAGGGTTTATTATCCTTGCCCCTGTTCCATAAGCAAACAGACGCGATTTTATGAGTATTATTTCATTTTTATTACCAAACACTAAAATGAATTACATACAAATGCAAATTCTTTTTTGTATTTCGAGGGTACATCAAATTAATTTTATTTTCATGATGACGACACCACAATGAGCAAAGTTTATTTTTTTTTTTTGTTTTTTTTGGCAACCAGCCCCTAAATCGAACCCTTTTTATGTACATAACATACATATATATTTTTTATTACGTGGTCTGGTTTTAATCGGACTTTTTGCGTCGAAAAGCCAACGGAAAATATTCAAAGTGCGTACTTTGAGGCAACACATAATTAAGCTTAATAAATTTCTAATTATCAGATGGACGCTAAGTGAAAAATAAGGCAAAAAGGGTCTAACCAAAACTCACTGGAGCACTCAGTAAAAAACAGTTGGCAACACATGGTTAAGGCCTCCACTGGCAAATTAACCCTTTTTGATAGGACTCAGACTTTGGACTCGGTGGACAATTAAAAGTGCGCTCATAAAATGCCCGTTTTATGTTCACTCAGCGGACTGCAGTTTAAATTTGAATAAATTGAACAAAACTGCGATGCAAAGAGGAGACTAGACAAAAGAGCAGCTTAGGTGAAGGAGAGAAGGAGAAGACAGAGGAGTCGCTTCCTCAATGCTTCCCACGTACAGTTTTTATGAGCTGACCAGAAATTAAAAGTTTATCTTGATTTCCCTCTAAACAGTTTGATGAACAATGACAACGGCGTTGACGAAACCAATGGGGAGGGAGAAGCGAAGAAATCGAGGAGATGTTAGGCAAGGGAGGATGAAGTGCAGAGCAGAGGTATTCACGAGACAAACTGCATAATTAGACACCCGTTGGGCTCTGCTTCGGACTCTCAGATGTCCAGCTACGTATGCAAATGCTTACGCTCTCCCGCTCTCACTCTGCTGCTGCTACTCAATCGCTCGCTCTCCTGCTTTTGCTCTCTTCGTTTTCGTTGCTGCCTTTTTCGCTCCCCTTCTTTGCTGTTGCTGTTTGTAACTGTCCCACCATTATTCACGCTCAGTTGACCACCAGTGAGAGGCGTGAGACAACTTTGATAGAGTTTTGTTACGGTAAAAAAGACAACAACGAAAACAAGTGAGAGCGGTGAAGCTCATAGGTAGCGACGGTGGAATACCCTGTATTTGCAAGTGAGAATAAATGAAACAGTTTAAAACTAAACTCAAGTTTATTTTAAAATTAATCATTATTTAATGTGAGAAATATTTTGTACACCAGCTCAGCATACCCCATGAAATAATCTAGGGTATCCACAGAAAATATATACTAAAAGCTGGACATTGTCGTCGACTCTTTATCGCGTTAAGGAAATTAACATAATTGAATTAAGCATCGATAAGCGCTTCAGCTGCAGTCTCCACTGATATCATTAGCTGCTTTTGCTGTTGTTGTTGTTGTAGCTACAGTAGACACTGCTATTGTTGTGTTTTAAACGCAGTGGCAACTTGTGTTATCCAATGCTCATGTTTTAACTTCATTAATTAAACATTTGATAAGCCCAGAAACTGGCAACTGCCAAATGTCAACAAGGGTAAGAGCTTAAGGAGATAGCGGGAAAAAGCGAGGTGGGGTACAGATGGGGTGGGTGAAGGGAGGGACAAGTAGCGAGGTAATTGCCAAAATGTCAATAAACATTTAAAATTGTTAAACCCTTTTGCATCAAAAGCACCGCATAGAATTGATTAAGCAGGGTTGTCAAGTAGCTAAAAAGTCAAAAAATAGGGTGCATTTTAAAGCATGGAAAAATTTTTAAAATTATTTCAACATTTTCTTAAATTTGGAGAGTTATAAAATTGAAATTTAACCAGCAATAAAATATTTTTAAAACCAATATTGATTTAAGCTTTAACATTTGTAAAACCAACTGATTATTTTTGCAACATATTTACGTTGAGAATTATCTGAGAAAGTACACAACAAATTGGCAGCTTTAACCCACTTCTGTAGCTGTCCGAAGTGTTTGGCAAATACACCTGGCAACCCTGGCAGGCAAAGCCAAGCGATTAACACACCCAAAGCAGGCAAAAACAGTTGGCTTACAAGTGCACAGCCATGTCCTAAACCAAACAAGCAAACAGACAGACAGATGGACAGACAGTTGGACAAACAGACGGACAAATATTTGATATTTAATCTTATGAAACGGTTAAACAGTACAGAGGGGAAAGGAGTGTTGAAGAAAGAGAAAGATGAGCACAAACGCTGAATGAATTAAATGGGAAGCGCATGAAATTGTAATTAATTAAATTTAAAGTCAACTTTTGGCCATTTGTGTGTAGGTTAAGGGCGGTTGGGGGCGTGGTGAGTTGGGGAGACCTACATAAAGGATTAACACGAATACGAAAACAATGGGAAACAATTTGACGCTTAAACTGTTCCAAAAACCAAAGACAAAATGCAAACAACGCGACGTGGGCGTTGGGTGTGAATGGCGCTAGGTGGGCGTGGCTTTGGCCCAAAAGTGCTTTTAACCTACTTTCGTGTAAACAGACACACAAACAAACACTTCTACACATATGCATAAATAAACTTAACATGCGCCTCTCTTGCCCTTCTTTTCCGCAGCCCATCGTGCTCCCCTGCGGGCCGCAGAAGCGCGCTTTGAATATCTGTACAGGGAAAAAAGTGTGCATGTGTGTATGTGTGTGTGGACCGCACTTTGTCGCCGTTCTCGCTGCTTTCAACAAAAATTTAATCTCATTTACACACCGACACACACACATACACACACCCACACTCGCACACACTTTAGTTCGTAATCCTTTAAATGAGTTTAGCGTCACGTTCGCACTTATGCATTAAACACGTGTTTTTGCCTCGCATTATCCTTGCCTAGCACACAACAGACTCATCAACACACATACACTCTTCCCACTGGGTATGCAATGCTTTTTTGCACTCGGCACAATTCAAAATGTCAATTGAGGCATGCGTCCATGTGGCAAGTCCAACAGCACTTGAGTGCCATAGCAGCCAGAGTAACTTCAAGTCCCCCTGCTATACCCGTTCCCACTCACCTCTCATCTCCACCCCCACGCCACCCGCTTTGCTAGCCAGTCTAGTGCCCTGATGCGAATTGTTGGACGTCAAACATTCACGACATGCGCCGCGAGCTGGTCTCAGTTTAGTCCACATCGTTGCACCTACAACAACTGCCCCCCACCATCGTATGCAGGCTTAGGCAAGTGGGCGTGCCTCGGGTGGAGGTGTGGCTGGGGCAGCACTCAGTGCGCAACGTTGGCTCATTAAAGTGGCATATTTCACACATAGCCCACGTAACAACAACTGAACAACAAAAAAACAAGCAAGTTCATATATGCAGAAGCAGAACTTGCATACCCTAAACTAAGCTCTGGGTACATTGAAAATGACGTAAGTCTCTGCTCGTATGGGATAGGTGCTATCAGAGCTTGCAGAACATAATAACTTCCTTTAAAAATGAAGCTTTGCCGGTGTACTCTAAGGATTTTTATGGTTTCAGTTGATGACGTGTTTTGTTAATCTCAAAAATATAGGAAGTCTTGAATTTTTTATTAAACGCGTTCTACAATTGATTACTAAAATATATATTTAAAAATTATTTGCTTGACCAAGGGTAATTCTTCTTTATTAACTTAGTTCAATGTTGGAAGAGAACTGTTGGTTACAATTCATTTTCAAATTTTATATAATATGTATTTAATACTCAACTTAAAATTTTAATTTCATTTAGCTTTAAATAATATATTTCTTGTTTTAATTTTTTTTTTAGGAAAATTCCTACTGTGTCTGTAAACCGATAAAATTTTAGTCCATTTCTACAGACATAGTTCTTTTAACTTTTTAGTGCAAATATTAAATATAGTTTCTTGTAAGAAGATTTCTTGGTTTCTACAGAAATATTTCGGTATTGCTTGTGTATTCCTCTCAGAAACATTTCTACTTCACTCTTTTTATTGGAAGTGTCAGTGAAATATTTTACTCCACGATCTTTAAATTATTAACCATACCACACCTTCCTTCAATAGTTTTTGCTTTTAGTAAGTCCGTCTAGTTAACTTGTCTATTTAGTTAGAGAATATATAATTCTATCTAAAAATCCGACTGTTTCCTTACAGTTGACATTCTTCTGGGCATCTACGGCTGTTCTGGTCTCAAAGTACAGTTGAACACTGTCTCAGTAAAGTGCTAGTAATTTTAGTCTTTGAAAAAATAAACTTTGTTGTCGTAGCTATTGTTGCTGTTGCTGTGAATGTTGTTGTTGTTGTTGTGCTAGTTGTTGTTGCTGCCTTTGTTGTTGTGTATAGTGCAATGCGTCGAGGGACGGTGAGAGTATGTGGCAAATTATTTTAATTGTTTGGCAAGTGCTTAGAATGCCGTCGACTTAATGGACTTTTTGAGGCAGGCAGCAACAGCAGCAGCAGCAGTAGAAACAGCAGCAGTGGTGGAGCTGGAAGGGGGTCAACAAAGCGGATGGGGGGCTCACTGGGTGTGTTCTCTGTTGAGTAAATTAATATCAAGGGACTTACGCATTTCGGTTAAATTAATATTCTTTGTTAAGTTAATTTTCGAAAGAGGTTCCTAAGTGCGTCATAGACATTGTGGTTAAACCTCTTCCTCCATCTCCTCCTGCGGTTACAAAAGAATTCAGTAAGTGCTGTTTAAAAATTAGATTTCAGGAAATACAAGTCGGTTTTTCAGTTATAGGCATACAACATGGATTTTTAAATAAAGTCAAACATAATTTCTGATAATCTATTGATTGCATTAAGTTTAACAGTAATTACGCGTGACGAAAATCGATTTACCTTTTAATTATAATCCAATATTCATAAATAGTGTGGCAACTCTATGCATATGTGTGCATGTGTGTGTGTGTGTGTGTGTGTTTGAACAATAAAAACGGCCTTTAATTTACAGCAAATTAATTCCACGAACACTGAAAGGATTCGTTATGAAAAATTTTAAATGCTTTGTTTAAAAACAGTAAAAGTCAAGTGGAACTCGACTGGGAAATACCCTGCAAAAGTGAACTGAATAGAATTTAAAGAAGTGACAAGAATTTCCAGCGTTTTTGCAGACTCCCCTCTGCAATTCTGCATTTACAGGGTATGTAAATGAATAAAAATGGGCGACATGTTGTAAAATAATAATAAATAACTCGCCAACGAGGCGAAATCAATGTAAAACGCGTTGAAGCGTGTCATTAGTATATGTGGGTGGTAGCCAAAGTGGGCGTGTCATTGACAGAATAACCGCATGACGTCAATCAACAGTGGCATATAAGTGACTGCAATTGCCGGTGTGTGGGTGCATGGGTGCATGGGTGCATGGGTGTGTGTTTGTGTGTGTTATGGGATAATATATAATCGAGACATATCAACAGCTTGCCACAGTGTTGGTTAACACTTCAATAAATCGATAAATGCATCAAAGAGAAAAGCTGTTGCATAATTATCGGCGCACATACAGCAATTTAATTAAATTGGCTACATTCGCGTTTTAGTGCCATTTATCTGTCTCTTTCGCACAGTACACCTCTCTCGCTTGCTCCCACGCAACACCCAGCATTAATCATAAAAATTGCAATCAATTGGCAAAAATTGAAATGGCTGCCAGTTGGCTGTCGTCCCATTGGAGTGTAATTTTATAGGGTATTTTGACTAAGGGAAGCGGTTTGTCAACAGTCTTAAGCTTTTGTTCAAAATTAATAACCATTTTTTCTGATTGAAATAGAATTTTAAAAATGCTCTTGGAGTTTCGTTCAATTTTCCTCATCCGATTTTCAGATAAAATAGTTAATGTACTTTTTATCGTGGGAATTTACATTTAAATGCTGTTATATCAAGCTTACTTATTTGCCATTCCAAGTGAATGAACGCGTCAGTCAATGTTGATGAAGCTGATGATGATTATTACAATGACGTTGACGTTGACGATGATGATGTTGATGTTGCTGGAGATTGGGACTGGTGAATAAGGATACTGATGTGGTTGGTTATGCTTGAGAAAGGAATATCGGAGTCAGGTAAGCTGGCAAACCAAAATGAAAATTAAGTTGGCAAAGCGTTCAACTGCAAGTAACGCCCCCTTACCACCCTTTCCAGCCCATACACTCGACCCCACTTGGGTGTGTTGTGGCTGTAAACTGAAGTTGCTGCACGTGACCGACAAACGTTCAACTCCCGTTGGTACTGCTTCTTCTGCTGCTACTGCTACTGCCAGTGCTACCAATCTCAATTCTCAATGCCAGTCACAATTCCAACCGTCATCCCAGTGGCAGTCAGCAGTTGCAGCTGCCACGTGCCGTCATCGGCAGCAGTGCAACAGCCACAGCAGCAGTACGTACAACCACAGCAGCAACATCACTTGTCAGCATATGTCGAATGGGCTCAAGTGGCACTGGAGGTGGAAGTGGCACTGGAAATGGCTTTGGCAGAGGCCGAGGCTAAGGCAGTGGAACTTGAAGTTGCTGCAACTGCCCCAATGATTGCTTTTATGGTCACCTGTGGGTGTCATTAAATGATATCGCACAAGTCAACTAACATTTGAGCTTAGTCGTTATATGTATATCCACTTAAAAGCCAAGTAATCCGGCTCAAAAGCTGTAATACAGCCTCCTTTATAGACCTCTACTTTTACTATTTTTCCCAGTCTAAAATGTTATAAAAATTCTAATATTATTTCAACTCTAAAGTATATGTACCTCAAGCCTTATGCTAAGAAATGTACTACAAAACTTCGTGCATATACTTCTTTATATAGTTTCTACATAGTTGCTTATTAAACGATACCAGTAAATCGCTAATAGGTCCCATTGTTAATCAGTTCCTTTAATGAGTTTTCCTTACATATTTGTAAGCTTTAATATACTACTAAACTAATTTATCGTTTAATTATCCTACGACTTATCCTAAGCTACACCCTATACCCTATATACTGCTACCTTCTAGAAGAGTACACCTTATTCCCAACCCTATAGGGTATTATTCCACTCGTTTTCCACTCCTTTCCCACCTTCATTAACTGTCTCTGCTCTTTTAATAACATTTTCCGCTTCTCTACATTTCCTTCCGCTCATTTTCCGTGTTTTTACATTTTATTTAGTATTTTGTTGTTATCGTTTTGTGTTGTTGTTGTTGTTGAGGTTTTCTAATGCTGTTAAATGCAATGCAATTTTTATCTGTTTTGAAGTTTTTCCCTACGACTGTGTGACTGCGACTACGTGACGTTGGCGTTTCTCTTTGCGTTTTTGCATTTCAAACTGGACTTTTGCATATCCGTTTGCATTTCCTGAATGCCTGTGCTAGAATCCTTCCTGCTGTCCTGTTGTGTTATCTTGTGGTTTTTTATATCAAGCTGAGAATTTTCTCATTAATTTCAACGTTTTTTTCCCCCCTCACAATATTCTCGCTCTTTGTCACTCTCTTCATCATTTTATCTATCTTCTCCGCCCTCTCTCTCCCTCTCTCTCTCTCTCTCTCACTCTGCCGTTGATGTGTTTTGCGGTTGTGTGGCAAGTTGTTGTTGTTGTCCTTCCTGTGGTTGAGTCCTGTGCCACAAACCGTCTAAATGAGTGTGCCTTGTACCAGAGAAATAAACACAACTCTGAACATTTAATGATATGACCGTATTGAATAAAAAGTGGAGCAACTACTACTAAAATTTCAATTTAAAATGGAACTTTAAAGGAATTTGTAAATTAATATAATATTTCTTTTAATTTATTCTGTGCTCAAACATGTCCTTAATGATTTTAAAGTTATGTATGACTAAAATAAAGATACAATCTGCTTACAGTCACTTTAGGTATAAAATAAACTACCGAAAATCAGAGCGTCAAAGTGGAAGTTCCCACAAATTAATGCTGGGCTCAAAGGAAAAGCTACAGTAAAAGGGAGTTAATTGATGGAGTAAGGGACAAAGAGAAAAGAAGACAGAGAGTAAGAGGGAGAAGGGGACGGAGATGGAGATTGGAAGTGCAAGACAAACACCAATTAAATGAACATAATGATAATGTTGTGCCGAAAAGTCATTTGAAGCAAACTAAATTACAACTTCCACTTTACATTAGATGGCAGGAAAGCGGAACCTCAGTCCCCATTCCATTGTTCCAAAGTGAACTACAAACTCAACCTCTGCCCCTGCCTCAAACTCAACTACAACCTCAACCTTAAACAACGACCTCGACCTCACACAAG
Organism: Drosophila nigrodunni; assembly: GCA_020829145.1. NCBI lineage: Eukaryota > Metazoa > Arthropoda > Insecta > Diptera > Drosophilidae > Drosophila > Drosophila nigrodunni. The sequence goes on from JACVCZ010000003.1 coordinate 11,616,204, forward strand.
AACCGCGTTGTTGAACGGAACTGGAAATCCACACAAATTAAAAGTCTGCTGCAGTTGCAAGTCAGAACAGATGGCTACTGCAACCTAATGAAAACAAACATTTCCACAACAACTACAACTACAACTACAAAAGTAACACAATGCAGAGGAAAAACTAAAAACTAAAATGTAAAAAAAAAGGAACTTAAGACAATTCGTGTCTTAAGTGAACTCTAAACTGAAAATACTGAAGTCAAAGCCATTTTCAAGTTGGTTTTCGGCTTGGTTGAGTTGCCCGAAGTTCAATGCACAAGTTCATGAACTTGGAACTTCGAAAAGGGTTTTTACCGGGTCGCTCCGCTGACTGCTGACAGAGCAGTTTATAATTAGAAACCGTAAAATAGCTAGAAGAAGAGTCGTAGAAAGAACAAGCAGAAGAAGAAGAAGCCGCTGCAGTTGTAAATAGAAGCAGAGCTCAGAGACAGACAGTTTGACTTTGCCTGAAGTATCTGACAAAAGTCAAGTGGATTTTGGCGGCAAAACTTGCATTGCCGCATACCCCCTACCCTGTCTATTCCCTCTTCTCCCGTTCCCCCTCTTCCACGACTTCTCTTTATCAGCAACGTGCGTGGGACTTTATGTTTACCCAAGGCACAGACACAGACCCAGACCAATAAGACACAAGTAAAAGAAGCAGACGGAAAGGGAGAGGAGAAGCAGAGCATGATAAAGTTGATGATGATGATGACAAGTGCGCACTTCTTCTCTGATATTGACAGAAAAACAAACGCAAACAAATTGTCGGTGTGCAGTCGCGTATGTAAATAAAAAACCAGAAGCCAAGCAAGAAAAGGCGACAAATTCGTTGAATAACGAATAAGAAATACCCTAAGCAAGTGTAGTATAAGCCTCGGAGAACGAAAGAAGCCAAAGAAGTAAAAAAAAAATATATTAAAGTATAAAGTTATGAGAAAATATTCAAGAGTTAAAATTATTTATAGGGACCAACACTGTATTTAGCATAGTTCTAGTTAAGAAACATTCAAGAATATCTTATAATTTATTTAATAATAATTTATTTTCAAGTTTTCATTGATACGATTGATTGATTTGGTTCTGCAAAAAACTTGTATTAAAATTGTTTTATATCAAATCAATTCAATAAATACTTTTAGGTACATAAGTATGCCTATTATTTTCTCCTTTATGTGTTACATAACGATCTCAATATCGTTGGACTCACCCAATTAAAGTGTAATTTAAATACAGTTTAACGGTGGCAACTTATCAACAGTGATATGAAAATCGGTTTACAGAACAAAAACCTCAACAACCTCGAAATGGTAAAACAAAAATAAAAAAATGAACAGAACTGAGTAGACAGAAGATGATTCTGTCCATTTTTTACATAAGTGCAGCATTTTGTTATTGTTTTCAGCAGCTTAAGCAATATTTAAAGCTGATTTAACAAGAATAAAGCCGAAACAAAAGCAATAACAACAAAGAGAATGAATTATTCCAATTTCGACATGTGTTTAAAGAGTGTGTGTGACAGAGTGTGTGTGTGTGTGAGAGTGTGTGTAAAACCTTCTGTGGTTAATCTTTAAAGTGTACGGCTCTACCCTATCCCTCTCTCGCTCTGTCCCTCTGTCACCTACTGTCCCTCACTCTCCCTCTTTCGAATGTTTATATTTCGATTTAAAATTCAGTGCACGCGCCATGCATTATATTTTCTATATACGATGATACTCAAACAAACGAATACTCGAATGCTCAAATACTCGACTACTCGATTGTCCGGTGTGAATGTTTGCTGTCGGTTTCTGTTTGTTTGCATTTTTCCACATATGTAAATAAATACAGAATATTATAACGAAGAATATGAACAGATATGGACAATAGTCAACGATGCTTTTTAAATAAATATAACAAATAATAATACCCCCTCCCCAACTCCCCTCTATTCCCACACTTCTCACCCTCTATGCACCTATTATTTGCTGCTGTTTCGTTTGATAAGCGGTCTGAAATGAAAACTGTAAACTGAAAAGTGCAAACTGCATTGCAATAAATGGCAGGAAATGCAATATAAAAATGTTTATTTGTCATAAATTGCCATAGTTGGCATTTGGCCCTCAGCATTAAAAAAAGGCAATCAAAAAGCAAAGAAACATAAATTTTATGCGAAGTACATTGAAGGGTAAGTGGGGGAGGAGGAGCCGGTTAAAGGTGGGGAGTGGTCGGAAGATGCGGAAGTGGCAGTTGCATGCTATTGTTAAAGATAAAAAGTTGAGGTAATAAAAATTGTTTATCTATCTTGATTCAGTTGTTAACAGTTTAATAATAAGCTTTCCACTGCAATTATTTTATCTCTGTGGCTTACAAAGCCTAGATTAACATATAATAAAATTAAAAAATATATAAATTGTATTTAAATTTATATTTATATTAAATAAATTAAATACTTTACCCCAAATAATATTAATATGTTTAACATGTAAACTTTTCGTAAGTTTTAAATTATTTTTAATAATTCATAAGACGTTTTATTGAAATAAAATAAAGCAAGTCTTTCCGAAGCTTAGATTAATATTAAATTAAATTGTAAACATATATGTATATATATAAACATGAATAATATAATGTAATAGAATATATTCCAAGCTAGTTTGAAAATTGTTGAAATTAAAATATAATTAAAATATTATATTATATAAGTACGATTTCAAATTTCTTTTAGCTCTTGTATTATTTGAAAAAATGTTTTCAAAAAGGCCCCAATTTAAGTACTGCTTACACTAGCAGAATGTTTTCTTTATCCCTAAAAATACCAATTGGGATTCACTTGCTTAGCAAATATCTATGCTGCAGCCCTTGGAAAGAGTAAAACTTGATAAACTTTTTGACACTCGCTACCCGAGACACGTTTATAAATCGTCAGCAATAAAGCTGACTAATAATTTTTATCCTGTCTGTCTGTCTGTCTGTCTGTCGACTTTGGAGCTATTACCAGGACAAACATGAGGCATATATTGTATGTGAGCTCGTAAATCCTTTTGTCCGGCCATCTGCATAATGCATTTCAAGCCAAGACCAAAAACAAGACCAAACTAAACCTTCATTTATCACATTTATCGCTGCAGGCAGCTCAGTTCAGTTCACTTTCGTTCCATTCCATTCATTCCATTCCATTCCATTCAGTTCAGTTGAGTTTTAGCTTCGAGTGCAATGCAAAAATTCTATTACAGGACCAAATGCTTCTAGTGTTTCTTGTTCCCCTCGGCATGACCTGCAGGAAGCATTGCCGGCAGACCATTAAAAATTACAATAAGAGTAAAAAAGAGAGATGACATAGAGAGAGGGATAGTTAGATAGAGAGAGAAAGGGGGACAGAGAGATAGAGCGTTGAGAATCTGGCATATCATGTGAGACTTGCGACATATGCGATAAATTTCCCAAAGAAAAGTGCCGAGCAAAAAGGCACTGCATCATTTTCCATTGTGCATACAAAAAGAAAACAAGTTGGTAGTTAGTTGGGTGGCTTAGGCTAGCAAATACCCAGGAATTAAATGATTTTTTTAAAGCATATACCCCGATTTCGTTTATTTTATGCAGTCATATTATATCTTTAGCTTTCCCTATATAACTTGTTAGCTTAACAAAGCTCTTACCTTTTTCCCCACATAACTCATACTCCCTCCACACAAATTCTTTACAGGGTATGCATATAAAGGAAAATTATAATGCACATTTTGAGAGTGTTTCTTTGGATTTAAAGATATTCTCCTTTGGCTGCAGTTTGTTACAATTTATCAATGTCCCAGCAATGCCATATAATCCTCGACCATAAGGATCAATGAGGATAATGCGAATATATGTTCTAACGTGCCGTAATCGAGTGTAGGTAAAACATTGACTCTCAGCCACATGTAATTATCGTTTATGCCGCAACGTGGCACGTTTCGTATTTGGATTTAAGTTTGGAATTGAAATCGGTATCGAAAACGGATGCGGATTCGGAATCGAAAACGGAATCGAAGTCGGAATTGTTGTGCGGGAGGAATTGTCTTTAATTTGTCATGGTTTTCAGCTGCACATGTGAGAGTGTATTTGTGTTAGCGATGTGATAAGCACATGTTATGGTGTATCACACTTACAAAGGTTTAATAGAAAGGGAGTGGCATGAGGAGGGAGAGTAGGAGTGGGAGTGGGAGTAGTAGTCGGTATATTACTAAGGTGGGGATTTCATTTTGTGGGGGGATTTGGATTTGTGTGCTATCGATTTTGCCTTTTTGGTTTTCAGTTGCTGTTGCGGTCGTGTTGCAACATGTTTTTGTGCTATCAGAATTATGATTAATTGATTGCTAGCAGTTATCGGGTGGTACAATGGTACGGTGAGAAGTATGAGGTGTGCGGAGTGTGTGGTTCGGGTCACGCCCCTGCAATTTGGGGCGGTCAACACACTGGGCGAATGAAAAGCATTTAAAACAATTCTGACAGCCCCTCAACAGCCACTACTCCCGTACTCCACCCACTAAACCCCCCCTATTCCCCCTTTACCGCCCCCTTTACTCTGCCTGCCACTTGCTGCTCCATTGATGACAAACAGCTGGAAGACGCTGCTGTGGCAGCCACAACACAGCAAATGTGCAACCAAATTGACAGCCATAATCAACATAAGCAACATTTAATTGGCACTCGACTGGAAAACTTCAACAAAACGAACTTCGTATACACTTAAAAATGTCATAGAAAACTTAACGAACAAGTTTTAATTTATTTGAAATTTTTAAAAATTTATTTGCACAAGTTGTGGCACTTGGAAAATGGCAGTCCACGTAGCCACGCCAAAGGACTCGCAGGCAGGGCAGCAATGTCTGTGGCTGTGGCAAACACATGTGCGCTTTGCAATCATTTAAATAGTTATTGCACTTTTCATGCAGCACACACACACATATACACACATGAACACACACTGTTACACGCACACGGCAATGCAATTAGTTTAAAAGGCCAAAAAGAGAGCCGAAAGCGGAGTGGGAGAAGGAGACAGAGAAGTGGAAGCTTGACAAGCTGACAGCACAACAAACATGCCCCAACAGGAGTAGGAGCAGAAGGCGGCTGGGGGGAGGAGTAGAAAACGACTCCATGGAAAAATGTCAAAGCAGAAATGAAGCCATTAAATGAACGGCAAAAGTTGCCCAAAAAAAAAGAAGAAGGAAAGAAAAGAAAATGACTGAAGCTGCAGCAAAAGTGCAGGAAGAGAGAGCATAAAAAGAGGTAGGAAACTGCAGCCAATGCCAGTGGCAACACATTTAACACCCGCAGCAGAGCTGCCAGCTTGTTGGAGGAGCTAAAGGGCAAAGATGGGGAGGAGGTAGTGCCAAGAGGGGTGAGTCAAAGAAAAGGACTGGGAAAAACACTCTTTGAATGGTTCAAACGTCATCGTCATCGCCGCAGTCCGCAACATCAGCGTCAACATGGTCGGTGAAGAGAAGAGGGAAGGGATAGGAAAGGGCTTGAGTTTGGGCAAGTGCTGGGGGCGGCGGGAGTCTCGTCTACGTCGTAAACGTCAACATCTTTCACGTATGTGCGGCTCCACTGACGTTTAACAGGCGCGATAGAAAAAAAAGTGTGAGTGAGAGAGTGAGAGAGAGGGAGAGGGAGAAGAAAGCAAGAGAGGGAGAGAGCGATTGGTCCAGGAATAGTGCCAACATTTTTGGTTTGAGTTTGAGTCGAAATTTTAATGGGCTACAGCTCATTGTGGTCATGTCATTAAGTGCAGGCGACTCTAATCTAAAGTGGGCGGTGTATAGCTAATGGGCGTGCCTAGAAAACGCCAAACCTGCTAGTTAGCCATCAGCTTAAATAATGAGCAGCTAGTTAGAAACAGGCCAGAAAAGCACAAAAGAAACTAGAATTAATTAAATCATGAAAAGTATTGACAGCAGAAAGGACAATTAAATTTTCTAACTGAAATAAATTAGTACCAACTTACAGACTTCTTAAATTAAATGAGGAAAATGGGTATCTGTCTCTACGAAGTTCCTACAACACGCTGATTCTTAAACATTCTTCTGTGCAGCTGATTAGACGAAGCTGCTGTAACAACTGCAGCTGTTAGTCGGGTAATTAGACTAAGCAATTAATTAAACTGGCAGCTGCAGACAGCTCGACAGGCAGGTTTACTGGATGAATCCTTAATGTTAACAATAAGTAGGTTATGCTATCAATTTCCATATTCTATATGCCTGGCTTTCGGTAGCGAGTGTAGCGCAATGTTAACTTGGTCCACAAGACAAACGACTGCTGCAGTGCTGGCAGAAGACAGCAAGGAAAGTAGGGAAAGGAAGTGGAAGAAGGAAGAATTCGAGGTTGCATAGAACACGTGAGTTGTGCAACATTTTTGCAAAGTAATTGCTCATTTTGACAGCTCGTGCAACGCCCTTGTTTGCAGTTGCCAGTCGAAGGGGGAGTAGGGGTTGTGAGGGGTGCAGCTTTTTTTAGGACTTTGCCAGGCTTCGGCTTGTTGCTTCCTGCCAGTGGCAGCAGCAACGGCAGCAACGGCAACCTGCAGCATCAACTTGATGTAAGTTTCCTTCTTCTTTTTTTCCCATACGAGAAAGCAATAAAATCTTATAGTTTGTTTTGTTTTCTACTGCTGCTGCTGGTGCTGCACATGTGGCATGCCACCAGCGTACAACGGTGACAACGACAACAATGACGACACTGACTACAGACAGTATTCTGTCACTGACAGCCTGTCAGACGACACAGGCGACTCGCTGCTGTCCCCCACTTGTTGTCAACTCTGATGCACTTGCTCCTTTGGACCGTCTATCTGTATGCTGTAAAAAAGAGTATTGAGAAATGAAAGTTTATAGCATATTTCATAACGTTTGGGTACCAATTTTGGACTTGGCATTATTATAGAATTTTAAAATCAAAATATTTGAAACACTTTTGATAAAGATTAATGTTCAAAACGAACTAAACTATTTAAAATAATTTTTAACGTGTTCTTTCATACATGTAAGTATTATAATTATTCTTCATTTATTAATAAATATTTTCAAAGAGCATAAAAAGTAAAAAACGTGTTTAAATGCAAAACCTATTTATAAATATTCTGATAGACTAATTTTAACATATTTAATGGGGAATTAATAATAAATGGTACATACTAAATTATACAAATAAAATATAACATTATGAATTATAATAAATACTCCAAAAACTTTATAATTAAATGTAACAAATATTAACAATTTGTTTTAAAAATTGTTTGCTATAAAAAATAAATTAAAATTTACGAAATAAATGATTAAAATATGTTAAAGTGTAATAATTGTAATAATAGTTTATGCCTGAAGCTTAAATTTAAAAGACAAATTGTAATTTAAACAATAAACGCTTGCGAAAAGTATTAAAATAGTTTAAAATTGAATACTAAGCTTATATACCTATTAAGCACTCTTTTGTTACATTCCTAATGTAATCAGTTGTATTCCCTTACTCTATATAAATTAGCAGTGCATCTCTTAGTCACATATACCCCACTGTAATCGATGAAACTTTCTTTTGTTGTCGCTTGCAGTGTAGTTGCGTTTTAGTGCAACTATTAAATGCATTTCACAATTGTTGTCGATGGATTTGTTATAGTTGGCAATAAAATTAATATGCATGTTGGGACCAACAGTTGCGATGACATTTGGACAGCAAGCAGCTTGCAGCATTCAGCTTACAACATGCAGCATGTTGCATGCCACGACATCTGTTTTGCATATCAGAAAACGCCATCGAATAGCAGCTTTTTTGCGTCTTTTATGGCAATTTCCAGCTAGATTTGCCCCCCTGAATGTAAACAGAATGTATTACTTTTTACTGAAAGACATTGTCTAGCACAACGGGTGATATGTGATGGGCGATGATGTGCCACCAAACGAGGCACAGAATCATTCTCAATTTAAACGCATGACACAACACAAAAGTGTCAGTCAGTTGTGCAGGGAAAGGAGCTCATAGAGGGAAGGGGGAGTTGTCTAGAGTAGGGGGTTTAGAGGGATTTTGAGCACTTCATAGCAATCTGTCACAATCAATTAATTGCCATACAAAAAAAAATATCAACAGAGCACATCAAACAGAACTCTGGCAAAGGTAAATGCACGTCAGATACAAGATACTCAACTTAAAGATACAAGATACGCAGGCAACTCACTCGGCTGCCTTTGGCTTTCATCAGCACGCACGATCACTTCAAAGAGCCATACAGAATCATTGAAACGGAAGTGATTGCATTCACACCACCGCACCGCCGCACCACCGCACCACAGCTGGCCAAGTAGGGCAACTTGTGGTTGGCCCTAGACAGGGCGGCACTTCATTTGATCAACGCTCGATCGCATTTACCAGATACTTTCGTATGCTACATGTCGAACCGATAATTTGATCATCTCCGAGTTGTCAACCTTGGGTTAACTGGAATTTCATTCCTTGGTTTGTTTCACCTTGATATGTGTTCCATATAATTGTGAGTAACAGTTTTTTGAAAAGATTTTTTGTGCCGTTTTATAGCTAAAATGTATGTAGCTATAAATAAGTTTGAGTGAAAGCAGTGCAGTGATTGAATAATGAAATGGGTTCATAATAAGGATTAGAGGTGAAATATTAAAAATGTTATACTTTAAAGTATGAAATAATTATTATTCAATATTTGTATCCCTCTGATATAACTTTACTTTGAATATCTGTTGAAAAGTTACTAATAAAGAGTATCGAATGTAAAGCGATCGGTTGGGTAGGATAAAAATATACAGATACTTCAATGAATGACACTCCCTCACAATCTCTAATAGTTATCTACTAATATTTTTTAAGCATGTAAATAATTTCTAAACATTTTTAACCGAAAGTTTTCTAACAAAAATGCTCATTAGGTGAAAAACTGTTTAACTATTTTTAACACAATGTATTCTTCTGGCAAACATGATGGAGAATAACGGAAAACTGCAAATGAAATGAATTTTCAGTCATAAATAATACGTTGACAGTTGTAATTTTCGAAAGTAATCAGGCAAAGCTAATTAACAACAGCACAAACCGAATGAAAAACAGAAACGGAAAAACACAGAAAAGTAAAAGAGAAAAATAAAACAGCAGCCAAGTCAAGTCGAAAAAGGTGCGCACTTAAAATATGTTAAGGGGCGTGGCAGCAAGCCCCTCTCTCTATATATATATATAAATATATACTTATGTACATGTATGTAGGGAAGATGGGGCAACATGTCATCTATGAGAAAGTCTGAATTGCGCTAATGAGAAAAATATGACACAATTGTAATTATCTCTATCGGAATGGTTTCTCTGTCTCGCTCGCTCTTTGTGGTATATTTGTCTGTCTGTCTCTGTCTATGCTTAACATTTAATACCAATATGACAGCGACAGACGCAGGGCTAGTGGCGGTTGCAGTATGTGTAAGATGAATGAGCATGAATTATAAACACATAAAAAACAAGAAACTACAATACAGTGGAGTACAATCGACAGTTGTATGCGCTGTAGGGGTGGAGTATGGCGCAGACTAACTTAGTTGGGTAGTGATATAAGCAAACTTAAATTCTAAGACGCTTTTATTACTCAATTTTAAGCACTAAATTTATTTTAAAGTTCTTCTATACTTTTATGTGCAACTATGTTTAAAACACCTAAGAAAAAGACGTTTTTCATTGCTGATCAAAACTATATATTACAGAACTAAAACTAAGCCCATCACACTCTCAACACTGGGTACAAAAAATAGCAGTAACAACTTGCAACTGGGCAGTGGAAATGATGGAAATAGTGAAAATAGTTGTTGCCACTGCAGCTGACATTTCAGTTAATTTTGATGTATGTTGTAGCTCGAACAGGGAGCAAGGTAGTTGAGGGGGGGCGTGGCTTCCCTACCGAATACCCGGAGCTGTTGTTAAGCCAAACGGATTTTCAACTCCTGCGGGAAAATGGCAACAGAGCAGCTTGAACGCTTGAAATAACAATAACAATAACAAAACAATGAACACACAATGGCTGAGAAATGATATGTGGGCTCGTAACTCGTAACTCGTAAACTTGCTGCACCTGCCGCTTAATTGGGAACAGGTAAGTTGAAGTGCCAGTGGAGGTGGCACTGTCCGTGTGCTAGTTCTAGTATGCTGTTCTGAGCGCCATAAAGTTTCATTAAGCGTGACGTGTTTTATAATTTTTGTAATCCAAAACCGCCCTCGAATCAGCTATCTCCCCTCTACCCCCGTCCACGACTATCAAAACGCCGTAACTGATTAACTAAATGGCCATAAACAAGGCAACTAACTGAAAAGTGGTGTGAGGTACGACCAGAGGGTACAGCATCCTCGCTAGCAACCCTTATTAAAAATGATCTATGTATAAAAATATGTATAAATTTTTGGCTTGTTTTCATGGGAAAAAGAAAATTGTTTGGTATCCTCCCTACGGTCTGTGGGTGGTAAAATTCCAGGTCCTTGTAGAGCATTACTTGCTGTTTTAGTATCGGATTTTGTGATGTCATTGCTGCACTCAAGCGTGCTGCTTTTCCCTGTTGAATTTTCCGGGATCATTGAGTTGGGTGAGAGTGCAGTTAAAGTGTGCATGGGAAAAGAAAACTCTTACATGAGATCTTTATCGTTCAACTGTGACTCCAACCAAAGGCGAATAATTCATCTGTGTCTTTGCAACATTCAAACCGAATTGACGACTTTAAATTCTTGCTCTCATTGACCCAGATTTGAATGGTTGATGCTCGTAATGTGGCAAAATTTATGCACAATATTTCTTGTTGTCTAACAATTTGCAGGCAGCTGAATCAGAGCATCAGAAATGGAAAACTCTGTGATGTGTTTACACAAGAGACGTAACACGAAAATGGAAAATTGGAAAATCGAATATCGAATCGACATGCAGAGCAAGTAAAAAAATTCAAAATACGAAATTTACGAGGCAGCCGACGAATTCTCACACTGTTTATCATAAAAAGAAAACAGGAAAAACACCGAGAAAAGCAGAGGAAAAAAAAAGTGGATGTATGATAGGTGAAGGGAGTGAAAGATAGAGCCAAAAATCAGTGAGAAAGCCTGGCAAATGTTTACACAAATTACATGTTACACCCCTGCCCTGCCCACTCCGCACTCCGCACTCTTAACTCCTACTCCTTCATCAAATTTGAACGGCTACCGTATTGGAAAATAAACCAATTGCCTTGTGCATCCGATAGATACAGATAGCTAGATATAGAACGTAGAAGTGCAGATACACAGGACGAAGTCAGGGAGTAGTGGGGGACTGACAAAAACTGTTTGTCGGACGATAATATTTTTCCAGCACAACATATAGTCGCTTGTCGGTGTAAGCATATGTATACACATGTATTTAAATGTATCTGTAACTGTAAGTGTGGGTATCTATTGGTACGTTGGCAAGGCAAAGCGGATTGAAGGTGTTAAATGGGCATGAAACAGCTGCATTGCGACGTGGACGAAAGGACAATCATCAAATAAACACACAGACACACACACAAACACGAATAGTTTGTGCTGGATGCCTCCTGCTGTCTGTGTAGAGGAAAAAGCTCAAAGGACATGTACAAAATTTCCCAATTGGTAATGCAGGCGAGACACATTGATCGACTACGTTTCCATTTCCATTTTCATTCCCATTTCCATTTCCATTGCCGTTAACGGGGCAAACGGAACATATGTAAATACCAATTTACGCTCCGAAATGTCAACAACTACAATTACAACAACAACAACAATGGGAACTACTACAAGGGTCGTCGCTCTAAGGTCCCCAGGGAGCCTTCTTAACCCTTTCTCGCCTCTGCTCGGTCAGCTCTTCCTTTATTTAATTTTAATTTATTTTTTCCCATATTAATTTCCATATCGATCAATCGGAACTGACCAAACTCGCTGGGGTGCAGCTGGCCACACCCCCTATGCCCTGCTTCCGTGCTCTGCTCTGACCCAAATACGACTAATTGAGCATGACGTAATTAGTCATTTATTCACAGGGTTGTAGTTGTTCAGGTTCCGCTATTCGCATTTTAGATATTTTTGTTTTGATTTATATTTAATGGCCATGGGAAAACTATTTTCATTTATCGAAAATGCATTCAAAATTTGGTAACCACAAATTATGTTGGCAAAAACTATGTGAACCTTTTGTAATTGGCAATAAAATAGGCTAGAAACTTGATTGAATATAAATTTTACTAAGAATTCTTAGAGTTTTAATTAATAACAAAGGAATTGAATACTTGTTAAGCAATAAAGTAGATAAATAATTTAATATGTTCCTTGAAAGTGAAATATTTTAAGTGTATAAATTATTTTTTATATTTTCTATTTTTAATTAATAACTTAAAGAATTTAACTTTTATGTGGTATACCTATTTATTTTATTTTATAAACTAATTACTTAAAATCTACAACAAGTAAAGCAAATTATAATTGCGTTATGAAAGCATATTAAATTATTGCACAATTTAAATTAATTTTAGCTACAAGATGAATCAAGTACGGTTCCACCCGTACTCTGTCTACCGCACAGTACAACCTCGCTAAATGCAAAGCTGAGCCAAACGGCAGCAGCCAATTTGTCATAGCGAGAAGCAAGAGCAAATCTTTTAAACCGGAACAGAACCCACGACAGGATGAAACCAAAAAATAAAAAATGAAGGATGCAATCCAAGGAAAACCCCATTACCAAAATGAATTTATGCACATTTCAAATTGAGGAAAACAAACAACAAGTTGAACAAAGAGTGAGAGCTGCAGATACTCTGAGTATGGCCAAGATGACGTCGGATGTGGAGTTGGAGTTGATGACGTTGCTGGGAAAATCTGCAAAGATGAAACACCGCAGAAATAAAAAACTTTGCATGCAGAGTTCAAGTAGGAATTGGAGAATAGATAGGGAAGGAGGTAGAAAAAGAGGGAGAGAGAGAAAGGGAGATGAAGTTGGAACTGGAGACGGAGTTGCAGTCTCTGTTTGTTTTTGCTGCTGGCGAGAGCTGAATAACAAATTGCCAGAGAAAACTAACTAGACCAAATATTTATTTTTTAACACGTTAATCTCACAAATCCCCTCCTCAAGTGCAGCAACAACAACAACCACAACATTAAACCGCACACAGTTGTCTGTGTAAACAATATGACACCAGATACCACAGACGCACCACAACCACAATGAGTTTCGAGTTGTTCCATCATTGTCTCTACTTCTTCTACTTCTTTGTTTTTTTTTCTTCCCTGAACTTTTTCTAGAGATTTTTGTATACATCATGATGGCCAGGTCATAGTTTCAGACTGGACGCAGGAGTCTAAACAAACAGAAGTCGTAACAGTAGCCAGCGCCCCACTCGAATCGACCATAATCAGCCACAGGCCCTGACAGGCACCGTAGCTGTCACCACTTGACTTCTCCCCAGACACCCTACAGACTTATTCACCGAAATGTCACACCGTCTGACTGCACTTTTTTCCACATAAAACATAACGCAGGCGTCGCTGCCTGCCGACAAAATTGTCGCGCCCAAAGGCGATGTCACTACAAAAAACACCAAATAATGTTAATAATAAGTGACAGGACGAATTTTGAATACTCTATGTTATATATCATAGACTATTATTTATTATACATTTTACAAGCTTTATAGTTGATTGTTAATGTGGTAAGTCGTTGAATTTGAAATAAAATTAAAATAATTTTAACTTAAATTGTATTTCATTTATTGAAGTAGTAATTACTGTATCATATTTTACTGTACAGTTATTATTTTAGAAATGTTTTAATATAAATATAAAAAATTAAACCCAATTTGTAGCTTTTTTCATAAGTTCATAACAAAGTTGAACTGAACATTATTTATGATTATTATGATTACTAATATTTACTTGAGTATAAACATATAAATAACTCAAAATAATTTCTATATAAATACAATTTAAATGTATTAAGAAATATTATTATAATTAAATTTTCATTCCACAAACTTAGCTGCTAGTTCGTAGAGCAGAGTATTTAGTGAGAGTATGAATAAAATGATGACAGTAAATTCAATTTGTATGAAAAGGCAACAGAACAGCAGAAAAAATATTCTTTATTTTTTTCTGATATTTTTTTTCCTTTTTAGCCACTCGACAAACGATGCCTCTTCGAGCCTGTCCAACTCAACTGTCAGGCGACTGTGTTGAGGTTTTCTAAGTGACTGAGGGATTTTTTCCGTGCAGTGTGACTGTGTGTGAGTGTGTATCTGTGTGGTCCACTCTTGACGCGGCTCAAGTGCTCGCTGTGTTGCCCCCAAATGGCAACAACGGAAGCAACTCTATGGGTGGCCAGGTCGAGATTGTGGGTGGCAAAAAGGGCGTAATTACAAGTGGGTGTGTGAGTGTGTGTGTGTGTGTGTGCGTAACTGTGTGAGTGTTGGGCAAAGCGCGAGCTTGTTAATTATGATAACCAGACAGCTGGGTCAGGTTAACACAATAGCAAATGCACAACAGCAGCTAATTAGCTGTGGCCAACTAAAAGCCTGCTCCTAATATTGAATCGGTTGTATCCACTGATCTCCAACTGGGACTCGGACACGAGTTGCTTCATTAGCGCGCATTAGCGAAAACTAAATTTCCGCTTTCCGCTGATGATGAAGATGAAACACATGCCAAAAACAACAACAGCAACAACCGCCACTGCAACAACAACCACTACAACTGAAACAACAATAACAACCACAAAAAGTGAGCAATACAAAGCGAAAACCCATCGTAACGCCGCAGGTGATTTCTGTTTTCGGCCAACAAAACAAAATAAAACAAAACCCAAAAACAAAACACTCAGCAATATAATTAAGAGCCTCAAGTGTATTTAAATCACAAAAAATATATATGTGCATAAAACAAAAGCATAAAAAAGGAAAAAACTTGAAGTCGCGTCATAAAGGAATTAAGCTTAAGGCTCTGGGTTCAGGGATGATTCGATTGGCAGGCAGCTGTTTTTTTGTGGCCCAGACTACGCTTTTGTCTTTAAAGTCTAAACCCCATGGAGTTTCGAAAACTCACATAAATTCACTCACTTGCAATACTCAAAACTTTAAGCCCAAAAGGAAACGAATTTTGGCAAGCTGCAAAATTTTAAATGCGCTACAGAACAAGCAACAGGGACTACGGGTTGGATTGAGTTTAGTTGAAGTTTGTATATTTTATAAGTAGATAAAAAACTGGTATTTAAAAGTAAACAACACCATGGAAACCATACATAGAAAATACACTTGTTTGTTTCTACATTTTAATATTTCTTCAGCCTTTCTGCAGCTATCAAAAAGTATCTAAGAACTTTTGAAATATTTATCTCTTAAGCAAACGCATTTGGTTAAACTATTTCTAAATTCAACACAGTTATTTTGCTGAAATAAAATACTCCAAATTATATTAAGGTTAATTAAATAAATGTAAGGCAGAGCTATCAACAAAGGCTTAAACAAACGTCTCCACATAATTATTATGGCCAACTGTAGCAGATTATTTTGATGGGCTGCCAGTTTGTGCGACTTTTGCTGTAAATATCGAAAAAAAATGATAGCACACAGTTTACGCAGCGGGAATTAAAGACGAAGAATTAAAGCGGCAGGAGGAGGGTAGGGAAAGGGAGCGAAAAGAGACTCTTGTGCTGTGGGGCACACCTAACCAGAGTGGTGCCCCATGTTGTATATGAAGATACAAGTATGCGAGCAACGCACACGCGAATAACTCGCATTCACAATGTGTCCATATTTCCCCATACACACGCACACACACACACACCCCTTTTGCCCCCCTTTGGGCCCACTAAGCCTGCGTTGCGCGTTGCGTGTGATGTGCGTGAAATGCAACTAAATCATGCCGCGAAATATTTCAGGGATTTCAGAAACGCATACAAAAGAAATGAGGCAAGAGCTGAAAAGGGCAGTGGAAGAAGCAAGGAGAACGTATGGAAGAATGCTCCACACGAGACGGCAGATGGCCAAACGTACCATGGACGCTGCTTGCTGTTGTTGATAACTTAAATGCCACATTTAGATACAAAATTTCAGTAAAGGCGGCGCATAAATCAAGCGGCAAGATCACCAGAGGCTGCCACAAAGCGCACTAGCGGAAGCAGGGGGCGTTGCCGAAGACGAAGAAGAACGCTGGAGCTGGAAAGGGAATGGGAACTGGTACTGGAATTGGTGGTAATGGTAATACGATCGTTGAGAGAGAACTGATTGTAGGAAAGCAGATCCAAGAGCCAAAATGTGTCCCGTGCGTTTAATTATTGTCATTTTTTAAAACAAGTAAGTCTAGCACTAAAAGGGGGAATTGGGTGTACTGAGGGGTATTTAGAGGGAGTAGGAGAGTTGGAGAGACACCGCTACTTAGTCACAGCTCTTTATCATCATTCGTCGCCCTCGTCGACGTCATTTGACACATTTCTGACATTTTTATCATTTAAGTCACATTCAGTCTTTGTTTATTCCCCGATCTGAAGGCAAACAAAGAATCGACCCCTTATGACAGCTTTATAACACACACCTCTTTTCACTTCCTATAAAGAAGCTATAAAAATCTTTTTTATGGTTGCCCAATTCTGTATTTGTATTTTATACTTTATATTTGGTATTTGGTATTTGGTATCTCTTTTTGTGCTTTAATGAAAGTGTTGAGTTTTAGTTTTGAGTTCTTGTTCTTGCGCTTATTCCCGATTTTAATTGTTTGTTTATAGTCATCGCCTTTTTCATTTTGGGTAGAAGTATTCGTGGGGCTCGTTAAGAGGGCCCCCATGATAAATTACCAGACGGTGCAATGAACAAAACCATTCAAAATACGCCATTAAAAATTGTTGTTAAAATTCCCTCACTTTGACTCGAAATTGATTTAAGTTGCGAGCGTTGTTGAAACACGAAAATCTATTAAAAACTTGCAGTTACCTTAAACAACTCAATTAAAAAAGAGGCATCACTACGTAGCTAGGAGCACTGAGAGGGACTCTGGAGGGCTAAGAGGGGGAGGGGGGAGAGCTCTTACAATCAGCAAACATTTCAAAACATTTTCATGAGCTCTTTTTTATTGCACACAAGGATGAGCTGAAATGGGGTTTATTTTAAATGAAGGAACTGAACAAACAAATAATATTCAATAAAATTTAAGTACAGACTAACAAAAAACAGTCGTAAGTGGGAGTGGGAGGGGGAGTGGAAAGGGGAGTGGAAAGGGGAGTGGGAAGGGAAGTACGGTAGAGCCGTGGAGTGATTGAATGGATTTGAGCTTATTTTAAGAGCACTTTGTATAAGCTAAACTAAATGAATAATCAATGGAATAGAGTATTTACAGGAAAAGAGCAGATGAAAGCATGAAAACAAGTTGAATGAAATAAATCAAAAAGAAGCTTTCATTTTACAACTGAAATAAGTACATTTAAAGCAGAGCTCTATAAAATTTTATACTTATAAACTTAACAAATAGAGTAGACTATAAATAGAAATGGAAGATCCTCAAACCAACCAAGTCTAATAAACTATAATGGAACAAAAACTAATGAAATAAAATAAAACTAAAAGTAAAATACAAAAGCCGAGTCAAAAAATTATATAGAAATTATAGTAATTCCATAAAATAATTTATAAAAAATATTTACAAGTAAGAAATCGGTTCATAGAGTGTTCTTGGCTCCTTAGTTCCTTAAAAAACTTCAAGTGACTACAAAAAGTTAAATTAAAAAGGTAAGCCCAAGTTAATTGATTACAGATGCCAATCAATTCACACAACAATTTTCCTTTATGAAACTAAATGACCTCTGAGTTGTAAAAAGTCAATAGATAAACAAACAGGAAACGGAAAGCAGCGAAGTTATGTGGGTAAGAGTTAATTGATATAAGATAACAAACCAAACTAAAAGCAAGTTCTCCCATGACAAACTCCCACACTTTTTTCTTTAAACTAAAAAGTGTAACATTTATTGATTTTATTTTAGTATAATACACTGTACGTAAACTAAACTGAGCACTAAGTGTTTAGTAATAGAAATTGATAGAATGTTAGTTCTAGGAAATCTACCACCAAACTGCAAACTGAAAGCAAATTATGTGCACTTATAAATCAAATGGCCTAACAACATGGCCACTATAATTATGGGAAATTTATAAAAAATTACATAATATTTACAAGATGTTATCGAAGCTAAGTATAGGCCAGACAGACGAACGGTCAGACAGACGAACGGTCAGACAGACAGACGGACAAACGGACTTGGCCAGACAGCTGTCTACCCAGCAAATAGTATCTCTGGAGTTTAACAGAGTTAATTTGTCTATTAACCGTACGTGGGTTGCAACCTTTCTCCGAAGAGCAAAACAGTCTCTACCAGTGAAGAATTTGTAAATGAGTCTAATCAGTCAGGCAAAAGGGTAAGCCTATAATTTGGTAATTACCTGCACCAGGAGCTGCTGCCAAAAGGAGTCAACCAAAATGAAGGTAATAAGTCAAATCGAGAAAAAAATTTATTCTGGTAAAAACAACATAAAAAGAGAGGGGAAACCGAAAACGCTTGCATGCACTGCATAATTTGGAAGTATTTTGTATGATCTTGAACAAATTCCCAGCCTGCAGTCATAATTAGCAGTTCCAAATGGGCTGCCCTGCTGTTTGCAGTGTGGTTGAGTGGTTCGGTAGTTTGGCGTTTTAGTGGTTGCTTACCTTTCAGGTCAAACGGTAGCCAGTTTCCGTTCCAGTTCTGGCCATACCCAAGAGATGCAACCTTTTATGAAGACATCAACAGCTGTATGGCAATTTTGACATTTTGATTTGTGGTTTCATACCGACGATGATGAACATGTTTATGATGATGCCATGTGGTTGACTACGGATTGCAGCAGAGCAGGAAGTGTTCGCCTAAATACCACGGTCTGACCAAAGAAAAACCCAATTAAAATTAAAGAAAAATAAACGAAAACTCACACGGCCAAACAAATGCAATGAATCTTTAATAATTTTAAAATATGAAATTATTTTGATGATTAGAAGTACAAGAATACTTTTAAATACTTGAAAAACATTTTAAATATGTGCATTTAAATTAAAGTATTTAAATATAACAAAAATTGCTCACCCGCTTGGGGTATAAAGCAGCAATCATTTTGAAATATGCTGTGGACCACAATGTTCAAATGTCAGCAGCAGTTGTAACCACAGAAAACGAGAAAAATAAAATAAAATACGACAAGAGTTTTGCAATTTTGTTATTTTAGAAAACACAAATCGCAATGGGCAAAGTTCAAAGAACCTCTCGAGTGACCAGTATTTTGGCTAACAGAAACATGTGCTCCTCAATGCCCTATTTAGGCCATATTTCTGTATGGCCAGAACCTTTTTTGGCCTCCTACGCTACTGCTCTCCTCTTTAAATAGCTCACGCGCCTACGCTTTCTGGCAAAAGGGATTCACTCACGCACTTGGTAGCTTTATCTATGAAATATTTACTCCTGCCAAGGGCGAAATTTGTAAACCATTTTTAAAACACATGAAAGAGGAGACATGTCCCACTCCAGTCGTGGTTCGAGGCAGGACTGCTATGCCCACATATGCTCTTGTCGTCTATGTCAAATTACTGTTTAACTTTTATGGTGTTTTGTCGTATTTTGTCGCATTTCGCCAGCTATTTATATATACAGATTGTTGTTATATTATTTTTTCATTTTTTTTTCTGGCTTTTTTGTAGCTTTTGCAGCTTATTTCTTTGGCATTTTTCGGCTGCTCGGCTGTTCGGCATGTGACGCAAATGTGACATAAAATTTGAGGGTAGAACATCCCCCATTCTACTGGCTTTTCCCATTTTCCCCATTTTCCGCCACACAATGTGGCACTTCTCTTGACTTGAAGTCTTTGTTGTTGTAATTCTTGTTGTTGCATGTTGGGTTGCGTAATTGCTGCAATCTGTGGGAGCACGGGGCACTCTTTGGAGGTAGTAGCTGATAGCTGTAGTATTGGGGCCCTGCCACATGCCACATGTTGTCCCAACAGCTTTTAAATTGTTATTGATTGGGCCAACACAACACACAGAACTGGGCCGACAAGTGAGTGAGTGTGTGACATGTTTTCTGCTTGGGTGGGAGTCATAAGAAAAGCGAAAACAAACAAATTAATATGCACATACTTATTATACATATTGGAAATTGGGTTACCATATAATGTCTGTCTACGCAATAACAACAATGTTATGTTCGTGTCGATATCTCAGGACCTGGTTAAGATAATGTCATGAAATTTGGTTTACATGCTAATTAAAATGCGTACTTAAGGGAAATGTCATTCTGTTTAAGTATGCGCCATATTACGTTTAATAAAGCATACGATTATAATGATTTTTTTTATATCTCCGAACCCATTTGTGCTGCGTTGGTTAAATTGGTTATACACTGTAACAAGAGTGCCTAAATAGCTGTGAATTTAGTGGAACACGTTAGTGATGTATATTACTAAAGTTATTCAGCATCTTTAGTGACTAAACTGACACTATGGCTGCACTACGCCATTGCTATCATAAGACTCGTTAATTTAAAACATTATAAATAGTTAAACAGGCATTTCTGTTATCACACAGCTGCAGTGGATACACGTATTACCCATGTCATATGCACACACGTTTGTACGCCCGATGATCAGAAGAAAAATGAACTGCGAAACGAGTAGAGTGAAAAAAGGCGCCCAAAGCGGCTGTAACCGTTGCTGACCATGGTCACTGCAATGCACTTTTCTTATCTAATTGCATTTAAAGTCAATAAATTAATAAATAGCAAGCAATAAATTTAGTAAAAACAAGCCATTAATAACACTTTGGTTGACACAACAACAACAGCAGTAAAGTCGGTGACTGTGGCTGGTACGCAGGGTCAGGTCAGCCAGCCGGAGCCAATGAGTCGCCAAAAGGTTGCTGACATGCACCAGGGTAGCGAGGGGGTACGTTAAAGTTTGAAAAATTGAGCGCACAATGTTTTTGTCACCAGCAACCCAAAAATAACAAAGAAAACAAAGAAAACTAGCGGAAATTTCAAAAATTGTAAGTAAGAAAAATGAAAAGTTCGTACAATTCGTTGCACTTCGTTGAGTTGAGTCCTAACTGTAGTTCCTGTAAGACCCTGTACCTATTAGCTAGAAGTGTGGGTGATTTGTGTGATTTGGCTTAACAATACGACGCAATTAATTTTAAAACTATTTAAATCAGCGCCATCAACAATTGAAAATTTTTATTGTAAATAAAATTTGATGGCCCAACGACCCGCATGCAACATGCAACAAACGACGTGCATGGACAATCCACAACGCGAGCCACTTTCCATCAAGGCCAAACTATTTTAAAACTCAGACCAACAAATGTTTCGGGTAATTTGTTTAATTGAAAAATCGTAAAATGCCATTTTATTTTTTCTTCTCCGCTTTTTTTCCAAATTGATTTTTATGACACGCACAATTGACAATTACGGATATAACGGAAATTTACGATGCAACACATTAAAGCCTTCTATTATCGTGCTACTTGCGCCAGTGCTACCCAGTACCCATTTCCCATATAAAAATTCATTGATAAGGTTGTGGAAAGCATGTGGGAAGTTCTAGTGACTATAGCTGGCTAGAACTATAGAATTTCTAGTGACTACTGTTATAACTATTGTTTTTCCACTGAGTTCATCATAAAATTTGTAGCACAGATAGAATATATAGTAACTGACTCATAGATAATACAATTTTAGTGAATACTTTACTAATTTTGATTTATAATATTCAGTAGATTCGTACTATAACAGTATTATTAACACATGTCTAAATTTACCATCAGAGAAATTTAACTTTAACACATTCTGAGTCACTTAGTCAAACACTCAATAAATACAACTTCAACTCCTTTTACAACATTGTATATATACCCACTTGCAGGGCTACAGTTGTAAAAAAAAACAGTTAAGGCCTAAGACTAAAATCTCACTCAACGCAGCCAATTAAATCAGACGCTTCCTAGGCTTCTGTGCTAGCCCATTTCGCCCCTACTCTGAGCGGGTCAAGTCTATTAGCCCAGAGCACGTAGCACATTTGGCCAGCTAAGAAACGCCTCGCAGCTGCCAGACAGAATCTGCTTGTTCCGGACACAATGTGCGTAGGCAATCAGACTCGTCGGTGGCATATAACTTGGGAGACCACCGGGAAAACCACAAAAATGCACGCCACTCAAATTTGTATGTTGTGGTGGAGTAGCTATGTGTGTAGTAGGTGTGTTAGTGTGTGTGTCTGTGTGTGAAAATGGCAGAAATTGTAGGAAAAGTGGTGAAATGCTGGCTGGTACGTGTGCCTAGCTTGCTGACTGACATGACGACTGTCCAAATGACTGACTGACTCACTGACTGACTACCACACAAACTGATGAACTGATGGACAGATGGACTGATGGACTGACAGAGTGCGTTCCACAGACAACAAATAGTATTTGGACACGCAATGGGAAATTTATGTTAGATAATGCCTTGTTCTAGCATACCTCTCTCTAGATATGTGTGTGCTTCTCTCCCCCTGTGTGTGTGTGTGTTGCTGATCCAGAGATAAAATTTCAAATTAGTTTTGTGGCTGGTAATTAAATTTAATTTTTTTATTAGGCCAACCGCATAACTCAATGGGACAAACGAGCGAATTGACTTAAATAAAGCTACCAAATTTAAAGTCCGAATTCTGACTATAAATAAAGGCAGCTCAATTTAAATGAAGGTGTGGTTTCTAATGGAAACTATTCATGTTTTGACATAAATAAATATCTGTTTTTGAGTAAAGACATTTATGCGCTTGCATAACAGAAAATTTCCATATAAATTAACCGCAAAATAATAAATAAATATGCCAAAATTAGAGTAATTACTTACAGTATATCTAATATATATAAGTACTTGCTGAAAAGAATGTTTGTTTTAAGCTAACACCAGAAATTAATAAACAAATGCTGTAAATTTAAGAATTGTTTAAGTAAATTAAATAAACTTAATTAAATTTAATTATTTATATTTTAGTTATACAATAAGTATTCAGATAAATTATTTGAAGACTAAAATTGATTAAAAATCATCCTAAAGTTCAACAAATTCGTCAGGAGAAAATCATTGACAAATGTTTAATATAAGCTTACCCATTAAAGTTATCAAAATGTCACATTTATTCTCTACATAAACATATTTACTCGACTTTTTATATAAATAATGTTCACATTTACATAATTTAAATGCTTTCGTGGTGGCTGTTCTTGGCAGTGGAAGGCAAATGGAAGGCGTCTCAATTTGATTAGCATTTGATTCCTGAACTTTGCAGCATGGAGCTGTCAGTTGGCTTGACTTGATGACTCGTATCGACTGCTTGATGGATTGATTGATTGATTGATGACTGCGAGATGCAAAGGAATTGGCAATAGCTAAAGCCAACTGGTAGCTGGTAACTGACAGAAGCAACTCTTAAAGAGCTCTTTAAGGTCGAGTGGTTAGAGTTGTTTGCAGAAAGTTAAGTCCGGGCAAGGGCACAACCTGTTAACCCAGAAACCCCAGGATAACCCCCAGAAAACCCCGCCCAACCATCCCAAGTAAAACTGTGCAAAGTAAAAAGTTCTTTTGTATTATTGTAACTGAAAATTCTGACAGCAAGACAGAAAAAACTTGGGAGCAAGGTAAACACAAGCACGTGAAACAAACCAAGCGGATAAAACAATATCGGAAAAATACCAAAAAAACGAAACCCCAAAAAAAAGTAAAGGAAAAGAAAAGCTCAGCTGGGTCACAGGCCAAAGGCAGCCTAATAAAGTCGCTAACAAATTGGAGCACATACATATCGGAGAGAAAAGACATAATCCTAAAGGTTTTCCATGCCCTGACTTTGCTTATGATAAAGTGCGAAAAATTCCTGAGGTCTACGGTCTCGTGTCTCGTGTCTCCTTGAGGAAAACGCTGTCGGGTAATTGAAATAAGCGTGGAAATTTATAAGGCTCAAAAGTTGGTGGAAAAAAAGCTTTTCCTCCCGCTCTACTCCACCGCTGTCCCGAATATGTATGCCTGTCTATTAATTATGATTTCGGGTCTGGAGAGGAGTCAGTTTCACCTCCCTACTCTCCTGCAAGACGCAGCTACCAACTGTGCGCCCACCTGTGCTCTGTGGAGACCTGTATAATAAATTCAATTTAAATGAAGCGTTAAATTCAATCAGGTCGTGGTCGAGCTCACCGTTCAGGTTTTAAGATACATTTTCAGCTTTGTGGTTTTAGTTTTGAAGTTTCAGTTTGAGTTTGAGGCTACTGCGGCTGCGTCTGTGGCTTCTTAGGTGGTAAATTGTTTGGGACCAGTGAACAGAGCCCTCTCGACAGATTCTGCGAAATTAGAGGGCAATGCAAGAACAATAAAGAAGTCAATTTATATAAATTTTCCAACTCCCCGGGTTTGGTTTTTGGGTTTGAGGCCCTTTTCCATGGCTCGCACTGCGGTCTGTGGCTCAAATGCAATTTAAGAGCTGTCTCACTCTCCTCTCTCTCCCTCTGTCCCTGTCTCCTTCTCCTTCTCCGTCTCTGGCTCTGTTTCTACCATTTTTCTTTAAGTCACTCACCGAGTGTGCTCTCGAGTGGCTTTTCTTTACAGTTTTCCTTTCGCTGCTTGTTTGCCTTTTGTGTAATATAATTTCAAATTAGGTAGCATATGTTTTTGCGGTCGAGAGACCGCTCCGGGACAGTATTCAATCAAAATGATGTTATTTTAATTTCGAAACGGATTTGCGTTGAGAATTTTTAATAAATTGTTTTTTATGGGCTCCCTCCCAAGGCATGAACTAACCCTCCACAAACAATTGCCTGCGGTTTACAACTCTCCGCTCTCCTCTCTTTTCTCCTGTCTCCTCTGTTTCTACGCTCTGCTCTGTAATGTCCTTTGCTCTAATTTTATTGATGGTGTTTCATGTGCAGTGAATAGTGCGGACATTTGTAAACTGTAATTGCAGTTGGGTTCCGCACAAAGTACTCGGTACTCGGTACTCGGTGCTCGGTGCCCTGTACTCCACTTTGAACAAGACGCCGATGTAGTTCCCTATATAAATGCATATGTTTTGCAGGCTTCACTAACTTTGGTCCAAAAGGAAACGAAGCAGTCGACAGCTGTCCTCCTAGAGAGTTACGAGTTGGTATTTCAAATGTGAAAATTGTGTTGAAAGCATGTTGTGAAGACTTGCCTCTGGGATTAGATTAATTGAACCAGTGCCCAACTGAAAACATGGCCAGAAATTAACTTAAGATAAATGTTCTCTGACTTGCTCCAGAAAGAGTTGCACAACAAGAGTAATTATGCTCAAGAAAGGCATTGGGAGTAAGCAATTGACGTTTATTAAAAAGTGACTACAACTAGCGCATAGAAACCATCAGATACATAGATACAAACTAAATATACTTGGGCTAAAGGAGGCTTAAATTAAATTACTAGACCCCAGACTAAAACTAATATTGACTGCATTTCCACAGTTAATCCCGCAACCTTTTCCCTGACTTATTCCCTCTAGCAAACTGTATGCAAAATACACCCGAAAAAATTGAATCCACACTTAGGATCTGCATAACGCAGAGCTTTCGTTTAAAATGTAAAGCAATCTAATGGCCACAAAAGCATAAGCTTCAATTTGATAAACCCAAATCCCACAAAGGAGTCTCAGTCAACAGCGGTACCCGCAAAAGTGCTTCCCGCAGGCGCTGTCTGGAGCAATACGCCGTCACGCCCTACTCCCGCCTTTTGCTCCTAGAAATGGGAATTCAAAAAGGTGGCCCTAAGTAAATAAATGAATACACACACAATTACACACACATGTGTGTGTGAGTGGCTGTGTGTGTGTGTAGCTAACCATATGTTGTTTGCGCAGCGCAGCATTGATTTGAAAATTGCGAAACACTTTCCTGCTGCGGTTTGTTGACTTAGTCCTCCTCCACCACTCCCTCCAGCAGCCCACTTTCCCCTTTGGTGGGGAGTAGGGAGACGTAACTATTTAGAAAATTGAGACACCTACGGCTGGAAGGAACCGTCAAGTCTATTAGAACGCTGTGTTTAGAAGCTGTAAAACAAAATATTTACACGCGTCTCAACATAAAAGGCGACACGGCACGCAAAGCCAGCAGCTGGGACCCAATCGACGTAGGAGCAGGAGTGGGGGAGCAAAGCAGAACCTGCCCACTAAAGCCAAAAAGGCTCCCAGCGAAACACTTGCCGCAAAACAACAGCGAGGACAGAGAGAGCGAAAGAGAGCGAGGGAGAAGAGAGCGAAGAGAGCTCACCATTTTAGCCACGAATGCTAAACATTAAACTGACAGGCGGGCCATGTCCTGGCTACAGGATACTTGTGCTCCTTCCTGTTGGCAACGTCACGTCTGCTCGACGCTTTTAGTCTAAATAAAGGCATTTAAAAGATTTAGAGCAAATGAACCTAACCTCAAGCATTTGCTGTCTGCCATTGCTCGTCAGGCTTAATGGGCGGTGGGTGGTGGGTGGTGTAGGCGTGGCTTGGCGCGTCGCATAAAAACAAAAGACACGCATGTTCTTGTCTGTGTCTGTGTGACACTTTTATGGCAAATTTAAGACACGCAACTTCTTCTGCTTAGCCGTATTTTTCTTAGCCGTTTTTCTAAGTTGCTTCTATACTTTTTTTTTTTTGCTTTGGGTAATTTGTCAGTCGTCGCTTTAATTTCTTTGACTTCCCGACAGTTTGTTGTGTGTGTGCATGTCCTGTGTGTGTCCTGTTGCTCCTGTTTGCCCTCAAATAAAATTCTGTTGTGCATTTCATTGGCCGCGTGCATGTAATTGCCTAATTTTTTATTTCTCCTTCTTGATTTCATTTTTATTCTGATCTTTATTTTATTTTGTTTTTATTTTCTCCTCTTTCGCCCTTTTTCCGACGCACTTTTATTGGCTTGATTTTTTCCGCAGATTTGCTGTTAATTTTTTGCGCTTGATTTTTATCTCTTTCGCTGTGGAAGTTAATTAAGTTATTAAGAGTCCTTTGAGTCCCCAAAAAGCTGTTTATTATTATTATTATATGTGTTCTCTTCTGCTTTTATGGCTGCCACACCAGCACCTAGATCAAGTCCGGAGATATTAAAGCTCTCCCTGTAGGGAACTCGCTTATTGCAGCTTTTTAGCTAATTAAATTTGCGTCTCTTAAGGTCGATTATCATCGCAGATATGGCCATAAATTATATACAGCATTGTGTTTTAGTTTTTGCAATTTTTTATTGAAAGTTAATTAGGCTAATAGTTAATTTGTTTAAATTCAAACATTTTATTAAAAAGATGGTGATTAAATTAGTCGATTATGTTTTACAGCTTTTAGAACATTAATAAGTTAAAGGCTTTAATTAAATCATACATAAACTTACTTACAACCTTTCTAAGCATAGGTTTTATTATTATTTTCAACAGTTTTAACTTAATCAGTTGCCTAAATCAATTAAATATATGATTTACGAAATTAATATATTATCATATATAATATAAACTTATTGACAAAATTGCGTTTCCCAAAATAAATTAAATTATTACAAGCTTTACTTTAGTTTAACATGTTTAAGAGTTCCCATTTTTGACCGCGATATCATTATAAATTTATGCAATTGAATCGCTCTATTTCAAGTGGTTGCCAAAAAGTTTTTAACTTGAATGGTTTGGTTCATTTGTTTAGCTGCTTTGTAAGCCAAGACTTAGACTAGTTTTCCTATTATGGCGCAACGCCTACACACAACTTATTCTTAGCCACAACTTGTAATGCAAATGAACATTAGCAATTCCAGAGCTCCATTTCTAGACAATGGTATTACATTAAAAGAGAGTGGAAGAGAGAGGGGAAGCGAGAGAGAGTGCTCTATCTATTGTTATGCATAAAACTCTCCAGACTTTATGCATAATTCAAAATGTTCGTCAAGTTGTCATAAACTGTAAAAGCAACAAAGAAACTGAGCTTAAATTAGGAGATGGCTGAAAATAAAAAATTTACTTGCCAAGAAAGGAAAATTCTTGAAGGACTGTAATGAAATGCAGGAAACTAAGCGAGCCCGGTTAGTTAACTGGCCAACTGACAGAGTGACTAACCGGCTAAACGACTGACTGATTGACAGAGTGACAAACTGACAGACAGAGTGAGAGACTGACTGCCTGACAGTGGCACTCAGTTGCTCATTCTACTTTCAACTTATTGCAAATGTAAATATTTTGTTTTAATTTCCGAAATGATAAAAACAACTTTTCATGCGGGTTTTCTGCGAAAGTGATGGCAAGGGGAGTGCACACCCCTCCCGCAATGAGATAGTTTCAGTTTGTTAGGAAAATTGTTGAAAAATGTGACGGTAACATGAGAAAACTCCGCAAACGCAGTGATACGAGCACAAAATTATGAAAACTAATTATAGGGGTGCATCCCATTCCAAGGCTCGTACTTGGAGTTTGAATTTTGGGTTGCAGTTGGAGGGTTAACTGAGGTGCACACTCTACTATCGAGCTGTAGTCACTATCTCTGTCCTCCTGGCACGCAAACGTTCAGCATAATTAACCACTTATGTTTAAACAAATTTTAAGTGCTGCCCCAGTCCAAAGGCGGTGACGGAGACGGAGACGAATCCGGAACCAACGTGGGAATAATCAGAGAAACAACAATAATGTCAAACTAAGTAGCCAAATCAACGAATATTTAATACCCTAAGTGATGCGCTTACTTTAACAGACAAGTTACTCAAGTGTTGAGCATTTGATGTTACAAGCTGATAAATACTTTAGTGGGCCACACTTTGATTTATAATTTATTTAAATTATTTATTCCAATGGATATATTAAGAGCCTTTGAATGAGTTTCGAAACACAGCTTCATTATGAGTAGAATAAATTTACAGACTAAAACAGCACTTAAAACGCACTATACAAAATTTTAGTCCTTGAGTAAACTTGAATGTGCTGCACAATCGAGATGATGTGGATTTATTGTTTAATCTAGTTAGTTATGAATTAAATGAACGTATAGACTAAACAAGTATTAAAATACACTATAGAAGACTTAAAATGGTAAGCAATGTTTTCTTTTCTAATTAAAATATTTAAGGCAGTTATTCTGTGAGCACTTAAGCACTAAAACTAGGTTAAATAAACAGGCAGACTTATTGAGTTTCAGTTGAAAATGGAGAAAACAATTTAATGCAATTCTGTGTACTTTACTTTACAATCATTTCAAACAAAACTAGAAGAAACTACACTGCTTAAAACATAATTTGAAAACAACACCTTTCCTTACTCTAATCTAAGTCTACTCTAAATCTACTCAATCAGCTGACAGTCATACCCTCTACTGGCAGGGTATTATAAGCTGGCTGTCTGGCTCGGTCAGAACGCCAGGACACACACTGCAGCAATGCGGCGAAGTTTAAGTGAAAAACTTTTTGTTTTTGCCGCAAAAGTTTTGCAGCATAGCAGCAGCAAATTGCAGCGGTTGCCATTACAGCAACTGGGAAAATCACAGCGAAGCAGTGAAGAAAAATGGTTGGAAAGGGGTGGGTGGGAGGGTACAAGGAAATGTAGTAGGAAACGGAACCAAGGAATGTTAACCAAAAACAAACAGCAAACAACGCAATGACATTGATTTTTACGTGCAATCTCAAGACTCTCAATTCCTCGACTCGGAAACAGGATCAGGCCACAAAATGGAACAACTCAAGTAATCATTAACACGCATCGTTTGGTGAGGCCCAAATGGGCGAGAGTAGGCAACAGGCCACGCCTTTCACCTAGTGGGCGAAGGCAAGTTAAGCAGCTTAGCGGAATTGCATGCAAACGGAAGCACATTGTAGCTGCAGGACCTTAAAAGGACATTACACTCAGGACACATCAGCAGCAGCAGCGTTAGCGAGTCAAAAACTACAACTACAATGTACTCAGGACACGCAGACATTTCAACATTCATTCGGTGGAATACCCAAAGACTTGAATCCTTGAAGACTTGGGAACGTGGAGACTTGTATATAGTTGAATATAGTTGGATAGTTGCAATTAAAACCAAAGTACTTTTGCCATTTTTAAAATAGTTTCCTTTTTGGCAAAGTCCTATGAATCTACAGAGCCAGGCTTGCTCCTCCTTCTATCTCTCTCTGTCTTCCTGCTTTTTTCTTCCGCTTTTACTTCCTACCATTTCCTACGATTGTCTGACTAAACAGACAAAGGCAAGTGGCAGAAATGTAGCAATTACTTTAATTATTGGCGGCAGGAAATGGGTTGACAGACAGAGCAGAAAAGAAAGGCCGGAGGAGCAGGCACAAGCAGACAAAGCGAGGGTTGCACGAAGAGTTCTTAGAACAAAAGACATAAAGATCTGACAAAGTTCGAGCTGTCAAGTTGCTCGATTCGATTTCTGTGTCTCAATGGAACTCTTCTTACGCACCTCGCTTTCTGATACTTGAAATTTCTTGCAATTTGCACGTTTCGTTTTTGCAAACCCCACGCCCTTTCAATTATATCGCCAAGAAGCCGAAAGTAAGGCATAGTGAGGGAAGTAAGGAGTTAGAAAGAGTAAGAAATAGAAGGGCAGAGAGAGATAGTAAGAGAGGAATGGGCAAATCTGGCAATCAGAGTTGCAAGCACTACAAAAGTTTCGTTTACTTGATTTTTTGTCTGGCATTGCATACTTTTTGGCGCCTTGACGCTGATTTTCGCGTTTGTTCTGATTTCCACGAGTCGACTTTTTGCACAGCTGATGTTAGCGTCACGTAAAAAATTAGTGACCACCCGCTGTTTGTTTTTCGCCCTTCCGCCTCCCCTGCCATACCCCTCCCAATCCCTACTCTATACATTCATCAGTTCGCTCCGTTTGCCACCCAAGGTGCGTTTTTTTGGCACGCCCTGAAATGGAATTCCTTTCATTAGATCCCAGTTCGAT
Source organism: Drosophila nigrodunni (assembly GCA_020829145.1). NCBI lineage: Eukaryota > Metazoa > Arthropoda > Insecta > Diptera > Drosophilidae > Drosophila > Drosophila nigrodunni. The sequence goes on from JACVCZ010000003.1 coordinate 11,647,190, forward strand.
TCCACGTTAAATTGTTTGCACACGTTCTATGCAAACTTTAAGCATGATAAATGAATGAACACGGAATGCTGTTTATCAGTAGTTTTTTTGTTGTTGTTGTTGGGCAATTAACTTTTGCCTTTTCAATTTAATTTTTTTATTGAAATGCATTTTCAACCACCGTAGCCAACTCAGCTATAACTCTCTCCCTGTACCCAATAATTACATAAATAAAACCATCGCGCTAGGTAGGTAGGAACCCGCATCCCAACTGACATCCCTACAAAAAAAACACTGGATACAGTAGCTGCATTTTTTGTTGACAGCTTTCACAATGGACAAAAAACGAGAGAGAGAGAAAAAATTGAGTCATAATCGATGGATGGATATATATAGAAAATATGACAAAGACTAGAGGAAACTAACGCATATTATGGGTATTATTTGAGTAGCTCAACATAGCGCTGACAGCCACCGGCATGAATTGTCAATCAAAATCCTAATTCTTTATAATTTCTATGCCCCCGATCAGTCAGAAAAGAAAAATCAAAGTCCAGAGTAAACCCAATCAACGTCCGTCTCCAACTGCAACTTTTGACGTTTGCATTGTTCTGGGAGACGGAAAAGGAGAGGAGTAGAAGAAGCAGAAGAAGCCAATTTGTCGGGATTTCGGGTAGCAGATAAGCGGCTTAACTTGGTTTATAAATGGAAATTGCAGTCAAGACGCGTTTCTGTTTATATAAGATGATGACGTTGTCGACTTGATGATGACGTTGCATGCAAGCGATTTCAAAAATCAGATTAATAACTTCGATTGCATTCTACACTGAAAGACTTGGAGTACAACAGGAATAGGGAGAGAGGGAGAGAGAGAGAGGGAAAACGTTTGCTGTACTCCAACTGATAATTGGCTCACGTTCCAGGTAAATACTCAACGCATATGCTTTCAGCTTGGGGATTTGAGATACACCTCCATATGTTAGTGTGTGTGTGTGTGTGTGTGTGGGTAGGAGTGTCTGTAGATTTTAATTAAAAATGTTCAGTGCGCTTTTGCTATTTGATTTTAACAAAAGCAAATGCGCAAATACAGTTTATAGTGTTACCATCAAATTGAATTTCCTTTAGTCGAGCAGAGGAAAAGCAGCTGAAAATCATGCGGAAAAGCTGTGAATCGCAGCACGTAGCAAAATGATGCCAAGAAAATGTCTATGATAAGTTTGGTAAATGTTTTACTTGAAAGTGGAAAACTTTGGAAATTCTTTTGGATTTAAATTAGTTTTAAAAATAAATTTTGAAAAACTTAATGCAGGCAAAAAGGTTTCTTTAATTACTTATCATTTTGTTTTGCCTTGTAACCAATGACAGCTTTTAATTTAGAGCAATTTAACTAATTAAACATTATCTAAACTAATCCACTTTGGCCATCCATTAATCAGCAGAGACATTGGAAAATAAACAGAAACGCTGTCCACTTCATTTAAACAAAATTAAAGTTTTATCACCAACTTGGGACTAAAGAGACTGACAGACAGACAGACACACGCCAATCAATGGACACCAGCATCACGATACGAGCCTAGCACACTGAAAAGCCCAATGAGCAGCAGCAGAAACAGGGGAATAAAATGAAGAAATTAGCCGCAAATAGAAAACAAATTAGGAAAGGGTCCAGTCTGGTCCAGTTTGGTATAGTCTGGACCCTCGGAGCAGATGAGTGCCATAAAGGGCAGACAAATGCAGACACTGTTCGACCGTGAAATCAAAATCAAAGTGATGGTCAGTTTATGGTGGTTGGGGTACAGTACACTCTCCCTCTGGTGGCTACAGTGGTTACAGCCCGCACACATCAGGAGACTGATAAGACTAAGCTAACTCGATTTCCAATACAGCTGCCATAAAAACTGACCACAGTTCGTGTCACGCAGGAAATAAAGAAAATTTGCTGCTTGATTGCTGGAATTCCAACCAAAAAGAGGAGGAGAAGATGAAGAGGAAAAACATGTCCAACAACTGTCGATTGTCAATCATGATGATTTCTTTCGAGCTATCATTTAACTATCGTGATATGTACACATATATGAAGTATATACAGAAATCGAATGTACTCGATAATGAAATGTTCATGTGTCCTCTAGTTTTTATTTTATTTACTTTATTTTGTGTGCAACTTTTGCCGAGGAAGGCAAAAATCAAATGTGCTTAGCTGATTGCTTGGGGACCTGGGTGTATATTTGGGTGTGTTGGTGTGTTTGGGTGTATTTGGTTGTGTGGCAATGACTATGACAAATTTTATGCTGATGCTGCATGTAATTTCATTGATTAACTTTCTATGCTGATATTCTGCATAATTTTGTGTGCGACAAGTTGTCAAAAATTGGGTTAGGCATGCTCTGAATGTCCTGGGAGATGGATAGAAAATAATCAGAATTTAAGAGGCCAAAACTAAAGCTTAAAGAGTTGAAACTTAACTTAGCTTTTAGTGGAATAATAAAGGCATTTACCACTTATTTAACTTGATGTACCCCGAAATATACCCCTAATTGTGACATAAAAATAAATCACAACCGATAATACAAAGAAAAACATTTCTTTCTTGACTAATCAAGACATTGATTCGATTAGTTGCATAAAAGAAAAATTGGGAAATACTTATTCAAACGATAAACTTTATGAAGCCTGATTAATGCGAGGCCAAACAAAAGAAATGTCATAATAAATCTCCATCAAATAATGCCTTTGGAAAAATATATTTATGACAAATTATGAGCCAAAGTCGTAGCCATAATAAATCATCAAATCAAATGTGAAACGCGGTCTAAGCCCATGAGAAATTTCGCTTGACAGCAATTAGAAATCATTTAATTGCAGCAACAAAGTCATAAAAATAAATTTAATGAAATTAGCCATAAGTAGAAAGAGACAGAGGTAGACGGGGAGAGTGAAAGAGATGGGTATAAAGAGGCTCTGAACATTTACGCAACAGTTCATCAATAATAATCATCATCGAGTTTGATGTTTAGTGAAATTTACATGATTTGGTCATAAATCAATTGGGAAATTCCATAGAATGGTATAGGGGTAGAGCCCATTAATTGGACCGTCAATTTGAATTTGATTTTGAAAGAGAAACTTAAAGCCACTAGATATGTACTGTAATGCTAACAGCAGTCAAAAATCAATAGGGAACAGAAGTTACGAAAGTATCAGAATGCAATTTGCTAAACCAACACCTTGTGCCGCCTAACCTTCACCCCATTCCCCTCTCCCTGCCTTCCCCTATCTCTCTCTCTGGCACTTTTCAACAAAATTTCGTTTTGGGATTTTTGGCAAGAGCCATATTTCATTCGCTGCCAGTCAAATCGGACAAGCTAACAGACAGATGGACAAACAGTCGAAACTCTGGGCATAACTGGGGAATAAGTTCAAATAAAAATAACAAAAGATAAAAAACGCACTGTCCCAGGCCCCCACAAAATACTGAAGTGCTGGGTATGGAGTACGGCAAACCGAGTGCGGCAAACGGAGTGCGGCAAAACCCTATCTCATCCATCCAAAAGTAATTTAACTCCACTTCAGAACTCCAACCAGACTCCAAAATACGTGTGGCAGACAACGGCATCGGCTTGGCTTCTGTCACTGATTTTCCGCTTCATATTTATACATATATATATAGTATATATATGTAAAATATATAAGCGCAGATATGCATGCCTTCTGAAAGGGCGTGAGGGGTAGATAGCGGTACCGACAGTAGCCGAGAAAAATTGTGTTTATTTTTGTATATATTATATATAAAGGCAGCCAGGGACAGATTTTCGTTGAATGCTCCACATGTATGTAAATTTATTTATTTTTCATCTTTTCCTACAGTTTTTCTTCTGCTGCTGGGAATTTTCCCTTTTTTTTTTGGGTGGGTGGGGGTGTGGGTTGGACTGTGTCTGGCTCATGTTATCGGCGGGCGGGATTTGTAGTTGACGTGAAAATTGTCAAAGGGCGCTTAAAGTCTTTGGCTCGACTTTTTCCTTCTCTACCCCTCTCTCTCCCTCTCGCTCTTTGTCTGCCTCTCCTTGTTTTGCCTTGTTCAAATTAAAGAAAATATTATTTTTAGGCCTGACAGCCCAAAAGGATTGAAGTTGGGATTTGCTCTACATGGCACCTCAAACATGGAACATGGAGGGATTGACGCTGGATTTGACATGCTAATGGTTTGTTTTTGGAGGGTGCCACGGTAAATGCACTGAAAAATGTCCGAGAGAATCTTGTATATGCTTCCATTATGGAGTGTTAGGTTCTCACGCCTTGACAGATGACTTAAGTGAGCGAAAGGGGCTGTCGACTAAGGCGTGGTTGGGAGGGGGGCTGTCAGGCAACCGAAGCGTGGAAAATGATTGTTTAAAATGTCTTTAGGGAATTTCGCAGCGACAAATGGTGATAAATTCGAATACAACAACGAAGGAGTTACCTAAGACAATATATCTTTATTAAGTAAGATATTTACGGAAGAATTTACCTTATGTAAATTAAATATTTGGATTTGTTCAGAGTGTTTAAGAATTTAAAAGACGGCTCTTAAATATTTGATTGAATTTAAATAATGTTCAGCCATAATATAATATTAAAATCTATAAAAATAGTATTAAAGCTAAGTTAGGTTTAAAGATTACATGTGTAAAAGTTTAGTTTTACTACGGTAACCAAATGTTTTCAAAGTTATTACGTTTTTCCTTATCGCATTACCAAATTTTACAGAGATCTCATAAGTGATTGCTGAGTTATGAATAGGTTAACACTTCCTCCTCTGTGTGTCGAGTCCTGAGCCCTTTGGGCTGTGTGTTGTATTTCTCGAGCAAACACACACATTTCACTGATTTCAGTGTCTTGCTTTTATGAGTACTTTCAGCATTCCACACGTCCCATTGAAAACACGCACTTGTTTTATCGTTCATTCTACCTCGTATCACATACCTCTCTCCCATAACAATGGAGCAGTCGAAAGTGGAAAGTGGCAATGCAAAATAAAGAGAGCGTAGACAGCGAAGAGAGCGAAGAGAGCGAAGTGTGTGAAGAGTGCGAGGAGGGCGAGGTGAGCGTAGACTGCAAAAAGTATGAAGAGCTGGAAGTGTGTGAGGAGTGCGGGGAGTGCCAAAGTCCGAAGAGTCGCGAAGCCAACACATTTCGGTGATTTACATTGATAAAGTTAATGGAATGGAATGCGTGTGCACTTGCTGACTCTACTTCAATTCCGATTCTCGAATTCCGACTGAGAAAGAGTAAGGCTGAGAATAAATGTATGTGTGTGTGTGTGTGTGTGTTCAGAAATTTGCATTTCTTGGCAACGTCACACGCCAAGCGGAAGTTGTATACAAAGAGTTGCACTTAAAAGCTGCCCAGTAATGTTACCATTCATGTCCAGAGTACCAGAAGCCAGAATTGGAGCTGAAACTGGAGCTGGAGTTTTTTACATGCACACATGCAATTTTTATAGCTTGTAAACCACTTTGGGTCCCCCACTCCCCCATTAACCGATACGTAAAGAAGTGTTATACATATAAATATTTTATTTTCTAGTAGGACTTGTTATGTTTTTTTATATTTTTTCGGCATACTCTGAAGCGGAAATGAAATGCGCCTAATCTAACAAATTTTCGTGCTAATTTGGGTCAAATGCGGATTTGCATAAATTTGCCGGTTACCGTTTGCTCGCTGATGGTGTTGCCACCTTATCAAAGTCCATTAGACCGGCACCACTCGACTCAATTTGTTGTTGCCTTTGTTGTTGTTAAGTGCCAGTCAGCGCTATGAGAAAAAAAAACCAAAAATTTATTATTTTCTCGGCATTTAAGTCATACTGACACATGACAAATTCCACATGAACCTACACCTCCGCCATCCTGGCTCTGCACCACGTCGCCTCTCCCACAACGCCTCTTCCTCCACCTCGTTACCCTCCACATGCGTTGGAGGCCGTTGACGAAAGTCATTAGCCTAAACTCCCACCGCTTGTGCCAAAAGCTCTTCTGGAATGGGATCGCCAAATGGAATTTTGTCATAAATGTTCTTGTTGTTCCCACTGTTGTTGTTGTTGTTGTTGTTTTTGCTACCTCTGGTACTAGTGACATATTTTCGTGCAAAATTTCACGCTCATGCATATTTAAATCGGCCCAGAAACGTGTGAAAAAGTCAATGGAACGACTGCAAAAATATTCTGTAAATTTCAAGTAGATTAAAGAAATATTTATAGCTGCAAATTCCTATACAATTACCACAAAATCAGCTTAATTAATGCTGTGCATTACTTTACATTTCCTTACAATTACTTTAAGTAGTTATAGGTAATTAAAGACTGTAAACACACGTAATTAAACACTATTTTAATTTTTATTGATAGCCTTATTTTCTACATTCCTTTTAAAGAATTTCTCAAACAAAAACTGTTTCTTTAACCACCTAATATTTTAAAAATTAGTCTGGCATACCCAAAGTGTGAACTCAGAACAACAAAAAGGCTATCAGTATTGGCACGCTGTCGTTTCTGCTATCAGCAGAGCTTTGCCATAAAATGCGCTTACCAAATAAGACCCCACATTAAAAATTACCCTAGGATAGCAAACACGAAGAGCTCTAACAGCTGATACCGCTTATGAATCGGGTCTGCCCATACACTATATGTATTTTTGCATTTCTGCAGCTGTCCAGAGTGCACATCAATCAAATGTCGTGGAGCATTTAAAGCAAGCAAGAATATTTACCCAGGTTATTATTGGACTCGAAATATAATTTCTTTTATTTTTTCCTCTTTTTAGGGCGTGTTCCTACCAGGACCGTTCCCATTACCGTCTCCTTGCCCCTTTTGCTGGAGTTCCTGAGGCTCCAGAGGTGGTGATATTGTAAGTGCAGAGTTGCGTGCCAGACAGCCAGAGCACACGCCTTGTTCTCGCAACAGCCAACGACTCGCATCAAAAGGTGTAAAAAGGGGCGTGGCCACTGGCACGAGCCCAAAACGTTGACGCCGTGGGGCGTCCAGTCGGCAATTTGCTTTAAATTGTTGCCATTTGTTCCACATGCCACTCAGAAACAGCTCCAATGTTGCATAATAATTCTTTTGTTTAAACTGTACAAATTATAAAAATTGCTATGCGACAATTTGGTATATGAGGTTGAGTTCAGATTTGCCGACTGGATTAAAAGTACTGCTTAGTGCTGAAATGTCTGTCAATTGTCCGACAAATTGGTAGTTTACTTAAGTCAATGTAGAAGTTATTGAGGGAGTTTTAGTTGGAAGAGCTGTAATCGAAAGACCAATTGTAAGAAACCCCATTCTGGAGTAAACTTATACCACATAAACAACATTATTCCAAACCCATTGGCATGAATGTCTAGGATGCATCAGATAGAGCTATATTATACCTGAATTTATGTTTAAGACACCTTCTATTCTTTATAAGTACAGGGTTTAAAAGCCCATTTCTTACTTCAGTGCATTAAAATTACCAAGCAACAAAAATTGATGAATAACATTAACATAACATGTACTTCAGAAAACTGTTAAACTGTTAACTTGAACTTTACGTAAATTCAAACTGTTAAATCAATGCGTAATTTTCCCCGATTATAACGGTTAAGTGACTATAAATAATGTAACTGTAAAATTATCTACTCCATTTAATTCCCTATGCTTTAAGAGATAACATTCAACAGTTTGAGATAAATCTGCGCTCAGCTGAAATGCAGGAAGTGTTCAGCATTTTAACAGCATCAGTTGAATGCACCCATTTACACGGATGTTAACCCCGACTGGCCTCAACCAGGATTGGCTTTCGTTGCTGATTTCTGGCTGCCATTTTGGTTGTGACCTACTGGCAGAGGGCTCAAATGCAATTTTCCTGCTCAATTTTTTATGGTGCACATTAAACGTCTTTTTACATTTCAATTTCCAGAGGCAAAAAGCAAAGCTACATTCCTCTCAGCGCAATAAGCATATAAAAATTAATATTTTACAAGTAGCCCCCGAAAAAAAAATAGTGGTAAGAATTTTGTAGCGGCATTGTTATGTAAGGAAACCAGGGAGCAGTAACGGGTAACAGGTAACGCTAAAGGTGCAACAGGAACAGCTGAAACTCGTGGAGTTAAAGCAGCACTCAGTGCAAATCCAAAATGTGTGCTGAAAAATGCATGAGAGTTCAGGTTGCTGGGGAAACTAGGTGATAGCAGTTTCCACATGAGAAGTGGATTTCCAGTTATGTTATAAATTACAGGAGCTACTTGCCAGCCGACAGGTACTGGCGCCAGGGGCGATGAGAGCCCACCCATGGGCTATACCCAATGATTTTTGCAATTGTCCCAACCGCAGAACTGAAAATTACTTTTTGCCCATGAGTTCAACCATAAAACAAATCAAAAGAAAAACAAAAACAAAAACCAACAAAGAGCATCAAAAATCACATAAAATTGAGCAAAGAGAAAAGAAAAGTTCTCACGCATCGCGTATAGATTTATATGCACGTAGTACACCTGTGGTTAGACTCACGTCCATGGATCTAACAATGGGTTTGGGTTTGGGTATTGGAATGGGGGAAAATGCCCCTAAAACGTGGGCCACAGCCTCACTCTTAGCATCATCGAGAGACAACAATGGGCCAAAACAACAACAGACTCTCAGACGTCTCGCGGTGCAGGCATCAGGTGAGCACAAAGACCAGAAGAGCCCAAACAACAGATGACAACAGAAACTATAATAGGTAACAAGGAAACCAAGAAAAAAAAGAAAATAGTGTAAGAAAGAAAAATATAATTTCTTGTTTTCCATTTCCATTTGGAATTCTATTCTATTCTATTGTTGCTTTTGTTTGTTGTTTCTGCTTAAAAATGGGTTTGACATTGTCTATAAAGCAAAGTGTTGGGCCAGACCACAGACCCCAACCATAAACCCAAGTCTATTCGAAACTATCGCGTTAAACGCACGTTGATCTTTTGTCAGTATCGTGTTATAAAATTGATTACACACAAACAAAAAAAAGAAATCATCAAAATTTATTATATGATTCCATTGAATAGCAAAGCAGTTTAAAAACAAAACTTTAGTCAAATCAATTTTCAATTAATTTAATATCTCCTATTTAAATGTTGCTTTAAATGAAAGTAATTTCAGCAGTTTTGTAATCTAAACTATGCCATTAAGTTTTCAAACTCTTGAGAAAGACATTTGCTAAACTGCATTTCACAACTGTTTCAATATCGTAACGCCCACGTACCGCCCTCTTGGCACCCTTTGTAACAACAATAACACCTCTGTTTGCACAAAATGTGCAATTTTTGAGCATATATTCAGGCGTTCGCTACTTTTCAGAGCAATTAATCGACAATTTTACAGAGCGGAAGGTCGGACGGACGGAGGCAAGTACAGTAAGTCGGGGTAGGAACATGGACATTGGCAGGTTGTTAACTCTGACAACACATTTGGACAAATCCGTATTTTGGGCTAAAGGACAACAGCAAACAACTTGCCGTACAAGTCCCAAAAGGCTCAACATGAAAAACACATGCCAGGAAAAATGGAAAATCAGGTCAGTTCCAACAGGGACACGCCGGATTCGGGGACTGGCACTGGCACTGGCACTTTTACTGTTACTGGTTCTAGTTCAGGTTCAGGATCAGATTTAGGTCCTAGGCTCAATGCAGTTGTAATCGTTACAAAATTCGAACATATTTGACAGAGCGCAAAAGTAAACAGTAAATTGACAAGGACAGAGAAGAGGGTTGATTTTCAGGGGAGGACGGGGAGGATGTGCCGTGAGCGGAGTAACAAGGGGAGTTGCTGTCAACAGGCGGCTAGTGAGAAATGAGCACAGCCAACGACAAACACATCCAACAGCTTGTTGAGCGATAAAGCAATTAGAAGCAAAATGGGATTTTGCATTTGAATTGCTGCTACAATGATGTGCAGAGAGCACTACGGCTGAGAGGGGAACGAGAGGGGACCCGAGGGTGACAATAACTGCACAATTTTGTTTACACAAAAAGGATTTCAGACGCGCTCTTTAAGCTCCAACAATGCCACCACAGAGAGCGGAGAGGGGCACTAAGTAGGAAGCAGGGGAAACGAACTCTCTTTTAACTGACCTACTTCAGCTGATTTTTTGCTTATGGTCTTGTGCTTGGGCAGGATTGAGGTTTCGTCAAGGAGCTGCATTTTCATGCATTTGCTCCACAGCTTGAAGTGTTGAGCCGCATATAAGCAATATAAGCTGAGAGAGTTGAAGAGGGCGGGAAGAAGGTGAGGAGAGAGGGGGAGTTGAGAGATTGCCTCTCGTTTCAAGAAAGCAAAAATTCGCTTCGTTACTCTGAAAGTTTTCATATTTGTTCGCCTCGTCGAACTTTTCAGATTGTGCACAACATGAGTGTGTGTGTGTGTGTATATGTGAGAGAGATTTTGTGTATGCGTGTGTTTGTGACAACAGCCAATTTCTATACAGCACGAGAGTGTGATATGCCATAAAAAGAAATGAGACACTTTTGGCTCTTTAAGTCAGCTGCTCTGCGATAAGCAAGATGAGAATACATGAATACGTACACAGAAAAAAATTGTATACTAAATGCAAGCCAAAAGTACTTAATGCAGTTTTATTTTTAAACACAAAATATTTAGCTTAAGTAGTTATATTTGTAATTATTTAAAATACAAAACTGATTTTAGAAAATAGTACCAGTTTTTCGCAGTGCACTCATGCAAAAGTTGACGAATGTTTAAGAAAAGCAGCTCAGAAAACTAAAGAGCTTTGAGCAAAATGCAGCAATTCGATTAAATCATCGATGCATTAAATAAGCTTAACAGACCGAGCCTTACAGTAAAATGTTAACTTAACAGAGCTGTGAGCTAACGTTCTCTTTACATACATGTAAGCTATAACTGCACTTTAAATTGAGTGCAGAGTGAATTACACTTCAGATAGTAAAAATTATAAACATAATTTGGGAACAACTGGTGGAGCAGCTTTTAGTTGTCTGAATGCAGCTGTTTCGGGGTCAGGCCAGGTCTAATTCATTTAACCCACTGTCAGGTCTCAACTGTAGCCACTCAACAACTGTAATTCTTATTTAAAAAACAAACAAAACAACAAGGCAGTCAACCGGTCAACCAACTAACAAAGATCCCTAATCTGAAGTAAATCCAGCAGCAACTGCAGACGACGACAACAACAACTACAACGATGACGACGACGACGACGACGACGACGGAGAGAGAATTGTTGTCGTTGTTGCTTTTGTTGAATTATTCGCACATATGCAAAGTGGGCAAAAAGTGCGAAGCGAGTGCTGGCAAAGAACATGGACAGCAGCAGCAGCAGCAAATAAAAGGATAGCACAAAAACAGACAAAGGGCGGAGAGTACTGAGCATACTCGTATAACTCACATAACACGCCTGCCCCTTTGCACTCCCGCTCCCGCAGCCACTGCACTGCTTCTTTCTCATCCATATCCCGACAATGACTGTGCAAATTTGGTGCAGATAAGCAGAGTCCGAGAACTTTGCCAGCAGCCCGAAACTAATGCGCGCTGACATGCAAAAAAAGGGTAAATGAGTGACAGAAAATACATACATACAAACACACACACACACACAGGCACTCTTACACATACAACAACAACAGGCCAACGGATACGTAGAGAGAGTTTTCGTATGAGACAGAGCAACAAAAGGGTTCAGTGTCCATCTGCCTTTCTCACTCGCACGCTCTATCTGTCCATTACTGTGTCTCGCTTGCGCTCGGTCATGTTAAATGCTATGACAATTGCTATAATTGTCAACTGTCAAATGGCATTAACAATTTGTTGTTGTTGTTGTTGTTGTTTTTGCTCTTTGCACTTGCCTGCGCGCTCAATTGTGTGCGTAGGTGTGGAAATTGGTGAATGAAAGCGCAAACTAGAGGCGTGAAAGGCAAAGGTCGTGGCAACAAAAAGGATGGGGAAGTGCAAACGAAATGAAAATGGAAAATGGCAAACGGAAAAAGAGGCTTAAGCCCAGCTGGTTAGACATTTGCTGTTTTGATTCAGTCAATGAGATTAAAGAGCAGTCTGCAATTATCAGACAATGAGAATTTAACTTGTACAGCATACCCTACATTTCAGCATACCCTACATTTCAGCATACCCTAGTAATTCAGGCATCCCTAATAAAATATAAGCATAAAAACATAATTATCTGTTCTGTAAATATATCTGGAAAAAACTTAAGATCTCTAAACAGAACTTTAGTTGTGGTTAACTTCAATCTGGTGTGTTTTATGACCACAATTAGCCATAAAAACAAAAGCTTTAATAGATAGTTTATTCTTTTGGCAAGTATACTCATAAAATCACCATACAAAAACTGCTTTTAGTTGTTAACTTTGCCGTAATGTCAAACCGAGCAATCATCGTCAAGTTGGCAACGCGAGATGACAGTTTTTGCCAGCCACTAAATGTCAAACTTTTTGACATGTCTAAGGGGTAAAAGAGACAGCCGACTACAGAGAGAACGGGACAGCGTGTAAGAGTAGAAAAGTTTATACATGTACAGTGTTCACTGTACAGTGTTCACTGTACAGTGTGGTGACATTTCCCGACTCATATGTGACATTCAAGTGTCATCAAAAAGTGAACGCGCTGGTTTGCATTTTTATGAGAATGACAGAGAAAGGCTCTGCATTGCCTTGAGTGATTCTTCTTCTTTTTATGTTATTTATTTTTCGTAGTTGTTGTTGTTGTTGTTGCTGTTGAAAATAAAGGAAATCGAGGCCAAAGATTTTGCATAATTACATTTTGTGTGAGTGAAAAAATTTCTTGTTAGCACAAGTATCTAACAGATACAGATACACGACTGCACAGATACAAAAGAATCTGCGACGCCGGCGAATCAGCATAAAATAATTGAAAATGTGTGCGCTCGAATCTATTTGAATAAACGCAATTTGAATGCAAAAGCACGAAGTGCAAACAAGACGACAGATGAGTAACATAGGACAGAGCACACAGGACACAGCACACAGGACAAAGGACATAGACCAGAGGAGTTCTGGCAGAGGATAGCAGTACCAAATGTCTGCTGAAGTTGATGGATGGTATGGGATCTGGTTGTGATTAGAAGACGCTAATGTTGAAGTCACTGAAAGGGTTGCAATGAAGGGCTTAAAGTGCTTAAAAAGAAGCCAAAACATCAGATAAAACATAAAAGGATATTTAAAATAGGTAGATGACATAGGTTGACAGAACTCCCTTTCCAAAGGTCATTTAAATAAAGAATTATGTCACAGACTTCACAGATTCCTTAGTGGGAAATGTATGCTTTAAATAGGTCAGACCAGCATTTCTAATATTTTTAGATAGCTAAAACTTAAAGGGGTATAGCCAGATTGATTAATGATTAATCGAAGGGTTTCTGAACTAAGCAGACATTAGTGTCAACATTAGCATATCTCTTTAGCTGTGATTCCGATTTGCCATTCGTAAAACCCATTAGGCACCCACATGTGTCAAAAAAGTAAAAACAAGCGGCCAATAATTGAAATGTCAAATCGGTGCTAATGACAAATCTAAAAGCCCCGAAAAAAACTCTCAAGAAATTAATATATGACACAGATTTTAGCACTTTAGTATATGGAAAAGAGGAAAAAATATATATAAATACACGAAGGGGCACTCCAGAGACAAAACTGTTAAAAAAACACAAGTGACAAGTGTGGCAGACATATGGAAATGGATTGGGAATGGGAGTGAGAGTAGGGTCTAGAGTGTGTGTGTGTGTGTGTGTGTGTGTGTGTGTGTGTGTGTGTGGGACGGGACCCGCAGAAGCCACAGACATACAAATCTGATATGTGCCAAGACAGAGGAAATCAACCGCACACTGGAATTTTGACACATTTGACAGGCGAGCCGAGTGGCACTTGGTAAAGCAGCCATTTGATAGCCTCATTAGTGATGAGCCACTGTGGCATCAACAGCAGAAGAGGCAGCAGCAAGACCCATGCAAAAGTAGTAGCTTGTCAGAGTGCTTAAGAGGCTCCTTGGATTCCTTGCGTAACTCAAAACCAAAAGGATATCGACCGTAACGTATGAGAATTTGACACTTGCTTTGGCTTCAGCTCTCACAACCACACATGTGACCAGACACATATGTGAGGAGACCCAGTTTCTACTCTAAATATCCATAGGGCAGACACCATCAAATAATAAATACTTGAGAGGCATCGGCCTATATAACGAAACACGCTCGAGGGAAACACAACAAACTGGGCAGGTCCCAGAACCCAAAGTGAGACCAGTACTCAAACCAGAACCAGATCCATACACAGTGCCTTTGTGGTTCTGCCCCCAAAGCATTTAGTCATATTGAAACATTAAAAAAGTCAACACCCACATGGCTAAACTAACAAACTAACAAACTGGCCAACTAACACAAACTTAGACCGTATGGTTCGGACCAAACATAATAAACAATTCAAGGGGTAGTCAGCACCAGAGTCCGGCAAATGATAGACTTACCAGAATTTCTTAGGGGTGTAGACGGACTAAATCATAAAATATTATGGTCTAATTGAATTCTTGTATGCTCTACTGATTTAGAGGGAATCTAAAGTGCAGCTGTTGGTTTTAAAAATAGGGAATGTCTATTAGCACAAGATATACTTAAGAAAAATGATTATGTGATAAAATAGATAGGCAAAAATATTGATTTAAGATCGAGAAGACAAGAAATGTATGTAATAATTAAATAATATTTGTTGATGTATGTATATAAAGTTATATTTAGTAAAAATATAAGAATATTTTCTATATAATCTCTGATTTATTAAAAAAATCGTCGCTTTATTTAATGCTTTCGATCCTTTCCAACATTTCAAGATCTTTTTAAACACGTGTGAGCCTTTCTTTTGTAACACGATCACTTTTATCGTTACTGTATAGAATTTCTTACTTTCATGATTTTTTACGCTTGTCAAATCCTTTAGAGCCTTTGGTACTCCCTACAATCTAAACTGCTCATGTCAGCGAGGGTATCGCAGTTATGCCCCAAAGCAGCCATAAAAATGTCAAAAAATTTCTATGTATTCATAAACACGTGTGAGACACTGTGTCGAAGACCCAGTCGGACCCCCAGACAGAAAACCCAAACACGCTACGCCGCAATGTGACCACAATGTCGCTGCTACTCACTCCATCAGACTTTACAGTCTGTCTATATGTGAGTGTATGTCATATGTGTGTATATCTATATGAATAGCAGACTTTGGACATAGTTTATATGGTCAGTACATAACTTAAAGAACCCCAACTCTAGCTCATATGTGCATTTAACATGCAAACTATGAGCTCGGCAAGGACTTTTAGTGCCTGTTAACGTTATTGGAGTGGGCAGTGGGCAGGGGAGCGGGAAGTGCTGGCAGGGGAAATACTCAAATTTCCGGTTAAGCAAAGCGAATCCTTATATATTCCTTCATATTTTGTTGGGTTTCCTTTTTGCTCAACGCCCACAAAATTTCAGCTAAATTAAATTATAAATATGGCAAAAAGTCGCTGGCAAGAGCGCAATACAAATAAAGTGGCCCAAAAGGCAGCCAGAAAGGACGTGGCCATTATGATTCATGACAACGTCTGCAAATGTCCTTAGTCCCTCCAACGCCCCCTCACTCCGTCTGCCTCTTTATTGCCGTTAGTTAAAGCTGGACAGTTTTGGTCTGTAAGTTAGTTAGGATATCGGCATATCTGCTTACAAAGTGCGTGTCAAATTCAAAAAACGAGTTATTCAATCCTTTTTTTAGTCATTGTCTGCATAGTTTGTCCACCCCTTTCGATGTCCTTTCGGAGCATATTTTGTTTGAATATTATTTGGACAGATTTGGGTTGGCGATAGGCAATGCCATGTCTTTGAATACTCCGAGATATTTCCAGCTGATTGATGAAGGTTCGAGCTTATTCAGTCTGTTTTCAAGTGGAATTCAATTGAATATTTGGCATGGGTGTAATCTATGATTCCAATCAATTTGCCATACGAAAACTAAGAAATTCTTTATCAAATTTAATAAACCAATAGACAGTCCTTTAAATTTCTAACTAAAGTAGCTCAATCAATTCTTTAGTTTATTGACTTCTCTTTTATTTCCTTTTAGAACTTTTTCAATTTCTCATTTGTGCTCATTATACTAAAGCTTATTCAAGGCAGTGATCTATATGCGAAATTGAAGTAATGACTTATACTCGTTTGCACAATTTCCCTACTCCCCGAAATCGATGCTATTGAAGGTCAAACACCGCTCCCCTCGCCCATCCCCTCTATACCAACAGATACGGTCCTGCCTCACGTAGCTCGTATCAAATGACCATCGGAGAAACCAATAAATGAACGAAAATCCAAAAGCAAATCCTTAACTGTGGTTAACATCTAGCAAATCCATTAACTGGCACACTTGGAGCGTGAAAAGGCAAGGCGACCAGGCATGGGAGCAAACGGAACCAGGGATAGCAACGCGCTGAGCCAGCGAAAGAGGAATGCGAACAAAGGCAGTGGGAGAACGCTAAAAGGGAGTAGAGTGTGGGGAGTACAAAGTGTAGGGAGTAGAGTAAGCGGACCACATCATTTCATAACACTTCCAGTTCATATAATCTATTTAACCCAAATTTAAACGTGCCGTGCGTTTGTTCAGTGTTTAATCAATTGTAAAGCAATTTTCGCAATGTTTTTCTTTGTCGTTTTGGTTCTCTTTTGGGTCTGGGATTAGAACTGACGCATTGTGGCGACTCCTACGTCTTCGCTGCACTCCAAGAAATCAGTTAGCAAACCAGAGCAAAGGAAATTGCTTTGTTTTGCGTGGGTTTCGCTCAGTGTAGCTTTGTAATATTCACCCTACCCCTCCCTCCTTTTCTCTCGGCTTTGCCATCTATCTAACGGCTTCTGCTCCATTTCAATGGCAACTGTTTCACAGCTGATAAAAATTGGCAGATCCGAGCAAAAGGAAAAACGCAAGAATAGACTAACCACAGACACTATGAATGAGAGTAGTCAGAGAGAGAGAGAGATAGTGAGAAGGGAGGCTGTGCCTAATCGTCTGCGTAATTGCGCTGCCAGAGTGCGTGAGGTTTGCTCCTATTGATGCTGATCCTGATGCTGATCCCTGTTGTGGATTTTAAAGAGCAAGCCAAATTTTTCAATTGCAGCTGTCGGAAGGTCACTCAAACCGCCCACACCACACCCCCGTAGGTCCAGTAACCTCACAGCTCTCGACAAGCGCTAAATTTTCAATTAACTTTCCCAAAAGGTCGTCCTTTGTTGAATTGTCCTTGTTTAATTTGATTAATTGCTGCGAAAATTGTTCACTTTGTGTGTTGAATTTGTGTGAGTTTGTCTGTGTGAGTGTGTGTGTGCGTGTGTGTGTGACAAATCTACTATTCAGGTATTTCTAGGTGTTATTTGAATGTTGATTGTGTTGAAAGGATTATGACTGAAAGGTGGGCATGTGTTAAGTCCTTGTGTCAACAGTGATTATGAATACCAAAAGAAAATAACAGAAGGATGCGAATTTTACTGAGCTGAATTTAGTTAGTACATTTAGAATAGGTTTAAATATATGTCTTAACGCCTGACACTTAATTGTGACGTCTTGAATTTATTCAGAGTTTATTTTAAGCAAAATGTGGTGCTATTGAAGCTTCAAAAGTGTAGTAAGTCTTGGGAGCAGGAGAGCATTTAAGTAGAGCAATATTTAAAATGTCTCTAGTTACAAATTCAATATCTTAAAAGCGTTCAAAAATTGTTATTTGACAACACAATCCCTTTGACCAACTTTGAAGTGCTCTAAGCCCTCTCAAAAGGTAATCAAATCAGCAAAGACAATCTTTAGCCATCATTTCGATCAGCTTTTAAGTGCACTAAGCTTTCACATGTATTACCCTAACCTTAGCGCTGGTCCATTAAAAGATTTTACCCTCTGAGCATGAAAAAAAGAAGCCAAAATGACCAAAAATGCGTTCACTTATGACCTTTTCACTCTCTCTCTGTCTCTGGTTAATGCACAAAGGCGACTGCCTAATTGAATTGTAACAAAAGTGAAAATAGAAGCAATACAAATTTACCAAAAAAAAATCCAGGCTAAAAGAGGAAGAAGCAGAGGAACACTTTAGAGTCTTTTTTGATGGCAGTGGCTGAAAAACAGTCGTTGTGGCAGGGACAATGGGACATTGTGTGTGTGTGCCACAAACGGATGTTACATTCAGTCTCAGTTGAAATGAGAAGGAAGCAATAAAATAATTTTTTTAGAACTGCAAGCAGACAATTTGTAGCGCTTCCGGGCGAGGACCAGAAACAGGTCCAAAGGAAGCTGCAGCAAACCAGCTAAAATAAATGCCTCTTCCCATCTCACATCTACTGTCTTCCGTCCACTGTCTTCTATCTTGTGTACCGACTTCAATTTCCACTCAAACGCCAACTCCGAGACAATCTCCGTGTCCTGCGTCCTGCGTCCTGCGTCCTGTTAGAGCAACATTAAAACAAACTATAAAATGCAATCGATCTAAATGGTATAAAACCGGAAAAGTAAAAATGTGCCATTGTATTTATAATGGAAATGGATTTTTCTATTTACTTCTATTTTCCTTTGCTACACCAATGGAAAATTGCACAATAAAAAGAAAATAGTGAAAAGAAAAGCGAGCAGAGGAAATAAAAGAAAAATAATTCGTTTGCAAGACGACGACAAAATGAAAAACTGTGATATTGATAAATGCGATATTAATGGCAAAACGTTGTGGGAATTTAAAAGTTTCGGATTCGCTTTTGTAGATGCAATCCGGAAAAATGAGTTTGGTTTACGCGCGATTTAAAGGTTCATTAATCATTATATAACTAAAGTTTGCTACGAAGAAAGAAAGCCAACATATGGAAGGAGTCAACGGAGAGCAGAGTAATTAAAAAGATTCAAATAGAAAGAGTGAAAGAAGTAAAAATTATAAAATAAAGAACAATTCGAATTAAAAGATAAAATAAATAGAACATGGCAACACAAATGAGATTGATTTAATACATTTGCATCTCAAGGAGATGTGAAACTCCCTACTAAATTTAGTTTCAGTCTCTACTTTCAATAATTATAAACATTTTCAAACACAATTAATGGAAGAAAAAGGCAGAAAAGCGAATGAAAGTTTGAGTTAGTTTTATTTTTAATAAATAATATTAAGTTTATTGTATTAATCGAAATCTTCACAGACTTTATATGTATTTTATTTCCAAAATTTTTTGTTCTCTTATTATATTTATTTATATTTTTAAAAATTAAATGGATTCAAAAATATTAATTCATAGAAAAAGAAGAAAATAACATTATAAAATTCATAACATTGTTTCTTCACCTGTTAAAAAACGTAAAAATCCATCTTTAAGTATACACTCTAAAAAAAAAAACTATTCGTGAAAAATAATTCAAACTTTAAACCAATTCATAACTCCAGTGAGAAAGAAAGTCTAGTGATTAAAGTTAATCAAAAAGAACATGCGCTTCTTCCAAAATATTTAACTTCTCTGTACGAAATTACTACTAACTTTAGTTTACAGTCTCGACTTTAAAATCCAAATATTACAATCAAAGTTAAGCTCTAGAAAACTCATATAATCTGAGCTCTCACTTTAGTCATAACTTGGCTTTTAGTGCCCAAACTTTGAGGTTTCTTATCGTTGCTATTACTCAAACTACTACTCGCTACCATTCCACTCATTTTGTGTGTCTATTTCAATGTTATGGCCATAATATTTTCTCATATCTGTTGGCCACATTAAATAAGCAAATCTCTTTGACATTGCTCGTATGTTTCCCGAACTTATCTGCCCACCCACTCTCCACACAGTCCACACTCAAACAGTCAGCAGTTTTGTGGACGAGCCAAAAAAAGAACAGACGGAAGGACACCAAAGAAAGAGGAGCAGAGGAAAAAAACCGTCTACTAAGTAAATCTCGTCGCTTGCTAACAATAATCTGACATAATGTTTCAATTATGCGTCGTTTAGCATTATGGACGCTATATGAACGACCTCCGCATGAACCCTCACTCCCCAAATTAAATGGGCAGACCACAAGACGGGCAAGGTCGTGGCTCCTACCTAACTAACTAAGCCACCCCCAAAGAACTCCCCTTCCAAAACCCCAGAAACATTAGGAGCTAAACAGACGCAGCATTTTTGGAGAGCTAAGCAAATCTTACTAAAATAAACATTTTAGCATTAAATTTACATAAGAAGCGACAAAGAGGAAACCAAAGGGGGGAAGGGCGAGCGGAAGTAGCTGTGGGCTAAGCTACGTAGAAGCCAAAGAACCGTCTACTTACGACACATTTTCATAAACACAGCAACAGTCAACAGTCAACTTCATCTAAATATGAGTACGTATTTCAGCTGAAAATCCCCTTCAATTTCATCCCAACACCCAATACGACTCCTTTCGTGTCTCCTCCACAGTCAGGCTCCCCCATACCCCCCGCTGATGTTGATGTGCTTTCGCGTATTTGCATAAACATTAGCAAAACAAATTTGCACATTTGCCCATCCAAGTTTCTTCTTCGTCAGCCTCCAATTGCGCACCCGACATATGCAAACAAACCGCAAAAAGCATAAACCCAATGGGAAAGAGCCGCATAAATCAGTAGGTGGCACACTAAGATACCCTGTAATATTAGAAACTAAAGCAAAGAGCTGCTACAAATCTTGCCAGTCCTTGCCATAGCAAAATTCAAGTTATTTGTAATGTTTCAAGTTTGAGTTTAAAAGAAAATTGTATGCTATTCCCTGAAATACCCTATGCAGCTCTGCTACAGGGTATAAGACAACTGTCAAGTTCATGGCGCACAAATAAGATGAAAATGAAGTTAGAGCACCGATGAAAGCGGAAGTCTTTAGGCGAACGTCAAACCCAAAAAGCGGAAGCGGAAATGCGTGCCAGTCAGACAGAGACAAAAAGAGAGGGAGAGAGAGACAGACACATAACTGTCAGAGGCGAAAAATATGCTAAATCAGCCAAAAAATGCTTATAATCATTTCAAGTTGATAAACGCCACAATAATGACAATAATGATGAAGATTATGAGGATGATGATGAAGGCGCTGACGATGTATACAAAATGCTCCCAACTTGTCTTGTCTATGTTTTCTTAGCTACGAAACTTTAGCGCCATTTTGGCCGCTTTTGCAGCTAACTCCGAAAGCATTTTGTGGCACTTTGGCGCCCAAAACTCGGAACAAACGACAGCCAAATATGCGTTTTATTGAATTTTATGGTGCTCGACGTAGCAGCTTCCCACTGGCTGCTGACTGCCAAAATTTAACTTTCTTTTTTTTATTTTAGCATGGCCAACAACTTGGCTAAGAGCTGCAGCTTAGCCTGGCCAAGCAAGTGAGCGTGAAATATGTCAACGACTTTTTGTTGGCTCTAAAAAGCCTTGAACCGCATGCATGTTTTCTTGGCATTGAACTTGGCCAGCAAAAATGACTAAAAAATAGGAAAAATATGTTAAAATTATAAAATCAATATTTTACATGAAGAACTTTAGTTTTGTTTATTAAATTTATTTCTCTCGATGAGTTAAATAAACTAAACACGAATTTAAGTGAGAAATAATGTCCTTAAGCTGTGCTGCAATTGAAAATTAATCAAGTGTCAGCACTAACAACATATTCACAGCTAAAGCTATTAAATTATCTTAAAGCTTTAAGCAAATGACCAACTCAATGATCCAGGAATGAAATGAAACCTCAGAAACTAATTAGCAGAGGATTCAACTCAAATCCAAGCCAGAACTCTGATACAATTTCATTACCAATGTGTTCGCCAGCAGATTGTCGGTTAAATATATATATATACTATATGTATATATGTAAATGGAAATCATTGTGTTTGGAATCAATTAATCAACGCCTGTGAAATGTCCTTAAATCGGCAAAGGAATTGAGAAGTTGAGCAACTAAATAAATTCAAATCCTTTTGGCAGCTGACCACACTGAGTTCTAAGCTACACAAACAATAAAAACAACAATAATAATAATAATAGTAATAATAATAGTGGTTGAGACTGCCGGAAAATGCAGAAAATTGCAATTTTCTCTAGCGTAAACAGAAATTTTGTTGAGCTGGAGAAATGAAATCAAAGCCTAAGGGCAAATTTAATTGCGTTTAACCTGAAATCAAATTTTCAACAGGCCATCGAGTAGAAATCTTGAGATTCAATCAACGTATGGTCTACTAGAGGCCAAAAATCAGAACGGCAGCTGAGAAGCGTACAGAGGAGCAGTAGCTCAAGGATGCGGAGCATAAACAACAACAAATCAAAAAGGCTCATGTTTATCTTAATATAAAATACTTTTTCCCACACAAACACACACACACACACCGACATTGGGAAAAGGGATAATAAAATTGGCAGCGAAAGCCCAAAGGCAGGAAAATAAACAACAACACGCTCGACTGACTGCCGCCTTGAAGGATAGTTTGGGATACTATACTCAAAGTAAAAAGAAAGGCTTAGACTAGTTTGTGGATCTAAGTGTGTGTCTGTGTGTGTGTGTGTTTGTGTAGGGCAATGATTTTGATTTTGATTTTGATTGTGGCATTGATTTCACTTAGACTGCGCCAGACAAAGAGCAAATGCGGGGGGAGCAGTCCCCTCTGGAAACGTTTAACACAATCAGGATATAGTCGACAGGACATAGGATACACTGCACACACATACAGCACACTGTTTCCTTTTTATTATTTACTTTTATTTTGATTACATTTCGGCTTTCAGCAAAAGTTCTCAGCCACAAAGCAGAAATTCACACTTCATCTGACCAGCAATCGCACCCAAGGGATCCAAGGGATCCAAGCTCCATATGCCATAGTCTGGAGCCCCCTCTACCCCTCTACCTCCTACCCTATTAGCACTTCAGTTTTCTATCTCTGTTTCTGTTTATGTTTCAACGGCCTTCGAACCCTTTTTTGGCTAACCAAATCATCGACTAATTTGCTGCAGGCCAAAAGCAAACATAGAAATGTTTTTTTTTTTATTTCCAACTCTTCAACTCTTCGTATTTTTTTTTATGGGCACACACAAAATTAGCCGCCTTATCAACAGGTGTAGCAGTACCCTAAACAGCTGTAAACTCAACTCAGACGACCTCAAACCTTTCACTCCTTTGTCATATTCCGTTCCAGGTAAAGTGCACACATAAAAACTCACGTTCTCAATCCGAATCCCAATTCCAATCCCAATCCCAATCCCTATTCCTATTCCGTGTATTTCTTGTTATTACTACCCTTTATGGACCTGATGCTTATCACCGTAGTTTCTCTACTCAAAATATTTTTTATGTTCCTAGATTCCTTTTTGGAATATAATAAAATTTTATTAATAAACGCAAACGCCTGTCAAAACCTAATGGTTAATGGTTAATGGATAATGGATTTGTTGTGGTATGCTGCGATTAAAATCTCGAGACTGACAATTTGGAGGTAAGTTTATGAAGGTTCTTTAGATCTTAGAATTGGAACCGGTGCCTCACATCTGTGAGTCAGTGTTCCAAGCAGCTGAAGCTGCAGATGTTCACATCAAATGTGAAAACCCAACAAAAGTCTATGATGTCATTCGAACTTCTTACCAAACTTAAATAAAATCATTTATTAAATAAAGTCTTTATAAAATAATATATTTTAATATATTCTGCTGTTATACAAACTGACCTATGTGTACTACTGAATATACCCTCTGAATTTCATTTATGTTAACACACCTTTGTCTTTCTATTGAAGGTCCTGTAACCACTGGAGTGTAAGAAACCCAATTCCCTTTAATAGTCACACTAATCTGTTAAAACTGTTATACAAACGGATCTATGTGTACTACTGACCATACGCTCTTTATTTCCTATAAGTTAAACCTCCTTTGTCTTTCTATTAAAGCCACTGATATGTAAAATACCCAATTCCCTTTAATAGCTACACTAATTGTTATACTAATTGTTATACAATCTGTTTTAACTGTTATACAAACTGATCCATGTGAACTACTTCTTAATTTCCTTTAAGTTAATACTTCTTTGTCTTTCTATTAAAGCCACTGGTGTGTAAGAAACGCAATTCCCTTTAATAGCCACACTAATTGTTATACTAACTGTTATATAATCACTAAGAATTCCACCAACACCATACAAATCACTTATTCTAGCTTCTCGACCCTTCCCAAAAAGAACCAATTAAAATTAATTTTATTCAATCGAAACCAAATCCCTGTTGTATCTTCTTCTTCTTTTTCTTTTGTTATTCACTGCACTACGTTGAATGCTGTTGCTTAAGGAGCGATTATTTAATTTCAGCTATTAATGCTGTGACTCCCCAGTCGCCAGTTGCCAGGTTCTATAGACGAAGGATCCCAGTTAGTCAATGCTTATTGATGTTTAGTTGCTGTTGCTGTTGTTGCCGTTTTGTTCGGATCCATGTCCTGCTCCCGGCTCTCGACTCCCTGCTCCCAGTAAGCTGCTCCCAATTTCAGCTTCAGCTTCAGCTCCGGTTCCGTGCTGCTCTGTGGCATTATTTCACTTGCGTTTCCGCTTTTAGCTTTGTTTACTTTTACGCTTTCCACACAAAAGCCCCAAAGCCCCAGCACCATAAGTAAACCCTCAGCCACCGGCAACCGTACCACATAAACCCCGACCATATACCATCGAACAAGCCGCACTATGTTTTGGTATTTGTATTTGGTGTTTTATACCCTGCAAACAAAATGAATCAAGTGGTTTAGTTTTAATACGTGCCAAGCTGTTGGAGACTGCAAAATATTACGACTTTCGAATTCAAATATAATTATATTAAAATCCCTTATTTTAAAAAAGTTATAGTAACAAAAGGAATTTTTATTTCATTTTGTTTCTAAAGATTATCATTTAACTTAAATGCTGATCTGGAAGAATATGAATATATATTTTATAATATTATATATCATAATAAATATGTTTAATAGTTGCTTCTAAAATTGATAAATTGACAAATTATTAACAGAAAGAAATACTCATCTTAAATGTAGTAATCTATCTATAGATTTTAGTAATACTATTCTAAAATAAAAATATATATACTTTGTGGGGTCGACCACGCCTCCTTCTGCCTGTTATGCACACTTCGCTTCTGACAAACTTAATAGACCGCTCTACTCTTTTCTAGAGTATGGGGTCCAATTAAAATTAAAAAAAAAAAATTGGTGTTTTATTTAAAAAAGTGTGGATAGTAAATGTAAAGTAAAATACCAATGCTTAAGTTAATTATCTACTAAATTAAATAATTCATTTGTAGTATTAATGGCATAAACTAAATTATTATTATACATAATACTAAATATCTAAGCTAATCACAAAAAATAAATTAATTTGAACTGTAATAATGTATTGAGGACCGCTTTTAGTGTATTTATTTTAAGTATGAGTGTAAACTATTATTGTATTATGTTTATATAAAGATGTTCCTTCAAAACTGATTAAAAAGTATTGAATAATGAACTGTTTTTGGTGCAGTTACTTGCATTGTTCATAAAATAAAGTAAAAATAATTTTATAAAATACCACACCCCAATATTAACTGGTTTTGAAACTGTTTACAGGGTGTTAACTTAGTCTCTGCCTTTAATCGTTCATTTGCTAACTTGTTTGGTATTTGTATTTGGTGTTTTTCTTATGCCTTTTGCGTTTTCTTTTCATTTTTTGTTGTTGTTTGTTGTTGTTATTGTTATTGTTGTTGCTACAGCTCCAATGCGAATCCCTTGACAATGCAATAAATTGCGCAAAAATTGGAAAAATAGAATTTTAGCCGCACCACAACGCCAGTAACAACAACAACGACGACGAGGACGACTAAAACGAGTCCTTTTGGCTTTTTGGGTGGCTCACGCAATTTTCCCAATCTAGCGCTTCCCTGCGCTGCTGCTTGTCGCCGTAGCGGTATCCCCAAAAACAACAACAACAATAACAAACAGCCAGAAAACAACAACAATAACGGAAATCAAGTGCTAAGCTTCCCACAACGCAATCAATTGATTTCTATTGTTTTGTTAAAATGTCGTGGCGGCTCCCCAACCAGTTACCCCCACCACTACTGCTACCCCCTCACACTATCCATTATTTTGTGCTATTTGCCGTTGTTTTGCCTCCCACTGGCCCATCCCTTACCCCCACTCTTTACACTCTATGGCATTTTTATATAAATTGCTTTGTTGTGGTCTTTATTGAAATTTTTGAGGTTACTTTTGTGATTGTTGCTTTTGGCCAGCTTCCAGTTCTGAACTGAAAAAAAACCGTCCAAAAAAAAAAGGAAATAGAAATGGAAAAAACAAGTAGATCCTAAATAAAACTGTGCATTATTTTTGTTTATTTGTTGATTTCTCTTCGACATTCTGTCGTCCAATTTTTGCATTTTATTTTTATGACCATTTTTTTCTTTTTGGCTGTTTATTTTTGCTGAAATATTCATGGGTTACGTTTTCAGTAAATGAAAAACGCTCTTTGGCGATTTATTATTGTTGTTGTGTCCCTCAACGGACCTATGAATACTTGATAATTTATAGTTTTG
Source organism: Drosophila nigrodunni (assembly GCA_020829145.1). Classification (NCBI taxonomy): domain Eukaryota; kingdom Metazoa; phylum Arthropoda; class Insecta; order Diptera; family Drosophilidae; genus Drosophila; species Drosophila nigrodunni. The sequence goes on from JACVCZ010000003.1 coordinate 11,673,773, forward strand.
CCTTTCCGGAGAATTTATATTTATTTGTGGCAACATTTAACGAGTTACAAATGAATACGTAACTAATAAAAATAAAAACATTTGAAAATGTGCAAATATTTAAAATATTATTATTTTTTATTTAAAAATATTATGGGATTTTAGAAATTGAGTTTTACTGAATCTATAGCTGCTTTCCGCTAAGTTAGACATCATTATAATAAAGAAACAAAGATGTTTAGTTGAGTATCAACAATTCAGTGCCGTCCCATCTATTCACTTATTTTGGGTAACTCCCTATAAAGACGCAACATTACAACGATTAACAAAATAAAGAAGATATCTTCTGCTTGAATTCAGCTGAAAACAGCTAGACAATGCCCAAGATCAAGAATAGAAAATCTATGAAAAGAAGTAAAGAAATAAAGAAAAATGTCATGATTATGGCAAATTTTCGGTACCTTTTGTGGGCAGCACTACGAAATAGAATTGCGCTTTTCAATACGTTGTCCCAGCACATTGACAATCATCGACTGCTAAATCTCAAATGTCATGGCAACTCAGTAGACAGTGTTGCTCTTTTATGATCTGTTCTCCTCGGGGGGTTCCAGAGGCACCAGGTAGTCAGCGTAGAGCTCTCTAAGCTGTAGGCAGGTTTCACAAATTAGTGGCTGCCTGGCGTGCACCAAAAATGTCGTAGCACTCGCCAGGGGCGGTCTACAGTGCAAAATACTATACATGTCCTGCAGGACACTGTGTTCTTACTTCTTCGTCCTCGGCATGCGTTTTATCACTGTGACCAGTTTTATGGTTGACGCGAGCATCTTGCGATTTGACTTTGTGCTACATTGTCCTGCCGGCAGCTGCGTTTGATATTTGTTGCCAGTGTACTCCTGACATCTTACTCGCCAATCCAGCCGACAGCTTCCCTAGTAGCATTTACCTGGAACCCAACAAAAAATAGTAGAAAACTAACCCGAAATGGAACCTTTTGCGCAATGTTTGCTTACGTTTCTTTGCTGTAGGTGCTTGCTAATTGGCTTATTGTCAGTGTTTGATAAGATTAGCAGCAGCTGCACACTCCTTTCCCCAACCCCTCATAAGTTCTGCTACTACAGCGCATACACTCAACAAAAATTCTCGGATTCTGGCTTTGAATAAAGACTAAAACGATGTCAGACTGATTTCTAGCTGAGTTTGGTGTACTTACGAAGGAATGTCTTTAAAAAATAATTTTATTATCGAGATCAGCATAGTAAATTCATATTTAAATTAAGAACTTCAAGTTTGTTGTCTTTATATAATATATAAATAAACCTATAAACTTTTGATTGCATTACTAATAGTTATAATGTATTAAATATAATAAATTCGACCATTTTATTAAGACTTTTTTAAAGTAAATATTTTTAATATTTTTTTCAGTGTATGTAGTTTTGCTTTTATAATTTATAATAAATACTTAATACGTAGTTTAAAACCTCTATTTAAAGTGCTTTAATAATCAATCATTTAAAGTTATAATTAATAAAACAAAACTGAAATTTAACATGATTTTTAAATTTATTTTAATACAGTTTTCCCAGTGTATGTAGATTTTATTTTACAATTTATAATAAATACTTAAACTTCTTTAATAATCATTTAAAGCTATCAATAATAATGCATACCAAATGCGTACTTTAAAAAACAACGCTGAATCTTCCATTTTTTTTTAGATTTACTTAAAAACAGTTTTTTTCAGTGTATGCACTTTCTGCTTTCATAATTTATAGTTCCATGGAAGCGCCAGGGCAGGCTTGTTATCCTTTCCTGTGCCCCAAAACATTATTTAAATCGTTAAGCAGACAAACAAAATCCCATTCCCACTCCCAAACCCAAAAACACAATCCCAAGCCCGTTTCCAATCTGAAAAAATACCTAAAGCCAATGCAGGTCTGGCGCCAGGAAACCAGGCACCGCGTCGAGAGCTCCTCTTTGTCATAATTTAAATCGCGTCCACGCGTAAGTCGAGGCAAAAATATGTTAAACTATTGCGGGAGCACTTTGGTAGCCCTGGTCGGGCTGGCTGGCAAGAGAGCCATAATTTTCCGGGGAAAACGCATGGAAATGAGCATTAGACAAAAAGGGTTTTTCACCCATTTTAACGATTATGCAATGTGCCAGCCATACTCACTCCAGCTCTGCACTCCGCTCCTCCTGCGCATACCAAATCAGTATTTTTACCTGTTGATGATGCGCCACACGCTGATCGGTGCGGCCAGAAGTGGTTAGGGGCGGGGGTAGGAGCAGGAGTGTGGGCAGCGCCAGGGGCAGCGACAGTGCATCGAAGGGGCATTTCGGGTGCTGCCGGAAGGTTGTGACAATGTTATGCGCTAATTGAGCACAGAAACATTCCTTGCCTCTGGTTTTATGGCAGTGTTCTGACACTGTGCAACAAGATTCGAGTCGAACTTGTAGAGTAATCGATAAAAGAACAAGAAACTGCTACACTTGAATCTTTCATTTAAATAAGTTTTTACTAAATCTTTAAAAATTAAGTAGATAAATAAATGAATAAAAACAAATTTAAGTTAGAAATTATTCAATCAATTTCTTTTCCATAATAATTTTTAATTTCCTTAATAAATTTTATGATAAAAAAGAGCTTGAAACATTTTGAACATGCACTATTTTAATAGATATTAAATAAGTATAGTATAGTCTGGGTTAAAAAATATATATAAGTATTTATTAATAAAAATAGTTATTGATAAAGAAAAAAGCCATTTTTATAAAATATTTAAATACTTCTTACATATGACTTAATTAAAATTATCATGTGACACACTTGAGGCAAATTTGTAACACAGTGCAAGCTCTACTCACGGGCAGCTCCCTCAGGCCGAACGAATTTTATAGTTTTTTAGCATGATTTTCAAACAAAATCCGTTCTCTTAGGCGGACATCTCCCTTGGGCGGACAAAATACTGGAACCGTGCCTGTCCGGCCAAGGAAGCTTTCACTGTAAATGATTTGAAAAATAAGTTGAGAAATAATAACCCACTTTATAATTAATTTAATAATTTATATACCTTATTATTTCACAATTGAAATGTATTGCTTTATACCAAATAACATTTTTACCTTTTTAATGCCTTAAAGTTGTAGCACAGTGTAATGCGCTCAATATGCTTGTTGCACGCATTGTTCTTTGCCACACGTGTTCCAACCAAAACCAAAAAAAAAGTAAGGAAAATGAAAAAAACTTGCAGAGAATTGCCCATTTCTCGTTAGCTGCTCGCTCATTTGCAGCGCCTTATGACAGTTTTATGAGCTCTCACCGTACTCCTGCAGCCCCTCCTGCCCCTAGCCCTTCCCCTATTGCCAGACAGGCTAGTTTTCTTTAAGTGCTGGCAACAAAAAATTATAATTATGCATAATTTTATTTTATTATAATATGCATTTTCCCCATCACTTTTTTCTTAGTTCGAGTTCGAGTGTTGAAGAATTTCTTGGAAGACACAGCGGAAGCCGCTGGCGACAGGCGACACTCCCCCCGCCCCCACAACTGCATCTGTGTGCCCCTCTACGTGTGTGTGTGTGTTGTCATTTTACAAAAATTTATGCATTCTTCATTTTTAGTGGTAATTTGATTTTGATTTGGGAATTTTAATTAATAATCATGTTTTCGTTGTTGAAATATTTTATAGAATCGTACACCGAGGGGGGAACAAAGACCCAAACAGACCGATCTGGGTATAGAATACTAAATTCGATTTCAGTCCAATAAAATGTTCAGCATAATAATTATAATTTGATGGCATTTAAAGCATCTAATTGGGCAGAAAGCGAAACAATTCTATGTGCATCGAAAAAGCTTTTTGATTGCAGACTGAACTCACTCAGGTGTGGCCTGTTTATGAGATTGGTTAGTTTTAATGGTCTTAATAATGATGTGGGTTATATGAAGCTTATAATTTAACGGAAAACTGTTGAGCTTTATGGCTGGAAAATTGTGTGTTATTTTTCAATAAAACAGCAGATAAAACTATAATTTGATGGGGTTAGAAAAAGTATAAAGAACTTTATTGTCAAGCATAAGATGGTAGTAAAAAATGTTATTTAAAAATTAGTTTTGGGTAAAAAAAAATTCAAATTTTATTTTCTACTTTTGTAAAAATTAGAAATCCGTAAAGAATCGGAACTCACGTCTAAAATTACAGTAATCTCATGCGCAGATCAGAAGGACTCAATTAGTAAGCGCTTGGCAGCATCTATAGAATTCTGGCTACTGGCGGAAATTGGCAAAAAAAGATCAATTTTCTGCGAAAAGGACTTTTGAAACTGAGCGCACACTTTAACGGGATAAGATGCGTTTAAGCAAATGAACACACAAAAGGAAGCACAAAGACTGAGAGATGAATAAGAAGTAGGAGCAGACAAAAAAGAAAAAAGAAAGAAAAGCAGCAGCAACTGCGTCGGTAGTGCATTGAAGTAGGCCAAACAAAAGAGAGGACAAGAGAGAGAGAGAGGGAGGGAGAAAGAGGGAGCGAGGTGAGCACTTAGCCAGGGCCAAAACGGCAAATGGTCAACTGGCTGAGCGAACCACAAAAGGCAAACGGCGGCAGCTGGCCAAAAGATGCCGGACAAGAGATTAGGATGAGCACAAAGTGGCAACAATAGGAAGGACACATGAAAGGAGCAAAGGCAGCAAATGGAGAAAGGAGCAAGAAGAAACTAGAAATCCGGTAAGGCGGAAGCTGCTCCTCTCCTCCTCCTTGGTCCTTTTGGAATATTAAATCCATTTAGCAAATAATTTTAAATCAATGCGTACCGAATGCAATAAACGTGCGGCACAGCTGCAAGTCCAAACATGTTGTATCCTGTTGCGTGCCGCACGCCTCCCGCTAAGGATTCCACCCGCCCGTTTAGTGAGCAAATTTCATGCCGGTTCCAAATGTTAACAGCTCACTTTTCGTTTTCTTTTTTCTTTTAGACTCCGCCGACTGTTGACACTTTCAGCTGTCCTGTGAAACACCGCCCGTTGGTCCTGACATATCCTTTTCGGTGCTAATATGCTAAACAGCAGGTTGCCAAAAAAAAAAAAAAGTCACATTGAAAAAAGACAAATAAAAACTCGTGCTGTCAACAGATTTTTTTCTCCCACTGTGAGTTTAGCCAGAAAAAATCTGTTCTACGCTCGCTTCAAATGGCAAAACTGTGGGAAAATCGAACTGAATCCAACTCAAACACTTGACCCACATCCAACGATATCAACAACAATCTAAGCCAAACAATTTTCCTGCTCTTGCATCAAATTGCGTAGCTTGAAATCGATACTTTGAGTGGATCAATTGAGGATCCTTTACAAAGGACCAACGATTTAACGCTACATTGAATATTATCAAAGACAAGGAAATCTTAACAGAGGCAGCTGTCTAGACCCCAAACAGATGTGGGCTGTATCAATTGGTAGTTACTTATGGTGGGGAATAATAGAAGTCTAGTTAAGTGGAGTATTTTAATTCTGGGCTCTAAAATTACGAATTAAAATTCATCAACTTAAACTCAGACTCAAAATAAATTATGAAAATATATTTCTGATATTTTCCGATCACAGTAAGCCTTGATATTTTTTAAAGCAGAGTTATATTATTTCGATTCGAGATGCAGTAATTTTAGTATAATACCGAGAGTGAGGCGAGAAACAACCAGAATCAACGTCGTCGTAAGTCCCAATTTTACGTGATTTTTACAGAAATATATATTTCTATATTATTTTCAGGTATATCGAAAATTGAGATTTCTGTATTTTTATATAGTTTGAACATTTGGTATTATGGGACGTCGTAAGTCGAAGCGTAAACCGCCACCAAGGCGAAAAATACTCCAAAATATGGAGAAACAATTCAATTGCCCATTTTGTAATCACGACAGGTCCTGTGATGTCGTTATGTAAGTTTTGATTTAACCGTTATATTTGTATATATTAGAACTTTTAAAAATAAGGGACAAGCGCCAGAACGTGGGTCGCATCGCATGTAGAGTGTGCAAAGAATTCTTTCGGACACCGATTATATCGTTATCGGAGGCAGTCGATGTCTACAATGATTGGATTGATGCCTGTGAGCAGATTAATTAAACACAATTTATGTTTCTACATTTGATTTGTAATCAAGAAATAATAATTACTAAACCTTAAAAGTATTAAACAAAGCTGTGCTAAATATGGTTGATTTTAATTATGCCGCAAAGTATGCAACACTCAATTGTATATTGGCGATCCAACGCTTCGCTTAAAAGTAGGCTACATTGAACATACGTTCACAGTGCTGCCTGAATACTCCAAGCCAGAAAATGGCTAAATAATATACTAATAAAGCATTGCATGAAGTTGATTAACCGCCATACAAATAAAATTTAACTAAATCAAAATTAAACCACAATTATAAGTTAAATACATTGTTTTTAAATATTCTTCATATCAAGAAATTGTGGAATAAATTCTATTAATGGATTACAAAGCAATCGAGATTTCTGCATTTCTTCATGTAATTTAGCACGAGCCAGTCAGTAGTACACAGTAAATAGCTAAAGGAATCTGAGCTCAATAAGTAGATCTTAAGATTAAAGAATAAAAATGTTATTAACTAGCTTAAGCAGTCTTCCACTCTCTGCGCTAATTGCGCTCAGAGATCCCTGCCACTGTTTGTGTGATTGTTCGCGGACGTCAGCAGAGCGAACGAACGGTTTGTGTGTTTGTTCGCTGTCATCTGTGGCGCTAACAAGGAGCACTCTCTAGAGTGCTCCCGCACTCTACTCTCTGTAATTGAATTTAAATTACAGTTTGTCGCTTGCTGCTCATTCTAATCGCCTGGTGTTTCACACAAAGAAATCTTCGATTTTAGCCTTTCGCGGATTTATTTTGCTTGACCGCTGCGATCTGCAGTGCCAAAAATCGTTAGCAATTCTTGCTCAAATACCAGGCAAACAGAAAGATCAGCAGGTCGCAATGCAAAAATTATTTAGCATTAACAGCTTAAGCAGGCTCCCACTCTCTGCGCTAATTGCGCTCAGAGATCCCTGCCACTGCTTGTGTGATTGTTCGCGGACGCCAGCAGAGCGCGCGAACGGTTTGTGTGTTTGTTCGCTGTCATCTGTGGCGCTAAGAAAGGGCACTCTCTGTTTACTGTTTACGTATGCTCCCGCTCTCTACTCTCTGTAATTAGATTTAAATTACAGTTTGTCGCTTGCTGCTGATTCTGATCGCCTGGTCTTTCACACAAAGAAATCTTCGATTTTGGCCTTTTTGCTTGACCGCTGTGATCTGCAGTGCCAAAAATCGTTAGTAATTCTTGCTGAAATACCAGGCAAACAGAAACAGCAGCAGGTCGCAATGCAAAAATAATTTAACTTTAACATTGAATTAACATTAACATTACATTAACTTTAACATTGAATTAACATCGCATTAACATTAAAATTCCATTAATATTCACATAGAATTGGCAGTAACATTACATTAACATTAACATTGCATTAACATCGCATTAACATTGCATTAACATTAACATTGCATTAACATTGAATTAATTTCGCTTTCTGCTGATTCTGTTCGCCTGTTGAATCAGCTAGAAAAATCCTCACTTTTAGCTGATCGCTAATGTTTTTCGCTAATCTAGGGAGCTCACGATCTGCACATATTCTAACAGAAATAATAGGCAAACATAATTAACAGCTGCTCGCTATGCACAAAATTATTTTGCTTACACTGGGCTCTTGTAAATTCTGTTGTATCTTACTGGGGATTTCTTTTCGCCTGAGAATTCAACTGGGAATTTGAATATTCCAGCTGTAATACCAAGCGATCAGAACTTTCAGTAGATTTAAAATCCAAAATTCAAACTAAACAAACTGATATCAGATAAAGATCTATGGCTTATATTAGCCAACACATAATGAATTAAGTAAATTGGTGGTTTTGTAAGCCTGACAAAAGTCTGCTTTGGACTTACAAATAAATAAATTTATGTTCATACAGACGGACATTGCTATATCGACTCGGCTGATCAAGAATATATATACTTTATGGAGTCGCCCACGCCTCCTTCTGCCTGTTACGCACATTTCGCTTCTGACAAAGTTAATAGACCCTTCTACTCTTTTTAAGGGTACGGGGTCTAAAACATTGCTGACATGAATTTAAACTAAGCCAAAACATTCGATGTTAACCTCGTTTTCAATGACCCAAATTGGTAATTAAATTGCAAATATTTACGCAATTGGCTTAGAATTCGGCAAAGGTTAAAATCCCACATTTTGTATAAAAGGAGATATTAGTGTTTCAGTTAGCATTGTAATCAAAAGTATTAACAGTTTAACAACAATATGTTTTCCAACAAATTTCTAATCATGGGCTTGGGTAAGTTTAACTATTTATGAAAAATATAACAAATTTTAATCGAACAAATTATTAAATGAAATTTAGCTCTTTTCGCTGTGATCATTGCGGTGTCTGGCGAGGAAATCGCCGATCGTCGCTTCCGTTGGCCCGGCTCCAATGAACAGGTGGAGGAAGAGGATGTCGATGACGATGATGATCAGGATGACGAAGATACCAACCAGAATGTGCTGCAGGACGAAGTGGATGATACTGATGATAATGAAGACCAACAGAACGAAGATTCCGATGAAGAAAATGACAAGAGCAGCAAGAGCTCAGAGGAGGATGCTTAAAAAGAATTAATCCCAATTTGTTTAAAGAATTTCTTGTTATACATAATTTAAAACTGAATATTTTACCATATCTTACCGTTTACCGTAAACTTAAATCCAAATAAATGATTTCAAAACCAAAATTATATTGTATAATTAATTTTATTTAACATAATTTAATTTATGTGTAATTCAATTTTAATATGGTTTACATACATTTAGTTATTTATAGTTTAATAAGTATTTTTGTATTATGCATTTAAATATATTTAGGTATATATTTAAACTATGACTAAACGTAAATTTCACATAATTATGTTATCGCTCAATAAGTTAATTTAATTATGTTCAATTTAAATATTTGTCTGTCTATCTTTTATTTGCCTTTTACTAAATTTTAAACAAGTTTGATTTTAATCATAAATTGGAATGATACACAGGCAACCAAATGTGAAGCAGAAAACGCAAAAAAAATAAACATTTAACGTAAAAACTTTTACAATTACTAGACGGTTCATTAAAAAGAGGTTTCTTGAGGTTCTCTTGCCCTTCCTTCACTACACTGCTCTCTTTCAACTCTTTAGCTGCTCATCCAACATTGTTGTTAACTCTACAGCGAGAGAGATCCTTTTCATACTTGCGACCCAGAAAGTTGATTAATTTTTTGGTCGCCAAAGATAAAATTGCACACGTTTTCCATTTGCCCATTTCATTTGATGTATTCTTCTGTTAAACTTGTTCTTATTCCTGTTCTTTATATTGTTTTCATGTTGGTAGTTTGCCTTTTATGCGTTTGCGTTGCGTTTTGGGAGTCTTGTTTTCTCATCGCACACCCCTAGCCACAATCATCGATCCTCGACCCTCCATCGGCGATACGTTGATCACACATTGCTGTCCGTGCCAACGGCTCCCGTAAAGGAGAAGGGCTGTGCATTGCTCACAATACCCGCCCGATCATTTGTCGTGGGCGCAGAAGAGTTCACGCCGTATCCGGTTTGCTGTGCTGCAACTCGCATATCAGCGACGGAGGCTCTGCGTGGAGTTTAAGAAAAAGCATAATTAGTAACATGAATATAGTGTATTTTCTTAAATAATACAAATATATACAGCCTGACATAAATTAATACTGGGCATACTAAATGAAATGAATAGAGCATTAATCAGTTTGTGTGCAAATCTAAGGAATCGTGCTTTGCCAAAGAAACAGTCTAAAACCCATTAAAAAAATGGGTAGAGAAATTATAAAAAATAAACACTGTGTTGCTAACAGAACTCTAAAAAGTTTTTAAAAAAGAAATAAATAAATAAAAAAGAATTGTTTTAAGTTCCAAAATGGAAATCGAAACTCAAGTACATAAAACAATAAAGAAAGTGGAAAATTAATTACTATTGTACAAGTTTTAGCTACGCAACTACTTACACACAATTGTTATCGTTTAACGATAGACAAATAAAGAGCAACACAGTGCACTACATAAATTACAATTAATCAAACTAATTAACAACGTATTTGCCTTTGTTTTTAGCGTACTTCATTTGTTGTTGTTGTTGCAGTTATTGTAGTTGTAGGACTTTGTTTGCTGGAGACTGCAATTGGACTGTTCTGGGGCAGTATTGGCATTTACAATTCATTAGCATATGAGTAATTATTGGTATAGGTTTTTCGTTTCTCCATTTAGTTACCAAACCAAATATTTGACATTAATGATAATTTTTAGTGTTTCGTTCGTTTAAAATTAATTAACTTTCTAATTTAAACTAGATGCAAGCTAGGACTCTTCTCTGGCTGTCAGTAACACGATATCATATTGAGATTATGTGAGTAGTTTTATATAGAAGAAAGAAGTTCATATTGGATGCCAATATGAATCAGCTAGGATGGTTTTCAGATAATGTTGCGAGTATTATTTCATTATTTTCTTCATCTATTTATAATGTCTTGAGTAACTATTTAAACTTAAACTTAGTACTAGAAATAAACTTGAAATGAGTTGGCTAATAATAAAATCTAAGACGGAAATGGAAATGGAATGTTTCGAAGTTGAAGTCGCACTGAATTAAAGTGTTTACAATATTTATAAACCAATTATGAACAACTATGGTTTAAACTAGATATATATATAGCATATACAACTAGATATTTATATATATATTTTATTTATTTATGCACATCGTGAGCAATAAGAAAAACAAACATTTACGATATTTATAACATTGAACATTTTTGTGTTGCATTCAAGCAAAAAGCAAATTCTATGAAGTTCATGTTCTTCAATTTGGTTATACAATATTGCTCTACGATTCATTTAATTTCAAGTTTCAATTTTCAATTTTCAATTTCTATACTGCAGGTAATTTGTGTACTTTTGCCGTGTGGAAGCTGCTCGTCTTTAACTGGTTTCTTAGCGTGTTTCTGTTTCTCACTAAAAATAATCTTTACATATTTATATATAATATATATATACATATGTAAACCTTTATATATGTTATTCTGCATATGTGTGTAGTATATTTAACTGGTATTTCATTTAACAACACCGTCGCAACCGACAAAAAGACATTTAAAAATGGAGAAATGCAACTCTACATGCAAAAAGGACGACAAAATGACCAAACAACATTTTTGCAACATTTTCTATTGGTTTTAGTAACAATTATGAAAAGTTTACAATACAATTAATTGTTTGTTTTAATTGTTTTAGTTGTTTTTCAATTGGTGGGGTGTTTTTTGTATTATTTATGATCTCGTTTTGTTATTGTTTTCTCATTATTCAATTGGAACGAACACTAAAAACTATGCGCCATAAAATATTTCTTTGTTTTTTTTGTCAATATTTGATCATGATATTTTTTGTTCTAATTTTCACTGGGTTTGTATAAGTGTGTGTGTGTGTGTTGTGTGTGTCCTGGGGTGTGTGTAAATTGTTTGGTTATTCTTTTCATTTTTGGCAGTTTATGTGCATTTATGTTGGACGCCAAACATCGGGATCTTCCATAAGTGTGATATGTTGATCTCCACCCATTTGCATTTGCCCGCCGGCCTGATCGCCTCCCATTTGTGGCGATGTGGCCGCAGCGGCCATGTCCTCGCGCGAAGCTCTAATATTATACAATTTTTGTTTGGTATTCATTTTTTATTTTTTATGGTGTTAGATAACATTTTTGTAAGCGTAAATCACAGCGAAAGCACGTGAAGGAATAGAGAGAACATTGTTTCGATTAGCATTTAGTGTGTGCCTTCTCTTAACTTCAGAGATTCAACAGACTTAGACTAGCCTCACTAACTCTTTTTGATAGCATCTTATCTTTATAGACTGTACTCACTTTTTGCCTAACGCCATCATGCCATAAACGGCGCCAGTGGCAAAAATCAAGCCACTGCCAAAGAAACTGGCCAAGCCGAAGCACATAAAAATGGGCGGTATAGCCAATCTATATGGAGGGGGCGTAAAAAGACAGAGATTTAATATTTTACAGAGTATCATATAGAGCTGTTTAGCACTCACGCGCAATAGAGACCCGCTCGCACGAACATTGGCTGCGAATCGACCTTTGTGGCAAGTGTTTCCACCTGATCGATGCAGGGGAAACAACAAGGGGATTCCAGAGCCAATACCACAAATCCTGCTACGATTTGAATAATGCCACCGACCAGGCATTTAACGTCCAGTGTGAGAATGGAGATGACATTCCACAGGCCGAACAGTATGGCAACTGCAAAAGAGGAAGAGTATTATTAACAGTTTTATAAACTTGATTAAAATACAGCAAAAACCATTCAACCCACAACATCATAGTCATATAAGAGGCGTTTCCACTCGCTCAACATTCGTCTAAATACATAATTTGTCAACAATTTTATCTAACTTGAATCGAAATGTTTTTAATCAGTGCAAAACATAGAAACGCCCTCATTTCTTTTTAAATTTTTAGTGGTTAAAATAAAAAGAACTCTTCATGCGTAATCTAATCGGAATACTAGTTAGCTGACTCATACAACAACTAAATTTGCTGCAAGGTTGCGTTCTTTTATTTGTTATAAAAAAAAAAAAGAAGAAATTAATGAATAAATAAAACACAATAAAAAAAAAAAGGCGATAAACAGACCAGACAAGCATGACAAAACAAGCAAAAAACACTTGTTCAAACTGGAGCAATGGACGTATAGAATGAATAAATAGAAATTATAGCATACATTATTAATTTACTGTTTGTCTGTGGATTTCTATAAGCCAATGATCTACATACGAAAGAGATAAATGAAACTATTAACAGGCCTTTGCCTACGAAATTTCATACGATGTATTTTATCAGCAGAGAGCATGAAGTAGTTTATTAATCCACTGATAACACTTCTGTATAAGACACAAAGCAAACAACTGTTTTGACGACGTGTGAATTGAGTTAATTTCGTGTTCCAGAGTTTTGGTCTCTATTTCTATTAAATTCTCGTAGCATTTTCTATTCAACATTTAAAGTAGCTGCTCTGTAAACTGATCTTAATACTGAGGTTGTTGCAAATGTGAGCGACTTTCCGCACAAAAGCTGCGGGTAATAATTATTAAGTAAAGGTTTTGGTTTATGCAAATAGAAACCGGTTTTTGGGAAGCCGCATGAGTGTCTATTTTGCAGTTAGCTGATTAAAAATTACTCTCTAGGCGTCAAAGGTAAACAAACGCTTAAACTAGAATTTAAAAAACAATTGTACTAGTAATAATTTGACTCATATTTTTTTATTGGTTATTAATAGTTAAGCTGCTTGCGATAATATGAGCCAATTGGGACTCGAATTCGCAGTTCACTGACCTTGACAATTGACATATATATCGTTAAAGGAGTTAATAATAACCGTAAACTGCCAAAGCGGTTTGAATGTCATGGTTACGGAGAAAATGCAAGGAATACACGGAAATAGCAATATGTGTATTACGCAAAATACAAACCAAAACAACAAAGTAGAGAAAGGCGAAAGGAGATTAACTGAGAGCGTACGCACACTTCAACACGCATACGTTTGCATTGTGTGGGTGTGCACACAGCCATAAATAAGAAAGAGAGAGAGAGCGGCCATTACTATACTGATAAAAATAAATAATATACCAGTGCATGCTAAATTGAAGGCGATTTTATGAGTAAAGAAAACAAAGAAGAAATTTGCAAAAAATAACAGTTCTGTACAGGGATGTATGTGTGCGCGAGTGTATGTATCAACACATATCGACACATACAGGCAAACATTTCTGTATCCTTTGTAGCGTTTCCTTTTGTCTTTATCAATGTCAGGTCGCAGAGCGAGCGAGCAAGAAAGTGAGTGAGTGTGCGTGCAGTGAGTATTGTGGGTGTATCGGGTGGCCCAGACACAAACACAAATACCCTCACACACACATGCACTGGCCACGAATAGATAACATGCAAGGCCTATTAGAATAATAAAAAATCGATGCAAGTAACAAACTGAACAAGTTCTTGTTCTTCTTGCACTACTTTCTTTTTTGGTTGTTGTTGTTTTTAGCACTTACAGAAACCGGCGACCATTCCCAAAACTCGGCTGCCATATTTGAGATACCAGGGCTGCTCTGGACCGCCAACACCAGCAGGATCTTGTTGATTGGGTCGCGCTAGCCGTCCCGCAAGCCATTCCACAGCCGACTGCGCAAAGAAACATCGCAATTGAAATATTTTGTTATTATTGCTATTTAAGCACTTTGTTACATATTGGAAAATCGAAAATTCGGCATGCCATTTGTGACGCGGCCGAGTCTCAAAAAATTAACACACACACACAGATACACGTTGAACACCTTACACACACACGTACAATTTCACGTCAGCAAAAACTTATGCCGCGTGAAGTTATACAAAAGAAATTGATTTACACTGCCGTTTCACCGCTGACTCACAGACACATTTACGTACCATTTTGTTAAGAAACTATAGAACTTAAACTATATTTTTATAAACACAATTTCAACAGTTTAATGCACTTTTACTCGACCAATGAAAAAACTCAGAAGAGAATAAAGTGCAGAATAAAAACGATAACACGCTCCAATCGATTTTTCGCTTGGCGCTGCCACGTTGTTGACAGAATTGTTTCTAATAACATCAGTACTCCTCAGTTGCTCCTCACTGTTAAAGAATTCAAATGATTTATGTTAAATGATTTTTTGTAACATTTTAAGTCAATTTAAATTAGTTTAAGATCTAAATTAAGTAAATCCCTTTTATTGATAAGTAAAAACACAGTTTCAGTTGCGGTTTCTCAGGAATACAAATAAAATTTGAATACAGTTTTTATTGCCAGAATTTGTTCAAAAATATTGCCGTTGTTTTTGAGTTGCACACACAAATGGAAATTGGGAGTTTTGGATGAAATAGGATTGATTGAGAGATAATAACTATTATAAGAGTAATTTGTATTTTTTAGTTGCGTTGTTCTTGATTGAATGAAAATGGCGTTAACTTTAAATCACTTGGTTCGGTTTTAAGTTTAAACTTTAAAGTCTACAAATTGCCATTGTGTTTGATATTAGTATTTTGACTTATTTTGGACGTCGTTTTACAATAGAGAAAATACAGAAAACTGATTAAAATTCGGTGTTACCTGGGCACGTGATAAGAACTACGACTTAGTCTACGGCAAGTGTAGAGTTGGTAGAATGGCAATTTTTAAATGTGTGTAGACTTTTTACTTTACGTTAACAGTCGTTCAATGATAAGAATGAGCCCAAGTAACTAACGGATTTGTTTTGTTTGCTTAGTGATTAACTTAATGTTGTTGTTTTTTTCTTGTTGCTGTTGTTGTTGACTATATTTAACTATTTGCTATGTCGTCTATTGATTTGTGAAACGTAAACTAAATATTTGTATGTGTAATTTGTTGGTAGTTATACTCGTAATGTTGCACAATTCTTCATTAACATAAACATAATTATAATATTTTCAATTACTGTTTGATGAATCGGTTTTCTATTTTGTTTTTTTTGCTTTGTTTAGTTACAGATTTTGAATTTTTCGTTGCAATTTCTTTTAAATTAATAAAATTGTTGTTGCTATTGATTTGTTTATATTTGATATTCATTGCAAATTTAATAAAGTTCGTTTTTCTTTTTTTGTTTGTTTTGCTCAATCAAATGCACAATGAAATTCAAAAATGTAAAAATTAAAATAGAATTGTAAAAAGTGAATAATAAAACCATAAATTTAATGTAAATTTCATTGCACATTTGTCTGATGCTTTTCAACAGTTTTGTTGTTGTTACTGTTTGAATTCTTGAAATTATAATGCAAATTATAAATTGTTTCTGTTTTGTTTTAAAGGAAATTTGCATATTAAAAATTATTAATTTCAAAATACAAAATTAATATGGCTTTTCAAAAAAGCTTTAAAAGTCAATTATAAAATTTGGTTAAAGCAGAAAAAAGTTAAAGAAAATATAGAAGAAAAGCATAGTAATAAACCGTTTAAAAGGCCAGTCTAAAGGCAGCATTTGAGAAGGGAAATTTCTTTAAATTTAGTAAATGTTTTTTGTTAAATTCGTTAAATTTATCAGAGTGGTCACAGAATTCTATCTTCACCTTTGCTAGTTTCTTAATTCCTGGATATGCCTGCCTGGATAATGCCCCCTATTCTTGGATAGTCTTGGGATTATCCTAAAATTTGTAGGGAGGCAAGTTTAATGGGGACAAGTTTTACAATTGAATTATATTAAAATTTCTTATAAAAACACTTGTTCGGTTCGTTTGTTATGTAATGTAATGTAATGTTTGTTATGTAAGTATGTAATGTATGTTATGTAATAGTAGTTGTTGTTGTTGTTTTTATCGTAGTAGCTAGCCGTTTTGTTAAGATCACAATTGTGCTAAGAAATACTATATCACAATTAATTATTTACACTCAGTTATTATTTGTATTATTCTCCTCCTTCTTCTTGCTTTTTTTTTTTTTTTTGCTCATTCGCTCGCATTACATCTTAAAGTGTTTGTTTTTTAAAGTGTTCTGTGTGGTGGGGCAGGAGGCGGGGCAGAAAGTTATGCAACATTGTGCTGCACATTAGTTGTTTTTGCCTCATTGCCACACAATTGTATTTGTTTTTAGATTTATATTTATATTATTTGTTTGTAGTTATAGGTTGTTGTATAAAAAGTTCATTCAAACAACGAATATCTACAATTAGGAAATAGTTATAGAAAACAGAACGTTGGGCATTTTAAAGCTACGCTTTCTTTTCTTTATCATTTCGTTTTGTTTCTTATTTCTCTGCTCTCGGCTCTCTTTATCGTTCTCTTCTTAGCTCACTTAGCTGAAACTCTAATTAGAAGGATACCTTACTTCGTTCACTTTATCGCTTACAAGAAATAAAAACAATCTAAATAACATAATTATTTTAAAGAATCCGTACATCGTATCATATCATTTTATATGGTACTTAAAAAGTGTTCTATCTCCTCTTCTTCATTTACATATATATAAAATTTTAATTTTGCCTGAATTTTTTACAAAATGACGTGTGCTTATTGCATGCTGGAGCGGAAGACTCTTCATTCTTAAAATCTGTTTTGCCCCATCTTTCTTAGCTTCGTGCATTCCTTCTTAAGTATTTGTTTTCTTTTACTTATTTTTGGTATGAAAATCTTTTTCGACGTTAATTACAAAATTTTATACATTTTTTTGCGTTTGTTGTTTCTATATACAAATAAATGTTGAAAGTGTTTCTTTGAAAAATTGAAAAATGCTCCTCAAATTGAGGGATCTATGAAAAACTTTTAAAAACCCTAAAACTTTTATAAACATTAACGATTATCTAGCGGTTCTCAATGCTGCCTGAATGCTGGCCTTATGTGACTTAGGAAAATGCGAAAAATTAAATTGTTGAAGTAGAATTTTGAATTGAAAGTTTTGGAGAAAAGTTATTGACTTAGCAAAAAACATTTGCTATAAAATTTTTGGTGAATGAGAAATTCGTCCACGAATTGAAACTGGGCGTGAAATTAAGTGGCCCTTGTTGTTCTTGTTGCAACTGCTGTTGCTGCTGCTGTAGCAACATATGCTGACGGTGTTGTTGCTGTTGCACATGCTGTTGTACTTGCAACTGTTGCTGCTGTGACATCGGTTGTTGCGACTGCGCACGCTTCAAAATTCTCAAATTGGTGCCAGATGCCATGCGTTGTAGTTTCTGCAGTGTTTCAGCTGTTGGCATTGTGTTGCTGTTGTTGGATGCACCTGCAGCAGCAGCAGTTGCGATTGGCGAGTTAAGTGACACCGAAGCTGGGCGTGGACGCTGCTGTTGTTCCGGATTTGGTGTCTTTTGAGCAGCAGCTGCTGCTGTCAGCATTGCAATCAAATCTATGCCAGTTGTTGGCGTAGATTGTTGCTGGTGTTGTGGTGGTTGCTGCTGCAATTGTTGTTGTTGTGGCACCAGCTGTTGTTGCTGCGCATTATTCTTGCTTAAAATGCTTTTAACAACCATCTGTGGCTGCTTATCACTCTGCGATTTGGCGCGCGATCTTTGTTGCTGTTGTTGCTGCTGCTGTAGCTGCTTTTGCGCCTTGGCCGCCTTCAGTTGCTGTTGTTTCTCCTTGCGTATCAAATCAAATGAGCTGACAATCTGCAATTGGTTTAATTTATCGCTTGCTGCATAATTTTTAGCATATTTTCCGTTGCTTACCTTCTCATTGCTTGCCGGCTGTTGGGCATCATTTTGGCTTTGGCTATGAAACAGTTGACGTTTGCTTGCCCCTGTTGTTGTGGTCGCTGTTGCAGATGCTGGTGGTGTTGTTGCTGAGGCTGCTGCTGCTGCAACTGTTGCTGCTACTGATGATGTTAGTGATGCTGTTGGTGTTGTTGTTGATGTTATTGTATTGCTGCCCGCAGCGACATTCAGTTGCTTGTTGTTGTTGTTGATGTTATTAGTATTGCTACTGCGCTTAATGTTGGTATTGCATGAGTTGCTGACACCACCACCACCGTTACCAACCGTCTTTCCATTGAGATTGTTAAGTTTGACACCATCCAAATCACCCATCGACTTGTGTCGCTGTCGTCGTGATGCAACACTTTGTTGCTCCTTCTTGCAGCTGCCGTTGTTGGTCAGCATTGTTGGCGATGTCGAGGTGGTTGGATTAAAAATAGCCCTGGGACTCTGTTGTCCCGAGGATTTGCGACGTCGCTCATTTACCCACTTCTTGAGGCGCTTCACAAATGGTATGATCATAAAAAAGGAATTGGAATTCTTGCCCAATTTGGCTTTTGATATGGCATCGTTTTTATTGACCGGCAATGCATCAATGCGAAACCAATCACAACACTTAATCTCATTGCGTGTGCGCGGCGCAAATTGTGTATCCAACGGTATATTGCGCACTATATACAATCGTGTATATTGATAATTGATAAAAGCCTCAATATAATCATCCGCATCAATGATGTCCGTAATATCAAAGCCAGTCTCCTCATAGACCTAAGGCAAGGCAAATGGGAAACGTATAAATTGATGAGTCAAACAAGTTTAATAAACAATAAAATTATTAAGCTATTAACTTTGTATATGTAAGCACAAAGGGACGAAGAACATTGACTATACATTAATTGTAAAATATATACATTTCTGAATTAAGCAAGTTATAAGTTTAAGTGATTACTTAGAAGGGGTCTAAAGACCATGTAGAAATGCAGACATGTCACTAGAATGACTACGGTGTCTTTTAAAATCTTCTCGCTCCAAATGGCAGTTCTAGAAATACATGAATACTAACCTCCCTGGTGGCACAGTGTGCTTCGTTTTCATTCTCGTTGATTTTACCCTTGGGAAATCCCCAAGAGTTGCGAGCAAAGTATGATTGCACCAGCAAACAATGATTGAGATCCTCCGATACTAGTATGGCCCCATAAGTGGGCACCGATATCTTATATTTCTTCCAATCATCCAATATCTGATCGACAGTGCCAAAATGCTTGTTCAGAAAGGGAATGTGCTGCAGAATAAAAAGCAACAATTAAGATTATATCATAAAAGTATTATGATTTATTGACTTACCTGAAAGAGCTGCATGGCAAATTGTTTGATGCCAACAACGGGTAATTTTCGTTGTGGTTGTTGTTGTGGAACCGTTTGATCTGCCTCTTCGGGTGCACAGAAAAAAGTCCAAGTAGAACCAAAAGGCCAATTCAATTTGAAAGCAAATGCGAATTAAATTATTCAACTCCATATCCGGGACATTGATGATAAAGCGACTGGCCAGATCGTCGAGTATATCGGACGGAATTTTCGATTTCTCTGGCAATTTAATGCTGGACGACTTAATAGTTGTTGTTGTTGTTGGTTTTCCCGTTGCTGATCTGCCAAGCAATGCTGTTGATGTCGCCATCGGATCCTCGGTGGATGAGCAGGAGCTGCCATAGCTATTGGCCGTTAAGGAGTTCGTTGATGTGCTTGAGTTTGTTGATGATATGGATGAATTGAGGCGTGGCTTTTGTGCGCTGTTTGCATGTTGTTGTTGTTGCTGTTGTTGGTGGTGGTAGTGTTGTTGTTGTTGATGTGGCTTATGCTGCGTCTTCTTCTCAATGGAAATGGGCTCACTTATGCCAGTTGTTCCTGCAGCTATTGTTGTTGTTGTTGTGAAAATCGCTCCCGTTTTTAGCAACTTATTTAACTCATCATTCTCAGTTTCGTTATCAGAGTGTCGTCGTCGTTGTTGTTGTTGCACTTGTTGCTGTAGTGCGATTGCTGTTGCGGTTGTTGCTTTTGTAACCGCTGACAGTTGCTGATAAGAGGACACACTATCGCTTTTTGTGCCATTATTGTTGTTGTTGTTGTTATTAATGTTGTTGATGTTCAGCACCTTTTGCAAAGTCAGCGATGCGAGCGACGCCAAGTTATTGACTTTACAAATTTAATAAAAAATAAATGGTAAAAAGAAAATATTAATAAATTGCGTAAATATGTCTTCAACTTTAATTTTAGTCTATAACATTTCGATAGCAAAATCTTATTGGGGAAGCGAATAGATATCGATAACACCAAGATAAATCCAAGTACTAGTGATTGATTGGATGGCTTTGCAGTTCCTTTCATTAAACAGGATACCCGCCTTGTTATCGATAGCAAACATGATAAAGATGGGAGTAAGTGTAATCGATTAACTAATTAGAACATCAATTACTGTCAATGTAAATAAGACATTGCTTTAAAATGTTTCTCGCTATTTAAATAATCAAAAAAAACCCTAGAATCGACCTTGAATCACAATTTGTTGCCGTCTTGTCTGCAGTTTCAAATATTTTATAAAGAGCACCTTGAAAAAAATGCTGATTAATCATTGATAGTATGTATTCTCGTTGGCATTTGTAGAGGAGACTCGTACGTATGTTATTAGTGATCGCAGCTGGGCCATTGATCTGCACATTGCGCAACAACAAATTGTTTAAACAAAAAAAAATAGATAATAATAATAGTCACAATTACAAGCACTATTTATTACTGGCCTCTAATATCTAAACTGAAGGAGACATGCTAGAGGCGGAGCTCAGTTCAGCGACCTGCCTTCAACAACTGCAGTCGACTGCGCTGCAACTGCGAGTGTGGAAAACTACTGAGGCGCACAGATAAAAATACTAATAACATTAAGCAGAGTGAATGAGGCGGGAAGACTAAGTAACTTGTCCTCCTCTCTCTCTCTCTCACACACACTTATAATAACATACACTCTACACAATTGCTATTTGTACATTTGCCTGCAAATTTTATTGTACAATTTTGTATTGTTTTTATTATATGTATGAATACAATCACGATTATTGCATTGACTTTGCTATCAATGTCTTATTATGAAATATTTGTTTTTTATTTTTAAGTGTGTTCATTTACCGTTATCGTTTGTATTGCTCTCTTTGTACGCAGTGAAAACGGCTGCTGCTGCGGCAGCGGAACGGTTCTGTCGCTGCTTCTTCTGCTGTAACGTCGACGTAGAGGCTATGGCAGCGGTGGCTGTTGCGACGACGGCGGTATTAAATATAGGAGCAATTTCCATAATATTTCGAATATATTGTTATTTTAACTTTAGTTACTTTTATGTAATACACTTGTTTATTTCTTTGTGTTTCGTTTTTACAATAGTTTTTTGTTTTATTTCACGCTAATTTCATACTCAGTCTTCGTCTTCCCCTTCTTCAATTTTTGTCACGTATCTTTGCAATATCGTGGATCGCGCTTTTGTATTAGTTTTTGTTGTTGTAGTTGTAGTTGTAAATATGGCTGCCAATTGTCGAAAATTGTTGTTGCTAACTGGTGCTGCTGCTGCTTCTGCTCCTTTTGTCGCACAAATTTCAGTTTCCAATGCAATTGTTCTTGATAGTTTTGATTGTTGTTTGTACATGCATTTCTTGCTGCTGATTTTGCTTTTGTGTTTCTTGTTGTTTTTGTTCTTGCTGTGTGGCAATCAACATTATCTGCTTTTGTTTTTATGTTGTTTTTGTTTGTGGTGTAAGCCATCCACAATAAATTGTGTCGCTAAACAGAAACAAAATGTCTCCGCTACTCTCCACTCGACATGCGTACACACACAATCAAACTTGTTTTTTCTCACGTACTTTCTAAAAAAAAAATGAGGCTGCCAATGTGTGTGTATGTGGTTTTTGCGTCACTCGAATTTTCTGCTTTAATTTTCCTTATTTACTGATATATCTATGCATGCGTATGTTTTAATTATTTAGTTATACGTTGCACTTAAATTTATAAATTATTTTGCACTATTTAATAGCTTTTTTAATTTTTGGAAAATGCTTCCTCGTCGCACATCTACATATGAAAGTCGCACACATAAGACCAACTTTCGGCATCAGCGAAATACCAAACGCTTGCGAACAACCTAACTATCGATACCTTAAGCGAGTTGTTAAATGTCCGCAGATTGCAGCCACACTACTCTCAGTAATTAAAAGTACTCGAATAATTATCGTCAAAAATTCAAAGCAAATATTCGATATTTATACTAACACATTCTTTAAATGATTCAATTATTCAATAATAAAATATCGATAGTACAACCGATAGCTCGAAAATGGCCTGCCTCTATCTGTCTCTACGACGAGAAGCTTTTGATGAAAATATTGTGAAAAATTGTGTTTAATGTACGAAATATGTGCAAGTTCATTAATTAATAATGTTTAAAGTGCACACACAATGTTCAGCATTGTACGCAAGTTGTGAACAAACGCGCTAATTGCAGCTAAGCATAAGAAAACCTTTGATTTGCAACTGTTCGATTTTTCACCAAGACACAATAATATCTGTGCGAGTGTAAAAATCTGTTCATTTGCGCAAGCAATTGCAACCTGAAAACGCGAAACACAACATATTTGGTACAAATGTCGCTTTAAGCAAGCAGCAAAATTGCATTTTCGAACATTTCCGCCTGCACCTGGTTTCCGTGGACGTGCTTTGGATCCGTGGATAACAGAGACGCAAAGGTATTAAGATTACAACTAGTGATGGGATCGTGAAAATGTTTCCTCACGCCCACACTGAAAAGGAAACGCAAACAAATAAATTATTTTCTAGACACTTAGCTATAAATAAGATTAAAAAAAAAACTACAACTTATCTTAGTAGCAACGTGAAAAATAGTATATTTAAATTTTAATTTGTTTATAAATTGTGTGTGAAATCATCCTACGTGTGGTTAGACACACGCACACATCTCCAACTTGACGTTGTATGCATTGCATGTGTGTGTGTGGGCGGCGGACAAAGTCAAAGGCAAAAGGCGTAACATTAAAATAACTTTTATTTCTTGTGTTTGAATTGCTTCCCCCCTTTCCCTTTACTTTACTTAACTTAATTGTTCTTTACTTCTTTGTGAACACCTTTAGATAGACGCCGTGTGGGGTTGGGCTTCCGCCCCGCTGCGCTTAGCGGCGAACAGAATGGGCGATCCTCTGCTGCCAGGCTCGACCGGCCTTGGCAATGGCGCTGCTGCCACAGCCACCGCTGCCGCGGGCACAACCGGTAGTGGGTTGGGTGGCGCTGGCAACGCAGGTGCCGAACGCCCACCGTCGCCAGCCCGACTCACCCACACATCCGAGAAGCATCCAAAAGTAACGCTAACCGAATTAAACATGCTGCGTCGGCATCGTGAACTCTGCGACGTGGTCCTCAATGTGGGCGGACGGAAGATCTTTGCCCATCGTGTCATTTTAAGTGCGTGTAGCTCCTACTTCTGTGCCATGTTCACCGGCGAGCTGGAGGAGTCACGTCAAACGGAGGTAACCATACGCGACATCGATGAGAATGCCATGGAGCTGTTGATTGACTTTTGCTACACCGCCCACATCATTGTGGAGGAGTCCAACGTACAGACACTGCTGCCAGCGGCCTGCCTGCTTCAGCTGGTCGAAATACAGGACATCTGTTGCGAATTCCTGAAGCGTCAGCTTGATCCAACCAATTGTCTGGGCATACGCGCCTTTGCCGACACGCACTCTTGCCGTGAGCTGCTTCGGATTGCCGACAAATTCACACAGCACAACTTCCAGGAGGTGATGGAGAGCGAGGAGTTTCTACTGCTGCCTGTAGGACAATTGGTGGACATCATTTGCAGCGATGAGCTCAATGTTCGCAGCGAGGAGCAGGTCTTCAACGCGGTCATGTCCTGGCTCAAGTACAATGTCGCTGAGAGGCGACAGCATTTGGCACAAGTGAGTACCGATTCTCTTACCCTCTCTACCCACAATTCTCACAATTCTCTTCACTTTAGGTATTGCAACATGTGCGTTTGCCGCTACTCTCGCCCAAGTTCCTCGTCGGCACAGTGGGCTCTGATCTCCTGGTGCGTTCGGATGAGGCTTGCCGTGATCTGGTCGATGAGGCCAAAAACTATCTGCTATTGCCGCAGGAACGTCCACTGATGCAGGGGCCACGCACCCGTCCACGCAAGCCCACGCGACGCGGCGAAGTGCTCTTCGCCGTGGGTGGATGGTGTTCCGGAGATGCCATTGCATCCGTGGAACGTTTTGATCCTCAGACCAATGACTGGAAAATGGTTGCACCCATGAGCAAGCGACGTTGCGGCGTCGGCGTTGCTGTTCTCAATGATCTGCTCTATGCTGTCGGTGGACACGATGGACAAAGTTATCTCAATAGCATCGAACGATATGATCCACAGACCAATCAATGGTCCTGCGATGTGGCACCCACAACTTCGTGTCGTACAAGCGTCGGCGTGGCCGTATTGGATGGTTTTCTCTATGCTGTCGGTGGTCAGGATGGTGTACAGTGTTTGAATCATGTGGAACGCTATGATCCCAAGGAGAACAAATGGTCAAAGGTGGCACCAATGACCACACGCCGTCTAGGCGTCGCTGTTGCTGTCCTCAGCGGTCATCTCTACGCCATAGGTGGCTCCGATGGCCAATGCCCGCTCAATACCGTGGAGCGCTATGATCCCAGGTAAGCAATAGAAATTTGCTTTTAGTAATCCATAACTAATTTCATGTATACACTTGTGCAGACAAAACAAGTGGGTTGCAGTGAATCCAATGTCGACACGCCGCAAGCATCTCGGCTGCGCTGTATTCAATAATTATATTTATGCCGTTGGAGGTCGCGATGATTGCATGGAACTGTCCTCCGCAGAGCGGTATAATCCCCTCACCAACACCTGGAGCCCCATTGTGGCCATGACCTCGCGACGCAGCGGCGTAAGTTTGATTTATCCCAAATATCTCTTAGGTATTTATGTGATTTCTTGTTTATGTACACAGGTGGGCTTGGCTGTTGTCAATGGGCAACTGTATGCTGTGGGAGGATTCGATGGATCTGCCTATTTGAAGACCATCGAGGTGTATGACCCAGAGACGAATCAATGGCGTCTTTGCGGCTGCATGAACTATCGCCGTCTGGGTGGCGGCGTTGGTGTTATGCGTGCACCACAGACTGAGAATTATATGTGGTGCGATAATAGTTTTCGTCAGAATAATCTATAAAACTCAATTAACTCAATCATTATTAACTATACTAACTAAAACATAATGTCATTTCTTTGTATTCGTTTTGTACATTTAAATCATACACAAATTTATGCTAACACACGCAGGATACGCAAGGATTCTGTCGTCTGATGGGAGCCGAAGCCGACGTCGACAGCGTTGCCAGCGCAGACGTTGCCGCCGCCGCATTTCTATTGAAACTAACAACAGTTTGACCGACCGACCGTCAGAAAGCCAGAAAACTGCTAAACAAATCGAAGCCAAATTTTATCCAGCGGTTAAAAAGTTGATAAGTTTAAGCACCACAAAATAATGTATAATTTATATTTAATTGTTAAATGTTTCTCATTTGGTAGCGCGTTGAAAGATGAAAAGTTTGTTGTGACGCGTGTTTTTAACAAATTATACACAATATGTCTAGTTAACACACTCAAAAACACACTCTCGAACATACACACCATAAGCACTTACAAACCTAAATCTATAAATATATATATTACGCTAGAAACATGTACTGTAATATTTAATAAGCAAACTAACAAACACTAATTGTCTTTGTAAAAAGAAAAAACAAAAAATGATCAAAGAAACGAGAAAAAAAGAAACAATTCTTGTTGATGGTTAAAAATTTCATGGAAATTTCTAACATGCCTTTCCCCCCTCATCATCCTCATACAATAAAAGTTATACTATATGAAAATTCTCGGAAAACAAACAAAGCATTAAAAATCAAATATTTATATAATAATTAAGCTGATTCAAAAACATATGTATTAGGTATAAATATTAACTTATTGATGGCGTGAATAATTCAAGCGATTCCCATAACAAAATTGTAAATTGTTTATGCAAAAACATTTCAATAAGTAAATGTATAACAACTAATAATTAATAAATAATTGTTCGAAATAAGCGCCAATAAATTATCAAGCTTAAAAAAAAGAAAATCAGATAAAACATACAATGAAATATATATACATGCAAGTATGCCTAGTTCTAACTGTAGTATATAATCAATTAAATAGCAAATTTAACAAATACATAAATCATATGAATTTAGTTAATAAGTTTAAAATTCTATCGAAAATTGATGTAAAATGTTGTGGAACCTGTTGTTGCCAATATAATTGAAAGGGCCACCAACTGGAACCAACTCGAAATAACAACAAAATTAACTGAAAAAGGCAGCTTTTATTTTGTTTTTAGCTTAGGCCTATTTTGCATTTTATTTATCATTACTGTATTTTGTTTCATTGTTGTCTCTTTTAAACACACTCACATAAACAAACATTTATATAATATTCATACATTATTTATTCTTGTGTCTTATGGATTATTTTCAATCACATACTTTTCGAATATTAATTATTATTAAACAAATGTTGTTAACTTGGCAAACAAGTTAGAAGTTTGCTTCCACATAAATCTTAAGAATAGCATTTAACTACAAACAAAATGAAAAAACACTAATTTATATATTAGTATTAAGATGAACACACACTCAAACACGTAAATAAAATGATAATAAAGCTAAAAACTAAATAATTGCATATTGAATAAAGAATCATTAAGTTATCGTGCAAAAGAGTGCACATATACGCGAAACTTAATATTAAAAATAAAACAAAATTTGTTTTCATTTGTAGCGAGTTGAATTTGAAATTTCAAATTGATATGTAATGGCGGGAGTTATCAAACGTTGTTGAAATATCGATAGTGTGCAGGAAATATCGAGCACAACTCTATCGGTAACGAGTATCGCGGTATATCGATAAGATCAAACTGTTGCTCGTTCGCGGAATACATACATAGTTGTTATTTTTTTTGCGGTTGCTTAATCAGTTAAATTTGTTTAGTTTTTAGAGTATTTCAACAGTATTATTAATGTGAGACATGGAGCAGGTCTGTCGCGTTTGCCTGAGCAGTTCAGGCACTCTGGTGGATATATACAATGAGCGGCAGAATGAGGAGGAGACGAGCTTGGCTGAGATGCTAAACGAATGCGCCGAGTGCAAAATAAACATTGACGATGAGTTCTCAAAGATGATATGCATGGAGTGCTCTTTGGACGCTCTCACAGCGTTTAGGTTTAAGCGGCGATACGAGCAGAGCTACAAGTTGCTCACCATGAAGATGGAGAAGGGAGACCTGGAGCTGGATGCCGATGACATTTGTGATCTGCTCGCAGCAGAGGACTGGGAGTTGCCCAAGAGGGACTTGGATTGCATCAAAATAGAGCTGGACGACAGTCCAGAGCGAGAGAGCCCTCAAGCTAAGCTGGAAGAGCACAACGATAGTCCAAGTGAGAAAGTGGGCAGCGAGGAGAGCTTCTTAGAAAATCTCTCACCACCATTTGCCGGCTTTGTGGACAGCGAGGAGACTTCAAGTCGCTATCCCACGCGTCAAACCAGATCACAGAGCTACATAAATGCTGACAAGCATGGGGAATCGGACAACAGCAGTCTCACCGACTTCAGTGCCGACGAAGATGAGGAAAGCTTTGAATCAAAGGAGCAAAGCGTAAATAAAGCACATCAAAAGGAGCTCCCCGCCACTCCCCCAGAGGCAGAACGTCCACACAAATGCTTGGAGTGCCCAAAGGCATTCAACAGGTCCAAGACGCTTCAGTCCCATATACGCACTCACACCGGAGAACGTCGGTTCACCTGTCCGCATTGCCCGAAGGTCTTTACCCAGAGCCATCATGCCAGAGATCACATCCATGTCCATAACGGGGAACGTCCACATCAGTGTCCGCATTGTCCCAAGGCGTTTAGCCAAAAATCCAATTTACAGGCACACATTTACGTACACGCCGACGAGGGGCCCTACAAGTGCACCCACTGCTCCAAATCCTTCTGCAGAAACTATGATCTTAAGGTCCACATGCGGGTACACAGCGGCGATCGTCCGTACAAGTGTAGCCAGTGTCCAAAGGCCTTCAATCGCCGTCGAGATCTGGAGCGGCACAGGCGCATCCATACTGGCGAGCATCCCTTCAAGTGCAACAACTGTCCACTGGAGTTCCCTAGAAAGGATCAGCTGAAGGCACACAATCGTAGCCACGAAATTGCTAAATTTCTTAGCAAAAAGAACGAAGCCAAAAATCAAAATTAAATAATGAAATTTATGAGAAATTCCATTTAGTATTAATCCTACAGATAAGTTTATAGTATTATTACAATATAGTTTTGGATATGCTTAAAACTCAGCCGGAAACTGTGACAGAATTGAATTTTTGAGAATGTTTTATTCCATGGACTTAAGTAGAGCTTAAAATAATTTTCAAATTTAAGTGATTGAAGTGAATAAAATTCCATTTTGATTTTAAAAGAATATTTGTATTTATTCTAAATCCATAAAAAACAGTTAGTTAAATTTCTTTACTTTTTTCTTGTCCTTTTTACTTTTAGCTTTAAAGCTAACTTTGCTTTTCCCGTTTTGCTTGGGTTTTTCCGCTTTTTTTTGCCGCGTCCTTATGCATGGCCTGCTTGGATGCTTTACCTTTTGGCTGAGGCTTCTTCGGTTTGTCCATATTCCTGGGCAGCGGCAGCTTTTCCGGCCGTATTTTGGTGGATATATCCTCCCGTTCCAGCGGCTTCTTGGCCCGCATCTTTGCCTCCGATTTGCGAACCTTTTTCATTTGCAGCATGTAGTCGGGAACAGTTCCGCCGGAGTTCTTGATGATCTGTGCAATGCTGCCAAAGGAATTGGATTAGTTAACAGCTAACACCTAAAGTAATAGTGGACAAAATATTTACTTTCTCAAATTGGCAGTGTCGTCCTGCGTGAAGAAGGTAATGGCTCGTCCAGGACGTCCCGCACGACCTGTGCGTCCAATGCGATGTATATAGGAAATGGTTGAGGGTGGAAAGTCATAGTTGATGACCAGATTGACGCCCTTGAAATCAATACCACGCCCCATCAGCTCCGTACAGATGAGCACCCAGATGTGTCCTTCGCGGAAAGCGCGCACACAGTTGTCACGCTGATGCTGGGATCGTTCTGCATGTATGACATCCACATTGATGCCGTCGTAGAGCAGCTCTTCGAACAGCTGTTTGGCACGTTCCTTGCTCTGCACAAACACCAGCACTGGAGGATTCAATCCCTGGCGCACCATTTCACGCACCGCCAGCAATTTGCCGCTCTCAGAGCCTACGAAGAGTAGCTCCTGCTGCACTGTATCGGTGGCACTATTCTGCACACCTATTGTTACACGCACCAGATTCTTCAGATGTCGCAGTGCCCACTTGGCCACGGGAACCGTGTACGTCGCGCTGAAGAAGGCCACTCGTTTCTGGGCGTGAGAGCAGGCGTTGTATATGTCATCGAGCTGCTCCTTAAAGTTGTTCTGTCCCTCCTCCATGAGACGATCCGCCTCATCGAGCACAAACCACTCAATGCCCTTGAAATCCAATAAAGGTGGCTCCTGTTGCAGCAGGAAACGCACACGATTTGGAGTCGATATCAATATATCATACTTCTGCTTGCATTCTGGTCCATGTTTTTGCTGTGCCTCGCTAACCTTGCTTATGAAATGTGTGCGCAAGCCCGTCGATCTGGTTAGCTCTATACATTCCCGGTATATCTGCTGGGCAAGCTCACGAGTGGGCGCCAGCACAAGAGCACGGAGTCCAGTGGTTTTATGGCAACGCAGGCCATTGATTATGGGCGTGAGGAAGGCCAAGGTTTTGCCACTGCCTGTCGGCGCACAAGCCATTAAAGCTCTGTTCTTGAGCAGCACTGGCAGCGCCTGCATTTGGATTGGTGTCGGCTGTGCGAAGCCATAGGATAAGAGGTTCTCCTTCAGACGTGGCAAAAGATTGTATTCGGTTGCATTTAAGTCGTCAAAGCTGGTAATGGGCGCTGGCACATCTTTGCCCAGCACAGTTATGCCGTTCTCCTTTCTCTGCGCATTGATCTGCTCCAAACGCTGCTGTTGCTCCACTTGCTCCGATGATAATTGCTTTTTCGCCTTCTTACGCTTGGGCTCCTTTGCTGTAGTGCCCACGGCATCGGTAAGTAAACGAAACTGAGTAGTTGCTTCACTTTTCTCTGTTAGCTTTGGTACTTTGGCAGGTCTTAAATCCTGCGAATTTTCCGCTTTTACTGCGGTTTTATTCTGCGCTTTGGCTGCGGGCGTCTGCAAGAAATTTTGATTAAAGTGTACTCTGCTTTTCACAGCGCCCAACTCACCGTTCGTTTTTTGGAAAACCGCACACCGGCTGTTAATTGTTTAAATATATCATGCGTATCCATGGCGTATTACAATTATTATATTTATTTAAATTAAACAAAATTCGCACGCACGTGCATTTGTTTTGTTTTTGCAGCAGAGTTGTCGCCACTGCTGAAAAATTGTTAATAGTATCGATGGCTCGGCACAATCGATACAGCTCTTTGGTAGGTGCGCTATCGATAGTTTTATATTTGTTGTTATTGTTTTTTTTAAACGGTTTTCTTTCAACATTTTCTTTCCACACGCTTATCGTTGAAAGATAAAAATGTTTTGGCGGCCTCTTATCGTTTTTCTTAATAGCAGTTTAAAAGTTCTTAAAAATATATAATTTTTTTTAATTTGTGTGGCACTTAATCGAATGGCACTTGCTAGTTTTGTTGCCACTCATGACTCATAATCGATAACAAACAACTGAAACCACTTTAAATTTAAAATTTTTTTTATTCTATTCCCCCTCTGCTGTGTTTACCACTGCATCAATAAGTTCCACCCGTCGCCGTAGTCCCTTGGCATCCTTCTCGCTGCCTTTGCGACCAGATAAAATTCCACCCCAGCTGAATTGCTGTTGCTCCCCCACATCCGAGTCCAAGTAGTTGTCCTCGAATTCTACGCACAGATTATGCATGGCACAAATGCTTTCCACAATTAGCCGCACTTCGTTCAAGTCTCGAGCCTCCAGTGCATACAGAGTATGAAAGCGACGAGCCAAAGTGTCGAGCACATTATCGGCCAACTTGAAGGCTGGCTCCAAGAGAGCGTTGAACACTGAATCCTTGTGAAAGCATTCAGTTTCAATGGGACGTATTAAGTAGGATTTTAGTGGAAAACTAGAGCTGCCAATCAGGTAGCTGCCAGCTGGCATAGTGCGTGGATTGAGAGCAAGTGTTTGTCCAATGGGCGACTCCTCAAATGTGTAGTCCTGCTCCAGTTCCACATAACAATCGATGATCTTGTTCTCTGCATTGCATATCAGTTGCAGTACAACAGCCACCTCGGCATGCTCACTCTCCAGGAAGATGTCCACGCGCTTGAGCACAATGATGCCAAACAGCTCCTGGAAGCAGCTAAGTGGCTGCACATTCTGAAAGCCTTGCAGTGTACTCTGCTGTGCCTCCAATGAATTGGGCCACTTGATGAAGCTCTCGTAGTTGTCGGAGATAATGTGCCACAAACTGCGCACCACCTGCTGGCACAGTGACCAGGGCAATTGAAACTTGCGGGCAATCTCCTCAAAGTGTTCATCCGTTGACAGCTTCCAGAGAGCCAGGGACAGCGTTGTCTGCGCCGTAGCTGCGCCCGGCAGCGCATGCTTCTCCAGGATCCCCTCCAGTGCCTGCTGTATTTTCTGTGTGGAAAACAAAAGGATTATTTCTAGAATTAGAGGCACTTTACTTTGTGTACACCCACCAAAAATGTCAGTTTGTGCATATGCAAATAGGATTCAAACTGTGTGTCCACATAACGATGCAATAGATTCAGTTCTGGATATTTCCACTCCATTTTGGGTGTCTTTCTGCTCAGTTCTTCTGCCGTTTTCGCCCCTAGTTTTCGTTTCAATGGCAGTTGCAGTTTTTCCATCCCTGGTTGACAGTCCTTTGTTACTAGACCTTTGCTCTGCATATAAGCAAAAAAATCTCTGCCTCATCATCATCGCTGCCTTCGAGCAGTGGAAAACTTGTGGAAAATATCTGTGTTTTGGGTGTTCCATCGATTAGCAGATCCTTTGTTATTATTGTTGCAATATTTGCTAAAACGGCGCGTTCCTCCATTTCAGTTGTTGCTGCTCTGTCTGCGGCTTTCTGTCAGCTGTTGGATGAGCTTCCTTTCCCACCCTTATTAACCGATAAAATGGCAATACTGTTGCGCCATCTGACGATTTTGTATCAGTAGTAAAATTGAAACATTTAAACATTTTATAAACTTTTAATGTTTAAATTGCAATACAAATTACAGCAGTTTACAACAAAAACAATGCAATGTATAAAGCGAATTCAAATAATTTACATGCAGCGTTGCCAGACTGTTTTGCAATCATGTCGATGAATTTAATCGGCCAGCAAAAGTTGTGTAATCGGTAATGGCAGTTATTTTTGTGCTTTGATTAAACATTTGTGCATAAATTAGAATTGTTGCACTTTATAGTTGCATTCAAGTTAAAAACAAGTTTAAGGTAAAATGTCATGCATTTTCTAGCTGCCACAAGGTTCCTCATTAGTATGACACTCTAGACGCTCTGTAAATATGCATTCAAAGTATATTTGTATCAAGGTTAATTAATTTACTTTATACCTGACTCCGGCGGGTAGGCTTCAAAACACTGCCATGTGCACTTGTGAAAGCTGGGATTAGCATGAATAACTCCAAGTCGATTACCCGGTTCTAAAGCTCCAGCACGCAGCTGCTGGACACGCTCTCGCAGCTCCCGAAGCACCTGAGCATGTGCCTCAGAGTAAACTAGATTATTCGTTTCACATGGATCATCGCTGAGATTGTACAGACATTCCTCCAGCAGAGCATTGCAGCCACGCTGCTGGTCACCACAGCGCACAGCTGCCGCCCGATTTAGTCGTTTTACTTGATTATGGGTCAGCGGCTTCAGATCGTAGCTGAACATTGCTTTGGAAGCTAGTGAATTGAGCACTTCATTGAAATAATTTGGCTTGCGGGGATCCAGCACATCCAGCTCACGGTAGCGCAACATATAATCGAATCTACCTGCTGAAGTTGTGCCATTCACATATTTCCAGTTTCCCGACATAATTGAGCTCACTTGCCAAATATCGTCCAGATTGTGCAGAATCTCGCGATGTACCAGTCTTGCATCTTTTGGTCCCGAGAGTTGGGGCCAGAGATCAATGCCATCTAGTTGAAGGGACTCCGGCAACTGAATGCCCGCCGCATGCGCGAGAGTAGGCAGAAAGTCTCCCACATACATGGGTTGGGTGAAAAGAGAACCACGTGCCTGCAGCAGTGGACTCCAAATGGCGGCAGCTACACGCACGCCTCCTTCCCAGGGTGTATTCTTCTGACCCTTAAGGGGCCAATTTGAGCCGGTGTTGGCAAACAAACCGGCGGTGGGAGCGCCGTTGTCCGAAGAAAAGATTACAATACTGTTCTCCAGTTGATTTGTGCTTTCCAAGGCACTCATAACACGTCCTACGCTCTGATCCAGTCTGGAAACCATGGCTGGGAGGTGGAGTAGTTAATGAATTAACTGTGGTCATGTTTAATTCTTTGGCTCACCTGCATATTTCCTGTGATCAGGATCACTTATGTGTTTAAACTTGCTGATTTCATCCTCTGGTGCTTGAAGATATTCCTTGGGATTCGCCGTGTGTGGAGCCAAATGGGAGAGCATGAGAAAAAGCGGTTTCTCCTTGGTTGCTTGATCCCTGATAAGACGCTCTGCCTCATTGGTGAGTAAGTCGGTGACATAAGTGCCAAGATCTGCGCACTCCAGTTCCATGTTTCGTCGGAAATCATAGCCATTGCTGAAATTAGCCCATGCCCATTTGGAACGTCGGGAGTAGTAGTCAATGAAGCCGCCCCAATAGCCGAAATGGTAGTCAAAGCCCCTTCTGGTGGGCGTGTACTTTGGTCTAGAAAATCCCAAATGCCATTTGCCTACCAAATTGGTAGAGTATCCAGCATTTCGAAAGATCTCTGGCATCAGCGTAGTGTTTATATTCAGTGCCCAGGGCTCGTCATTGCTGATTACAAAATGTTGAGTGCCTATAAATGAAAATTGTCTCACTGAACTGGATCGAATTGAGGATTTACCGGTTTAACTCACCTGTGTGTATGGGGTACTTGCCACTTAGAAGAGCCGCACGTGAAGGCGTACATATGGACGGGGCATAGAGACGATCCAAGATGCGTCCGTGATAAGCCAGCGCATCAATATTGGGTGTTAGAAATTCCCTGCCGCCGCGAAAACTTACATCGTCGAAGCCCTAAACGAAAGTTAATCAATTAATGTCGATGACCCCCCATAATCGTTTGACATACCAAATCATCAGCTAATATGATTATTATATTTGGCGATTTATTGCCCGATTTTGTAATCTGCGCTTCAATCCATCCAAGATTGAATAAAGCCAAAAGAGCTGATAAGATGACGACGCGCATTTTATAAAATTTTTGTACAAATATTTAAACAGCGCTTTCGGCAACCGTTCCACTCGGCAGCTGTACAGCAACTGAGCAGAAGCTGCTGCCAATCGCTGTTAGCTGGCAATTAACAACATTGGTTTACAATCAAATAAGTAAAAATAAAAAAAATACTTTGTACAACTCAAACAAGTGAAAAAAAAGTGCGGCGCTCTTTCGGGCAGCCATTTCGATCAACTCAACTCTTCAATCGATTTACTTATCGCTGTGAGTTGCCAGAGCGGTTACAGAAATTCGAATAGTGCAGTTTGTTTACTAATATCAGGCAACCTTCGTATGCTCGTTAAGTATTTTAAATACTAGTTACTACCAATCACAGTATTTTCTTTGACATTACTCTTATTTGAATTTCGCTTGTCTTATTTGTAAGTTTTACTTTTCTTCTTGACGTCTACAGTTCATCTTTCGGTTGTCAAATTTGGAACGTATCATTGTGTGGGCATTTTTTATTTTACTGTGAAAATTATGGAGTCTTTGGAGCATAATAACGGCAATCATGATGAGCTGATCTTGCAACAGCAGCGAGAAATCGAAAAGCAGGTAATTAATGCTGTTAAGTAATTTCTATAAACCGTTTAAATTCCAAAATTCTCTTAAGTTCATTGAATCGGCTCCCATGGTCAGTGAAGAAGTGCCCCTGCATTGTTTGCTCGCTGAGTATAGTGGAGATGTCGTTTTTTCAGCCAAGGTTGAAAACTTGTCTCAAAAATACAAATATTTTCGCCGTATTCGTCCAGATGGAAACTGCTTCTTTCGGGCCTTTGCCTTTTTATACCTCGAGTATTTAGTGGGCAATATCAAGGCTTACCGTGATTTCAAAATATTTGCTCAAAGCTCTAAGAGCAGTCTTATACAGCTTGGATATCCCAGTTACACCTTGGATGATTTTCACGCCACCGTAAGTTTAACGACAAATTTTCTTAAATTAAGGTTAACATTGTTTTTGAAACCCTAGTTTATGGATGTAATAAACCGTATCAATCCGGAGAACCCCGGTGGTACTCCGCAAGCCAAAAACGAATTGGATTTTCTACTCAACGAGCCAGGATTTTCCGATTATGTGGTTGTTTACTTACGTTTGATAACATCTGGAAAACTCCAAGACGACGCTGATTTCTATCAGAACTTTATCGACGGTGATCTAACCATTGAAGAGTTCCGTCATCAAGAGGTCGAACCCATGTTCAGGGAATCCGATCATATTCACATCATTGCTCTTTGCTCAGCCCTGGGTGTGGGAGTACGTGTTGAGTACTTGGACAGGGCTGAGGGCGGCTTTGTGAAGGCACACGATTTCCCCGAGGGATCACCGCCGTTGGTCTATCTCCTTTATCGTCCCGGACATTATGATATACTCTATCCCAAATGATTCCCCCTCCACAATTGAAGAAAAGACTCATTATAATGATAAATTCTATTCCAAAATGATTTTCCAACTGAATGACATTAAAACTCCAATCCATTGGTAGTTAATTTAATAATTTATTTGTTTTACAAATAGTTTTTTAATTATTATTAAGAAAGTATACTTAAGTTATACGTTCTACATTTTTATTTCTTTTCAGTATGAGTTTTTAAGTGTTTTTTGATAAGCACTAATGTCTCGAAGGTTTTCTTACAATGAGGACAACCGTAGGATTTTTCAACGTAGTGACTTGGCAGATGTCTTATTAGATTCCATTCTCGTCTGAATGTTCTTTGGCACTGGGTACAATTGAAAAATCCAGGATCGGGTTGAAACTCAACATTCTGTGTTTTAACTGTGAGTGCATTTCTAAATTGTAGTCCTTCCCTAGGTGAAACGCATGCATGATTTTGCAGATCAGAATTTCTTGTGTACGTTTTTTTGCAAAGTTTACACTTAAAATACTGAATATAGGTATTAAGTTGATTATCACTCATTTGCTTCTCCACGCTTTCGTTTATTTTTGCGATAAGTTCGTCTTTTAACGAAAATTCGACTCCGTTATGTTCTGTTATTTCTTCCTGTTCGCTTTTCACCATTTGGTTGACTAGTTCCCAGTCTTCTGCTTCGGGCTCGCTGAAATTGTCGATCACACTGTTTTTCCACTCTACATTCCGTTCGTAATTTCTCTTAAATCGATGAGCAGAACGCACGTCTGAAATACAACTTTCGCATATGTTTTTCAAGTGGTTATTATCTTGGTTTTCTTTAATGTTGAAGCACTCTTTAATCATGTCCACTAGACAAGGTTCCTCCGATGAGAGACCTTTTATTGTGAAAATATTCTGTACGCTCACGGGGCTGTTTAAGCAAATGTGACAGAGCAAATATGCCATGACGCTCACCCTTAAGTTCGCTCTTAACACTGACGCAATTGTGTCTTGCTACCAACGATTTATTACAAATCCACAGACTCTGTTGTGTAGGTAAAGACAACTTGAGGTTAAGAGAGTTTATAAACGCGCTCTTATATTATTTTCGCAACAGTGCTAAGCTGGCTTCTCTTGTACCTGCGCATAGCGTATACCGATATAAAGTTTTGTACCTAAATCATAATCCGGGTATGTAGGTAAATTACTTTAAAAGGTAAGATCTGAAATGAATAGAAGAATGTGCTTTGTTAACTGTGTAACTGTTTGATTTTATTTAAAGTTTAAAAATTAAAAATTTCATTCTAGTTTTTTGACTCTTTCTTAAAGAAATATTAAAAATTAATTAATATTAATACAATATTAAAAATTAAGATTATATGGCTTCAATTTTATGAATTTACACAACTAATTGTTTTAGCTTTTAAGCTGATGAATTTTGTTTTGTTTTTTAAGTTACAAAAGAAAAAAATAATTAAATTATGTTTCACATTAGAATGACTGGAGTTTAATACATTATTTGCAGCATTTTCCCCTTGCCTTGTGGCGTCGCAGGCTTTCCTGTTTATTAAATGATTTTTTGCAAAGTGAACACCTGAATTTGCCTTTCTTGGTGTGAGTAATTTGGTGTCTCTTGAGAGTCGAGGTCTGGACAAAGGCTCTGGAGCAGATTGGACATTTAAAAGGTCGTTCTCCGGTGTGAAA
Organism: Drosophila nigrodunni; assembly: GCA_020829145.1. NCBI lineage: Eukaryota > Metazoa > Arthropoda > Insecta > Diptera > Drosophilidae > Drosophila > Drosophila nigrodunni. The sequence continues at coordinate 11,711,884 of JACVCZ010000003.1, forward strand.
TCTTTGATGCACCTTTAGATTCGATGATGATGTGAAGCGTTTCCCACAAGTTGTACAGCTAAAAGGTTTTTCTCCCGTGTGAAGGCGCAGGTGTGTTCGCAGACTTGTGCCGTAGGCAAAGTCTTTGGGGCAGTAGGAGCACTTGTATACTCGTTTCTTGTTGTGACCCTGCATATGTAAGTCGAGAGTCGATGAATCTGCAAAGGATTTCTGGCAGTGTGTGCATTTAAAAGACTCACTATGCACACGCAGGTGTCTTTTCATATACGCTTTGGTTTTAAAGGCTTTATGACAGTGGGCGCAATTAAACTTTTTCTGCTTATTACTTTTATGGACTTTGATGTAAACTTTGTCGTCTGTGCTCGAAATACTTTTATCAATTTTCTTTTTAGGTTCCAATTCGTTGATGCTCTCCTCCTTTGACTCATCTGTTATTTCGCTCTTAACCAAATCGCTAACAAATTCCCAGTTTTCTGCCTCCAGGGAGTCGATAAAGTCGTCGATCTCGTTCTCTTTCAGCTTAACATTCTGTTCGTAGTTTCTCTTAAATCGAAAAGCGCCGCGAACGTCTAAAGTACAGAGTTCACACATGTTTTTATCTTCGTCGATTACTTTGAAATTGAAACACTCGTTTATCATATCAGCCAGAGAGGGTTCCTCCGCCGAGTGCGTGCTCTGATTTAAAACATTTTTCGCTGTCCCGCAGCTGCTCATGCAAACGTGGCAAACTGTCTCCATGTCTCTGCTCGGTTTGCCAATGTATTTGTTTAATTTAATGTATCCTTAAATGTCTCGTAAGATTAGAAGATTGAGAAAAACATTTCAAACAAATCTCGCACTTGTAGGGACGTTCGCCCGTATGAACTCGAATGTGACGCGCCAAGTTCGTTTGTGTTGGAAAGCGCCTGTCACAATAGCTACACACATGAGATTTCTTTCTATGCGATTTGTTCTTGTTGTTTATCAGCTGTTTGTTTTTTGTTGTTTCACCCTTTTTGGTTGACTCTACATCTGCCTTTGCCTCTTCGTTCGTGCTCTCTTCGTGCTCGCTCTCTTTCGGTTCTATTTCCTCGATTGTTGCTACTGCTTCGCGGCGCTTCTGTTTCGTTTTCTCTTTGCGCTTACGCGTTTTGTTCTTCTGGGGAGAGAGATCTTGTGTCTTCACCCTCTCAACCTTCGCAATAACCGAAGTCCCCGTCAACTGTGCAACAGACAGTTTGTAGTTTTGTGTAAATCTATACGCAGAGTGCACATCTGACAGACAAATTTTGCACAAAAACTTTGGCAATTTATCCTTTCGTTTCACTTTCACATCGACGCAATCATTAAACATTTGCTCGAGGCTGGGAATTACATCGTTCTCTGTTGTGAATATGTTCACCAATACTCCAGAGCTGGTCATGCAAACGCGGCAAGTCGGATTCATGTGTAATTCGCTTGGATTCCGGTTAGGTACTGATTCAAGAGAGAGCGGCCGCCACGCATTTATACTTTTGCTCTCTTTATCGGCTTGTCGACATTTCTACCAATATTCAAGCAGTTCTGTAGATAGCAGAAAAATGCGTGGAATATGTTATGTTATACATGCTAAGAAGTAAATACATACGTGTCTTCTGTCTTGAACTTGATTGAATACAGTCTGCTTAATTGAAGTTAAGTGACTTCCAAAATAAACTACAAAATTTCAGTACAAAAAATATGTAAGTTTGTAAGCTTCACTTCAAGAGCAGCGTTTGCCTGATGAGGTTTATCGCGTTGAACTCTGTAACACGACTAACCATGTTACAATTAGAATTGTACATCGTAGTTCAATTGAAGGAAGTAGTTCAGTAGTTCAATTTCCAACGAACGAACTATGTATATCGGTCATTTAGTTCGTTCGTTTAGTTCGTTCGAACGAACTAGAATGGGACCAAGACCAAGAAAAACGAACTGAACTACTGAACTACAATCTCGGATATAGTTCGTTCGTTCACTTAAGTGAATAGTTCAATCGAACTTATTCTGAACGATACGATACAACTCTAGTTACAATGTGATATACAATTGTGTCAAAGCAGACGTTGCTCTGCGCTTCTATTTAAATATGTTAAACTATTATCATTATAGTAAACCAAATAAAACTGTATTAAATGCCATATTTTTGCCGTGATGAAGTAAATGTTTAATGCTTAAAAATACAATATTCAAAAATGCCACTTTTAAAATTGTTCTCTAGTTAAATTACACAATTCAATGCAATGTTTCTGAAAGTTAAAATTGTATATCACAGTGCGAAAAACGCTCGCTCCAAAGAACAGTTGATCATTTTTTGTACTCTTACTACAATACATGTATGTATGTGTTTCAAAGACTCTCTTGCAAATCTCTTCTCTTACAATAATGAATTAATTTTATCACTTGCAAGTTCTCTGTTTTCTGCGTAACGACTTTCAATAATCATAATTGTAGAACTTAAAGCACTCGCTTATCATATCAACCAATCCGCGCTATTTTTAAGATTGCCCTCTGCCTCATCTTTTGGAGTTGCTCGTGTTATTGAAATAATAACTATGATTCTTTTGCGTGTGTTGTTTGCGTAGCTTCCTTCGGTTTATTAAATTATTTTCACCTCGCGCTCTTTCAAAATCATCCTGTTTTAAGCGTTTTTAAATGTCTCTTCAGATTCGATTCTTGTGAAAAGCTTCTAAGACAATACTCGCATTGGTATGGACGTTCGCCTGTATGGTACCATCATGTGCCGATTGAAGTGAGAAGTCTTCTTAAAGACCTTACCACACTTTTATGTGTTTCGTTTTGTACTTGCGTTCTCTTTAGTTACCGCCGCGCCATTTCGATTGAAATTGTTCAGCGTCTCTTCGTTCGCGCGCTTTGTTTTTATTTGCCTCTTCTTATTGCTTTTCTGTTTAACTGTCTTTGATTGTGCTCACAGCTGTGCATTTTACTATTTTCTCTTTGTACTCACTCGCATTGTGCTTCTGCTCAGAGAGCTCTACGAAATCTACCCGTTGTCTCTCTCTTAAATGCACACTTTCTTGTGCTTCTCTTAATAATCTAAATTTACGAAGGTACATAAGTGAATGGTGGAATAGCACTACTAGCTTTAGGTACAAGTACCTAGGAGCATACACATATTAGCAATGGCTTTAGTTGCTTTATAACTAAAATAAACACTGAACAATTTAACACTTTTTCAGTTTAATAATATTTTATATTTTTAATTACAATTTATTTAATTTTTATTTAAAAAAGGAAATCATACTGTAAATGTAAAAATTTGACTATGTACTGCTAGAAATGTTATTTAATTAAAAAAATCTATATTTAAATTATAGTTTTAGGCAATATAATCGTTTAGGTATTATTTTCTATTTCTTAACAGAATCTTGTGCTTTTGAGTTGAAAGTATAAATTTAAATTGTTGGTTTGTTAAACATTATAAGAAATTTATTTGTAGTTTAAAACATATTTAATTATTATTACACACAAAAGTTAGCTATTAACTTAGCTAGGCCTCAACTAGACAAATACACAGATAATACTAAAGTAAAGTGAACACACACTCACACACACACATACACTCAAACATACACACACACAGTCAGAAGCACAGCTTTAGTCTACTCATTTAAAGGCATAATTAATAACTCATTATGAGTGCTCTGTACCAATGTACTACTGTACCCGAGGTACAAATGTACCCATTTACCAACCAAGAGTGCGCACTGAGGAAACGGGCAGGCCGCAAATGGCGTTGTGGACGGGTATGGCCAGGAAGCCGGCCAGGGCAATGCCATAGGAATCGGATTGGACTACCATGGACATGGCAAACTGCTGACGACCCGGAGGAATTTCCTTGGACATGCGGTAAAAGGTGTTCACATAGGCGCCTCCGCCCAACAGTCCCTCCCACAGGACAATGACGAACACTATCCAAATGCTCGGAGTGTAGAACCAAATGACTTCAGTGAGGAAGTACGCCACGTTAATGAATTGAAATACGGACATTAGCCAGATTTTATTAATCTGCAGAATGTTCACAGACGAGCGACTAATGAAGACACCAATTTGGTAGTCCACATTCAGCCAGCGGTACTGCGAGGCCCTGTCCAGGAAGATGTTTTCAAAGTAGACCAGTTCAAACTAGAAGAGGACAACATGATTAGAGCAGAGAAGCATTGGAATTTAAATAGTGAAGTCTTACCAATCCCTGATTAATAAAGTACTCGAAGAAGTAGACCAAGCAGAGTGGTAACATGTACTTGAAGAGATGCTTAATGTACGAGAACTTCTCCTTGAAGCCCACCAGTGGCTTGTCGTCGCTAATCAGCTCCTCCGTGGACTCCACTGTCGTCACAGGTAGCACCTGAGGGCGTCGCAGCAGCAGCCAGAAAGAAAGCGCTTCAATCGCCGGAAAGATCAACATAATCAACATTGTGTCACGTGGACTAAAGTCCAAGGAACGCAACGTGGCATAACTGAGGGAACCAATGACACCTGCTCCTCCCGTGCCCGATGACCATGTGGAGATGACGTTTCTAGTTGGTGAAATATGATTTTTAGTTATTTAAATTAAGTTTACCCCAAGTTAGAACTCACTTGTTGAAACTCGAGGAATAGGCCAGGAAGGTGGTCTCTCCTATGCCACTGCTAGCTGATGTAATGACCACGCCCAGCAGTGCCATCCATTCGGCATTCGCAAAGCCCACGAGCAGAAACCCAGCCGCGGAGCAGGCAACAGCAATGCCAATGCGCACACTGAAAGAAATCAAGGGTAAGTAGATGAGAGTGATTGAATTAAGTGTTTAAAAAAATCATATATAAAATTTATATTGTATAAACATTAATTATTAATAAAGTATAATAAATGAATAAATAACTTTAATAAATCAATTGTTAATTCGGTGTATGTTTTCTAAATTCACTAGCTTACATTTTTCATAGCTTTACTCATTTCTCAGCCATTTATTATTATTTAAATAAAATATAAAAAAAGATTATTACAGAAAATAGGTAATAGTTGTAAGTAACTAATCGCAAATTCCACCTTTGGTTTGTATTATTACGTATTTATTCAACAAATGTGACACTTTCCATCTATGTCCAACTTGACCATTCGATAGACAGTAAAACACTGTACCAAAGTTGATATAAAATTCTTGATTATATTTGTTTCGATTATTATAATTATTATTCGTACCTATAAAGAATGTATTAAAATGACATATAAAATAATAGGAAAATACTTCAAAGTATTTAATTTAATGAAGAATTTTATGTGCTCAATAATTTAAACACAGTGAAAGCTCCCTTGACCGGAAAGCCAAGGTTCCAGTATTTTTGTTCGCCCAAGTGCGATGTCCGCCTAAGAGAAGGGAATTTGTATGAAAATCATGCTGAAAAATTATTAAATTTGTCCGGCTAAGGGAGCTGTCCCCCTAAGGGAGCTATCAGCGAGTAGAGCTTTCACTGTGCTTGTTTAAAACTTTCAAAATTAAATTATGTAATCCAAAATGAATTTAAGTTTATCTGGGATTACTTTATCCTACAACTCACATTAATTGGCATACATTTTAACCTAATTTATATTCCACTTTGTAGAAAACATTACTCACTTGACCCAGAAGGGAAAGAAGGGCATCAGAATCTTGACAAAGAGCGAGGGCAGCACATCCGCCAACAAAATGGCGCCAGTGGAAACCAAATGACATTCGCGTCCATTTCCGCCTTCACCGCCAACTTCTTTCTCGGGCTTTAAGCAAAAAGAGATATGTGTTAATTAAATCACCTTAGTTGTTATATACTCGTTTGCCTTAAAACGACCTCTAATCTGTTATCAGTTTATTTACCTCATCGTTAAACTGCGCAATGATGTCATGAGCGGCACTGAGCATTACCACATAGCCATAATTATTGCAGAGACCCAGTATCCAGTAGGCCGTCAAGTCCCGCCAGAGACTGCGATCGTGCCTGACGCTGTGGGCGGCATTTGAGGGCGTGACTACCACCTGGGGATTGTGATCGCTGTCCTCTGCCTCATGATGCTTATCCATCGACATTCTGGGCAGGAGTTCTGAAAGGATTTCAAGAAAAAGTGTTAGCAAAATTGAGTTAAGACTAATTATTAATAAAATGCATTATTAGAAAAAATGATAATAAAATAAAAATACTTAAAAATGTACTTCAAATAGGGCATTCTATCTTAAAAAGAATTTCCCTTGATTAATCATCAGTTTTGAGTGCATCTTCAGCTCTATATCATTTTATTCTTAAAAGTTTTTAGCTAAATTTACACAAAATTTATTTATATTTTTACCACAACTGTTTGAACTTCAGTTTTTAATATTTATTTATTGCTTAACAATCTAGTTCAGTGTATTGCGCTATAAGTGAGATATAATCCAATTTGTACAAGGTTAAAATTACAGAGATATGTTACAGTTTTTCTTTGCCTGGAATAAAATTTCAGAAATTGATTAACTTATCTATCTTAACCCTCTACTTCACTGAGTATTTCTTTTTTTTAAATTATTGGAGTGGTCATAGCTTAAAAAATGTTCGTTTTAGATAAATATTTGATTCGAGGATATTCAAGTTATACAGTCAAACGCTGACAAGGCCAGTACCTTTAACCACAAATAAAAATCAGTTCAAATTTATTAAACTTTAAATGCAGCAAAAGCGGTTAATTTTTTATATTACGTCTGCTGGCAGTTTTGGGAAGTAGAGTCTAAGAACACCACTTTGATCCTGCCTCTGAATGTATATTCATGCATGAATTTTATAATATTTTTGTACAACACTTTATACAAAATATTTGAATTTAATTTATATACTTATCAACATGAAACTTTTTCGCCTTACCTATTAACTAACTACGCTACAGAAAAAGATTTTTAAGAGTCATTGTAAAACAAAAACAATAAGCTTTTAACTGTTTGTCTATACTACAATATTTTTAAAGCTTTGACTTAATTGTTGCCGTCCGTAAAAAGTAAAAAATAAATAACTAAAATTGTCTTGAAAACTCTCTCAGAGTTGAATAAATCTCACTTTATAAGTAAAAATAATCTTAGAAAACTCTCGCTGAATTAAATAACTCTCACTTTTTAAATATTTATTCAGCTGCAGTATTCAACAAAACCTTTTTTTAAGTAGTTTAAAATTAGCACTTGGTTTAATGACACAGTTATATAGTATAGTTAAGCAAGCACTCTTCCCGCTTAATTTATTAGTTAATTTATTAAACAAAACATGTTTTGAGTTCGGTCTTGAGGCAAACAAAAATTTCATTGAGCAAGTTCAGGAGAACAAAATGAGAGAAACGTGCTCAAAATAGTTAATTTGGTGATGCAACCGCTTTGTTTAGTTGTTATTATTGTTATTGTTTAAATATTTTACGCTTCCTTTAGCAAGAGTACTATATACTATATTTAACTTGACATTAAGTACTCTGTGTTCATTTGTTTAAGTCATTCAGTTTTATTTTTGTGTTTTCACGCAAAAAACTTGTCAAATATTTGCCGGATTTTATGACAACGCAAATTTGGCTTTTATTTTGATACGTTGACCTGGCTAAAAAGCCGAGCTTCATTTGAATTGCGTCACTTGACGGCTTTTAATTGTGGTTTACTGAGAAATAGTTGGTGTGTGCGATACATCATTAAAATACAATCTATTTATGAACTTTTTAATGGCATCAAAAAGGGAACTGAACTAGGCGGATATAGAAAAAAAAGTCAACAATTTATTGGCAACGTTTAACAGCTGGGCAAAGTGCAGTTTGTTTTATTTGTTTACAATCACAAGAACTTGTGACTTGATTCAGACAAAAAAAATCTGAATAATTAGAATGTATAAAAACGGAAACAGAACTAATCAACCCTAAATAATTGATGCAATAAAATATATTGAACTTTGTATGGGGAAAGATAGTAACAGTTATTAAGTACACTTTTTGGTAGGGTATAGAAACGTCTGAAAGAAAAATCAAGTCTATTTACAGTAACTAATTAAACTAACTTGATTTCCACATGAACACTGACAATTTAAATACCTGTCGAGAGAAAGAGGGAACTGCTGTGGGGTAGAAAGTAGTTGCAGTTGTATCTAATCAAATTATCTAGGCGAGATGCTCAGCAATTTGACCTTGTCAATGCATGAGATAAGCGATTAAAAAGCTTTTTTACTAGACGTCGTTACGTCGCACGTGTTAAAATAAACAATTGTTTTAATTACAAAAAAAAAAAAAAGCGAGAAAAATTGATTTAATTGCCAACCGCAAAAAGTCACAGGCAAACTACGCGAACTAGAATCAGATTTATTTTCGATTTATAATTCTAAGTCTATACAGTTTTGTGAGTCATCCAGGTATGCCAATGTTGTTGACCCACTTTGTAAGACTATCCCAGCTTAGTTGTCACTTTCGTTGGCAGTAATCAGATACCAATAACTTGAAAATTCTAAATGCACTCGGCATAATAATTTTTCAATGTAAATTGAGACGAAAGTTTGCGACATTTGCCTTGGGTTAATAATTTATGCCGCTGTTAAATATATTTTTTATAAATTGCATATAGGAAGTATCAGTTTCGTATTGCGAAATCTGATAGAACTATGTGTGAAATTAGAGAACTCCATCAAATTTTTGATTGAGTTCACTTTTTGAACTGATTTAATTAATTTGAGGTTAAGAGCTTATCAGTCTGTTTGGATCGTGAATCAGTATATTTCGATTATATATATTTTCCTTAATGAATTTTGTTTTGTTTACTGCGTAGTTTTTGGGGTTATTCCCCGTAAAATTGCAACAATATTTTTTGTAAGGTAAGCTCGATTTTTAAATAGGTTCGAAACGTTCTTTGTTTATAATTTTCAACAGTTTAGCTGAACTAAAACATTGCTGATAAGACGTTTACCCGTTTTAGCACACCTGTTCAACAGCTTTATCTCTCAAACACTTGATCGGAGATGTTCTCCTGTTGTTCTTTAATTTGTCAATCGAAAATCGCGACAAATGTTTAGATAAAGTCGACGACACGACAACAATTCGCGCGCTTTAACGATCCGCGATCGACTGAATCTGAATAAACCTCCCACCAAATGAGACCCACAGCGGCAGCGCTGACGCTGGCGCTGACGATATCGACAGCGACGTCGACACCGGCAGCGTTCGACTACAATTGAATCGACAGCGGCAGCGACGGCCACGACGGCTGCGATGGTGGCAGCGACGGCGGCGCTGAAGAGACCAAGTGTAAAAATCACGCGATTTGAGACCGGCAGCATAAAAAAAGCTCCAGAGTGAAAGAAACAACAACACAAAGAAGTGCCGATCTAGCAAGTAGTTAGCTATGTAAGGGAGTAAGCGTTGATACACATACATGCATGCATGTGTGTATGTACAGTGCAGGCAAAAGTAATAGCAACAACAAAAAGTAAGAGAAGAGAACTTTAAGAAAAGATAAAGCAAGATAAAAGATAAACCAGCTGTTAAATAATTTTAAATTCCAGAGAGCATAATTTTATTATCCTCCTCACCGACTCCACCGCCTGTGTAAAAGTATGTGAAATCAAAGAGAATCTATTATTTTCGCTTGCACTGTAAATTATACTATGCTTGTGTGTGAGCAGTGTTTGTGTGAGTTTCTTTAAATGAGCAACGCTGCAGTTCAGACGGATAGCAGAAATGAAGAAGGAAGAGCGAAGAGAAAGCTCATTGAATGCAATCGGAAGCGCCTCAATAGCAAGAGAGGCCCGTCAACGATGTCACGTTTGTTTTTTTGTCAATAGCTGCCTTAATTACCATTGTTATGTTACGGTGCGTATAGGCAGCTGTTGATGAATTTTGAATAAAAGTTATTGAATATTTTTGGAAACTTGTTATTGTTAAAAGTACGTCTATTGTTGCTATTAAAAAGAATCAGGGAGACGACACGTGGGGCAGTGGAAGTTTGACAATGGCAACAATTTGAAACCGGAATTACGAGGAATTTCGTTAATTTTCGAATTAAAATCACAACGAACTTTAAAATCTCGAATAAAACCCGAAAAGCGAGCTTTTGGTAGGTCATTTACACGAATTGAGCCGTATTTAATATACTGAAATTACTTTCTTCTTTTAGGCCCTATGGCCTAAATGATTGAGATACTTAAAACTTTATGACGCTGTCAAGTACGCACAATTTATAGTATACCCTTTTAAGTATTTTACTTTACGTTGTACACGTCCGAGCAATGAGAACAAACTGAGCACAAAATACACGCTTAAGTGCCAATTGACATCATTATCATTAATATTATCATCAAACATTGTCTTTATCTGAGCAATCCGCCGGGAATAGATTAAACCCTAGTTACTGGCAATAACAAAACCGATAAGATGTGCACGGGCCTTATAAATCTTAAGATATCAGTTCAGTTAATTCCAACGAATGGCAACAGTAATTGTACATAACTGCTTATCATAAATCTATAACTAAGCGAATTCTCTGACGAATTACGTTTACAGTGTTGCAGGTGAACTTTAAATAACTGAAAGTAAAATCTGTTAACAAATTGTTGAATGACATTTCAAACGAAACAATTTCGCGCGCTTGTTTAGCACGTACACAAACCACTAAAATCAATTTATCAAACGCAGCCACGAAGTATGCAACAAAAAATAAATAGAAGTGCTGCAAAGTTTGAGGAATGCTTAGAAATACCCTATTAGGTAAAATATATATATTAAGACTGAAATATTAACTCAGTGATTCTATTCTACGCAAAGCAGAAGACTTTAACAATAGTTGGAAGATGTAAAGTACTGTTTAAATATATTTAAATGGAGTTGACATGACAATTATCAAGCAGAGCAGCAAAGTATGCAACAATAAGATACAATCCTGAAATAATTTAATCTACTTCCAAAAGATTTTTTAGACAATAATTAAGTAAAACAGGTAGACTACTTTATTTATAGCTACTATTAACTTTATGGTACCCTACCCAAAGAGTATTTTTATATATCCCTTACTAACTGCTTCAAAAAGTACAAACAGTAAAACTGCGAATGCAAAAAAACACGGGCAAGTAAAATGGAATCAAAAAACCAAAACATGTTGTTGACAACATGTAGCACAGGGTGTTCTGGATAGGGTTACGGTGAGCAGCGAGTTCTGTTGCCAACTCGATAGAGACAATTTAATGTAGTAAATAATTTACAAGTGGCTGTCAATTTATCGTTAAATTTAATGTGCACGAAATGACAAGAAACGAAAGAGGGTTGTATAACAAGTTCGTGATGGGGAAAGTAGCACTGTTGACAACAAGATTGAGCTGGCAATTTGTCAGTGACACGTCAATTTGTTATATCAAATGGGTTCTTGAGGGTCAGACAGTTGGAGCTGCTTAGTGGAGCATAATAAAAGTTGAACTAAGAGTGATTAGTATAAAAAAATGTTAATCTTTATTTTGAAGAAAATATTAAATTTGTCAAAAGTAATAATTTTGGTTTGTTTTAAATTTGTACATTCTATTTGACTGAATATACCCTATTTATCGCTATTTAGGTGTCTCAATGCCGCTGTTCACACGACAAAATATAGCAGCTTTTGTCGTTAATTGCCGCCTTTGTTTTATGGTTTCGCAACAAACGTGCCACAAATTTCGATTGTGCAACTGAATAAAATGTAATAAAATCGTGTCAAGTTTTGCCCTCAGGTCGCCACATAAATCATGCGACAAATGGAAGTAAATACGAAATGATTGATTACAGTCTACACCGAAAAAAATCAAACTAGAATAAATACACAAAAAACTTAAACTAAGCATGGATTTTTGTAAGATATTTCTACTTAAATCAGTTATCCATACTCAGTTTAAAAGTATGCAGAGTGACTCAATTTCTGGCATAATACACAATTATTATTCCAGTGTAGTTGTGTGAGCATGATAAGAGCAAGAATCTTTACGTTAAATTTGATATCAAAGTTTGGCCATTGCCCAATGCTGATAACCGAATTTAAGCTTTTAACTGTTAAGCTGTGCTGCATATAAAAATGCAAATGTAATGGTTAAAAAAGTAGTACAGTTACAGTCCCAAAATAAAAACAGAAAATATAAGAAAGCATGAAAAGTTTTGAATGCAAATACGAACCCATGAAAACGTGGTCAACCCAACGAGGCGTGCGGCAATTTCGCGGGTCCTGACAACAGGAAGTGCACGGGTGAAAATCGGTTTGCTGCATTCCTGCATAATTCCAACGGCAAACAAGTTAAGGCAAAAGTGCTTTTATTTTATTTAATTTTTGCATAATAGCTTAAAGCGTGCAAAAACCGCTAGAAGGTGTCAGGTGTTTATTGTGGTCGCTGCACGTAGCGCTGCCATAAAAGTTCTAGCAGTAGCAACACTAGCACTAAAATGTAGCCACAGATCAGCATGAAGAAGAGCGGAGCGACGTATTCCATGCCCACGGTGATGACAAAGTTCTGCGAATAACAGTGAAGCTTCATGCGGGCCCAGTGGTTGCGGTGCTTGCGATAAACACCGGTCTCTAGAACGCGTTGTAAGCTATGGAATAAAATTCTTTTATTTTACAATTATGCTTTATAGTCCTTTTCTTTACTTGAGTCTAATGATTTCCTTGTAGCTGGAATTGCGATGCAGATGCATGTAGAGAAATTTCTCGGGTCGAAAGAGGATTTCATTGAGATCACAGATTTCCTGCTGGGTATAATAGCGTTCCACGTAAGCATAGCCCGATGAAGACTCCAGTATATACACATAACCAGGTTGATCACGCACTTTCAGTACTCCCTTCTCAGCTGGTAACCAAAGTTCCTTGTTCTTAGTTTGGGATTCGACTTTGCGTTGGTTGAACAATTTAATTTCGGGGCGTAGTGAATACTTTGGTAGTAAATTACAGTTAAATACTATACAACTATTCTCTTATGTATATACTTACATTCAGATAACTTTTGGTAAATGAAAGTGGCTCCATGCCAACATCCAGTGAACTCTCCGCCAGTTGCTGCATTGTTTCAATCTTCGATTTGACAGGTGAGTTGAGCAGCGAAGAAACCACCACAGACGTGTAATAGTTGTACATTATGAAGCTGGTCAGAAATAGCACAAAATAGATTAAACGTCCGCCAGTGGAACGTGGTATTATGGCCGAACTTTGACTACAGGCAGCTCCAAAGCTGATCAGGCAAGTGGTCAGCAGAGAGGGCAAAAACTTGTATCGCAAACTCGGCCGCATGTGCCTACACTCCAGATAAAAGACCAGGTACAGCAGCAGACCTATGAGCAGTAGCAAACCACCGAAAATGTACCAAACCAAAGCACTAAACGGTTGCAGAAACACATCACCGCGTATTCCCGCATTGTGTGGCGTTCGAAAGAGACAAACGGAGCGAAAGTAACCAGTTTCAATTATAGCCGATATATACTTTAGTCTGCCCTCGGTGGCCAGCCATGGGGTGGAACCAATGTCGGCGGTCTGATTGACCACGGCACCCACAATTCCATCGATAATGTCGCTGGTACTCCAACGATCGTAGAACTGAAAGTCCATGCTACAATATGAATAAGAAAAGTAGAGTGGGATTTTATAGAGTCAAAAAGAGGCAAAACTAATAACAATTAGATAGAGATTTAACATAATTTTAGTTTAATAAATTATACAACCAATTTCATTTACGTGTGAACAGATTATAGATAAGACTTCACCTGTACGCATCACTAGGTTTATGTTCATGCAAAGATCTAACAGGTGATTATATCATAAAGTATCGAAAAATATTGCAATTATTTCAATTTTTGCAGTTTAAAGATCCAAATTTTAAAACACTCTTCACGTCTAATGGACCGATAACAAATTATGAAAAGTATACAATTTAAATTTAGTATTTTGTTGCAAGGCAATATGGACACACAATATTTCATAATAACGCTTGGTTTTTGCTTGATTTACACTGTAAGTAAATTCAGACTAAATCTGTGAACTAATACTTCATAAAAATATTTTGTAGGTTGCGGGAATTTCAAAGTTTAATTCCCTGAACTGCAAAGTACTAACTCCAGAATGGTTGGAATTGAAAGAGTGTCGTATAAAGGCCTTAAATCGAACAGCAAATTATATAAACTTAAGAGTTACATTAAAACGAACTTTCCATGATGTAATATTTATATTTATTATATAATTTCATATTTTATTTAAATTTCCTACATTATGTAGGCTCAAATTAAATTTCAAATCCTAAGGCGGGAACGCGGTGGCTGGCATCCATTTCATTACGACATGAAAATCGATGTTTGTGATTATTTTAAAAATCCAAACAAATATTTCATACCAAAATTATTCTATTCCTATCTGCAAAAATATACTAACGTGAATCACACTTGTCCCTATTTGGTGAGTTTTTGAAAACTAACATAAAACACTGAAATTGTACCATTCTTTTTTTTGTCAGGCTAACACAGATACATATGTATGTATCAGAGACCTGCAACGAGTATAAAAATTTCGAGTATACTCGAACGCTTACTCGTGATCGTTTTGTTCGAACAAATTTGATACCCGATCGTTTGGTGTGTGTACCGCGGGCATGCTTATACTCGTTTTACTCGAGTATATACTCGAGTATTTTGCCGTTATACGACATGTTGTAGCAAGCCGAACAGAAACTTATAATATTTTGCATGAAATATTCTCAGCGGTGGTACTAGACTAAATGATTTGACGGCTTTAAAGAATGTAATTTAAATACATTGACATTTAATAATAAATGAAATTCTGTTTTTAATATTTTGATCATAAGTTTTTTACAGAATTAAAATGTGACGATATGTAGAAATCTGCATTACAATGGTAATTTGGAAACCCTTTGTAACGCTCAACAGATAAACGTAGATGGGCTGGCCTTTTGGAAATTCCCTTGTTTGCCCAGAGTGTGACTCTCAGAGTTTTGTAAAAGGGGTTGTTTTGCATTTAGCGCAATTTTTGCAGCAGGTAGAAACTCTTCTTTTTGGGTTTTTGTGTCTTAAAAAAATATAAGCGAAATGCGTGGTATGCCAAACATATCAATACTTGCTCGCACTAATACACACAAACAAAGACAAGTCTCGAGATTGTTGCGAGTGCCATCAGTGTTGCTCTCTAAATTGTTTTCCGCCAGATCTAGCTTTTTACTTATGTGTACATGGGAAAATCAATGCACATATATTACAATTATTTTTTTTTTTTATATTATGCACTGTGGGTTTTAATTTTATTAATAACAAAAGAAGAAGAAAAAATATATGTTTAAACATTTTTCTTATTATTTTTCATTGAAATTTAGCCATTTCGCTTTTTTTTCCGCTAGAACTAGCATATTTTCATTTTAATAAATGACAACACTGCGAACGTCACGCAACGCAAGCGAACCAACGAACTTGCTTGTTACTCGAACGTTTGTACTGAAAAAACGATCAGGACAGGTTGCGTTCGTATACTCGTTGGAATACTCGTTTGCCAATCGAACGATCAGCCAACGACCAGCCAACGATCAGCAGACGATCTATGGGCACGGTTGCCACACTTGGCGATTTGGAACCAAAACTGGCTCTTTTTTATCGTTTGGCTCCCTGGCTCTTTTTTTTTTTGTAATTGGCTCCTTTTGTTGACGATTATTTGATTTCAATATTTATTTATTTTATTTATAAGTTAAGGGAGAAAATGAAGAATTTTAAGAAAACAAAATCAGATTAAATAATCTTTAATGAAATCGTTTATTTTGTTATTAAGCCCATGCACACAAATTTATAAGAAAGGAATCAAATGAACTGTCTTTACTAAATGAAAAAATTTTTATTTTTTATTTAAATATGAATTGCTAAGAAACCAGTATTTTTGGCTCCATTTTATTAAAATTGGCTCCTTTTTTAATTTTTTTTGGCAATTTTTAAAAAAATTATGTGGCAACCGTGTCTATGGGGCTGATCGTTCGAAGGTTTGAAAACGGACAACTGATCGTTGTGATTCGAACCATTTTCGGACAGCCCGTTGAATTACTCGTTACCCGATCGTTTGATGAAAAGTTCGAATGTACTCGAGTATACTCGTTGCAGGTCTCTGGTATGTACATATCTTACTAAATGGCTTTTAGATGAAAACAGTATTATTACACGCTTTCCCGTTGAGTTTGGGCAATATGGTTTACACACGAGTTGGCATTTCAATAAGCTAGTTTTGGTGGAGATTAATGGCTCCTTAATTTATTCTTAATTTACGATCAGAAGTGCACAAGTTCATATTGGAAAATTAATTTCTCAATGTTCTCATGTTCATGTAGATTTTTGTAAGTGTAAACACGCAGTGAGGATATCAGTAAATAAAAGTTTGAATTAGTTGTACAAAAACAACGCTACGTAATTGCTCTGGCGGTCTGGAGCGTGTCGGCAAAGGATAAAAATATGAAACGAAATATGAAAAATTGTTTGTGTTATGTGTATTGCGTTTGATCTGTACACACACACACATGCGTACATGAACTTTTTTTTGTCTAATTTGTATTACCTATGTCTACACACACACGCATAGCGTATTTGCAAGCATTGCACATACACACACGCACGCATACTTTGCATATAAACAGAGGCATGTTCTCTTTTATGTTAAGAGCATTAACGGTTTTAATTGAGATATGCTCTGGAGAGAGCTGAAGAGCATTAGAAGCAATTACAAAATGAAATGGAAAATGAAAGCTCGCTCTTCATCTGATCGTGTGAGCGATTATGGAACACAATTAAAGGCAGACTCTCCTGCTTTGGTAGCGGTTACAAAAACAAATGAATCCAACGACCAATGACATTGTCGCTTTCAGTAGATCAGTATATGAACATGTATGTATATGTATATTTATAAATGTAACATTCATTACTTACTCGCATTGCAGCAGATCTCTAAGTAGTAGCGTGATTTGAAAGCCGAAGCGGGCAATGGGATCAATAGGTGTGTTGTTGACCTGGCTAACATAGTTTAGTAGTGACTCTCGCGGCCAAGTTATGGGTCGTTGGGTAACCACTGTGGCCACTCTCAAAGCCACATCCCTTAGCTGCTCCCTTTGTCTGTATTTGGAACGCAAGTGCAGTGTGCTCAAGTAACGATTCAGGTGACAATTAATAATTGTACAGTTGAGTTCATAATCTCCAGTTATATTTAGTTTACCGCCAATGAGTTTGCCATTGTTGTAGACATCGTAAAGAGCATAAATAATGTTATCCGAATTGTCCCAAATTTGCTGGTTTATGTAACTAACGTCTGCGTCAATGGAAATGTTAAAGGGCGCAAAGAAATCATAAAATTTAAAACCATATAAACTGCTATGTAAAAGCCAATGATAGTGCTGATTATAGAGCTGAGATCGACTGGCCTGCAAAGAATTTAATAACACTCTGTTAGATTTTAATAGAAATTCTTAGTCTTGTCTTTTGGGTTCTGAGCACACTTACCTCCATTAATAAATCTATAGATCTCTTACACTGCAGATCCACATAGATAGCCAGCGTTGGTCTCACATGATCCAAATAATTCTGCTCCAAGTGCTCCCAATTATGAAAATTCAATTGCACAAACTGAAGATAAATGAGTTGCGGTGAGTTCTGAATTTGTTGTGACAATTGATAAGCTGTAAATAGAAATTTATAGCTATATAAATTCACTTTACTTTAATTTCTTTTACAAACTTTCATTTTGTGGCCAGCAATGAAAGAAAACAATAAAACTTATGCGAGTTTGTTGCAAATTGTACAACAAGAAGTTGGCCAATTGCAACATTTGCATTTTCCAATTCACTTTTGACTGCAATTCGTCTTCAAAATAGCCTTTTTATAGCCGTACTAAAAAGTAATTTAGCCATCATTTGTCATTGCGAATGTTTGTTTTAAATTGGTGGCAAATTAATGTCCACTTGCCTTAATTACGTCTCATGCGTAGCTGCCGTTTGTGCCACAATATTTCTAGGCCCAAAACAAACAGACAGATGATATAGCCACCGATTAGAAGTAGAAATAACGGTCCTGCCGACTCCATGCCCACAACAACGGTAACATTGCTCTGATAACAATGCAACTTCGTTGTAATCCAGTAACGGAAGTGCTTAAAATGCACACCAGTTTCCAAGAGACGCAGTTGACTGAAATTGAATATATATTTTATATATTGGATGATTACATTATACTGAACACACCTTAGCTTCAATAACTCTGAAAAACTGGAGTTTTTGAGCACTATTGTATTGGCGTTTGTCTCGTCACGCAGCATTATCTCATTCAATTCGCAGATCTCGTGTGGCAGATAATGTTTCTTCACAAAAATATAAGCAGTCGCCGATTCGGCTATGAAAACAAAACCCGGATTTTTGCGTACCATCAGTACACCCTGTTCGGAGGGTAGCCAGATGCGTTTTGGATCCTTGTTTAGTATCTTATTGCGATACAGGCTGCGTATCTCAGGGTAGTCCGAGGTCTGAAAAGATGGCAAAAATATTTAAATGTATGTAAAGAAAAGTAATTGAAGTATAGAGATTTATAATCTCAACGTAAGTAAGAAGGGTAAGAAGTTTTCAGGGAGGTTCCCAAGCCATTCGTTCAAAAAGCAGCCTATAAAGAATTACCTAAGGAATTCCCCCAGCAAATTTCACAACTCACCTCCACATACACTTTCGTATAAATTGTTGGTTCGACGGCCACCTCCAAATTGCTGTCTGCCAGCTGTTGTACGCTCCGTATACCTGATTTCGGTGGTGCTCCCAGCAGTGTAGAAACCACAATGGATGTATAATAGTTGTACATAAGAAAACATGTCAACATAATGGCATAGAATCCCATGCGACCACCTGTGGAACGTGGCAAGAGCCAAGCGCCTTGTATGCACGCTGCACCAAAGGACAGCAGACAACTGGTCAGCAAGGAGGTCTCTATGTCATCCCTGTCCATTCTGCGTTCCAGCAGAAAAGTCAGCCACAGCAGAAAGCCAGTGAAGAGCAGCAGACAACTAAACATCAGCCAGACAGACCAACTAAAGGGCTCCAGAAACTGTGAGACCCGCAGCTCTGTGCTTGCAGCGTGCGGATTGAGGAACATGCACACCGAGCGAAAGGAACTCTGCCAGGCCAGAGGTCGTAGGATTTTGGCACGACCGCTGGTATAAAGAAATCCTGTTGCCGTTAGGTCAACAGAGCCTTCAATTAAATCCTGTATGAGACCACCAGTTAGCTCCGAATCTGTCCAGCGATCTCGGAAAGTCATCGAAAAGCTGGAAAAAATTAAAAAATATTACAATTCGCGAAACTTGAGGGGAAGCTTGAGGAAGCTTCTTCGGCCTTTAAAGAATTCCCAGGATTATCCTACTAAAGTTCTCATTAACTTACTTGCAGTCCAGTAAATCCCGTATAGCCATATGCGACTGATATCCCAATCTGGCATAAGTATCATTGTGAATATCATCATGACTGGTTAGAAACGCTGTGATTGTCTCTGGTGGACTATCCACAGGCAAGCTAGTGATCTGTCGGCAAAATAAGTTAGCTAAAAAGTTTGTTATATTGTAGAAAACTGATAAATACCGCAGTGTTAACCCTAAGAGTAATACCGGTCAGAAATTTGGGATGTTGTAGTCGAGTTCTTCTATAAAGATCATTAAAATATCGCTTGACATAACATTGCCGGGCATCACAATTAATTTGCCGATCTGCGGTTATATTCAGCTTACTGCCCAGATGTTTGGCCTTATTATACAGATCGTAGATTATAAAGCTGCTGAGATTTGCACGCGGTTCCACATAGCTTAATTCGCTATGTATGTAAAGTTGTGAGTTTGAGAATTTTTGCTGTAGTTGTGCCATGTTAAAATTTCGATCAAATATAAGCCAGTGGTAAAAATTCGTGAAAAGACTTTATGAATTGGCCTAAAAAAAATTAAATTAGACTAACTGAAAGTGTTAGTTTAAAAAAAATTGCTTACCATTTTAAAAACCTCTGGACTTTGGTGACAATTGATGTCAAAGTAAATGCCCAATTTGACGAGATTGTGATTAACGAGTTGAGATTGTAAATTTGCGAATTGTGAAAAAGTCGAATTAAGATTCAGAAATTGTGTGTACAAAGCTTCATTGCGGGCTAATTTGTCCAAGTGTAATAGTGCTAAGAAAAAGAAATTGATTAGGGTTAATAAACTAAAAGTTATAACTTACAATCAAATGGATAACAGTGTAGAAATAAAACACTCTTCAACTTGGCAATATGCACAAAATAATATATAACAAATTGGTATAAATACATGATTGCCGAACAATTACAGGGAATTAATGAGAAAACGTTTAAAAGCAAGTCCTTTTATAAGGACCAAAAAAGAACTAAATATTCAGTATAGACACATGAAATGTTCAATGCAAATCAAAGTTGATTTGACAACTTAATGAGCGCTTGAGTCAGTTGTCTTCAAATTGTCAAACCAAGTAATACATAAATTATTAACTTACCCAACTAGAAATCTACTTGTATAGCTATATTCTTGTTAATTTGTACTGATCATTAAACTTCTCTCCAGATACGACCAACTGATTTCCAGCATTAAAATAAACAATGCCACAAAGTAGGAAACCAAAAGCGCTATAAAGAGCGGTGCAGCATATTCCATGCCCACTGTAATTACATAATTATTGGAGAAACAGTGCAACTTGGTTTTAATATAGAAATTTCGATGCTTTTGTGTCATGCCGCCCTCGAGTAAACGCAGTTGGACTTGCTTTAAGATCTCCCTGTAGGTGGAATTCCTGTGCACCATGGAGTACACTCTGCTCTCAGGACGAAAGAGTATTTCGTTCAGCTCACAAATCTCATGGGGCAGATAATACTTTTCCACAAAAGTGTAGGAGAATGAAGCTTCGGAGATAAATACAAATCCAGGCTGATCGCGTACACGTAGCACACCTTCCTTGGCTGTTAACCAAATGCTTTTGGTATTGCGTCCATCCACCTTTCGCTTGACCAGATTGATTATGTCGGGACGAGGAGAGCTCTGGAAGTAGTGGTACCAGAAGAGAGATAAAAACAGGGTACCCATTACCAATTTCCCATATATTTTACCACACTCACCTCCAAGTAAACCTTTGTAAAAGGTATTTTTTCGAAGCCAACATCCAGCGAACTATCGGCGAGTTGTTGTATGGTTTTAATATTGGAACGCACCGGAGAGCCCAGTAACGAGGATACCACAATGGATGTGTAGTAGTTATACATGAGAAAGCAGGTCAACATAAGTGATATGAAGGCCAGACGTCCACCCGTAGAGTTTGGCACCAAATGGGAGCCCTGTATGCAGGCAGCGCCAAAACTAATCAAACAACTGGTCAAAAGAGAGGGTAAAAAACGCAGACAATGTTGCAGCGAGCGTTGCTCCAGTTGAAATACAAGCCACAGCAGAAGACCAGAGAATACCAAAAGAATGATAAACACCAACCAGACACTTGGCTTAAAGGGCTCCAAGAAGACGCCTGGCTTAATGCCCGCATTGTGTGGCGTTCGAAAGATGCAAACTGATCGAAATTGGCCAATATCCGTAGTGGGAAATATAACACGCAGTCGTGCTGCCGACAATACGAACGGTGATGTCGATAATTCCGCCTGTTCAGTAACCAATTCCCCCATGGCACCTCCGATCGTATCATTCATGCTCCATTGATTAACGAAATAGTTTCTAATGCTGCTCGTTAGTATTATAAAGTATAGTAATTGGGTAATTTTTAACTATAATATAGTTTACTTAAATTGCAGCAGTTCCTGTAAATGCAAATTGTTGCGATAGCCCAGTCGGGATATCCAATCCACATGAGCATTTTGTTCGCTGCTTAGAAATTCCAGAAGAGCCTGCTCACTAGAGTTGAGCGGCAGCGCAGTCACCTACATAATAGAGGCAAGTACAATGAACTACAGTTGAGAGAGTAGACTGTAAAAGACCCCGTAGATATTCCACAGTGTTAAAAAACTATACATCGTCATGAAATATCACCACTCGCTTATACTCTCGAAAATATTCTGCATTCTTCTCTATCTGCCTCTCTCATTCTTCCACTCTCGCAGAGCTGTAGTGTAACTGTTAATCTCGTTGATTTTATACATTTCTCCTTTTCTGCCTCTCTTTCTTTTGCTGTGCTTGGCAAATGTTCTACGCCTAGCAGAGCTGTAACAGTAAAAATTGAGCTGAGCAGTCGCAGCAGGTAGCTGCTGAATCTAACGGCTTGTTCTTTGGAAAGGAGAGCGAACAAAAATACAGTAGTGGAATGTGGAATAGAGACCTGCAACATTGTGGATATACACTGCCATGCACTTGAATAGGGACAAATATTTGCTACTGAATAAACAAAAATTTTACTTAAGCGTACTAATTTAATCAAAATGTTACATTTTGTTAGTATTCAGTATTTATACTTTATTCATATAACCAAACAAAAACTTGATCAAAATAACCGTAGTTAAAGAAAAATATGTAAATACTTGTCCCTATTCAAGTGCATGGCAGTGTATGTATTTAATATTGACGCGTGACGGCAAATTGGCGCTTACTGCAATAATGCTAATTAGCGATTTTTGACTGATTTTTCCTAGTTATACAATCATACTAAATAAGCTAACAGCAATGTGGCTTTTACAGTACAGCCAGTAGGCTTGTATTAACTAACATAGCCTTTAAAGGCAGCCCTGTTATCTTTTTGCATTTGTTTGCATCTCACATTCGATCGTCCGCGAAACTAAACAAAATTTCTATTTTAAGTTAAAGCACTAACCATACAACACATAGATGCGTCAAACGCAAGATTTTTTGAAAGCAAACGCTAGCTTGCTAATGGACCCCCACAGAACTTCGGCAAAAAGCCGAACGTCATAGCGCCCCAGAGAGCCGATCGCCTCTCAGCAGTGTTGCCGAAACTTTTTCAGCAAAAGTAGCTAAAGCGAGGTCTAAAAGTAGCTAAAAGTAGCTAACTTTCTTCAAAAATAGCTGAAAAAAGTAGCTAGACATTTTGTTTTAATGAAATTTCCACTTTTTTAATCCACGGTTGTTATTATTTCATCGATGACCACCAACTCATAATTTTCAACGCTATTGCTTTTTATAACTCCTTTATATATCCTTTCTAAGGTACTTTGCTGGTACTTTTCTAAGGTACATGCGTCTGATTGATTATATACTCTTTTTCGGCATTTTTAACTTTAAGAGTGACGTTTGCAAAAAGATATTAACTTTTTGAGTGGTTGTTATTGAAAAAGATATCGATGCAATGCACTTTGCCAAATGGTGTTGAAAATTTCTCTCAAAAAAATAGCGACACAGCCGTGCTCATCGTTTCGCTGACTGATACAGACTAAATTTATTTTCGGCTGCGTTGAATTTGCTGAGAGGCGATCGGCTCTCTGGGGCGCTATGACGTTCGGCTTTTCGCCGAAGTTCTGTGGGGGTCCATTAGCAAGCTAGCGTTTGCTTTCAAAAAATCTTGCGTTTGACGCATCTATGTGTTGTATGGTTAGTGGTTAAAGGTTTAGTTATCATAATAATTGCTACTGTCTAAATCAATCGCCATCAAAATAATACAATATTTACCTATTTAGGAACTGTGTTGACAACACTTAAAAATCCGCTTGTTTAAATTAAACTCACCACCGCCACTTGTCTAAACGTAACCCCCTCCAAATTGCTGCGCTGCTGTAGCCTTGTTCTGTTGTGCAAGTCACTTAAAAATTCCTTAATCTCGCAGCTACTCTGATTACAGTAAACACTCTGATCGATGGTTATGTTGAGTTTACCACCCAAATGACTTCCCCTGTTATAGACATCGTAGAGCGTGAAGTGGCTGCCCAGTTCGTCTTCCGACTGCAGTTTCACATACGTCACATCCGCATTGATGCTTAGATTGGCATTTTTAAATAAATCGGTAAGTTCATTTAAATCGCCCATTTCATCGTACAAGAGCCAATGAAAAAGCTCCGTGTAAAGACGTGATTGACTGGACTATAAAAGACATTATTTTGATTAGCTAAGTAAATGTCCAGAAACTCACCTGTTTCGTTATAAAAGTGCTCTGACTGCAGCTTAGGTCTAAAAAGACGCCCAATTTGGGCAATCCGCTATCCAAATAATCCGCTTGGAATGTAGCCAGAGATTCTTTCGTCTGATTGAGATTTACGTACTGGGAAAAAATATAATTGCGGGAAAAAAGCTCTGCTAGCGGTAAAAGAGCTAAAAAAAAAACACAAGAAAGTAAATAAATGTTTTCATTTTATTTTTTCTGAAAACAAATTCAATTTACCTGATAACTGATAGCAGTGAAAAATGATTACATTTCTTAAATTTATTTGCAACAGATTATAGACAATGAAGTTAAATAGCGCTGTGTTAGCCATTTTTGGGACTGCCAAACTTTTACGTGTAAAAGCAAAAGAAACTTCTTTTATATACAGCTGAAAATTGTCAAAATTTCTTAAAGTTTAAATAATTTATTTGGTAATTGAGTTATTAGGCAACAAATTTGTGCTGTCAGCTAAAATTCGAGTGTAACTGACAGACTGATTGCGCCTCAAAGTCGCCTCGTGTACCAACCGCAACAGGTGTTGTTGCCTGCGTGACGTCACAGCCAGCATGTACGTGGCTTCTTCTGCGTCGGCGCAGAAGCTTAGACGTAAACAAGACGGAAAAAAAACTTGGTCGCATTTATGAATGAAAGTAATACGTCCCCGCGCAGCTGCTGAGGGCGGCACACGCCCCCCTGCGAAAAACCCCTTAGTGTTAATGGATTTCAGCCATGATTTAGCCCCGCTGCTGCAGGACGAAACTGATTTTGCGCCTTTTGCATGTCCGTGAATGTGTCGCCTCCACACTGTGCGGCTGTGTGTGTGTGTGTGTGTCTCTGCCTGTGTGTGTGTGTGTGTACTTTATGCTGTCGGCGTATCCTCTGCTCATGTTGCCAGCGCTGCACAATTGAATCTTGGCCAAGCGTTGGCTTTTAATGCCGTTTCAGTTGGCGTTGCGCGCTTGGCGCGTCTCGACGTATTCCTGTCTCTCCTCCTCTCTCTATCCTTCTAAGAGGACTAACGGGCTAACGGGCATTTGGCACTTTTCCTCTTTCGATACCGTTATCTGTTTATTTGTAAACATCTTGCTGTTGTTATTATTGTTATTGTGTCATTTGGCCGCAAGCGGTGCCACAAAAAATTGTTGTGTCCTTTTCGAGGCGATTAGAAGCGAATTGATTGAATCGACAAAAATAGCGAAGGCGATGGATTGCGAAATTAATTAAAAAGCGCGTAAAGTGTACCGTAAAAACAATTAATGAAATAAATGACGCATAAAATATAAATAAAATAAATATAAAAGTCAAAAGAAATTATTAAAAAGTATTTAAAAGGTACCTTAATTTTATTTACATTGCATATTGATTTTAAAATTTACAACAAATATTAATGTTTACAAAAAATATATTAAATAAGTGAACAAATGACGTATAGATAAATATGGAAACGATTAAATTAAATTCCTCTTTAAAACACAAGGCGTATGCGTAATATAAACTACCAATTAATTTTAGCTTTAATTGAATACGAAAAAACACTTACAACTATTTAAACCCACAAATTAAAGATCATATCAATAATGCAATCAGTGTTTTTAAATCCGATACGCAATTCATATGCAATTATCAGTTTAATAAACAAATTATTATTTAAAATGCACATTCAATGCGTTTACACTAATTGGCCCATCAAACCACATCAACGTTTATTGAGTGCCAATTAAAATGTCGAAAGCATAGCAAATAATAAAACTAATGCTAATTTAAAATAAAGGACAAACTGACAACTCGACGCAATTAAAAATGTTTACAAAATCCCAAATGAGTAAAAAATCAATTGGAAATAGCGGTTAACCCGCATGCGAATCAAATGATAAATGCAATAACCACAAATATTTAGTGGATATTTAAGTAGATAAAAAACAAACAAAAAATCAGAGAGGGAGTTCGCATGGGAGAAATGTAAATCCGTTAGAAAAATTGAATTTAATTGAGCAGTCATTTTGGTCAACCAAGCAAATCATTAGCAAAACTATTAACAATGCAAGTGGGTGTGATTAAACCTTATTTATGCGTGTGCTCATGTGGCTTTCCCTAGCTATTTATTGTTATGCCATTTTGCCAAGGGGAAACATGATGTGTCAAGCTAAAAAGCCACAGGAATTCAATTTGCAAGTATTAATGGAAATGTTCTTTTTAAAATATGTCCAAGTTAAATATGTTTAAAATTGTTAGCTTATATTTAAGCTGCAGATTTTTATCACTAGATATCGTTTACTATTTCTAAAATTTATTTATTTTACTTGTGTTTAAGGCTGACAGTTTCTATTCAAGTTATCAGTCTGCTTTTTCTGTGCCAAAAAGTGTTTGAAAAGCCTTCAAAAAATTCTTCTTCAAGTCATTAAAATAGATCAAGTAAAGCCAACAGTTTTTGTGCTTACCCTTTTTAGAAGGAAGTTTTTATTTAAAAATTTAAAACAATGTTCCTAATCAACTCAATTATTTTTGGCACACCACGAAGTGAATAAAAATTTATAGAAATGTAAAGACAACTAACTGAATTATTAAAAATTCCTCTACTGTAAAATATCCGATATGCTTTCACCCATTTACAGGGCTTACTCTAGTCGTGCACTGCTTTTTTGCCTTTATTCTTTGCCAGTTTCCGCTTTATGTTAAAAAACATCTGTCGGTTTGGTAAATGCAAAGCAGATACAAGTCTACAGCATAAAAAAGTTAAAAAAAAAAGATAGAAAAGCTGCTGGGCATCGCACTCTTGAGATTTACATTGTAAAGTGATGCGTTTAGCTTTTAACCCAAAACCGCTCTGCAAACAGAATATGTGTGGGTGTGGGTTTGTGTGTTAGTGTGTGTGTGTGAGGTATAATACAACAACAGCCTAACAAAAACTGCATTTAAATTAATTGAATTTTGCTGATTTTTTGTGGTCTGAAGACACCCTACCCACACACACCCCCAGGAAGCTTACGCTTCGGTCTATAGCTTTTATTGAATTGGTTTGGGGATTCGTTAGTTGAACCACAAGTCACGTTTTTACACTCCTCTACCATCCATACCGCTGCTCACACCCAAAACTTTGTTTACTTTTGGGTCTTAGGGTCAGTACTCAATCTTCTATGCATTTGCCAAGTGTGTGTGTGTGTGGGTGTGTGCGAGTGTGTGCGAGTGTGTGCAATGACATCTCTTTGGTTTCCTTGTACCTTATTTTCTTTATGGGATTCTGCATTTGCGTTCATTAATTTTTCAAAGCAGCTGAAATGTTGCTATTTGCCTTCGAAATGCATTTGGGCTTTTGAGTAGGAAGTAAGAAGAAATCCAAATAATACCAGAAGCTTTAAATAAAATTTTCTTAATATTTCAAGATTGTTTGTTATTATTCTACTGCTTTTTATGATCACTTTCTATAGCTTCTTTTGTATAGAATTCAAATACAAGTAATTTATAGACAATTATTCATAGTTTTCTCTGTTAAACGCCCACAACTACTTCCCCTCTCCTCGCCCATCTGCACATTTGGCATTCCCACTGTAGCACGTGCGCCAGTTTTAAAACAATTACAACAATTACATTATTTTATGCCAGAAATTGGACTGGCATTTAATTAAATTGCAAAAATTTTTAAAGCTACTTAAGTTAACTAGAAAACTTGTGGTAGACTCCCTGTTTTTTGCTCTTCCTTTCATTCTGGGATTGCAGTTTCACACGTGCCACACAAAAAACAGTTTTGAATATGTATATATTATAATAAGTACATAAAGTGAACGTCCCTGGCAGATTGAAATGCAGAACTCATTTGTAAGCATTGTCACAAAAAGGCGTCCAAATAATAATGCCAGAAAACCTGAGGTTTTAAGTCCATAGAAACCACCTGCTGCACCCACCAGCCGTCGTAGACCCAAAAGAAACCATATGACATACAATTTTCCATGCAGCAGATGTTTAGAATACTCGTTGCATAAATAGACTCAGGTTTTATGGAAATTTAAATGCTCTGCATTTGAGTTAAATGCCGAAATTGTAGACGAAAATGTAAAGGAAAATCAAAGCAATTTTCAATATTTAGAAGTATTTATTCTAGGAGACAGAAAAATTATAGTGTTTTTGAAAATTGATAAAAAAAAAAAAAGAATGCAAGTGTTAAGTTAACAGACAATTGTGTAGAATTTTTGATAACTAAAAAACTTTAATAATTAATAAGACATTATTTTTTACGTCAACTGCTTGTAGTTACTTTAAATATTTATTTTATATCGAATTTTTGCATGCAATACAGTTAAATAGTCCAGCCGATTAAAATACATTTTAGTATAAAATCTGTTACATATTAATATTGCCAGATCGGTATATTTCCATCTCCATGCGTTTAACATAACTCACACTAAACTATGTTAAGTAACATTACTCTGTACGATGCCTTGATTCCCTAATGTTAATAAAGCAATCCATAAAACTTAAGAAAGCAAAAGTTTGTTTAGATTTGCTCGCACGTCAAAGCATCATTTTAGATATTTTTTTTAACTTGATAAATTAATTTAAATATTAATTAATTTATCAAATGTTTTACACTTAATATGTTATATTTTTACTATAAAAAGGTTTTTTAAGTAAACTTTAAAAATGGGACACTGATGGTCAACCAAGAGTACTTAGCTACAATAATAAACACTGGACTTCTTTTATGTCATAAATTATGAAAGCAATAAACTTTCAGTTACAATATTTAAATGTTTTAGTTCAAACTTCTGTCTACACCATATATTTTAAACAAAAGACACAAACTGACTTACATTTTACACCATATTTAATTTATTTATTTGAATAGTAATTAATTTAAATACATTTAAATTTTAAACTATATTTATGCTAATTAAAAAGTTTCCTTTCCTACTAACTTCCAAAGCAAACAAATCAAAAGCAGTAAATATCAATAAATACAGCGATATTAAAACTATAAAGCTAAGTTGAAATATATTTGATATGCTCGATGGCATTTCTAAACTGAATTTATACACTGCAAGGGCACAAACAGTGGTTAGTAACAAAGCAGCTGGCAGTGCCGAAAAAAAAGAGGAGACGACAGATTCTATGGGAAAGCAAAGAACGGAAGCAGCTTTGGCTAGCAGGCGCGGGTAGAAGGGGTTAAGGGGTAGCAGGGGTAGCCTTCAAAAATTGAGTGCAATTTAGACGACGTTGATGAGAAAATGCGTTGAACGTGCTCAAGTTGTGCTCTATGTTTGTGGCTGCACTCAGTTCGGGGCCGCCTTTAACCCTTTCTTTTTGCCAAGTTAACAAAGGCAACAAAGGCAGGAAGGAGCGGTGCAGGGGCTTCGGGTATTTAAAGGAAGTAAAGGCGTCGTGATAAGCAAAGCAAGAAATTAGAATTAAAAGCCAAAGCCAAAGAAAAATATGAAAAATTAAAGGAAAAGCAAAAATCTTTGTCTCAGTTCATGCTGATGATCAGCTGTCACTTGTCTGCAAGTTAAGACGGAAAATCAAAGCTGCTTCACACTGAATTAATTTTCATTGTAAGCAAAGCAGAAAATTTTCATAAAATTTTGCCGCATGTTTCGAGTGCTGAGTAAACCAAATGAATCTAATGCATATTTCCTGCGACTTAGTCACATGCTTAATTAGCAAACACAACGCTTAATCAAGTGGCAAGTAGCATTGACGAACACGAGGCCTTAAGATGAGAAGCTGCCTGCTTCGACTGCAGATGCTATCAGTTGCACGACAATGATGTAGAAGAACAGACAGCCTCCACACTGCCACACCCACTTAATATTCTTGTTAGAACCCACAACCTATCAGGTATACAATTAGGTTAGTGGGTGAGACACATAATCAACTTTATGGGTCGCATTGCAAGTATATTTTGCATAATTAGATAGATGGGCAGTCGTTGCCTTGACGCGCCTTCCAAATGACCAAATACGAGTGTACTAAAGGACAGGTGTGGTCCACCTTTTGCACCCCTTTATACCACTAGCCCGTGTCTGCTTCTTGGCCAGATGACTGTTGATTTATCATTAACGCCTTGTGATTCGTCTCGTTGGGCTCACTCGTCGCATACTTTATTTATTTCATTTCGTTTAATAACTTGCCATCAATATGAGCTTAAAATTCGCTGGCTTTCGAGATTAATGTATAAATATTATTTAAAAAATACGCACACATACTGCACGCGCTTAACATGCATTAATCTTCGTGCGTTTCCCCGGCGTGCAGTTAAAACAAGTTTTATATTACGCATACGCCGCGTGGAGTGTGTAAAATACAAGTGCTGAAAGTTTTTTATATGTTACGCAAGAAAATTAATTTAACAAAGCTTACAAAATATATTAAATAAAAGAAAATTAATAAAAGCTGGGCATATTAAATGTTTAATATAAAATATTACGCATACGCCGTGTTTCAAGAGCTTAAAGTGTTGCTTAATAAATACAACCGATGATAAATAATATTCAATGTTATATAGAGTGTGGAGAAGTGGATACATGACTTAAAAGTATTACGCATACGCTGCGTGACACTTCCAAATTTTCTATTACAAACAAAACTAACTAAAATATAGTAAAAAGTTAAAACGGCTTATTCAACTACCTACAACTAACTAATAATTATTATTTTATTCGTACCAGTCTTAACGCTGCTGGCTAATTGGCCAATCAAACTGTGGACAGTTAATCAAACTGCCAGAAGCAGGCGACAGTCGGAACAGTTCAAACAATTAAAATCATAAAACTCATCTCAGCTAAAGTAAAAGCGAATTCGAGAGCAAACTGAGATGCTGCACAAAGACAAATGTCAGGATAGAGGACAAGATAAACGGAACTAATGTTGACTTGAGCAAAAGGCAAAGTGAATGGAAGCTTTGGAAAATTAAGAAAAACTGAGCACGGAATGCAGTCAGTGACACAGTTGAGTGCAACTTCCGGTGCATAAATGAAAATAAATATCAAAACAAACTAAGAAAATTGTCAGCAGCAGACGCAGTGTCAAAGGAGCACAAATAACTTGGTAGCTGACCAGTTGGAGCGGTAAATGTTAGCCAAAACGGATGTGTAGATTAGGCCAGAACAGTTGTCCGTCAGTTGTCTAAACAATAGACACAACAACAACAAGAACATCATGTGTAGAACAACAAAAGCAAGCAAAACAAATTCAACATCCGAGAATGCATCGGGTGACCTCATCGGCAGCAGGAAGCAGACCAGATGCCTGACCATGTCCTGGCTGTGGCAAGGACATCGTTTAAACTTGCGCATATTTAAAGTTTTGATTAGCTGCTGGCTTTTAATGTCCTGCATTTACACAAATGTCTGGCAAGCGGCCATCGGTCTCCATCTTGGCGTCATGGCCGGCAGCATTAAGGGCCGTGGCGATGCACATCGTCTGGGCGAGATTGGAGCCGGCTCACTGACGCGTTCCTGGCTAACGCAGAGCAATAATCATGCCAACATCTCTGAGTTACTGGACAATCTGCTGCGAGGCTATGATAATAGCATACGACCCGATTTTGGCGGTAAGTTTGCTTAGAATGTTTACAAGATAAAAATGTAAAAAATGTTAATGATTTTAAAATAAAAATTTAGAACAATTTAAGTATTTATTAGTAAAATTGGTTATGGTATACACTTAAAAAACAGTTTTATTACTAAACAAAATCAAAGTAAAACATAAGAAGCAATAATAAAACAGTTTTTAACAGCTTGGCAAAATTAGTAGATAAAATAAAATTAATCTATCAAAAAGCTAATAAAGTTTAAATAAAATAAAAAAAAATAAAATAAATAAAATAAAAATTAAAAAAAAATAAAAATATATATACTTCAAATTTGCATAAATAAATAAAAGTATCTTTAAATAGCTAACAAAAGCTTGCTTAAAATCTAATAAAAACAAATTCAAACAAATTGTTAATAATCTTGTTAAAAATATTGCTATTTGGAAAAAACAATATAATAAATAAATTGAGATAAATGAAATCGATTACAGCTTACATAAATGTTATATATTTTATTAGGCAGATATAAAGCCTAATAAAAAATATATTCATAAAGATATAAAGCCTAATAAAATATATAGCATTTATACATTTTTTACAGAAATTGAATTGAGTAATTAACAGTCTCGTTTTAAATAAAGCTTACTAAAAACATGCCTATAAATAAATAAATCTATGTAAAGTCATAGAATCAAAGTCTAAAGGTAAAACCAAATCAAACGTATTACGTTTAAATTCGAATTTATTTCCGTTGCTGTGGTAAAAATGCTGTGAAGAGTTTTGTTTATGCCTTGCGGGTGTTTACCCTTTGATAGATTGCTGTAATCAGCATATGAGAACATGGAACAGATTTGCCTCTTGAGCGGAAACGTTTAATGAACCGGAAATCGTTGCCAGGAGAAAGTCAAGATGACAGTGTTGATGTTAATGTTGTTGTTGTTGATGACGATGATGATGATGACAGTTCCCTTGGCAAATAGTTAGTGTCAAAATCGACAAATATTTACATACAATTTCATTTCGCGCCATTTTCCAACTGAATGTCTATCTGTCTTTCCTGCCAGTGTGTGTTTGTTTGTAGCGCAAGGATTTTCCGGCAAATTGATAAGCTTTTTCAATTTTCCAAATTGTTGCCACCATAAAAATTTAAATATTTTGGAAATTTAAAAGCCTTGTGGCAGCCACAAAACGTGCACGCGGTGGGAGTCCACTCAATGGAGCTTAACGCGGCCCGCAGACAGAAAAAGTTCTGCTTTTACGCAACTTAAGCC
The DNA here is from genome assembly GCA_020829145.1 of Drosophila nigrodunni. NCBI lineage: Eukaryota > Metazoa > Arthropoda > Insecta > Diptera > Drosophilidae > Drosophila > Drosophila nigrodunni. The sequence goes on from JACVCZ010000003.1 coordinate 11,744,773, forward strand.
CAAATTACATTGTTTTAAACACTTCATTAAGAATGGCGGCACCGACGTGCTTCGTGCAGGATATATGCTAGGTAGAAGGATACCAAGTGCCATTACGAGCCATGAAAGGCACGAGTACGTGGCCCGACGCAGGATGCACAACGCATGTTTGCCAAGCTCAACGCCAAAGTCATTAAAAACTGTTCACATAGGCAAAATGCAAAAAAAGAAATAGAAAAAGCTAAAAAAAAAGCTAAAGAAAAACTGCATATTAGCGCAAAATACAACGCCATGAAGAGCTGATAGATGATACGAATATATTCCATGAGTGGTCCACAAAACGGATGAATCGGGCCAAAAGGCAGTAGGCCGGGAGCGGGAGCGGGCCAGCAAAATGGCGGAATGAGACTGTCTGCCAAGCGGCTTAAGTGTCATTGTTCAGCAGCGGCAACAATTAAATTCCGTTTCATGTGAAGGACTTCTGTGGAATAATTCATATAGAGGAATTATGTCGAATATACACACATGCACATACACATAGGTTTTTCCAATAAGCATATACTCACAATGGTAAACTTTAAAAGTTTACACAAGTTAAAGCTTAGTCAAATTTTAAAAGCATTAAAAAAGTTAACAGAATTGTTTTGAAGCGCCTTTAGACCAAACTTATAAAGGCCCAATTTGTTTCAAGTGTGTAATAATCTGCTCGAAAAAATAAAAAAAAAAATTTGTCAAGCTTAGCCCCTTTAAAAATCAATTCAACTTTTATTATTAATATTATTTGGCTGTGCTTTTAAATCCAGTTAGAGCTTAACATTAAAGAAATAAAAAATAAACCTTAAGGTAAATAAAGTTTATAGCTGCGATTGAGAAACATCACTGGAAAAGACATTAGCTTCTAATTAAATACCTCACTCTAATCGATTTTAATCCAATTTCTGTAGCTTTCTTCTAGGTAACTTGAAAGGTATTAAAAGAATGTTCAAAGTGAGCTTTTTAAAAGGAGAAGTTTATTAGAAGAAAGCTTTTTTGGGAATGTTTAAAATACCTATATAATAAAAATCTTAACAAAAATAAAATAAACTTTGAAATTAACTGTGGAAAGCGGTTATGGAAATTAATTTAGTTTAAATTATAGTAAATCATATTTAAAAATATTTAAACATTTTTTTTTGTTAATTTTGAAGTGCAATTTATTGTTCAAGAAAAAGTGAGAAAAGTCGCCAATAACCTTGGCAAAGATTTCAATTGAATTAATGAACTATTCATTGTAATTTATTGAATGACTTTGTGGTCAAATTTTATTTTATTTATTTATTGTCAGACTATGAACAGTCGACACAAAATATATATAATTTAACTTTAAAATAAAATATCAAAAAAATAAGTTTAAAATTAAATTTAATGTTTAGAATAATAAAATTATGAATATTAAAATTGAAATTAACATAAACAATTTAAATTAAATGTTTGAAGTTATAAATTTTAAAAAATATTATTATACAAAAGAAGCCACTGGCTAGAAATTAATACAGTTAATAAAAATTAGCTAAACTGCTTAAGTATTTATTCAAAATTCTTACCAACTCAATTAAAATAATCTGCAATTTAATTATTTGTAATTTAATCACCGCTCTCACCGTCTCTCAGGACCCCCCGCCACAATTGAGGTGGACATAATGGTGCGTAGCATGGGTCCAATATCAGAGGTCGATATGGTAAGAAATCGCTCAACAAATCCCCTGTTCCATATTGTGCTCTGCAACAAGGACAAGTAAAGCCTTCTGCTGTTCCCACTGCTCCCCTCCCCCATCTCCTGCTCACTTGTCCTACTCCACTTGAGTCACGTAACTACAGTGTCTTATCAACACTCTTTCTGTGTGTGCCTTGTGCCGTTCGCAGACATACTCGATGGACTGTTACTTTCGGCAATCCTGGGTGGATAAACGTCTCGCCTTTGAGGGGGCACAGGATACGCTGGCACTGTCAGTGTCAATGTTGGCGCGAATTTGGAAGCCGGATACATATTTTTACAATGGCAAGCAGAGCTATTTGCACACGATTACCACCCCAAATAAGTTTGTGCGAATCTATCAGAACGGACGCATTCTCTACTCCAGTCGTCTGACAATCAAAGCGGGTTGTCCCATGAATCTCGCTGATTTTCCCATGGACATACAGAAATGTCCACTGAAATTTGGATCATGTGAGTGTAGAAATAAGTAAATTTAAAAAAAAAACGGTTTTTGTGTCGTGCTTTGGCATAATTATGCATAATTGGCGCTGAGTGGTGCTTTGATGCGATATATCCTTATAAATGTCCACGTCCATGAGTCGACCACTTGTTGGAAGGACACTCGGATTTATAGAATGAATGCCATGGCATTGGATTGTCAGATGCTCTAACAAGAAGATGAAAAAATTGTGCTTAAAGGGATTAGGCAGTAAGAGCATTTGGGGCCACAATTCAACTTGAACCAATGGCATTTGGTTTATCGAGGGCGTTGTTATAAAAGTGTTTGAAAGTGGGTTACTAAACAGTGTTTGACGTGCTCTGTTAAACAATATACACTTTAGACGTATATAATTAACGAAAAAGGAATTTAATAACTATAATTTATGGTCCTATGCTGACCAGTTATAAAATAAAATACAGTTGTTCAATTCCTTTTTTGTTAATCGGACTTAGCTCTTTGAATTTCAGTTTCCTATTTATGTTCAAGCCATTTAACTGCTTTCAGCTTAAAAACACTATTACTAAATTATATAATTATCTTTTATTTTATAACGTCCATAAATTTTTATAAACCTCGATTTATCTTTACGATACCTTGGTATTTTTAATCAAGACATTTTTGTTTTTGAATAGAAAAAAATAAAATTAAAAGTTAATTAAATTTTACTAAGCTTGAAACGTTATTTTATATTTTAATCGGGCTTTTTGAAGTATTTTTTTGTTTATAAAAAAGAATCCGTAACTGTTTTCGTTAGTAAAAATTGTAATTTTTAGCTAAATTGAAATTCCAAATATTATTTAATTTATGTGCAAAGATAAGACAAAGTTATATGTTTCAACTGTTCTTTACTAAGAATTTTAAACTACACTTGACTTTTTTAAGCCTTTAAAAATGACAACTCACATATACGTTACTTATTTTACCAAAAAGGCAATACCAAGTAACATTTATTAAACAGACTGAACACGAATTGAAGCCACACTTTATGTGTAGTCTTATCGCAAACGTAAATTAACAGACACCAGCGAGCTCTACTGACTCTTCTAGGTATTATTGCTTCCGATTTGTTGTGAATAATGTTGCATACAGTCAAGAATTCAATTACCCCTCGTCCCTCTCGAGCCTCTGTTATTGCTTGCCACTTAATGCTGACAATTTTCCCATTTGATGTGAAGACGCGACGTCGTGTCACTGCAAAATATTGGCAAAGTCACAGTTCGATGGTGAAAAAAGCAAAATAAAAATAATAAAGAGAAAATAAGGTAAACCAATCCGCATCCACACATGTCGCAATGTTTGGCAATTTGTGCACTGAGGCGACAACAACAAAAACAACAAATAAAATAAAATATCTGTACGTGTTTTGATAGCAAACGTTTGCGAAATGTTGAATGAAGGAACGAGTGTGCGAATACGAATGGAAGTGAGTGTATATGAATAGCGATGAGTATAAAAAAAATGATAAACTGTGATTCATAGCTGTAGAGCAGTGACAGCTGAGACAGTCATTTAGTAACAGTTTAAAGTACTTCAAGTAATTTGTTGGCGCCCAACGTGGGTGCAGCTAAAAGGGGAAAGTGATGAAAAGGGTGGTAGAGTGGAAGTATTAGTAGACATAGGCTTACTTTAAAATATAGTAAGAGTTTAGGTAGCGACTATTGTAATAGAAAGCGTGTAGAAAGGCAGTTATGGTTTCAGGCCACTATTTAAAAAAATTAAATTAGTTTTGGGCAACTTACCTGACATCTTAAACTATACTTCAGTAAACATTTCAACGGAATTCTTGTACATATTGACAGCTTTTTTACTTAGGGCGCCCAACGTGTGGCTATTAATCTGTTTATTATACGATATTTACCGGAGTAGGTCCAAGCAAACCCTTCAAAGTTTTCCCATCTCTATGCTCGTGATATCTTTTTTAATTGCCAATATTTAGAATAACAAATCTGACACAATTACTCCCCTTTTCACCCGGCTTTCCACCTGTCTGGACACACAGTTGGCTATACCACGTCGGATGTCATTTATAGGTGGAACAAAGAGCGTCCTGCAGTTGCCATTGCGGAGGACATGAAATTGTCACAATTCGATTTGGTCGACTGTCCGGCGGGTAATTTAACGGACATTGTTTACAAGGCAGCTGCGCCCATGCCCCAGGGCTACAACAACAAGGACACACTGCCACACAACAACAACAACAAACAATCCTCCTCCAACAACAACAAAGCGTTGACGACTTTTGCTGGTCCTGGTGCCAAAAATCAACATGTACGCGGCACGGGCATCAAGCTGGACAAAGGTGCTTTTGGCACGGGACGGGGCGTGGCTGGAGGCGGTGGACTAGTCACAAATTTGGCCGGCAGCATTACGCTGGAAACTCACCATCCGTGTAAGTAGTTTAGCTATGAGCATTAGAATAAAACCGCTATACTGCTTATGGCTGTTTTATACTCTACAGCGGAGTACTCCATGCTGATGGTAAACTTCCATCTGCAGCGTCACATGGGCAACTTTCTGATCCAGGTGTATGGACCCTGCTGCCTGCTCGTCGTGCTCAGCTGGGTATCCTTCTGGCTAAATCGGGAGGCAACAGCGGATCGTGTTTCGCTGGGCATCACCACAGTGCTGACCATGACATTTCTGGGTTTGGAGGCACGCACCGATCTGCCCAAGGTTTCGTATCCCACCGCCTTGGACTTTTTTGTCTTCCTGTCGTTTGGCTTTATATTTGCAACGATTCTGCAGTTCGCTGTTGTCCATTACTTCACCAAGTATGGCTCTGGTGAGTGCTACTTTATAATTGAGGAGCTGGACACGGATTCACCGGAATCCGAAACGGATGCGGATGCCGAAGCCAGCGGACAGTCGGACTTTCGCAGCAGCAGCGAGTCCAAAATCTATGAGGTCATTCCACTGTCCATGTGCGCCATTAATATGCCACCCTCGGGAGGCAGTCGTCTGGGCATGCTGCGCTCCAGACGCAGTACTCGTAATCGTCGTCATGGTTTGGCCAGGTTCAATTTCTGGCGCTGCTTGGATTGGTTTAGCTGGCGGAGACAGCGACGTCCCACACGCAAGGCCACCTGCTCCGATGAGGAGGACGAGGATGACGAACAGACTCAACTGCGTGCAGATGAGGCACCCTGTACCTCCGCAGCTGCTGCTGCTGCCGCCGCCGCCGCCGCTGCTGCAGCCGCACAGAATTCTCCGCCCGTTGTGGGCAGACGCCGCATGTCCTTCTACCGCCGCGAGGAGCTGGAGGCACGTCGCAAGGGCAAACGTACACCACAGTACAATTCAGTATCGAAAATTGATCGGGCCTCGAGAATTGTATTCCCACTGCTGTTCTTTCTGATCAACGTGTTCTACTGGTATGGCTACTTGTCGCGCAGCTCACGCATTTTGGCCAATACGCCGACGAGCACCTGATGTTACCTTTTAGCAATTTAGACACAGTCCTTGAAGAAACCAGCAGGCGTTCCTCAACAAAGAGCAGCCAAACGGATTGGAAAGGTATAGAATTATATAGTAACTAAAAAATTTAAAGGATTATGAATTTTGGCTTCAGTTATTTGCTCTTAACCTGATTTGCTAACAACTAACGAACGCTTTGTGGAATTTCTTTACGCGCTAAATTGCTAAACAGGCTCTTAAAAAAAAACATATCACAGGACTACCAATTTGTGCATATATAACGGTATAGTTATGTATGTGCTCCAATACTACTTACGTCTATATATTATTTGTACAGTTAGGCCATAAGTTGCCGCATCTATTGAGCTTCTAAACACTAAGTTATTAAACTATCTAACTAACTAAACTACTTGCTATAACTAGTTTATTTTTCTGATTTTTTGAGGGATCATAAAATATAGGAAAACTGTTAAATAAAACTCAATGGTATTACTATTACTACAATAAGCATAATTAAGAGTATAACGCAAAACTTGCCAGCAAATTAAGCAACTACAACATGTATGTAATTTTAATAAACAATATAGTAAAACATAGTTTACCTTTTCTGGCCTTTTAATTACCAGTTACCTGCGATAAGCACGTCAATTGATAAAAGACCCAAACTGGCGATATGATGGATTTTATGAGCTTTTTGGCTATATTTATCTAGGTATGAATTTATTCCATTTGATGGCAATTTAAATATATGACAGCAGATTGCCCAGTTTGGGCAGATAAGCATCTGGCATGGGCAGCTGGGTATTCCCAAGCAATGTGTCCAGTTGGTAACTACCCGTGCCCACCAACAGCGATTGCATGTTGCAGTTCCTGGCAAAGGTGACATCGACTTTGCAGCTACAAAAGGAGACGTAAAAACAATTGACAAATCACCTGCTCTAAAGTGACAGCAAACTTACCAATCCCCAATCATTAGCGTACGCTCCGCTTGCACTGCACCTGAGCTAAGTAATGGCGCTATGACCATTGGATTGGGTTTACCCATTTCCAAGGCCTTACGCTCAGCACAGGCTTCAATGGCAGCCACGAAGGCTCCGGTGCCTGGAATGTGATACTTTGGATACTTGTGCACTGCATCCATGTTGGTGGCAAGAAAAACGCACTCGGGATTGCTGCACAAAATGTGACAAGCACGCGACATTTTGCAATAGCTAAAGTACTCATCCCAGCCAACGACCACGGCGCCCACATTCTCCACAGCTGCGTCCTGGCTGAATTCACGTTGCACAAACTGCTGCCACTTGTCGTCCGTTTGCAGTTCCTCTGCTTGACCCGCGCCAAAGCTTTCGATGCCGGCATCTTTTAATTCCCGGGCAATTGCCGCATTGCCCACAACATAAACCCGCTTTGTGCTGTCGAATGTCTTGAGTTGCTTTAGGTAATCCACAATCGTTTGCGTGGGCGAGATTATGTGCGTCTCATTGGGCAGCTGAAAGCCCAGACGCTTGGCACGCTGCCAGATTTCATGACGTGTCTTGAGACCATTATTGGTAATTAGGTAGACCTTCTTGCCAGCACGGGATTGCAGTGCATTTAGTACTTCAGCAGCGCCTTCAATAGCCTTATCATCATGCCATATGGTTGCTAATTAAAAATTATTGTTTTTTAGATCTCGCGCTACATTTGCTTAAGGAGTTATCGAACTTTAAATAATATCGATAACTACAGTCTGATCTACACGTCTGGTGGCAACTCCAAACAACACTTGCACTCTCTCTCTCTCTCTCTACGTTCTCTTCGCACGCAACACACACATATATATATACACACTCACACTATCTACTCACCGTCGCAGTCGCTGATAATTGTATCGAAGCCCTTCAGCCAGCTGCTCACCTGCTCAGGCTGAAGATCTAGTAGATTTGTGCCGCTCGCTTTAAACATGCTGTAATGACGCTTTGACCGCAACTGTCGGCTGCATTCGCGAATGTTCGTGCCTCAACTGAGCGGACGACTGAGGCGGCAGACATGTCTAGCTCTTGTGTTTGCCATCTCTTTCGCACAAGTGGTGCTTGTGTGCGGTACAAATGAAATTCAGTGAATGAGCATTTTGATACGCGCGATCAGTTTATAAAAAAAAATTGTTTTTATTGTAAATTGAACTAGAAACATAGTTTGGTTATGCCTTGTCTAAAATAAATTCTCATCTATTGTTAATTTTAGTAGCGTCCCTGAGCGGAATACAAATGTAGTTAAAAACAAATATTTATAAAAGTAAAGTTACAAAAATATTAGTAGCTGCCTCCCGTCATGCTGTTGACAATGAAAGGCAGCATATCCCCCAATTTGGGCAGGTACACATCAGGTATTAGCTTTTTGTCTTCTGGATTTTTGCTAAGCTTCCACTGCTGTACATCGCTTAACTGATGAATTCCAGTGCCGACCAGCAGAGTCTGGAAACCGCAATTGTATCCCAGAAGAATGTCAGTATTAGCACGATCGCCAATCATCAGAGTACGGGCAGGATTAACAATCTTCTGTTTGATCAACTGCTCACAAATGGCCGGATTCGGTTTGCCAATTACAATTGGTTCCCGTTCCGCGCATGTTTTGATGGCATTCACAAAACTACCGCTGCCAGGAACGACCAGCGTTGGCATGGGAAAGCGCTCGTCAGTGTTGGTTGCGATAAACAAACATTTGGGATCGCTCAGGTACGAGGCGGCTTTCGTCATTTTGGGAAAGCTAAAGTGTTCATCGAACCCAACCACAACGGCACCAATATCCTGTTCCAAAACTAAATGCTTCGACATAAATTCACCCAGTGAGCCCTGCATAACATCGGGTCCCACTTCAGTATGCGCAATGCCCACTGCATCCAACTCCTTCGTAATTCCCGTGGAGCCAATAACATAAACTTTTTTGTTAAAGTTATGATGCTTCAGATAGGCGGCTGTGGCATGTGCTGTCGATATGATGCCATCCTCGGTAATGTGAAAGCCCAGCTCTACGCCCTTCTCGAGCAGCTCCGGGCGAGTTTTGGTTGAATTATTTGTGCAAAAGTAAATGCGTTTGCCCGCCGCTTTGAATGTATTCATCACATCTGCAGCGCCAGGGAGTGCCTTGCCATAGACCCAGAGAACGCCTACGTGAATAAAAATATATATTATTAGCAGTTAGTTTTTAACACTCTTTTATTTTCCACTAAAAGTATAAATTTGTTAATAAGTAAATAAAAATTTTATAAATCTCAGTAGTCGTTAATATTCAATAATTTGCAGCTGCTTTGAAAGTCCAACTGGCCGCACCCCAATGACATTGTGCTTTGACATTGAAATTTTGCGCGGCCAGTTACGCACACACACACATTAAAACACACGCGCTCACATACACGGCAATTGCAAAAACTTACGAAAAAATTGTGTGACGCAGAGCCTGCTGGCTGTTTAGGCTGTTTCAAAACTTCCTATCATTACGCAATTTAAATAATACCAGAATCATTTTCATTTTATCTCACTCACCATCGCAATCGGTTATAACCGAATCGAAACTATCCAGCCAAGTTGTGACTTCCGCGGGAGAAAGCTCCAATAAGTTGGTACACGTTTGTTTATACATGGTGTGTTGGTTTATTTCAACTGAAGAAGTTTTTACACATGAGACTGGGTTCATCAAATGCCAATTTACTACTACTGCAGGTTATCAATTAATTACAACATTTCATTCACTGATAGTTTATTTATGTATATCTATTGGCTGATGACTTTCTTATAGTCTGGCAACACCCAAACACATCAGCTGGCAGCTTACTTGCTCAGCTGTGAAGAAACTACAGCATTTTTCTGTGGATTATTAAGTACATTTTTGGATGCAGCCGCTGCGTCAGTGCTGCCATCTTTTGCTTGGCCGCCAATTTAAAATGAAAAATAAATTGTTGTAAGTTATATTTGTTACATTTCTATGCCGTTTATTATTGTAATAGGCGCTTACAGATACAATTAATTACTTATAGTACAGGTTCTGTTTTGTTGAATCTCAGCTATTCCTTTCATTCTTTTTTTATACAAGTATGCTGGAAGAACAAACCATTGCAAACGAAGAAAAAATACTGTAGCTACACTAAATGTTATGCAAAAAAAATAAACGTAATTTTGATGATCGATAAGTTAACTGCATGCTAGTAATTGTATATATCTAAATATATATATGTGGTATATGTATGTATGTGTACAGAGGTGGTTCTTGAGGATAATTAACTGGAATCTAGAGCGAAAATTTTGCATTTTGTACCATAATTTGCATTAAATAAATCTCATTAAGCTAGGCGATGTAAACGAACGAAAAGTTGGCTAATTACAATTTAAACTATTTTACAATAATCATATAATTGATAATTTAAAAACTAGACACGAAACTTTATCGAGAAATTGCATTTAGTAGGTGCATTTTGTTGTGTTTGTTTTTGACACATTTGTTGTTTTTTTGTGCATGGGTGTGTTGCTGTGTGTGGGTGTAAAGGCGCTGAGTGTATATGTATGCGTGTGTTTGGGTTTGTGTGTATGTGCGAATAGAGGTAATGAGCCAAATTCTATTAACTAATGGACTTCGCCTAAAACTGTGACATAAGTAAGCTGCCTGGACCGCCACCGCCAGCACTGTTATTAGTGTTGCCGCCAGGACCACCAGTGGTGCCCAGCACAGATCCCAGTAGCGCTCCACTTGGCATTTGCTGTTGCTGCTGTTGATGCTGCATGGGAAGCTGTTGCTGTTGTTGCATTTGCATTGAGGGGGGAAAACTATTAAGACCCATGCCTGTATTCATACCCACACCAACGCCGCCCGATGATCCCATTGAATTGGACATGGCGGCCGTGGCGCCCATAACAGGTCCACCCATGCCCGCAGCCATAGCACCTACTGCGCCACCGCCAGCGTTGGCCAGACCAATTCCTCCCAGAGCCGCTCCTGGTTCTGGACTCTGATTCTTCTTTTTTCGCTTCTTTTCCTTTTTGCGTTTCTTGCGCTCCTTGTCATCCTCATGGCGTTTCTGCTTTTTGTGCTTCTTCTCATACGTTTCCAGGCCAGCGGAATCTACAGATTTGTAAAGAATATATATAGTAGACTTATTTATAATATTTCATGAGGATGAGCTTACCCAGCAGCGTTGACTCAGTGCCTCCCGTGGTGACACCGTCTTTGTGTTTGTGCTTTTTGTGCTTGTTTTTATGTTTACGCGCAGGTGTGGCATATGTGGTGCGATATTGTTCCGGCAGCTACAAAGTAAATTGATAACGTAGAAGTCAAAACTGTGGCAGAAGCTGTGGAGGATACTTACCGGTCCTGGATGCAAACGAAAACCGGACAACTGTAATGCAGTCAATGGGAGCAGTTCCTTGCCACCAATTGGTGGCTTTTCGATGACACTGCGTAGTGTGCTGTTCTCGACGGGATGTGTGATGAGGTCATTGATACCGGGTATATTGGGCAGAAAGGACGCCAGCGATTCTTTGAACTTTTTCTCTTTGAATTTCGTTAGCGTGTGATGCAGTCCATATTCGGTCATGAGATCCTTGTCACCTGTCAGGTCCGCCTTTGCCGGCGGCTCTTTCATCGAATAGAATGGTCCTGTGTGTATTATTGTCGGCGTTTTACCTAATGATATTGTTGTTTTCAGTGTTCCTGATGAGTCCTGACGTGCCACAACAGGAGAGCGACCACCATGCGGCGAGGATCTCGGTGAGTCCATCATAATATTGCCGTAGTTGCTCATCATTTTGTGGCAGGGAGCGATGGTGTTGGCGGGGGCAGAGGCGCGAGCGGGCGTGGGAACAGAGGTGGACAGTCAGTCAGGCACACACACAAACAACAAAGCAGCAGCAAAAACAACAACAAGGCCAGACAGCGCAGCAACTTTCGCAACTCGCTTGCAGACGCTGCCGCATTCACCAAAAACGAGCTATATATGCTCGGCTTGTTATTGCGGCCGCTTAACACTTTAATATATATTTAAGCTAATATTTTGCACGTTTTATTGCGATTTTTTCAACTCAATTTGCAGACAAAACTCTCGCCATCTTGTTGTGTTCGCGTACAAGTGTGCACATCCAACAAGCAACTAAACGTACTAAACATCCCATACACTAAAATACCCGCTGCCTCCGGAAAATACTAAAAAAACAGGTTGCGATTTCGTTTTCGATAAGTGCGAATTATCGAAAAGTAGCTTATATCGATATATATATATTGTCCCAGTCATCATCTGCAGTTTGCCGTGTTTGAGCAAAATTTCCGTGTAATTTTCAGTGCGCAAACATTGAAAATTATTGAAATCAAAGTAGTTGTCGTTACTAAACTAATCGGAGTGTAAAATTTAAATATTACCCGCAATGCAGTCGACATTATGCAGAGCTGGTGCTGTTGTCAAGGTATAAATAAGAAGTGAAACTCCTGTTCTACGGGGGGTTATGCAATTCTAACCTAGATAGGTCATAACTTTGGCATTTAATGGATTAGTGGAACCATATGACGTCTAAATCGATTGTGTGTGTCTAAATGTCAAGGCCATTGATTAGGCCAATTAACAGCTGATAAAGCCAAACGATAATTAAAAGATGTCTGTTAAGTGCCAGCGATTAGCGTAAACACAACAAACAGTGAAATAAAAGATGATGACAGTGTGACCAAGTTGAGTTCTAATGAAAATCTCATTCTCCAAATCTTTCAGACGCACTTGCGCACAAATGCAGCTATTTTGGGAGCTCTGAATGCCCGCTTCTATTCCGCAACACATGAAGCTGATATCGTTGTGATTGGCTCAGGACCCGGCGGCTATGTGGCTGCTATCAAAGCAGCCCAAATGGGCATGAAAGCTGTCAGCGTGGAGAAGGAAGCGACACTGGGCGGCACCTGTCTTAATGTTGGCTGCATTCCCTCAAAGGCTTTGTTGAATAATTCCCATTATTATCACATGGCACACTCCGGAGATTTAGCTAAACGCGGCATTAACTGCGGTGAAGTAACACTTGATCTGGAAAAGTTGATGGGTCAAAAGAGCAGTGCGGTCAAGGCTTTAACCGGCGGCATTGCTATGCTCTTCAAGAAGAACAAAGTCACTCAGTTGACGGGATTCGGCACCATTGTCAATCCCAACGAAGTTCAGGTGAAGAAAAGCGATGGAACAACTGAAACCGTCAAGACCAAAAACATTTTGATTGCCACTGGCTCAGAAGTTACACCCTTTCCAGGCATTACGGTGAGTAAACATTTCAAAGGAACTTTAAGGGTTCCTTGAATTGGTCCAATCTATTTCTTATCTTACATTGCCTACAGATTGACGAGGAGGTAATTGTGAGCAGCACTGGCGCTTTGAAGCTCGCCCAGGTGCCAAAGCAAATGGTTGTAATTGGAGCTGGTGTTATTGGTCTGGAGTTGGGTTCAGTTTGGTCGCGTTTGGGCGCTGAGGTCACTGCCATTGAGTTCATGGATACCATTGGAGGTGTTGGCATCGACAACGAGGTCTCCAAGACCTTCCAGAAGGTGCTCACCAAGCAGGGACTGAAGTTCAAGCTGGGCACTAAGGTAACGTCCGCCACTCGTAGCGGTAACAGTGTTACCGTCTCTGTGGAGGACGCCAAGTCTGGTGCTAAGGAGGATATCCAATGTGACACCCTGTTGGTGAGCGTGGGACGTCGTCCATACACCGAAGGTCTTGGCCTGGAGTCTGTAGGCATTGTGAAGGACGATCGTGGTCGTATTCCGGTCAATGCCACCTTCCAGACGGTGGTGCCAAACATTTATGCCATTGGCGATTGCATTCACGGTCCCATGTTGGCCCACAAGGCTGAGGATGAGGGCTTGATCACCATTGAAGGCATTATGGGCGGACATGTTCATATCGACTACAACTGTGTACCCAGTGTGGTCTACACGCATCCAGAGGTCGCGTGGGTTGGCAAGTCCGAGGAGAACCTTAAACAGGAGGGTGTTGCCTACAAAGTGGGCAAATTCCCCTTCATGGCCAACTCTCGTGCTAAGACGAACAACGAGACTGATGGTTTCGTCAAGGTTCTGGCAGATCAGGCTACTGATCGCGTGCTGGGCACGCACATCATTGGCCCCTCTGCCGGTGAGCTGATCAATGAGGCCGTCTTAGCTATGGAGTATGGAGCTTCCGCGGAAGATATTGCCCGTGTCTGCCATGCGCATCCAGTAAGTTTTCAAAACTTTAAACTATCTTTTAAATGATTTACTATCTGTATCTTATCTATTATTCTTCTTCTTTTTTAGACCTGCGCTGAGGCTTTGCGTGAAGCTAACGTGGCGGCTGCCTTTGGCAAACCCATTAATTTCTAGATCGCTAGTTTTTTATTCTTTTGCCCCGGCCTATAATCAACACATTTCGATACCCAAAAGTCTCTGCGAGTTTAAAATTCTCATTGTGCAAATGTTGCCTAACATCGCCGATAAATATATAAATTGCAATATATTGCAGTAAATATATAATTTGAATATCGTTGTAATAGTATAGAATAAAATTGCGTTTAAATTTTAAATATTGCGCCCTTTATTTGGAGTAATCGAACGGTGTGTATCGACAACAAACACAGGCTTCGGTTATCGATAAGTCAATATGTTTTGGAAAATGTCTATCGTGCATGGTCACACTGTACAAATCATATGCTCATATATTCGTTTTTAAACACACAGCTCTACACAGGACAAAATTTAACAGTAGATTCGGAGAGTTTTTCCGTTTTATCCAGTGTGTTTGTGATATTATATTCAAGTTTTGATTTCGCCAAAATACATATTAAATAACAAAATCAAAAAAACACTTGCAATGTTTCGCGTTAGTAGAATCAATGGTCACAGCAGCACCTGGTGCAAATCTTTTACACGTCAAATGTCACTCGCCCGGCGTTTATTGAATGCAAATCAAACGCATGCTTCTGGGTCTCCAGTCAGGGAACGAGCAACGCCATCATCGCCCACATCTCAGTTAAAAGGAGCTGACAAGACGCCAAAGAAATTTTATGACCAGGAACAGCCGGTGAGCGAGTGTGGGGTGTTTATGATGTAACAACATCATGGTGGAATTACATGAAGGTGGCCTACCCCACTGCAGCTGTGCAGCTGTGGTGAATTCGCAACCTTGTTGCCAATTCCACCATGTAACTGCCGTTTGATTATTTTCAATTTCAAATTGTTTAATTGCAGTCAAATATACGTTGGCCACGCAAAATCTTTAGCGGCATACAACCAACAGGCTCCCTGCATCTGGGAAACTATTTGGGTGCAGTACGCAAATGGCTTGACATGCAGGATGCCAACGACATTATCACTCTTTGCATTGTGGACATGCATTCGATTACCATGCCCCACAATCCACCACTGCTGCGAGAGAATATATTTAACATGGCAGCCACGCTGCTCGCCTGCGGCGTAGATCCCTCCAAGTGTACGCTCTTTGTGCAGTCCGCTGTAATGGAGCACTGCGAATTCAATTGGATACTCAGCTCACTGACGACGATGCCGCGTTTGGCGCAGTTGCCACAATTCAAGGAGAAATCCAGACAGGTGCGAGATGTGCCGCTGGGTTTGTACGTGTATCCGGTGTTGCAAGCAGCCGACATAATGCTATACAAGTAAGCGGGTGTACCATTTCCTTTTCCTTAGCTCTATCACCTCCTTTACTTCCCGCAGAGCTACCCATGTGCCTGTTGGCATAGATCAACTGCAGCATATACAGCTGGCCCAGCATTTGGCCCGCAACTTTAATGGACGTTATGGTGAAATGTTTCCGGTGTGCACTCCCGTTATTGAGGAGGACGATGGCTCACGCATCCTGTCTTTGCGTGATACCACCAAGAAAATGTCCAAATCCGATCCGAATCCCAAGGGCACCATCAACCTGAGTGATTCCCCTGAGCTAATTAAGGAGAAAATTAAAAAAGCTATCACAGATTTCACGTCGGATATCTCCTACAATCCCAGCATGCGACCTGGCGTCAGTAATCTGATCAATATACATGCCCATGTCACTGGCTCAAGCATTGCAACTGTTGTGGACGAGGCCAGTTCCCTGGACACGGCCAAGTACAAGGATCGGGTAGCCGAGGCCGTCATCGAACATTTGCGTCCCATTCGCGAGCAGATCGATAAGCATCTCACCAACCAAAGCGAACTCTGCTATATGCTCGAAATGGGCGCTGAGAAGGCCCGACAGACTGCCCAGCAAACGATGACCGAGGTCAAGCAGCGTCTGGGATTGGGCACCTATTCCAATGTGCCAGCCGTTGTCCATGTGGCGCCACTGCTACCGGAGCATAGCAAGCTAACGGCTAGTCAGCGACTGGCGAAGAGCGTGCTTCATCCGGATGTCAATGCTCACAGTTTGCCACACTACGATCAGCGTGTGGAGGCGGGTCGTGTCAATGCCATCGGTGCCATCGGCGGCAATGCTGGAGACTCGACCACCGCAGAACTTGACATGTTGCAGGGAGCACAGGTGAAAAGGAGATTCATACAGCGTCCCATTGTGCCCGTGCAGTCGTTGCGTGTGGAGAAGTCACGCAATAAAGGCGCCTCCCGACATTTCTTCAAATTGGACACCTTCAACGTGCCCAAGATTGGCTTTGGAGTGTCCAGCGCAGTGCTGAACACCAACAGATACGATCAACGTGGGCGACGAAATACGTCTCCAGTTTCTGGAGCTGGATCTAGTCTTGGCTTTTCGGCTTCACTGCCGTTGAGCTCGGTGAACAGTATTTCCGGCTTCAAATATGGACAGAGCTCGAATCCCAGCGCATTGGCTTCCGTAACGAATCGTGTGAATGCGATTAGCAAGCAGCAGGAACGCGTGAGCAGTTTGGCCAACAGTGCGTTCTATAAAGCAGCTGCCAGTTCGTTCAATGACAAGAGTCCCAGTGTGGTCAATGTCGCTGCCAGCACAGTGCGCCACAAATCAAAGCCCACAGTTAGCAACATCAGTGATATTAATGACCATGGCCACAACAACAAAAGCAGCAGCAGCACACCCTTATCATCCAGTTCAGATCGAGCTGAGGAGGATAATGATCAGTTATCGGAGCAACTGGACGACGAGGATGATAGTCTGCCCGCTGACATGCCAGAGATTTCAAAAATGGAAAACTAAATTGACTTGACGTGATCTGACCACTGCGTGATAGACGAATGCAATTTGTTTTAAGTATAGTATTTTTTGTATATTGGCCTGTATGACTTTATGGAACCGCTATAAGAAGAATATCAAAACACAATTCAAACATTTAAATTCATGTGATTAACTGTGCTTTTGGTATTTTATTAAAAAGCCAAAAAAAACTAAGGAATTTATTGTGCTCTTTTATTGGTGCTTTATTTGGGCATGAACTTAAATTTACCACGCATTTCGTTGGGCAGTGGCAGTATACCAGGACATGTCACTTGACCAGGTACTTCACAAATGCAATGGCGTTCAGAACAGTGCCCGAAATTCGCCGTATTGTCTTTTGTCAGTCGTGCCTCAGCAATCAGTTGCTCTCGTGTTTTACCAACTATTTTGACCAAATGCTCCACAATGTCCTCTCGATTTTGACCCTCTATGTCAATAAGTACTTCTCTGCCGTCGTTATAATAGCAGCGCACAAAAGGTGACGGTGTCTTGTTTTTTATGGTTATAACTTGTACATCAGGATTTCGATACTGTATTTGCGGTATGTTCCAGAAAACAAAGTCCCTGGCTCCGGCATGGTGGTTTCCAGTTGTGTTGTAGTTAACGCTTATTATGCGCACCATTTCCTTTAAAACTAGTTTACCACTTTTCAAGTATTGCAGTGTACGACGGATGGGCTCACGCCCTTTCATAAACGGCATAACGAATAAGTTTTAACAAATAAATTATATTTAATAAATTGAATGATACGAAACTTGCATTACTTAATACAAGAGGCACAACGTTCGGAACAAGAACTAAAAAATAACGAATTTCATTTAGTATTATTGAGCATATATCGACAGAAACGATAGTTTAATTCGTTCCTGAGTTTATCGAGGACGGGCACACTGCTTCAAATTGTCGCCAGTTTCGGTGAATAAATTGTGCGATTCGGATGCGCCCGCGCTTTTCGTCGTTACGTCTCGTTTCGTCGCTCTTACCTGTGTGTTCCCCCGTGTTTTTGTGTGTGTCTCTGGTGTTGGCAAGAAAATCACGACCTAATCAAAGTATGCAAATGCGTTGCTAACGTTACGCACGCGTAGAAACACAAAACCCCAAATGTGTGTTTCATTTGAAAAACCGCAAAGCGTAAAATATCAACATTCCCCGCACAAACACCTTAAGACGCGCTCCAAGTGAAAGTGCAACAACTAAATATTCAGTCTATAAACTGAAGATAATTTACGTTTTTTGGCCAACGGCAAGCAAACGCATCTTTTCTCGGCCTTGGTTATTCAGCAAACAAAATACATACAGTGAAGGGAAAATAAAGTAATTAAAATACAATAAACTACCTGTTGTTTTAAAGAAGTTCGTCGGACGCAGCAGCAGCAACAGAAGCAGCGGCATTAGCAGCGACAGCAGCAGCAGAATTGAAAAGAGGTGCGCAAAATCTCCACAACAACAAAAACACAAATAACAGCAGCGGCAGAAGAAGAAATCTAACTGTTGCGTCGCCATCGCTGTGTGCGTGACTGCATGTGCGCGTATGTGTGTGTGTGTGTGTGTGTGTTTGTGCGTGAAGTGCATGATGTTAAAAATTTAGTTAATTACGCTACATTTAACAGTACTTCTGCTTGTACTAAGATAATTAGATATAGCTAGTTTAGCCTACAGTTTTAACAGGTGCGTTTTTGACTGGTGCTTTAACTGTTTAATATTTAAACATAATTTAGAATAACAGTTGTCGGCTGCTCCTCACACACATGCAAGCTAACATGCGTGTATGTATTTACGTATGTATGTATGTATGTTTGCATATGCTCATTAGCAAAGTTCCCATTAGGAACTGTCAAACTGTAAGTTTGCTAGTTTGTTCCGCTGTCTGCAAAAGACAGTGCTAAAAAGAATAATAATAATATATTCAACTTTGTGACATAAACTATAAGTTTGTTTAATATTCTTGTCATTCAGCCATTTGTCTCGGGTTTTTGGCACGCAATATTCATTATTATTGATTCTCAAACTGTGTGCGAACTGCATTAGTGGAGTAGGAGCGAGAAGGGGGTGGGGCAGATACAGTTGCTTAGAGTTTTTGTTTTTATTTTTTGTTGTACCCGCAATTAAGCAAATTACTTGTTTCAGTTGTAGTAAACGAAATAGTTGTAACATTTGCACCGATGCCAAATTCGCATTTCATTTTTTGTTAGCCATTTTAATGCCAGTTGTTGTTGCTGGCTTAGCCATGTCGTGCCAGTTGGCGCCATCGCTAACGTCGACATCGACGCTTTTTGCTTGGTTTATTTTTTTCTTCGGTTTGGTTTTTATGCGTTTGTCGGTTGCTCGGCTTTTACATACCCTGCACTTGAAGCGAGTATAATGCATTTTCAACTCTTTAGCAAATTAAATTCGTCTTGCACTGTTTCAGGGCTGCCATATTATTAAACGCATTTTTACTGTATAAAATTATTTAGTTTTAAATTCTGCCCATCGTACCCTCTAATCGCTTGTACCGTACCGTACATGGTATTTTGAAATTCGAGCGCTCTCAACTTACGCAGGTTATTTTGCTAAAACTTAAGGAAGCTTTTGTTGTTGTAATTGCTGTAGTTGCAACCACAGTGCACAGTGCAAGAGAGCGGCAGAGCAAGAGAGAGCGAGCGTCAGAATGAGAGCGAAAAGTTGCATTGAGAGCATGTACAAGTGTTTCCGGCTGTTTGTTGTTGTTTTTGTTATGTTTTTGCTGTAACTATGGCCACCTGCCCGGCGTAGTGCAACAGGAAGCAGACAGGCTGCAAAGAAAAACTGCGGCGACACTAGACACTTGAGGCTGCCACGATTTTGGTAATGCGAAACCCACTCAAAGATGCAGCTGCAGCTGCTCCCCACTCTCTGCTCTCCACGCTCTTTTGAATTTTATTTTGCTGCTCCTTTTGCCATTGCATCACACGCGTATAGATTTTATTTCCTTTCTGCTTTTTGCTCTTTCCTTGCGTATTGTAATTTGATAGTTTTTTTTTCTCATTTCGCTCAAGTCCATTTGGCCCCTATTAACATTGCTCAGTGCTCTTAAATTTCAGCTGCAACAACGCTGTTGCCCCTTTCTCGCTTACTGGCTTTGCCACCCAACTCTCTTTCCGACTGGCTGCGCTGTTGGCATCTCTTTCACTCACTGGCCGCAGTATGGACAGTGTGCTGTCTAACGGTTCTTGCTTTGCCATGCACTTTGCATATGCCCAAAAATATTCATAGCTCTTTTTCATGTTGTTTTTGTTGTTTCTGGGCCTTGGCACAGTTATGCGGCGTGGTTGTATTTGTTGTTGCTGTCGTCTCTGCAACTTGTTTGTCTTCTGACTTTTGCCTTTTGTACTGTAATTTGCAGTTTTTTGGGTTCTTTTTGAGTTGAAATTGTTCCTTTTTGGCTACAGTTTTAAAAGCACTGCAAACAATTTTAAAAGTCAACAACTTGCGAAGAAAAGGAATTAAACAGTGCTGATTAAATTCATTTGTTTAATTAAAATAAATAGCTGTTTGCTAATATAATGACACAGAAACTTATGTATTATTTAAAACTACAAATTGTGCAAAATATTTCTTAAAATAAAAATTACTACCGTAAAATAAAAGTGCACAAACTTGCTCAATTAAATTTTTTTTTTTTAAATTAAATTGAATCAGAATTATTATTAATTTTATAGTTTGCGAAACGCTCAATTATACTAATGGATTTTTAGATTAATCATTCAGTTACTATTACTACGTTTTCCATTTATAAAACTTTATAAAAGTTCAACAATAAAGTCGCCAATAAATGCAAAACAGGCAACAATAAAATAACAATACAAAATACAAAAACAATAAAAAAGTTGCAGCTAAATATATAATTACAGATTTGAACTTCAATTCGATTCAAGGCAAACGGGTTGAAAAGATTTTTTTGTTTCAGACTTTTTACTTGTTTTGTTTTCCTTTTCGTATTTTTTTTTTTGTTTATAAGCGAGAACTCGTGCCAGTTGTTGTTTGTTATTTTTGTGGCCAAAAGCAAAAGAATGAGTTGAGAAAAGTGTATAAACAAAAAGCAGTTGAGCGGCGAAAATCGGAGAGTGGGACAGAGAGTGAGATTAAGGCTAAAAAGAGACTTGTTAGACAGCTGATGACATCTTCAATTGACTTGTAATTGGTTGTAAAAAACGAAGTGAAGTGAAGCCGTCAATAAAGTGGGTCAAAATGCATTTACCACCTGTCTTTTGTGGTGCACTTTGAAATAGAAATTGGAGTGGGAATTGGCTACATATGTTTGTAATTAGTCAGGGTAGAAAACCTCCTACTTCCCCTACCCCCTCCCAACCATTCCCTACCTGTGCTTGTCTAATACCGAGCCCGTTGTTTTGGACACGCCTAGCGACAATTTCTCCCCTGCATCGGGATCTTTTGAAGGGAACCGCTGTCCAAAAACCCAAGTAAATAATTGCGGTGACTGTAATGCAAACACACACACACACACACACACTACAAACAACTAAGTAAATTTCTGTAAAGAAAGGCAACGACTTTAAACAGGTGTCGACTACTTTGTTGTTGTTTATAAATAAACACACACACTCACACATACACGTACTTAAGTTTCTAATGCGTGTATTTGTGCTGTCATGTGTGCCGAGAGTGTCGCTTGTAGTACTTGTGTAATGTATCTTGTATCTTGCAGATACGTGGCCACAGACTTCCGCATTTCCTTTTGATACAAAATTTTGTAGCATTTGGTTTTATTGGGATTTAGGCCTGCTTGTCGTTGTCAATCAAAATATCAGTACAAATATATAACAAACCAATTAAAAAAATTATTGGAGACTATTATACACTTAAAACAATTTTTAACATTTGATTTAAACGTAAACAAGTGCAAATTGAATTCAATATTTAGCAAAAGTAAAGAATAAAATATTTTTCTTAAAATAAATTATAGAATAAATTTTAATTTAATTTAATAATAATAAAATTATAATAAAATAAAAATGAAATTTAATTATTTAAAATACACATTAATGTTAAAAACAAATTATAATAAATTTTGAGTTGTTAAATATTATTATTAGCACTTTTTACTATGGCTTTTCCAAATTGAGTCTTCTCTCAGACTAATAAGAATTCTGCAGTTCCATTTCAAGTAAAAGAAACATTCGGTGTACTGCTAAATACTCGGAAGTATTAGCTTTTATTGAAGTTTTCGTCACTAGATTGATTTGTTGTTTACTGCAGACTATGTAATTTATTGACTTGAATACCCTGTAATCTTGTTAAAGCTGCAAGGGAGTAGCTAAATATTTAAATGAGAAGAATTGTTGATAAATCAAATTTACTTTTTTTATTCGCAAATAAGAAGCTTTTGACCAACTTTATTATTTTCCAAATTGAGCACTGATAAACTCTAGTCGAGCACACTCGTCTGCCAGAATCCTTTAGCTAGTGTTCGAGCACTTAAAAGCCATGTTGCAGTGTTGCAGAAGCATTCTGCCTGCCCCAACAACAGCAGCGACTGCCTCATTATTCATTCAACAGAAGTTGTCGGCCAAGTATTTTTGCTTCTCTTTTTTGGCTTCCGCTTGAGTGTAGGCCTCATGAATTTTAAACCTGCTGCCACGTCTATGCAGAAGGCGGAGAAGTCAACAGCGAGAAAGAGTAGGAGACTGAAAGAGACAGAGTGAGTTAGCAGCAGAATGACTACAAATTAGCGCGAACTGCCACTGTGGCATCCCCAAGAGTCTCCCAACAGACGATCCAAAAACTCTGCTGAATTCTCCTCTACTTCTTCTCTCTATCTGGAGGTGCAGACAGTTTCAGATGCATAAAAATAAAATATGTCAAATGGGATTTCGTAGAAGGCGGCGAATTTTCCACACTTTGTTGAGGGAAAAATCTTAATTGAATTTTCCCTCACTTTCACATTTTTCCTTAGTTGCCATTGCGCCCTTCAATCTCTATCAAAATTGTGTTTATATTTTGTCCCACAACACAATTTGTCACCCAAAACATAAAAACTTTGAAGCTTTTTTCTAAATGATTTTCAAGTTCTAAAAGTTTTGTCAAAATTCTGCTGGAGTTTTCCCACAGTTTGTATTGTCATTTTCCACACGGTTTTCCTCTCTCTGCCCAGTGACCCAATTTTGTGCATTTTATTTTCCATTTGATTCTTCACTTTGAGTGTCGCAATGCATTTTTCCATTTTCTTTAGTTTTCTTTCTTATTTTGTTGTTCCCCTGCTTTTTTGTTCTTGTATAATTAATCAATATTGTTTTAATCTATTTGGTCTCTGATTGTTTTCGACTTTTTTCTATGTTTATTGGGGGTGTTTTTCCTTTGTTTGCTTCAATTGGGGGCGTTTTGTTTGCTTCATTTGAGTGGCAAACAAATGAGCTTTTGGTGTTCTATGCAAACTAGTTTTTGGGAGTTTTTATAAATTATTTCTTTGGCTTTATTTATTAAACAATTCTTTTATTATTACTTGTAATCTGTCTACTTTTAATCTGTAACTTTTCTTTGTTACTTTTATTACTTTTATAGTTTAAAATGTATGCAAATATTTGCAGTAAAATCACGTAGCGTTTTTAATGCACTGCAGTCAAGTAAAATTAATGTATTTAAGCGTAAAACACGTTTTTTAAGCCGGAATGTTATGCCGTGCTAGCCTTGTTTTTCAAGTATTCCAGAGGATAGTTTGTTAACCGTTAACCTTGGTAGGATTTATATAAATAATTTTGTAAACTGATTTATCTTATCGTCGTGTTTATCTCTTTGTTTATGGACCAGCTGTTGTGCTCATGACAACTGTTTATTGTTCTTATTTGGCAGGTAGAATCCCAAAACACCCGACACTTGTGCAAAGATTTCTCAGAGAACATATGTACTCCCAGAGAGTTGAGTATTTCAATAGAATTCTCGCTGAATTGATGTGTATGTATCTCTTTCTCTTTCCTAGTTATTATTTCAATTCCCATTTGAAATGCATCTCAAGCAAACCAAATCGCGTGTGCCATGCCACATGTTGTACCTCGGTTTCTATGGTGCTTGCCACTTCTTGTGGCACTTGAGTTACATGACCAAACTTGGTTAGACAGAGAGACCCACAGAGTTCGTGTGGTTTCATAATTTCATGGCATTACATGTATTATACCTTTTGGAATTGGTTAACTCGACATGTGCCTGATCATAGCTTGTTGGCTCATTAAAATGCCAGAGCAGCTGACACATAATTGAAGACATTCTCTTTAACTTCTAACTGCGATAATTTTGGGCTATGGGAATATTAAACATTTTAAGCAGTTTACTGCACAGTTTATATTATATTTCTATCATTGAATTTTAATTTTATTTGATGTAGTTTTTCTGTGATTTTCAAACAAATTCACATATTATGTATACATATTATGTATACTGTTATACTTATCCTCCCAAGTTTAATTCCGATAAGACAAAAGCCTATAGCTCCAATCGGTCGAAAACTGAAAATTTGTATTGAAAAATTCGCACTAGAAGGAGTACGCGGTCTTTTACAGTCGACTCGCTTGACTTTTGGTTAGTTTTGTTGGCATTTTCGTTAACGATTTATTGTTAATAATTAAAACAAAATCTTATGAATTATTAACAATTTTATTTTTAATTTATTTTACGTGTTTTTAAAGCTAAAAAGTTTAAAATATTTGTCATTTATTTTTGAATTAGTCTCAGTTCAATAATATTAGTTTGTGTTTATCGTAGTGGCTTGACAGTCTTTAATTTTAATATTTAAGGCACATTTATATTTACTTTATAGTATTTATATATTTTTAACAGAATTTTAACTTCATTTTTTTTACACTTTTACTAAAATTTAAAAGTTTTTCTTTTAGAATTTTTAAAGATGTGCAAATTTTGCTTAGACTTTAGTGTGTTTAAATTCTCTAATATTTCTCTTATTATTCAAATAGCTCTTTTATTTCTACTTCTTACTGCTTATATTGGCAAATGCTTTGCTTTCTTCGCTTTCTACTGTTCTGAAGACTAGTCTTGTTATATAGTACTTTATTATATTTTTAATCTCCACTCATTTTATCTTTCAAATATTTTTGCTACGTGAGATTAAAGTTATTTAGTGCTAACTAAAGTCTGTTTGTTATTTAAGAACAGCACATTTAATCCATGAACAGAGACTGCCCCAAATCCCTTACACTCTCAATTCCTCAATCACCTACTACTGCTCCTCTTCGCCCTTCCCACCCTCGCACTCAGCTGTTCCACAGCTGTTCACAGTGTCATTCGGTAATAAGACCAAAGAGATCGCTCAACAGTTCACTTGATTAGTAAATTGAGTCGTTTGTTCATCGTAAATTTGACATCATCCAGTGAATGTACATATAATGTATATATATAGATGTATATTTATGTAGTGCTCTACACGCATAAACATGTGTATGTGTGTGTGTTTAACACTCGTTTTTCTCAATATTTATTGCACACAAGTTCCATAAGTCGGACAAGTTCAAGTTTGTGACTCACTAGGGGCCAAAAGCAGCTGCTTTATATTGGCTCTGTGGTCAGCAATCAGTAGTCGCCCATTTGGCTGGCTATAGTCTCGGATAACATCTAATGAATAGCAATACGCCCCCACAAAACTGAGCAGCTTTGTGCTATAATTATACATATACATTTATATAGAGAGCTCGAGCTGTGGCAAATGTTCTTGATCAATAACATATGGCTAAAGGTCTTTAGAGAATCTATAGTTCTGTAGTCTAGACATGTCGGGAGGAAATCTGAAACTTGCACTGATGGAACTAGAGTTTCAACAGCACAGTGAATTTTTAATTATAATACATAAACTCATAACGAGCTAAAGTTAATTTTTATTTTATTTTAAGGCTTTAAAAAAATAAATTAAATTTTTGTTATTTGACTTTATTAAAGCTTTAAAACAAAGAAATCTGCTTTTAGCTTGCAGTAAGCTTGAAATATTGCTATATTTATTCTATTAAAGCTTATTATATTTAATCAACATTATTAATACTTTTAGATTAATAAACTTCCTTTATTTTCCATCAGTTTGTTAATTTCTACTGCTAAGTTTTAAGTAAATTAATTAATTTTACATTCTAACCAACAAGTACAATGAAACTGTTAATTTATTTACTAGTCAGAACAGTTAGTCTCTGTACTTAATAATAGTTAAACAACTCTATTAACAGAGTTAACTAGCTGTTTAAGCTTTTTCAATTACACATACACTTAAACAGCTTTAAGCTCTGATCAACTGTTATTTAATGATGCTTGCACTAATCACACTATTCCCACATCTTGCGTTTCTTTGTTTTCACATCTATTTATTTTCACACAGTTCTTTATTTTTATTGCGCATATCAGGTGCTCATGATGCTGGAGTTGTAAACAATGGAGAACTGTTCATGGGAAATACATTTATAATTATAGACAACAAATAAAAAATACAGAAAAAAAATAAAATCTGCAAGCTTGCATGAAAAATGCATTACAAATCAGAGAAGCGCAGGCAGCTTAAGAGAGCGTAGTGTGGTGGGAGCTGGGGGAGGAAGAAGAAGAGAAGAGGTGTTAGTAAAAGATGCTGAAAGGCATAACAGAAAAATGCGACTCACGCCCACCAACTCTCTCTCCTGCTGCTTCGCTCTCCCGCTGCTTGCCTCTGCCGCTGCTGCCCTCTCCCATTTCATCTACGCCTTTGTTTAACTGTACACGAAACTGTTTCTCACTTGCTTACACATTTCGTTGTTGTTGTTGTTAGTCGTTATACAGGTTGCAATAATTTTAAATTTAGTTTTGTTGCCAGAACAGTTGGCAAATTGAATGACCATTATTATTATTAAATAATTAGCTAACATGGTAACATAAAATCTGTAAAAACACAAGAAATTAAATACGCTAAGTTATTCTTTTAACTATATACACTAAAGTGTAGTAGTAGTAGTAAAATTCAGCTGATAAAATTAGTTTCATATAGTTAAACTTTATAACATAACTTTGTTTAATCAAACAAAAGACAGAAAGTCTAAAGGTTCCAAGAGTCACTAAATTTATGTAACTGCTTAAATGGAATGCTCACTGTAGCCCAAGCTGTGCAGGGTACACGTGAAAAGTGACTGGTGAGTGGCATGTGTTGCGGTGTCATAGCAATCAGCTTTGACGCGACTGAAAGGGGCCGACAAGCTCACACGCCCTCTTTTCTTTACGTTTGATTATGCAAAGGAAAAGTCAATTGCATAAGTTTTTTTTTTTTGCCAAGTTTTAGCAACTTTTCAGCATCGATTTTTCACTGCAGTTGTCGTCACGCCGTCGATTTGTGACTCGATACTCGGAATTGAGTTCAATGAACCCAAAAGAAGTTGCCTCCCACTCCCCCACCTCCTCCTCCTCCTTCGTTTTTACCTTTGCGTTTTCGTTGTTTGGTCAAATGTCAAAAGCATAAAACAGTTAACATTTCTTTTTTTTTTTTGTTTGCTTCGACTGTTTGCTTAGTTGTATTTGTTTGCTGTTGTTTGTCTTGTTATTTATGTTACTGCTTCTTCTTCTATTTGCTTTCGTTTTGAACTTTTGCCATGTTATAATCATTTTTTCATTATTGCGCATTTTTCCAGTTGAAAACATTTTCTATAATTGCCGATATTGTCAGATAATCAATATTTAATCACAACTCTTTATGCTTTACCTCCGATTATGACAAATTTCCTATAATTGTAATGCATTTGTGTTCAGTGTTATTATTAACATTGCTTTGTTCCCAGAGAAGAAAACAAAAGAGTCATACGATGAGGTTCAGTCGAGGTTAAGGGAATTTAGTATCCAATAGGAAAGTTATGCAACGGAGCAGAACTTGGCTAATTATAGATTGTGCGTTATAAGTAAAGATTGCAGAGATTTTATAAGTAGAAATAAACATGAAGGGGAAAGTTTATTTGTGGGTTTATCGGGGATTAAAATTCTTACATAAAGAGGCGCTAAAGGAAAAATAACCGTTAAGCAAAAATACTCCAATTACCAGCTGGGAATTCATTGACTTGAATTAACTAAATCCCCCAATCGGTATTATCTATTGTACTCAAAATATGACAACACTGACCTACTTCACAGTACTTAATGCCAACTAACGACCCTGACACATCAATCAATCATCAACAGTACCAACATGTAACTGCCAACAACAAATCTATCTACAATTTGTACCCAATATTATTTATAGATTTTCTTCCCACTTCTTTTAGGTCTTTTCGTAACGAAAGTAGGTAAACTTTTCAGAGGGCGCAAAAGGGAATCGAGAACAATTATAATGTAATTACACGAGCTTAGTTTGTAGTCGCTCAAATGTCACCTTACTAGTGAACTGAACTCCTTTTCCTGTCCCTACCGATTGCTGCTAATTACGGGGAATGGTAATATCTAGGTACATGTCCACCAGGAAGTGACCACAACAAACCTCGACCCATTTGGTGGGTTACTTGTTACGCTTTTAGGTTGACCATTTCCGTTTTGATTATTTTTTTTATTTCTCTGACACTTTTTATGGTCTACTAGCAGTTTGTATTTCACCTGTTGCACCTGCATTCAAATCGTGCTCAGTTGATTTAACTTTGTTTTTTTTGTCGAGTTTCGTAACATCGATTATTTTTTACTATCCATAATTGAGAACTGTAATTTTGGTCTGGGGAAAACCTGAATTTGTGTGTAATACATTTCAATTTGGTTTGCTACTGTTTAAATTTGTTTAAACTTGTACTAAGCTTAGTTAAATTAGTACAGAAAATGCAAAATGTGTTGCTGTTATTGTCTTTTAGTTAAAATTTAATATTAAAGTAACTTAAATTAAATAATTTTATATTAAAGTGTAAACTATAAAGTTTTAAAATGATCTGTAAAAATATTTCTTTAATTTAATATTGACTCAGTTATTTAAAGAGCGCTTAGTTGTTTGTTGTATGAGCTTTGTTTTTATGCAAGCTGATGATGCGGGTGCAGGGCGTCTTAAAGTCGAGCCGCTCGCTTTTTAGACTACTAAATTGATTAATTGAACTGTTTTAAATGTGAGACTGCGACTAAGCTTGTTTAAAATGATTTTTAAAGCAACATTTAACTGAAAATGAACTTTATTTAAATTGAAGAAATTCTAGAAAAGTTTAAAAAAAGGATAAGCCATTTTTTAAATGTGAACTAAGTTTAAATGTTTAAATTCAAAGTTAAAGAAAACTTGTAAATGTGTAAAGTAAAAAACGTTTCCCCAGAAATAGAGAGGGAGTGTCATAGCAGCAAGGAAAGTAGAAGAGGGAGTGGGATAGCTAGAGAGAAAGTAAAAGAGGAAGTAAGTGAAAAAACTTTGCACATTTTTGTGGCTTCTTCGATTGCAGGCGATACATCATCGATTGTTTGTTCTATTGACCTGTTTTTTGTGCGCTCAAAGTATCTGTTGGATAACCAAAGTAATAGTTGTTGCTTTTTTGTATCTTTTGCAGGTACTCGCAGTGCTTTTGGCAGAATGGCGCCCATGCCACGCTTACAGTTGGCCCACAGCAATGCAACGATAAAAGACAGAACCAATAATTTTCTCTATGCCGAAACAATGTCCGGCGATAGCAGTCCCACGCCCAGCAGTCCGCCCTCCAGTACAGGTAAGTCTTGAGTTGTGGCTAAAACGAAACATGCGTTAATAAAGTCTGTTACCAATTTTATAGCTGGTGTGGCTAAATCACAGTGTTCCTCGCTGTCCGATGGCGAATCCTTCGAAGGATATGGCGAGAATGAGTTTGGCGTTCAACTGCGTGTGCCAAATGAATCTGCGAGTCATAGCAACGACAACCAGACTAACAACAACAATCTGAGTGTTAGCCATGTTAATAATACGTCACAGAGCCACAGCGGTCACTCGAATGACGGCAATAACAATTTGAATGACAGCGCCGGCATTGAACTCGATCTGGCGCCTCATGTCGTCTCATCTTCACCCAAGGAGTAAGTCTTGACGGTTATTTAAGAGAATCGTTGTAACTGATTTTCTTTATTAACTTGCAGTGACGAGGAGCTGAACATAATGCCCCGCGACAATTGGACCAGACGCAGTCTGAGACGCACACCTACAAGGTAATGACAACAACAATTGGCATCGATTGCCATAAAAGGCCAAAATGATCAGCAATTAGATATGGAAAGCTAGAGTATATACAACAATATATACATATACCCGTTTTTATGCTGCACTTTGCACACATAATCAGTGGCTCGATTTTTGACGTAATGCCCATAAAAATGACCAGTTTGCCAGCTTACAGATATCATCAGCTATAATGTCCGTCTTTATTTTTTTTGTACTTTTTGGTTTTTGTTGACTGTGTTTCTGTGAAACTATTTGAATATTTAACCTTTTCTTTTGTACATGTATCTCCATTTGTATGTACACAAAATGTGCATACACGAACAGACTGAGAAAAAACCAGTTTTTTCTATAGGCCAGTCGCTGACTCTTTCCCGTTCACGCTTCCAAGCTCGCTCACTTGCGCTCTCCCTCGCGCTTGTTTAGGCCGTGATTCATGCGTGCCTCAGTCAAAAATCGCAGCCCAAGTCGTGATCAGAGAGCGCTCGCTTATTGTTTCCGCTTACTGTTAAGCCACCATATGGCAAAGTGAGAGAGTGAAAAAGAGCGTGTCAGTGAGCGTAAAGTGTGGTGTGTTATGCACTGTGGTGAACTGAAGATTCACCTGACAGCAGCGCACTTATGCTCTCTTAAATTATACCATATGCAGGCTGTGCTATGATCACTGCCTGTGCTACCGTATTAGACAGATTACACAACACTCGAACCGCTGAAAGGTTATTTTAACAAACTTTTAACAAACTTTCCAAAACAAATAAAGTAAATATGTGAATTATAAATTGAGCACAACAAGAAATTATAATTAACAATTAGTTAAAAGGGTTTTATTTACAAATTGATTTAAAATTTATATTTTGACAAGAGAAAAAAAGTAAATATTTGTGCAAACTGACTTACAAAACTAGTTAATAGAAGTCTTTCATCTGGAATCAGTATTCCTCTGACTTAAGCGAGGTTATTTTAGTAGATAACTTTTTTTTTTGGCCAACAAATACTTCTTCCTATAATTTCTGAAATAATTATCATATCATGTGTGTTTTTTGCAGCAATCCCGATAGCTTATCCCAGCGTCGTTGGGGCTCCATGAGACAGTAAGCAACTATTTCTATATACATTTCAACATAAACTGGGTTGCTTTTTGGTTATCATGTAGAGCTTCATATGATTCTAACTACTTCATTTCATATTTTTGCCCATTTGGTTTTGGCTTGTTTTATTTTATTAATTAAAAACTATGTATATTTTGTAAATATGAATGAAATAATGCTTTTCAATAACGCCCCAACATTATCAGTTATTCTTATCACCACAAATACAATTATTTTCTTATTTCTCCCCAATTACAGAAGAAAACCTAAATTTATCTGTTTTCTTGAGACATTTTCAGCACAATTCCAAATGAAATTCAATTGCTTTTCTTGTTTTGCTTTTCAAGTACATTCATAAATTGTTGAGACTGTTTTTTTTTTTCGCTTTTGGTGACCCACAAAAACAAATGTTTTTATGATTTTGTATTGTGTCTAAGCGAAAATCTAGTTACTTAATTGTCTAGTTCATGGTTGGAAATAAATTCTAGAGATTAATTGCAGGAGATTACAGACTTAAGACACAGACAACAACAACAACAATTCGGGATGGTTTTTCCTTGTTTCCTGTTTGCATTTTGCTCTGTTTTATTGTTGTTTTTCGCTGGTAACTGAAGTGGTTCTCATCTGGGCGGGGAACTCGGCTGCTGCCAGGGAGAAAAGGTTGAAGGTAGTCGGCAGCGGGTCTCATCGGTACTTCTTAACTTGGCTAACAACTTTTGCAGACTTTTTTTACTTTTGTTTCGCATTATTATGGTTGGGGTTGTCATGCCTTTGGAATGCGCACAGCGAAAGAGAGTTAACCGAGACAGGTAGAAGCAAAGAGAGAGAGAGAGAGAGCGAGAGAGAAAATGAGAAACGGGTTTTTATTTCAATTGATGGCAAATTCAGTTAACTCTTAGTTTTCATCATCTTGTCAGAATTTAGGCCGCAATTTTGTCAAGCCAATTGACCCAAAATGTTGTCCAAGACAACTGCAAGCTTAACAGCTGCTTGCTGGCTGCTAGCCAATTGGCCAACTGCAATTAGTGGTGGGAAATCTTGGCTAATTAGATGCAAAACGAGAAAAAAAAGTGCAATCAGTTAAGGTTAAATTAACCTTCATGCAAGTGTCTTACAAATTACCAAGGCTTTCCGGCCATTGCATTCCATGCACTTGCCGCCAAGTTAAAATTCCCAGCTCGTAGTTGGGCCTAAATTGGCTGGGAACAAGTGTGTTTATAGTTTCTAAGGAAAAAACTCTTTACTTATCTGTAATTTTTGCCAATTTAATTTCAAACCAAATATATAACCAATTTTTAAAAATTGTCCGATAACTCAAACAATTACTCAAATGCGCCAAACTCGCTTTTGAGAAACTTGCACCGATGTGGATCGGGGTTGCCTGTCATTATCTTTGTAACATATTTTGAGGGTAGAATTAGGCGTCATAGTCGATACATTCGAGGTCGAAGATGATTTGTGGGCCGAAGAGGTAAATTTGAAGGTACAGATTTGCTTCTTTGGTACAGGTATTGCAGATTTCATGCGTTTTGGTGGCTCGATGGGTTTTTTAATAGGTTCAGGCTGTGAATCGGCATCGCTGTCAGTCTCGTCAATTTCTTCTTCTAACCTGGGAGTTTCTATATCATTTAAAGAGTCGGAGTCGGAGTGTTCAGTATCCAAGGCTGATTTAAAGGAATCCGTGGATGCATTTCTTGATCCAACGCTGGCAGATTCCGTAGGTTCGGTCCTTTGAAAACCCCTGTTTTGTAGTAGTAACTCCTTCTCGAACATGTGACTCGAAATGTTCATCACATCCTGGGTTAAGATACCGTCCTTTAGAAATTGTGCCATAATTCTCTTAAAATTTTAGCTAATTTAATTTAAAACTTTTCGGTATTTTCAAAGTTACTTACATGATTCCTCCAACGCTTGTACAAGTACATTATTAAGATCAACGCTAGCATTGCACTCAGCATAATCATGCAGAGTTGACCAATTTTTACCATATTGCATACATCAACTTCTTTAGGTTTCTTAACTTCGGGCTTTACGAGCTTTTCGATCTTTTGAATCACCCAGCACAGCATGGGACATCTGCGACACATCGGGTGCGATTTCGACTCGTAGGCCTTTTTTAAGATCACCTTGCACCCGAACATTGTTAACAATTTTGAATACATTAAATTGAGTAAAATAAAATACTACTTTTTACCAAGTCTGCAAAAATTGGAATTATGAAAATTTCTGTATGTCAAGGGTTTCTAAAATGAATGTACATTAAGTTTTTACTGCTTGGGTAAGGTGGAAGCTACTTTGATGAATTCAGAGACACAGATTTGAAATATGCTTGAAACTATTTTGTAAAAGTTAACTATGTTTTAAAAATAAACTTCATTCTTTACTACTAAATCAGTTCAGATGTAAATACCACTTTACACCACATTAATAAGACTTAAGGTAGTAATTTGGCAGGCAAGGCTTTTAAAATTGGCTCGCGTTTTACAGTTTCTGGCAATTTTTCAGCATTTGGCAAATTGTCAGCGTCTATTTGGCTTCCAGGTACTGAATGTGTCTGTTGGACAATCACACACAAAGGCACATTTATTCTAATATTTTATTTGTGCTGCAATGTTTGTCTTGGCCGGGTTTATAGTTGCTGACCAGCAAACATGTTGGCTACGAACATGTTGCAAGTGCAATTGTATTGTTTGAAATGCGGCACTAGTGTTGCCAGCTTATCTAACTAATAGTCTTTTAAAACAAGGCTGCCAGACAGTTCGGTTTAAAGTGCAGACATTCATACAGTTTTGCATAGCTACACCTATTTAAGTATATAGTAAGAGTTTGTTTCTTTGACAATATAATTGCTCGTGTTGTTAATAATTTTTAGCTTTTATTTGCTATTAATATTAACTGCCGTGCAAACTTTTGCTGGGTGTTTCGTTTACGAGTTGCCCTTTTTAACCAGCTGGCAACACTATTTACGCTCTCCCACGCTCAACTCGGCGCCCCAGCCAATTGTTGTCGTGTGAGCAACGTGCTCTCGCTCTCACAGTCGCCAAACATGCACTTGCCTAGCTCGCTTGCTGGTTTGTTATTGTGTTTTGGCTGCCTCTGCTTTGACTTCGCTCTCTCCACACACACACACACACCGTGACGTACTCTCTCAGTTTGTGACTCTCTTTGTCTGTGTGTCATTTTTTTTTGGTTGCGTCGAACCTGTTTGCCATCGGCATTTTGCGTTGATTTTTAGTTTGAATCTTGCTGCAAACGCGTGCAGTTGGAATTTTTCTGGCGTTGATTTCTGTAACGGTTACGCTGCGGATTTGTTGTGTGTGTTTGCTGACGTTATTGTTGTATTTACATCCGAGTCGAGACTGAATCGCATCCATCGTCACAGTCGGTTCCGGTGTGGCATTTTTTACGTACGAAAAAATCTACACAAAATTCCGCAGCAGCATAAAAAAAAGTATGTGAAAGCGGACAACGCGGCGTATGCGAAACATTGCTCAAGTTTTTTTTATATATCTTTCGTATCTTCAGTTTATTGTTGTTTTTATTGTTGTTGAGCGCGATGTGTGCGAAAACGGACAGCGAAAAAATTAACAACAAGAAAAGAGATGGATATATTTTAAGATTTTTTGGCCATAA
Organism: Drosophila nigrodunni; assembly: GCA_020829145.1. Classification (NCBI taxonomy): domain Eukaryota; kingdom Metazoa; phylum Arthropoda; class Insecta; order Diptera; family Drosophilidae; genus Drosophila; species Drosophila nigrodunni. The sequence continues at coordinate 11,779,414 of JACVCZ010000003.1, forward strand.
ATTTCGCTTTCCATGGAATAGAAAACGCGGCGCGTTTTAGTTGTTGTTACTATTTACTACGAGTTATTGTTTTAAGTACTTGTTGTTGTTGTTGTTGCTTACACTTTGGTAATTTACGGCGTCACGCCTTAATGACTGCAACAAGCGTCAACAACTGACGAAGCTGACGTAGCTGAGAGTTATTTTGTTGCACATGCCTACAGAGAGACACACGCACACTTATACACTCTATCATTCTGATAGACACTGCATAACAACACACCTCAAACTCCGACATGTCTTGTCTATCAGCTTGGCTCACACATACACACACACACACACACAGACACGTAACCAACTGCATGTGCCCACGCCCTTTTGTTGCACTCCAAATGGAAGCCAAAATCAAAAACAAAAATTCAAATCAAAACACATACGAAATTCTAACAATGTTTTGTGGGAAATACCCTTTGAATGTGTTGGCAGCGGGTATACAGTTGTACTTTAGCAGTGACTGAATAGAATTCAGTTTAGTTATGAATTAAGAGTGTAGGAAATAAGTTAAAAATGTAATAGAAATGTGAATATAAACAAATATGCAGTTTAGTTTCATTTCTTTTATTAGATTTTTATTAGAATAGTTTATAAAACTCTAATATTCATTCAAACAATACTCCGAATTCGTCTATGCAGGGTAACTGCAATAACAACACACCCTACTTAAGCCTAACTGAGTGATCAATCATCAACTCACAACTTGAACACCGAAAGACGTAGAAATATAACTCTGATTATGCGCTATAAAAACTTTGCATAGTCAAAAAGAGACAGCAACAGCAGCGGTCTTCTCTTTCTTGCCAGCGTCTTAAGTGCAGCACTGTGTGTGTGACTATGAGTGTGTGTGTGTGAATTGCACACCCTTGGAAAGAAGCGCAATGCATCAATCAAATTCAAATCGTTTTACAGCCTTAATTACACTTAAGCAGCCATAAAAGTCGGTTAACAGTTGCTGCACAATTTCTTTACTGTGTGTTGATCAAAAGCCAGAGAGAAGGAGAAGATGGAGGAGGAAGAAGACGCTAATAAACAGACGGACAGACAGACATTTTTGATTTTCCATTTCTCGTTTTCGTTTTCCATTTTCGCTTTCTGAGACGGTATTTAACGACGTTATCAGAGCCAAGAAAAGCTGAAAAGCTGAAAACTGAAAAGCGCGTGTCTACGAATTATTAGCCATAAATCATAGACTCAGAGGCGCTGCAATTGTGAATTGTCTGTCTATTGTGATTGACTGCTACTCTTGTGGTTCAATTGGACGGTGGATTGTAATGAAAAGTGAAGCGTGGCTCTTGCGAAAGTGTGTCTAAAATGTTCAATTCAGCTAACAACAATGAAGCTACACCAATTTGAGACGAACAAGTGGAAAACAGCACATAAAAACTAAGTGGATTAAAACTGCAAAGAAACTACAGGAACAAAGTGTTCAAATTGTCTAATTAGTCAACTGTTGTGCAGTGTAAACTGGTCCAAGTCAAGTGTAAACGGTCTAAATCAAGTGTAAACAGTGAAGTTTCTTACCATCTTTACGCTTTTATCTTATCTTAGGACCATTTCAATGACGCGCCATGCGGCCAGTGGCCAAAATGATAACTGAAAGATAAAATATAATGAAATAATGAATATTTATATATATATTTATATTATCTATATATAAAGCCACAATCAGTGTTAACTCTCCACTTATGGATGATGAATATTTCGAGTATTTTCCTTATGACCGCAGTCATTTGAGAAAAATGTGCGTATACTTGACATTATATGGTTGTTGTTGTTGTAATTGTTTGTGTTGTTGCACTGAACTGACATGTAAAGCATTGTTGAAATGTCTTAATTCTTAAGAAAGTAAATGCGTCGTGACACGCCCACACCCACACCCACACACCCACACAGCTCCATAGCACCCACATAAACATACACAATAATAACAAAAATTTAATACACTTTCGCTTCTGCAAAACAACAATCGCTGATGACGTGACTCAGCTCAAACTCCTCCAAATCACAGTATTTCGCTGGAAATCGCCACAATCGTGAATTGTGTCCTGACCCATACCTTTTAGTATTATTATATTATATTATTTTGTATATATTTCATTGAATTTCCCCTTTGCATTCAATCTAGCGTGACAAATTCAGTCAGTCGTTACCAATTTGCAGAAAGTTTGTTTGGGGAAATTGCGTTTAATTGCTTCCGATGAACTGTTCAAGAAATTGGCAGCTTACTGTATCTGCTTAAGCTCACGAATTCTTCCTTAAAGACTTGCATCTAAGGAAAAAAATTAGTACTTTTTCAAGCTTAAGGATCGCCTTCTTTAATAATGCTAAAATAAAAGATGAGTAAATCTTTTTACTGATAATTACATGAGCTTAAAGTATATTTTAAAACATGTAAATTCTATTCAGTAAATATTAATTACTTTTTCTATGTACAGTGAAAACTCCCTTGGGCGGACAGCCACGGTTAAAGTATTTTTGTCCGTCCAAGGGAGATGTCCGAATAAGAGAACGAATTTTGTATGAAATGGTATAAAATTCGTCCGGCTAAGGAAGCTGTCCGGATGAGTGAGCTGTCCGCGAGTAGAGCTTTAGATTTATGTTATTAAGTCTTAAATATTTTAATATCTCAGAAATCTCAGTTAAAGGAAACAATCTATACAATATTTAAATTAAATTCTTTTCTACATTTTTCTATCCCCTATATGAGAAATCTTTATAGTTCTACCTGAAGCTTTTTCTTATTGATAGCCATCAAACATAGCTCTATATATTTATAAACTATTTTTACTATACCATTTTATATTAAATACGCTATTCTTTTGCTATTATATCGACACATGCTCTTGCTAAACTCGAATCAGCTAATCCATGGCTAAATTTCCTCAATCCAAATATTCTCCCATATCATTATCAAAGAGCTGTCATTTACGTCTTTTAACAACTTGCTGTTAATTGGGCTTTAAGTCAGCTGACAAAGGGTCATAATTCACTAGCTCTACCCCATTGCCCTACACAGGGCTCCCTCCCCATGGCTGCCTGTCCCCTCCACACCGCTGATCACTGAACAATAACTATAAAAAATTGTTACCTGTTTGACGTACGTTGTTATTTACCTGTTGCGATTCAGCCAAAAAGTCAAACAAGTCAGAAAGACGAAAGTTTTTTAACGATACTCCGAGCATATTACGATTACCTCTTCAGCTATAAAAGCTTAGCTACAAGTAGGGATTTTCGGGGCGCAGGGGCACGGGCATAACAAATTAAATAATCAGCCAAAAGTTGTGAGTTTTTTGAACTTCTCGCCAGTTTAGCCGCTTAAAATTCAACTCACAGACAATGGAATTCATTTTGCTGCTTCTAAGATATTTTTCTTTATTTTGATTTATGCTTTTTATTATGTCTGAGCTTATTTGTGTTTCATATTTTGTGACTGTGTCGGTGCCACAAGCCAATCAATCAAATTGCAAATTATGCAAAAACCCGACACCTGATTTAGTACTGTATTAGGAGGGGCCCAATGCTAACTAACACATAGTGTCTATAGAGTCTATATATTGACCCACATTTAGTCAATAATGATATTTGCAATTTGGCTTGTTTTTTTGTTGGATTTTTATTTGCACTTCATGTGAAACGCCTCAATGCTTCAAGTATTTCAAGTTAACAGTTACTTTTTCGGTATATTGCCAAAGGATGGTCACTCTAAACACACCTCTTAACTGTGCTCCGAAAGTGTCTTGGAAACCAGCTCATTAAATGGCCTGAGAAACTTGTCTATTTTAATTGTATTATGGCATATTTTAATGCACGGTAAAATACCGTAATATTTGGAGGGTTCCACAGAAAGTACAGGTGAAAAGCATATTTTTTTTTTTAACATTTCTTTGAATTACAGCTTTTAACTGGAAAAGTCGTCTTTAATCAAAAGAAATGAAAGAATGTCAAACAATTGTTAGAAAAGTTGAAAGTATAAAATCATCAAAAGATCATGAGAAAATCATACTTAAACTTAACTAACTTATAGACAACTTGGACTTTAATAAACTTAATGAATTTAATTGATTTTGTTAGAGTTAAGTTTTTATAATACTTGAGCAGGAAGTCAAGTAGTTTGGGATTAAAAAACTTAATAATTAATTAAGTTAAAAAGTCTGAAATTCCAAGTCTTAAATTTTATAAAGATCTATTAATTATGCTCATAGAAATGTAAAGCTGAGCGACCTCAATTTTATATATTGACAAAAAGTTTGAACACATTTGCATAGAACCCATAACTGTACAGTGAACACTCGCTATGTCAGAGCAACGAACTTTATTCTATAGTCACTTTCTAGTTATGTCATTGTATTAACAAAGAATTTAAAAATTGTTTTGAATTTTTTATTTACATCAACTGCCCCCTGTACTCGTCTTCCCCTACTGTCCCCCTACTTGCTCCTACTTTCGCAACCTGCCATATGTGAACCATTCTGAACCAAACAAAATTCTCAAATATAAACCAAGCGGAACGTAATGAGTGCAAGTTGGTGGAGAGCGGGGGTTGAGTAGAGACTGGCTGAAGGGGAGTAGAGTGTTCTGTAATGAGCGTGCGTCTCGCAGTTTTTTAGGGAACGAAAATTTGCAAGAAGGGCGACTGGCATTCAACAGGTGTGTGGCCCTTACAGGTGGCTCTTTGTCCCGTGAAGTTCTTAGGGGGTTGAATGGCTGAGGAGTTGTGGAAGGAACTTGCGAAGAAGAGCAGAAACCTTTACTCGTAAACTAATAAACATTTAGAGTATATACAAGTGTATAAGGCAGGAGTTAGTAGAGATGCTTTAAAATATAAAAAAAACTAGCTTAGGAACTTCAATAGTGGCAGTTTACTTTGACAAGAAATACTTACACTTTTGCAGAACTTTATAAAAGAATAAATTAAAGAGTAGTTAAAGAAATAAGTGTATTCAAAAGTCGACATGTTTAGGTATTGACTTAGTCTAAGTACTTCCAGGTAAACATGCTGCAAAACAAGTGACACAACAAAGATACAACCTAAGAGATAAAGATACGATCACTATCTATAGAGACAGGCAGAGAGGGAGTAGGAAGACAAGAGAACAAAAAGTACTTACTAAAGTGCAGTATATTAAATAAAGGGCAACTGAATAACTTGTGACAAAACGAGTGAAAAGAGAAAGAAAGAGGCAGTGAAACGGAAGGTAAAGAGGGTTAGAAAGCGGCCAAATATCAAATTTAATTGCAGAGTATCAGAAAACAGAAATAAAACAAAACAAAAATTAAAAAAAAAAAACGCTTTTAGCCGCAATTTCCGGCCGTCGTTTCAATTAACTGCAATTTGAGCGTGTGTTTCAAACCATTTCTAAAACTAAAACTCAACAGAACCCGAATATTAAAGCACGAAGGTCACCTACAACTGACTGTCCCTACATGTCTATACTCCTATGTGTACCAGCATTAGGTGCCACAGCTGTTCAAATGTTAGCAACAATTTCTATTGATTGCAGAGTTAAAAATTTTGATATTTTCCTAAAAAAAGGCAGTAACCAAATGCGACCTCAATCATAATTTGTTTAAACAGTTTTTATGCGTTGTTTTTGTTGCTGTTTTGTTGATTACACGTCATTACCTTGATCGTTTTTATAATTAACTGTCAGTTTTTTTTTTTTTTTACTTACTTTATCTGTGTGCCATTTGTTGTACAAATATCAAAATTTTAACGCATTGAAAAGTTGTTGAACAACAAATGTTGCCAAAGCTGCTTTATTTTATTATTATTATTTTTTTATAGCAGTGCAATTCATTGATTTGTTGCATGTCGAGTCTTGTTTGATTCGTGCCACATTCTAATGCCACTTTGGCTCTGCACCTGTGCCGTCTGCCAATTTCAATTTGCATCTATAAAATGCCAAGTCAAAACCAAAAACAAAACCGAAACTAAAACTAAAACTGAAACTAACAGCGAAATCCAAATCAAAATCAAAACTTTAAGCCAACCGCACAGCTTAAAAGTATTTTTTTTCCATTTGGCGATGACGATTCGCAGTTGTTTTTATACCCTAACTTAATGAGTGAGGCATAGCCGAAGAGACGAACAATTTGCTACTTTAAACAATTATACCCTAACTTAATTAGTGAGGCATAGCCGAAGAGACAAACAATTTGCTACGCTAAACAAAATTCTTTAGCTGATAAATCTTATAGTATTTTACTGAAATTTATTTCTTATATAAAGCATGAATTTTTAAATTACTATTACTCTATATTTATTTTATAAATTTATTTTTAATACTTTAAAGTCACAGTTATAGAGTAGTTGCCTTTATAGTTATTTTACTACCCAATCAATCAACTCTTTTCGCTCAATTTCTGGTACAACTTTTTCAAGGGTATCTCATTTTCCCAGCTGCTAAAATTTGGCATTTCCGCTAATAGTTTTTCCGCTGATTATACTGAAAATTGTTGCACAAATTGCGCAACTTCGTGTGGCATATTGAAATTGTTATTAGAGATTCCAGCACTTTGTGAATAAATAATAATAATAATAATAGCAACATTTTTTCTATAGCTTGTTTGTTTACTTTGTTTATTTTGGTAATGATTTATTTTCCTTTTTGTTGTAGTCTATTCAGTTACTTACTATTTTTTGTTAATGGTTTTTATTTTGTTTACTTAATTTATTATCTGAATTTATTTACTTAGTTTGTAATTTGTTGATTATGTCGTAAATATTTATTATGTTTTCTGTTTTGAGTGCTTTGCTTGTTAGGTTAATTTTTATGCAGTTGTTTTTTATTCAAGTGTTATTTAAAGTTTATACCAAACTTTCTTTTGTGCACTATTTGATTTTTTCTTACATATTTTGCTTAAATTATTATTTTTTAAGATTTATTTTATTTGCTGTATGATTTCAATAATTTTTTTGAGCATATTAGTTTTAATATTAAAACTGTTTAATTGCATATTTTTGTTTGTAATTATTTTTAGCTTTTGCTGATAATCATTTAGTTTTTATAGTTTAATTATTACATTTTTTTTTTTAATGTACATGTTCACTTTTTTTTTTTAATTTGACTTATGTAAGATTTTTGAAATTTATTTTGAATTAATTGCTGTTAGTTTTCTGACTTGGCAAAACCTTGCAAATTTGCATTGCTCTTTAAATGGTGTTTGTTGTTGTTATTTTAGCTGGTCTTGTACATTTTATGGTCTTGCTAAAAATAAGTCATAAACCAGATGAGACAGATTCAGTTGTTTTTTTATGTTTATTATATTTCTAGCGCAGCAGCAGCAACAGCAACACAAACAACAACAACAAAGTGGGTTAATGAGTTCAGTTTTTGCCTGGCAAGGGGAAGAGAGAGAGAGGAGAAGAGGGAAGGTGTGGTGAGGTGAGGTTGAGCCACAGCCCGCACTCCCCGTCTCCCCCTTTTTTTTTTAAAGAGAAATATTCATAGAAACTCATTTATTTGTGCTCTTATTTTGGCAAACATTTTACGCGTTGATTTTCTAATTCAATTAGAGTGCAAAAACTGATTTGCCGCTTTGCGGTTTGCTTATCTACATAGAGCACAAAATGCACAGGCGGAAAATTAATGTATTTTCCATAAGTTTTCCATATGTTCGCTTGTTTAAACAAACCGCAGCAGGCTGAATAAAAACAAAAACAAAGCGGCTTTTTTGCATATTCAACAGTTTTAAATCTGTGGTGTAGGTTTTAGAAGCACTGTCTTTAGTTTAAGATTTAAAGAGTGAGAATGCAAAATATTTCCACATTTTCACGTTTGACACATTTTCTTTAAGTGCACTTTACACATTTTCAACGTCGTTTTCTTTGTGAAAACACTTTTACAACTTAATTTCAGTTATTTTCGTCTCAATTGTATTGTTTTTGTTGTTACAGTTTCTTGGCTGCATTTTCTATTTTCCCATTGTTTTGTTGTTGTTTTGTCTAAAGAGAATACTGCACTCGTGCGCGTGGGCGTCTATTGTTTTCCCTTTTTTTTTTTTCCTTTTGTTATTTTGTGTTTTTCTTTATTTGTTTATCACGTGTTTGTTTTTTGTTTTTGTCGTTTTTTTTGTTGTTGTTTTCTGTTGCTCTTTGTTCAATGTCAGCTTGTTTGCTTTGCCTTTAGCGTATAATCAATTTATAGCTATTTTCATTGCTGGGGCTTCGTTCGATCTGCCAAAGAATCAAAACTTTTGATATCATTGAAAATATTTTTATTTAGTTATATATTTATCTCTTTTTGTTTTCTTTGCAGTTCCGGCCGCAGGCAGATAAGTTCCAATGCCTTAGCCAGGTGAGTTTAATCAAAAATTTAATTAGTTTATAAAATAATCTAGTGGCTAAAGTTAAACTACAAATTAGTTAATTGAATTGAATTCACAGTAACAGTTTTACAGTCACAGTTTGGCAGCCACAGTGCGAGGTGCACTTATCAGTGTCTTGGCTAAACACAGTTAGGTACGCACTGCATTACACAGTTTGGGATGAACTGTGCGCTGGTTTGTGTCTGTGCTGCAGCCGTTTGAAAGCTGTGCTACGCGCTGAGCGCAGACACAAACCACGGCAAACATGTAGCATTCACAGTAAACACAAATATAGTAAAAGTCATAAAATTAAAGAAAATTACTGAAAAATAAAAGAAATGAAAATGATGAATTTTCGATGTTTTGCAGCCAACTCTACAGATCATCGAGTTTCAACTCCTCGGGCCGTAGTTCCAACTGTGATACAACTGAAGACATGTACAGCGATATAAGCTTGGAGAATCGTCATGATTACGATTATCGGGTGAGTTTCTATATAAAATTTAAGTGTGGTAAAAGACTTATGAGCCATAGCCCTCTCTTTAGCTTTATTTCTCTTTTTCCTGTCTGTACAAGTTAGCAATTAATAGAAAACTCTCTTTGCTTTTGCAATTTTTGCTGCAGAAACCGTTACAAAAAAGCTTAAATCGGCTCGAAATATGCAACGTCACAAATCTCTGTCAGGAGGGGGGCGTGTATAGAGGGCGGTAAATTTCAATGTCTGTTTGAAATCGAGTGTTGAACGATAACGAAATCGACGATGAAACGCAAAATTTGCACTTGACCAGCGATGACAGATTGAAGACACACACATAGACATAAGCTACCAATTTGGCAGTTAATTTGGTCACTCATTAATGCCAAATTCCCAATTCCGTCAACGTATTTTTTTTACTTTGACTTAACAGCTGGAAAAGTGAATTTTCACTTGAATTCACCCGCTAAAAAATTGCAAACATGTTTTCCCTCCACTTTGTCTTTGCATTTCTTTCTTTTACTTTGATTGTTTTAGCCACACAAATTCGTGGTTAGATGCCAGGCAGGTGAAACTCTTATTTTGGCGTGGGTTGCCCTCCCACTTCCATCGCCCCCTTTAACCACCTTTTTTTATATAAAATGCAGTAAAGTAAAATTGTCCAAACGTTGGAAAATATTGAGAGAGTGAGTGCAACGACGCCCCAAGGTCATTGAAATTGACTTGAATTGCATTTTGGCCAGTTTGTGAAACGAAATGAAGTTAAGACGCGACTTGTCAATTAGTTAGCCAGTCATAGAGATAGGCTTCGGTGCCAATGAGGTCGATAGTAATGCTGCTAATGCATTTTTCCTTTAACAACCTTTTCACTTCACTTCATCATTGATTGCAGTGGTTTTCCCGTTTCCGGAACCGATTAGCCACTAACCATTGATGACCCATCATTAAACAGCACCTAATTTGTCGTTTTAATGGCTGAAAAGTAAACTTGAATTTAGTTTTCATAGCAATTTTGTTTTTTATATTATTACAAAATTGGCAACAGTTAGAAAACTAATTAATTTATACAAATTCGCTTAATGGTTTGATATAAAAGTAATGATTTATTTTTATCAGAAGAAATTACGTTTAATTAACCGACTCTTTATTTTCCTAGAAAACTTTGATTGAAATTGTGCTTTATTTTCTTTCTTAAACCTTGATTTTGAAAGGCAATGAACTGTTAATTCGACACTGTTAATGTAACTGTAAACTAACAGCGTGTGTGCCGCCTGTTAACATTTGCCTTAAACCTATAGGCTTGACAATGATTATTATTAAACTCTTTATTTAATCATGATATTTCAAAGAGTGGAAATATATTGGAATGTAAAGGAAGTTCTGTTGTTGTTATGCTAATTTCGGAGTTGAAGCTTTCAAGCGACAGGTGTAAACTGTTAATGGGGTTTATGTCTGCTGTTGCACGTAATTATTTGTAAATTTTCCAAAAAGAAAATAAAAGGAGTAAATGCAACAATAACGACAGCGACAACAACAACAACACAACAACAACTTCAACAATTACAACAATAATCTTTTTAAGAGCTGCGGTGAATGGAAAATGAAAGGTGCTTCGCACAACCTGATGTGAGGAAAATTCCAAAAACGCAGGAAAAAACAAGAAAACAAAAACAGAAATCAGAAAATGGCAAAAATTTTGTGCAAAAATATCACGTACAAATCATTTGAAGACCTTTGATTGTTCTTTTATGCAACAGGCCAAGCGGGAAACGGAAATGCCAGGCACTCAGGAGCTCTGAAAAGGGGGTGGTAAGGGGCAAGGGGGGCAACGAGGGGAAGGCGGCAAACTCAGATCATTTGCAATGCGAAATGTATGGCCATTTGAAGGGCGTCGTTGATTGTTGTGTGAAATGCTGGCATTGCATACAAAATGAGCGAAAAACTAAAGACACAGCCAAAGAGGTAGCAAGAAGCAGGGCAAACGCAATTAATTGATAAGGAAATGCGACACACAAATGAAAATGTTAAACTAAATGAAGCGAGTGAAATGAGGGAAAACCTGCTGCACTTAATTGTTAAGGGAAAAGTCTCGATTCAAGAACTGGAACTGGAACTAGGTCTAGACTCTTGATTATAGAGATCTGCAAACCTTTCGTAATTAAAATTTACAGCTTGCAGTGGTTTAGCTGTGGCGCAAACCACAAGCGAAGACTTGCACCAGAACAATATTGTACTGTAAAACGCTTAAGCTTTTAGCCAGCAAATCACTCAACTTTCTATAGTTGTATTCCCCAGCATTTTGCGCTGCTGGTTGGGAAATTGTAAGCCCAGAAATGTCGTCATCTTGTTGCAATCGAGAGAGATACTCCACTTAAATGCCAAAAAGATCTCTGACAATTGAACAAATTGCAATTGCCATTGTCTTTTGTCTGCTGTCCGTTGTCTTTTGTCGGTTTAACATACTCGAATGCCTACAGTTATAATTGCATAAGTGCGTCTACACACACACACCACTCTGGGAGCGTCTTGAGTGTGACACAGATTGAAATCTTGCAAACGTGTCTGGGAAGAGTTGTGGGAGCCGATCTATCTGGCAGATACTTCAGACGCAGCACTTCTTCTTCGGGAATAATAAAGAGGGTCTTATGCAATTGAATGCAGTATAAACTCAAATCTTTTCAATCTTATTTGCTTCCTCGACAGTTACAGTCAAAAGCCTCTAAGAGATAGCAAATAAAAAAAACCCAACTGACCTTAGCTAATTAAACGGGTCCAACTAGCTTAACACACCTTTTTATAAGTTCTTTTCTACCTTTTTTTTTTTTACCTTTTTACACAGTTTGGTTTTCACTTTTGAGGCGACAACAAAGCCAAACAGAGCATTGACAATTAGCCAGCAGCTTAGAAAATATCACGTCGTGTAGGGAAAATAATTGGAAAAGCCCAAAAATCAAAAGCCACAAAGGAAAAGAAAAGAAAAACCTTTGATCGGGTTTCCCAAAAACACTGGGCACTGGGCCAAGCTGAAAAAGTGTAAAAAGTTTTTTATGGCTAATGGTTTATGGGTTTGTTGGTGGGCAATTAAAACTCCTACAAGTACCGATTTGAGCGGTATAGAAGTTTATAAAATTTTGTATATAAAATAAAGTACTGCCAAATCTTATTTTTGACTTATTTGTTGATTACCTAGTAGTTAATAGATTTATTTCCTGCTCTCTGTTACTGACTTTTATTTACTTTTCGCTGTGCCTTCCACATTTCTCAAACGTAAGGTAATCCCCTTAACTCGAACCACTGTAGATCGATCCATTTAACAGCAAATATAATAGGACAACAACAAATTGCTTGCTCTTCCATCATATCGATTAAACAATTTTCTGGCACCTGCCTACACAGTCCATAGTTCACATAGTCTACACACACACACACACACACACACACAGCATAAAGAAGCATAAGAAAGTGGAAATAAAGACAAATGAATGAAAACAGAAAATAGACAACAGAAAAAAACTGAAACCGAAACAGTAAAAATCATAAACGAAAATCGATTTTTAACCCAAATGTTATGTTGACCCACAAAAGCGATACATTAAGACACTTAAGACACACTGTGGAACACAACCCACGCGTTATGTGGAACGCAACAAATTGTGGCATTAAATGTTGCAATTATTATAATTAATGCAAATGCGCTCTGTAATCTATCAAACCTTAAGAAACTTTTAACCTGCGGAAAAGAGGATTTACTTGAAAAGTGCACAATTTGGAAATCTGTGGCTGGAAATCTAAGCAAAATTGTCTATTCATGGCTGTTAAAGCTTTTCATTTGCGGCTCTTTTGAAGCCAAGTTTTAAGATAACAAATATGTGACTCAATAATTTGTTTAGAGTAAAAACAGCTGTATTAAATCAGAGTTAAGCATAATCCTGCAAAACAATAAAATATTTTACATAGTTTTTCTAGCTTATTTGTTTCCTACTGATTCACTTGTCTATTTACTGTTTTGTCTCTGTTTTCCCTTTGTTTTGCCAACTTTTCTTTTCATTTTCCCCCTAAACAAAACATTCCTAATTTATGAAACACATTCTGTACATTTCTTTATGGCATATCAAATAATAATCTAAACATTTTTTTTTCTCATTTTTGCTTACAGGTAAGACAATCAAATATATATATGCAACTGTATATATAGTACATATTCCGCAAGTTTATTATCCAACTTTGCTGCTGGGTAAGTTAGTAAGTAAGTGTGAGTGTGTAAGTGAGTGCCAGACAATGAGTTCAACACCTGCAAAGCTTTGGGGCCCAAAAGAACTGTTTGTCTATCTGAGCAAAAACATCGCGGGCAAAAAAACAAAAAAGAATTGGCCATAAAATGTTTATGCTGGTTTCCCACACGAGGCGTTACTGTAAGTGAGGGCGTGGCAGCTACAACAACAACAGCAGCTACGGTAGGAAAAGCAATAACAACAACTCAAATCCTACGCCTGCTGTTGATTTGGCCGTCTGTCCGTACGTCCATTGGCCTATTACGTCAGATTTGTACTGTAACTTGTGCTTGAAGTGGATTTAAGTCGCGATTAATACCCTGTAAAAAGAGTGCAAGTAGTTGCTAATTTTATTTCGGCTCAGTTTTCGTAAATTACAAAAACAGTAGTCTGTTTATAGGGTATTAGCCAGTCAACTCCAGTGACTGTTGCTAGTTAATTTTGCTTGATTTTTTCTGCTTTTTTGCAAGGTTGTACAAGGCAAACGGGCCTTACATTAATAGTCAACTAGTTCGAGCACTTGCCGCACCAAAAATCACCAACTTTGGTGTTGTTTTTATTTTTGTGTTGTACAATTATTTATTATAAATAATGAGACAGAGAGGAGTTAACAATTACGGCCTACGTGCGAATGAAATCACTTTGAACCTTTACCATTTGTAATCAAAGGAAGTCAGTAGTGGTGAGTGGGAAACTTATGCGAAAATTAAAAATTTCAAAAGGGGAAATTCGATTTTTGTGCTTAAAAATTGCTCAGTAAAAACTTTTTCTTTTCCTTATTTATTTTATATGTTTTTTAGCAACTTTTATCATTTGCTTATCTGCAAATTGTACAATCTGAAAACGTTGACGTCACACATCTATACAAATATAAAGTGAGCTAAGTAAACTCGCACAAATTTATAATATTTAATGTTCTTAAAAAATTGTTTTAATTTTTTTTTCTCCTTGTCGGAAAAGTTTTGCATTTTCCATTTGCATTTGATTAATCACACATACATTGCACAATTTGCAGTTTCCCTGATCCGAGAGACCTTTCCGATTTATATAGAGGTTTTATTTATAAAGTCAGCGTGAGGCAGCTGCAAAAGCAGATTTGCGTGTGCGATTTATGTGCATATTTTTATCGAATTTGTTGTGGTTTTTTTTGTTGTTTTGTTTGTAAATAAATTTAGTTTGTTTGGTTGGATTTGTTGCTGTGACGACGCGAAGCGACTCGAAAGCGACGCTCCTAGAAGAAACCCTCTTAAGAGCCGATAACTTGAGGGTCGTGTCGCGGGGGTGCTTAGTAACCGGTTCTAAAAGTAGCTCAGAGCCAAACAAAAAATTAGCCAACTATTCGGTTACATAATGAGCCAGTTGAGCCGTTCAAACGAACTAGTTCAGCTAATCGTTGGCTCTTAACGTAACAAGCATTTAATGTGGCCCATTAGTTTGATAAATTCGCTGTTCTATCCCTTATTCACATGTACACTTTTCCTCAGTTTGAATTTTCACTACAAATTTCCATTGTAAGTCGCATTAAGTTCCATTTTCGGCTGCTTACATACAACAAACACAACTAGTCCATAGTACAGGGTACAACAACAAAGCGATTGTGACGGCGACGACAGTGGCAGTGGCAGCAACTGCGACTGAGACGCGACGTCAATGGCACCCAACAAGTTAGCTTGTGTTGTGCCGCCTGTGAGTGAGCGCCAGCGTCGTGACGACGCTGCCGGCGTCGACGCCAATGTACTATGCTATGGTTTGGTTTGCTCGCTCGCACGCTCTGCGCTCAGATTGCATTTAACTCTTGCCGCGTGCACAACGGATAGAGCGATAATAACGAACGGGAATCAAAAGAAATAGACGGCCGCCTCGCGTTGGCTGGGGGAGTACCGCGCGCTCTCTCTCTCTCTCACAATTGCTCTCTCGCGTTCTTGTTCTCTGCATTTGACTGAGCACGTTCGCTTGTGTTCGCGTGTATGTTATTGTTGTTTTTGTGTTTGTGCGGAAAATGTAAAAGACGCCAACTATAGCTGCAGCAGCAGCGTCCAGCGTTGTTGTCTTTTCCTCTTTGTGGTGGGTGCTAAATAATTTGCCATCAATTTTCGTGTAACAAAGGAAATGTGCCAAGTGTAAATGAAATTTTTGCTACGTACGAGCAACGAATTATCGATTGTGTTTTATCGAAAGCTCATATCGATCGCTTATCAGTTGTGTCAGGTGTTTCGCATTAGTGCAAATGTGTCTGTGTGTGTGTGTGCGGCTCATTAAACGATTATTCAATATGAAAATTGAGACGGCCACAAAACGACGCTAATTGCGGCGTCTGTTGTAAACGTCTTACGTGCTTTGGCTCGATCAGTCGGTCTATAGCTCATGACTATTGAGCCGGTTAATCGAAAAAATGATTGCAGTATCAATGGCTTGATCGATCTCAAATTGAAGTTTGTGGTTGAAAAAAAAAAACAGCTGTTAAAGCCCTTAACTTACAAATGATGATTACAAATATTTATAAATAAAGCACAATCAACAGTATATCAAAAAATAAAAATCTAACGAAATTCAAATAACTCCATTAAAAAGTTTATCTTATCTTTAGATGACTATCCAAAACGGTAGTTTAGTTAATAAGCCACAAAAAACGGAAGTTTCTAGCATTAACAAGCCCCTTTTTCTTTCAAAGACCAGACGGGTAGGGGCATCTATAAAAAAACATTTCAAATAAATCAAGAACTCTTAGACGTATCACGCACAAATTCAAGTTCATTTCGAATAAGTAGTTTTCCCGTTTTCCGTACTTTTCTGTTTTCTATCTGAGCGGTATGCTCAGGCATTTTCCATGCCGTTAATTTTGTTAGAAATTTTCATTAGGCAGTCAATTAGTAGTCAGCATTATAACGGCACAACGAACGGGGTGGTGAGGAAGGAGGAGAAAAAGAACCGGAACCAGAAGCCAATAAGCAAAAGGTCTATCCAAAGGGAAATCTCCTCCATCTACAGTGTATGACATCAACACAAAGAAACGTAAACAGCAGGAGAGAAGCGGACAGTGTGACAGGGAGACGGAGAGAGAAGAGCGTAGCCCACGGTTGCCACACTTGGCGATTTGGAACCAAAACTGGCTCTTTTTTTATCGTTTGGCTCCCTGGCTCTCTTTTTTTGTAATTGGCTCCTTTTGTTGACGATTATTTGATTTCAATATTTATTTATTTTATTTATAAGTTTAGGGAGAAAATGAAGAATTTTAAGAAAACAAAATCAGATTAAATAATCTTTAATGAAATCGTTTATTTTGTTATTAAGCCCATGCACACAAATTTATAAGAAAGGAATCAAATGAACTGTCTTTACTAAATGAAAAAATTATTATTTTTTTATTTAAATATGAATTGCCAAGAAACCAGTATTTTTGGCTCCATTTTATTAAAATTGGCTCTTTTTAAATTTTTTTGGCAATTTTAAAAAAAATTATGTGGCAACCGTGGCGTAGCCTACTCATACTCTGATGACGACGCGTGTCCACCGTTGAACCCGTATGCGTGTTTCTCCCGCTCACAGTTACTAGGCGGCTCTCACATGGTTCGTGTCCACGCTTATTCACTTGCGCTTTTATTTGTGGGGGGTGGCAAGACGCGGGCTTGAAATTCCTCATAATTATGCGTGTGTGAGTCAAGCGAGGGGAGTTCTGAAACTTTCTTAAGGCACAGTTATAGCTGAAGAAGCAGAACCTTGCATAAATTAGAAACTAAATATTCCCCACTGCATAAAAATGCGCATAATTCAACAACTTTGTGTTGTTAAATATTTTCTTATGAGGAATACTCGCAAACCACACCTCGTTGAATATTGTAACATATGTGACGAGAGTACATAGATGGCGCACATATGGCAAATTGTTGATTGAAAGACCAGTACCAGCTCTCCCTCGCTCTCCTGACTCTTCCCTTTATGTTCTCAGCTCTTTTCGGCTTTAAAATTCCCTCCCCGAGGACGTAGATCGTCGTTGATTTCTTTGTTATTTTATTTGACTATTTATAAGATTTGTCAGGGGTTGAGAGTATCACTTTCTCTCTCTTTCTTTCTATCCCGCTCAGTGTCTCTTACGCTCTCTCATTGGCTTTATCTCTGGCACTCTCAGTTTGCATTTGCTATAGTTTACTTTATAAAATGCCCCTGAATTTGGCATTCAGTTCGCATTTTGCGTTTCGCGTGTTTGAGTCGAATAAAGAGAATTTTTCGGGTTTGTTTTGTTTATTTATTTTCGGTGCAAAGGCAATAACAAATAACAAAATAAATCGTAAATTGTTTAAGCAAATATAAGACAAACATGTCAAAATGTGAGATCAAAGTGTGTGTGCTTTAAACGAAATCACTACACTCGACTATGCATCGAATATGATCTAAAAATTGCAAAATATTGTTCAGTTTTTCGGCTTCCACTTGACATGCAAATTAAAATTTCATTATAATTGAAAAAATCCTAAAAGAAAATTGATTAAAAAATATGCGAAGCTCTTTTGTTAGCCACACAAACACACACAAAATATGTTGTTGTAAGAAAAATTTGCATTTAATGAGTTGCTTATTTATAAAGCTACCCTGCAGCCGCAGCCCTCAGTCCCCACTTCCCAGCCAGCAACCGGATCCCCTCCCTACTCCCTGTTTATCAGTGAGGCCAGTTCCCCAGCAACAATAGCAATAACTTTGTATAAAGGCAATTGTATGTAAATGCGCTGTGGAAATCACTTTGAAAAGCTAATGATATTTTCTTCATTTTCCTCTGTTGCTGCTGTCGCTTTAGCTACTGGTGTTGTTTATTGACTGAAGATGAGGAGCAAATTGTTGAAATAAATTTAAAAAAAAAATAACTAAACAAAATTGCCTAAAGAAAGTTTACACAGTAGGTTTAATTAAGCGCTGGCCTTTCCCTTGATTCAATTGTGTGTGAGTGTGCGTGATAATTTGTATTAAAGTTTGTTTTTAAAATGAAACTAGTTTTAGTAGCTGAGCTGTCAATTTGTTTTAGATAACAGAGCTCGTGTAGGGATTATTTTAAATGATTAAAAGACTAAAACTTTGATGGAATTTATAATCAAACTATTTTATATTTAGACATTTTCCAGTCTATTTTCTTTTAATATTTTGTGGCTTCTTTTTTTATATATTTACCCACGAGTAATCTATCATCTACTCATTTCACTAGCATTTTCCGACTTTATTTGGTCTGCTTCTCATGTTATCTTTCTTTTTTCCTAAACCATATACCCTATTTTAATTATTTGCATCTCATTTTATATTTACCCTCAAGTAATTCATCATCTGTTTCATTTTTCCACACTTTTCATGCGTCTAATCAACGCCTGGCATACTAATAAACCGAATTTCCAAAGCATTATCAATCATTACCCTTGACTTATACCCCTCTTCTCTTCCCCAAATTGACCTTAGCAGTGCCAAGGGCGCTTTACCTATAAAGTCGCCTACTGATAAGGAGCCAAACTGTATAATTGTGTGTCTTAGGTGTGTGTGTCTGTATTTTTTTTCTGTTTGCTAACAGAGCGAACTGAAAAGCAGCAGAGCATTGAATTTAGTGTAATTAGAAACTATGTAGTTGGAACAGCAAAACAAAGCCGGGAAAAGGAACAGACCAACAATCTGGACATGCAAAATAATAAAGACCAACTGCTTTCATTACACTGAAAGAAAAGAAGAAATAAGAAAACAAAGAACACGAGAACAGCAAACATTTCTTGAACAACATTGTAATTGTCTTTCAAGAATTTTGCTTGAGAATCATTTAACGCTCTGTTGACTTCTTCCCTTGATGCTTATATAATGTTCAAGATGAGCGAAGAACTCGACTTAAAGTTTAGCATATGCTAGATTACTAAACAATTTAGTTAACTATTTTTCTACTTCTACGCTTTATGCTACTTCTTCCTCCCCTGCTCTTCTATCTACTTGTGCTACACTGCAAATGCATTGAGAAATTATGCAAAAAAGGCAAGGTGAGAGATCAGTGTGACAGCAAACAGCTGTCTGTCTCTGTCCCTCTATCTAACTTTGTTTCTGTCCCTGTCTTGCTGTCTCCCTGACAGACACCATGTTGAGAAACGAGGTTAGTTGTTGTTGGCAGTTGTCGGTCGTCTGTTGTATTGGCCATGTTCTGCAAGGGCCCGAGTGAGTGGGCGTTTGGCAAATGGACATGGCTAAAATGTATTTCACAGTGCCAGACAATACGCTTGGAAACTGGCTCAAATGTGGCTTGCTTTTGTAAAATGAATGAACTTGTTAGAGTTTTTAATGCGGTGAAAATTGTTTTTCTGGAACACTTTTCAGCGACTTTTGAAAGTAGAACATTTACTTGGCTTATGACAGCGCGAAGGGGGCGATTTAATAGTAGATGTAGTAAACTACTAAATTTTCTATACTAAAGTGGCTTTTAAATTGATTAGTAAGCTGTTGACTAAGGACTAAGCATATTAATAGACAATTTAGACTCCTCAATTGAACCTAAAGCCTCAAACTTAAAGCTTTTCTTATGCAAATGCTCCCGCCAGACTACATTATTAATATCTTTTTTAAAAAACGCAGCATGCAACACGCAAGCATAATAAAAATTCAATAAAACGTTGGAAAACTCTGTTTAGTTTTGTTTAAATTATAAACTTGTTCAAACACAAATTCATTTTTATTTTCACGACACGAGCATCAGTTTGGTGCGTCATTAAGTTTATTTCCATTGTCTCAAGACGTGAATGGCAACTGCAACACATCAAGTGGCAGCCACAAGTCAAAATGCAGTCGAGATGCCGAGGCATCATAAAAATGTCGGCAGTTGAACGCATTGCTTGAAATATCACGCATACGCCACCGATATTAATGATGTTTATAAATGGTCAGGTCAAAAAAGCGACGGCTGATGAAAAACACAGGCCAAACCTCGTTTTGGTCGCAAGTTAATTCGATGCGCTTTTCTTGGTAAAGATATTTGAAAAGACACAACAACAACAACTGCAGCAACAAACCTGTAAACAAGTTGGCTAAGAAATATGCGACAGACTGTTGACTGGTCAAGAAACTGGTGAAAGTTGTTGTTGTTATTTATGTTGCTGCTACTGTAATGGTTCATTGACAAATACAAAAAAAAAGAGTACCATAAATCAGTAAAATTTGTGATCAACTTAATGCGGTGTGGAAAAACACACCTGACTTTGTTTAAAGTAGTCGAGGATTTAAAGGGAAGTTTTAGCTAAGAGCATAGCTTAATTTGAGCATACTATAATTTAGACTATTTTATTGCTTTACAACACTGTTTTACTTATAGTGCAGTCTATTATTAAGTATGCCGTGTGTTTTTCTGCCTCAAATTTGTTTGTCTTCTCAAATAAATTGAAATTTATTATGGCCGCCACTTAAATTCATTTGACATGCACAATTGTGCGATTCTCTAGCCGAAAAGCAAAAAAATGCTTTGCTCTTGCTGCTTGTGAATCATGCGAATTTATTATAAACAATTTAAGCAGCGGCGGCAGCTGAAAATTTTAAGACTCATATGAATGACACATTTTCCCATTTCTTGAATTGAATCATCTTCATCAACAGATGATGGAGGAAAAACAAAACAAACTGTGGGGTAGAGAGAGACGAGTTATTTCAGTTAGAATCGTTATGCAACATGAAGAAGAATTGCAGCATTCTATGCTCCACTAAGCAAATGCAGAAAACATCGCTTCTTTATCTGCACGAAGTTCATCAATTCAAGTCGGAAATTAAACCCAGAAGACTCGACGAGTTCAGTCGTGTAGAAAGAGGCGTGACAGAGCTGGAAGAGGCGTTGTGAGAAGAAAGAGAGAAGAACGCGAAGCTTATGCGCTTTTGTTTTGTGTCTGTGCGCGCGCATTTCCTGCATGAAATATTGAAAGAATGAAGAAGCAAACAAACAACAAAAAATGAAGAAAATTCTTTAATGCCATTTGCCATTTTTCCTTTGTTTGATCTGTATTTTTGTGTGGTACTCTGGGTGGGCTCCCCTGGGGCTACTGCACAGAATCCGGAACAGTATTACCTTTCAATTTGTTTGGCCATGAATCTGATTACCATCGCAGGCCGCGTTCTTTGGCTGCTCTCCGAAAACCTCGAATATCAGTTTGGTTTCAAAATGCAGTCAACGAGTTGAATGAACCCATTAGGGAAATAGTTTTTGTGCGTGCTTCTAAGCCAAAGAAATTAAAGCATAATTATTGTGGGATTTCTAGGAATTTGATCGAAATAAATATAAGAAAAATAAATACAATTTTTAAAGAAATTTAATTAATTATAAAAAAGAAAAATTATATATAAAAAATAATAAAAATAAATATTTATAAATAAATAACATAATAATCAATTATCACAAAAAATAATGAATTTAAAAATTTAAAAAAAAAAAACAATTTATATTGTAACAATAAAAAATATAAAAGTATTTATTAAAGGCAAAAGTTTATATAAAAATATATATATAAAAAAATATATATATATTTATTTACTAAATGAGAAAGCTTCCGTAATAATAATAATATTATGTTTGCATAATTAGTAACAAATAATCATCTGTAAATCATCAGATTCAAATTAACTTAAATGGAACAAAATAACGTCTTAAAATTTACGTTTTTTATGTGCAGCACAACGTAAAACTGAAAATGCATAGAAAAGTGAACAAGAAATAAATGAAAAAATGTAAAAAAGAAACGCAAGAATCTAAACAATGTGCCTTGAAAACTAAACAAAATCGTAAAACAAAACTGAGAAACAAAAAACTTAAAACTGAAAACACCTTGTCTTCCGCAACGATAAAAATCAACATAAACAACATAAAACAACAAGTGTGAATATATCCAACGCCCCCAGTGCCACGCCCCATATTAAAAAAGAGCCAAAAATAAAAGTGTTACTGAAAAAATCTAAAGAAAAATCAAATCATGAGTAGTCAACCTGCCAGCCAGCCCGATAGCATTGACTTAGCCTATGATATGTGGGCGGGTCAATTTGAATTTGTCGGACCCACAACGAACACAGCAGCAGCAACAACAGCAACAACACTTAATCAAAAGCACACCCTAAACAACAACTACAGCAACAACAACAACAGCAGTAATAATAATAACAATTGTGTGAAATTTGGCAACACTAGTCAGAAATTATCATCGGCGGATAGTTTGGAGGATTTGAATTTGAATTTCAACACAAGTTCCACACAGAATCCACTGTGTAACGCCTACAGTTTGGGTGTGACTGGACAGTATACGGCATTCGACAAGCAGCCCATACTGATCGATCAGGAAACATTTCTGAGTCTCAATCCAGCGGATTTTGAGGATATTGTGCCATCGGATTCGGAGCCCAATTCTCTGGTTTTCATCGAGAACAAACTCGAGAATAATAACAACAGTCTCGAATCGAATAATAATAACAGTAACAACAACAACAGCAATAATAAATTATATAATTTGGAAACATTAACCAGTAAATTTAATAATAAAACCAATAATACAAATACAAACGGTTTTAAGTTGGAAAATCTGAAAAACTTTAAGAACAAATTACTCTGTGATTTTGAGGAGAACGGCGGAAACGGTAACGTTGGATCCACTAACGGTACAAACAACAAAATGAACGGAGCTCTCAGTGCCGAAATATGCGATAATCTCAATGAGCAAGTAAGCAAACAGTTCAGTCTCCTAATGACCCACCCAACTGGTCCCTACCCATCGTGGGGTCCACTTAAATTTGTGATGAATTTGTATATAGTATCTGGTATTGCGTGGTCGGTAAACCCGCCAGTGGCCAGTGCTTGCATGCCAGCTAGTTAGTTAGTGGGTGCCCAAGTTAAACCCTCTATATATAGTATATATAGGGGCATGTCAATAATGGCAATTTACTATAAATAAGCCTTGCTTTGCAGTCAGGTGATTTAGTCTACCTTCGGATTGTTTCTATCGTTGTTCGGGACCAGAATTTTTTTTTTATATATAAACTTTTATTGATTTATTGTCAGTCTTATTTCATTTTTAACAAAAACATGCTGGAAACAAATGATGTGAGTGAGTGTGTAGTGAAATATTCATTAATAAACAGTGTTGTGTAAGGCTTTACTTAATAGGAAAGTGTTGGTTAAAACTTGAATCATTTCTAATGTAATCAAACATTAAACACAAATTGAAACATTACAAATTGCTTATAAACGATCAAAGAAAAATCGCAAACTATTTTTATAATTTGTTCTTGCAAGTCTTGAAGTAACGTTCAATTAATTTTTACATTTCCACAAATTGTTTACAAATTTCCTTGACATATTTACCTATCAACAATAAGAAAATAAAGCAAAAGAATTTTACCAAAATAGTTTTTTTTGTTGGTATTTTAAATTGCAAACATCTGCTTAAAATAAACACTGAAACAATAAATTATATTTTTCGAAGCGTTCGGAAATTGCGTCAAAAATGAGATCAGCGTTTGAAAAAATTAAATGAAAACTACAAAAAAAAGAATTAACAAGAAAAAAAAGCTGATGAATGAACGCGACTGATGAATGAACTGAGACATAGCCAAGTGGACGATGATTAGTGTTTGAAAATGTGTCAACGAAAGTAACCAAAAAAATTGAGAAGAGAAGATGAGACAAAAACAGAACAGAAGTGCGGTCATGGGTCTTAAATTTCTAAAAAAATTTAAGTATTTAATGCGATTGCAACAAGTTGAAAGAAAAAAAGAAATATATGGGGAGCAGGGAATAAACTCTGTTTTTCCCACTGTGCATGCAACAGTGTGTGCAACATGCACCATGGGACATAAAAACAGCAAAAGCAGAATTGGACATGCAACTAATTGCATGATGCAATTTTCCATTTATATGCATGAGTACTAGATTGGGCTCAGCTAATTGGCCACTGGAGCTGTGAATGTGAGCATGTGATTAATCATCTGATTAAAATAGAAAAACAAAATGAAATACACAAGAAACTGTTTCAAAAGTCGCAGTCCATGCTGGAGGTCAATGGAAGTCCGATAAGGCCAAAAGCCCAACAAATCCAAATCCATTTCCAATTCCACTTGTTCGATTCCTCAGTTTGTTTATCATCGAGTTTATGCTAATGGGAACGGACTCTCATTTGATAAATGTATCAAATGGGAGCATTGTGGTGATTGTTTCCAGCGGAAAGTGTTGCAAGTGTTTTCATTTTGCTCTTGGCTTGTGGAATCTTTTGAGGTCAAAGCTAATGACGATGCTTGAAGCTTTTTTCAATCACTATTGAAATTTATGAGCTGTTAATGCTCGTAGAGTGGCCGCAAGTTGAAAGAAAACTGTTTATGATGCGTGGCAACCCTATGGTTATCGAATTTGTGTGTTAGCTGATTGACAATAAAGGAGAACGATATTGAAAGTAATAGATTTATGTTTACCTAAGGTATATGATTCATTTAGCGGTGAGTAGTGTTGGTAAACGATTTACTATTTTGTTTTAAACATGCTCTGACTTCCAATCAGTTTAAACGATCATATTATTGTAGTCTTATAGTCAGTTAGGAATTTAACAGGTTTCTTAACATTCAAGGTATTAACACTGTGGTCCAGTGTTGGCAAATACCGACAGTAGTCAGCTCTCTCTCTGTTCTTCTATCTTCAATTGATGCTACTTCTACTTGTTCTGCCTGTTGTTAACAAATGTATCTAATTTTTCCATCACCACTTGAGCTGCTTAAATTTGATACAGTCCCCAATATTTCCTCTGCTATTTTTAACAGTGTTGGTTAATTTTAGTGTACATCAATTAAAACCAACATTTACCATGAACCCTCTTCAACTTATTCGACCTTTAACTAATGCATTTCCTTAACCTTAACCAGCTGTTTTTACACACATACTTTTCCATTACCACTAAAACACACACACACACACACACACACACACACAAACAATTCCCCATCATAATGTCACCTGTCACACTGTCAAAGCTTTCCAGTTTTCCATTTTTACCCCGCCCAAACACCAAAATTATTTCCGAGTGAGTTTCCGATTTTTACACATGTCTCTTGTATTATGGGGAGCAAACCAGACCGCAAATGACCCTGGAACTAACCCTGCTGACATTTTGATGGTCTCCAACAAAAGTGACATGAAAAAGTAAAGCATTAAACACCAACCCCCGCTCTCCTCACCTCTACATGCCCAATTTTCCCTATGGTTTCATCGCTGCTCTTTCTCTTTCCTGTTTTTGAAAAACGGCACTTGTTACTCAATTTGTCTTGAATTTTTTCTTCATTTATTGTTGTTTTTGTTATGTTTTTGCCTTTTCTTTAAATTTGTCTAGTCGCTTTTATGGCTTGTATGACTTTTTGTTTATTTTGGCCAACGGTTCTCGGTCTCCGCTGTTGTTGTTCGTGTTGTTTTCTGTAGAATTTCAAATAAAATTTCTAGTTTTCTGCCGTTTATACATGTGTGTGTGTGTGTATAAACATTTAAAACTATATATGTAAGTTTTATATAAAAGATACTATAATTTTTTGGCATGGTTCATTGTACACATATGGGTACATACGACGAGTACTAGGGGCCCTATAGAGCCCTCTCTCCCTCTCTTTCCGTACCTCTAACAACATAGAGTTTACATGTCAGTTTCGGTGCCTCATTCCTGAGTTTTTATTCAGTTGTTGTCGTGCCGCGCTTCGTATCGTTAGTTATTTTTTTGTACGTCTCTTATTCTGAGCAATATTGCATATTTTACATACTATAGTGTCGCCATATATTTGCACTCTTTCTCTCTCTCTCTCTCTCGTCTCTCTGACGTCAAATGATTTCTGTTGTGTGCCGCTGATTTCTGTTTAGTGTTTACACGAGTCTCTTCCCTCTCGGATTCGCCATTTACCGCAAATTACATTTAATTAAGCTTAATTGAAGCCTTTGCCAACAGTTGGACAGTCACTGTACAGCCCATAGAACCACCCACAATTTGTAGTATTTGCAATAACAACACATTTCATTCAATTGAACTTTTCAATTGACTTTTTGTAAGCTACTGTGTGTAAAGACGGTTTTGAGTTGCTGGAATATAGAGCAATCATTCTAATTTCTTGGCAAAGATATGTTGGGTTCAAATGTTGTAAACTTTACAACACTGGCAAGGTTTTTTGTAATGTAAGGGATGACCAACAAAGCTTAGCTTTCATGTTTGACTTTGAAAATCATATAAATTGCTTGATAAATTAGGTCTGATTCATAAAGACTTGTTTTCTATTGATTCACAACACTGGTCAGCTTTTTGTTTTTGTAATTTTAATTTATTTATCAACTTAATTTTGTATTTTCTAAACTTTATAGTTGAAAACTTATTAAATAAAAAGTTAATTCTAAATGGCGCACTCAAAAGATTTTGTTTACCAACACTGGTGGGGAACTGTTCATCCCTCTGCTATCAGTTACCCTGCATTCAACTTGCAACTCAGAAGCGCATCCGCTTCAGACAATTCTTATCGGCAGCTGGTCACACAAGTGACGACTGATTTCAAATATGCATCGCATATATATATAAAGACGCTGAACAGACATTTATTTATACTACATATATATATGCCGATAATTACACTGAACAGCAGTTTGAGTGCGCTGAAATCAAATATTTTTCGTCTCACATGCCTACCAAAAATAGTTAATTAATGCAACGCCAACATTCAACATTTGTGGGGATCTTGGAGTCAATGGGCGTATACTTGATATTTATGAAATTTATATGGGATTGGCATGTCGCTGTACACTGTCGAACAAGTGAATAGCATTGTGAAACAGTCTAAACAAAACTGAAACTTAATATGAACAAAGTGTAATTTTCGTATCTTTTGTTTAGTTTTAATGAGACAAAGTTTTATTGTTTTTTAAGTAGCTTGTTGTGCAGTGTAATTAAGTGAATGCAGTGCGTCGTCTTTGCTGCTTGTTAAACAAAAATACTGCTGCCGGCAACGTGTTGCAGTCTGTTGTGGCAAGCAAATGAGCAAAGACGACGCGATTCCAAACAGAAAACACAGAAAACATAAAATTTCGTTGAATTTTTTTGATGAGCAGATGAGAGAGGAAATATATACAATATAAGCAATATATATAGAGACCTAGATAATGTATATAGCAGCCAAAGATATATGCAAATGTATTTGAAAAATCACATGGCTGATGTGCAGTTGGTGAATGAGCTGCTCCACGATCTGCGGCACATGAAAAGCGATTGTGTCAGTACCAGTTACTAGTTAATAAACATATTAAAACCTTTACATTTGATTAACTTACAATTTTTTATTGTTTTTTCAGCTGGAACTGCTGCAGCGCAAAGTGGACGATCTGTCAGATACGCAGAATATAGCCGAGGATCGCACGACGCGCACAAAGACAGAATATGCGGTGCTCCAGGCGCGTTATCACATGC
Source organism: Drosophila nigrodunni (assembly GCA_020829145.1). Lineage (NCBI taxonomy): Eukaryota > Metazoa > Arthropoda > Insecta > Diptera > Drosophilidae > Drosophila > Drosophila nigrodunni. The sequence continues at coordinate 11,806,947 of JACVCZ010000003.1, forward strand.
TCGAGGAGCAGTACAGAGAGGTGAGTTGCAGTCTCTCACTAACTACAGTTCAGTTTAATAAATAATTCAACTTTTAGTCCGAGCTGCGTGCCGAGGAGCGTTTGGCCGAGGAACAGAAGCGCCATCGGGAGATTTTGGCGCGCGTGGAACGCGAGGCGTCGCTGCAGAATGAGAATTGTCAGATGAAGATTCGTGGCGCTGAAATCGAGGCGAATACACTGCGCGATGAGGCGCAAAGATTGCGTGTTTTATGCGATAAACAGGCCAACGATTTGCATCGCACCGAGGAGCAGCTGGAGCTGGCACGCGATCAGATTGCTGCACTGCAGCAGGAATACGATGAGCAAATGCAAACGCTGCGGCGACACGAGCAGGAGAAAAAATCCACCGAGGAGTTGATGCTCGAGCTGAGCAGCGAGTTGCAACGCGCCCGCGAGGAGAATGGGGCACGTGCCATGCCCACCACATCGCCGGAGAGCATAAGACTGGAGGAGCTGCATCAGGAGCTCGAGGAGATGCGCCAAAAGAATCGATGTAAGTCCAGAAAAACGAGGGATACTCTGTGAATTCCGTTAATCATTTGCTTTTAGCACTCGAGGAGCAGAATGAGGAACTGCAGGCCACCATGCTGACGAACCAGGCTACCATGCTGACCAATGGCGTGGAGCAGGGTCGCAATTTGTTGAGTGGAACCCTCAATAATCTGGCCCAGGAGCTGGAGGAAATGTCACAAGCTCAGGTGTGTATTGGAAATGTGTAGTGAATTAGTTGTGCCTTTTTCCGTCCCGTGCTTTTTTATTTAATGCTTTAGTCTATGCCACGCCCACTCAACTTGTTCCACGCCCACACGACTGCACAGTCTTCACTGCTTGTAATTGCTGCACAGTTTGAGAGTCCCTATTCCGCATTCTGTTGCATTTGTCATTATATTATACTATATTTATATATAAAATATAAATTTATTGTATTACAGGATTCTGTGGATTCAGCCACATTAGCATCCTTAAGTCAGGTAATGCTTATTCACCAAACAACCACAAAAAACAACAACAAATTAGAAACTAAAACCACACAAAATGCAATACACGGTTTTGGCGCCACTGTGCATGCGCTGCAGTTTGACAGCGACTGCTTTAATGGTTTTTGGTTCACGTTACTTTTTAACAAAACTTTCTCGGCAAATTATGTGTTGGGTTTAAATAGATTTTTAAGCATAACAATTCGAAAAGGGTTTTTATAACATGCCTGTCTTTGTGTTAATTGTTTTTGATTCACTTAACGTTTCACAACACTAATCGGTTATTCTGAATTTACAGCTGCAACAAGCGTTCCAGGAAAAGGAGGATGAGAATGTGCGTCTAAAGCATTACATCGATACGATTCTACTCAACATTGTGGAGAACTATCCCCAGTTGCTGGAAGTCAAACCCATGGAGCGGAAGTAAGATCCAGACGAAGAAGATAATGAAGGAATTAGTAATAGCCCAGACTCTTAACAGTTTCTGTACCACCTAACTACTAAAACTAACCTACAAGAAGATGAAAAGAAATTCACACACAACACAACAACAACCAACTAATTAACTACTATAAATGTTATCTTAAGCAATCCCATAATATTTATGTTTACTTAACTTAAGTCATAATTTATTTTATACAAATTTATTGTAGTTTTTAAACCGAACAACACAAAAAAGGGAAGAACAGAAGCGAGAAGCGAGAGATAACAAAATAGAACAGAACAAAGCTGCAGATTTATGTGAAATTAGTTAAAATTGTTAATCTACTTAATATTTTCGTATAATTTTTAAATTAATCTACTTGTTATGTATAAAAATTCAATGTTTGTATAAAGGAAAAACAAAAAACTAAATTGTCGAAAGAAAGTTGAATATATTCAATCAATATTTGTTATAGTTTTTGTAGTGTTGATATTATCTATATAAAAAGAAAAACGGACTTAGATCTTAAGACGAAACACCTTTTAATTGAAACAATATTTATTAACAATTTTAACTAGAATATGTGTGCATGAGTAGACGTTGCGAACGGATCCATTATTTCAGTTTTAGATACAATATCTTTTTATTGGCAGCCTTTGGATATATCTCTTTGAGTTCATTTGCCTATTTGAATAATTTCCCTTTGCCATGTTTGTATTTGACTACGTCCTAGAGCCTTAGGCTGCCATATATACTATATCCACATCCAAAAAGAACCTATCAAAAAATTTGCGTTTATGGTATGGACAATCCCCAGGATATGTAGTCGGAGTTTTAGTTAGAACGAAAAGCAATAAATTATATAAAAAAGTATTTAAAACTAATGTTTAATAACTGTACTACGTACTCTACTTGTAAACACATACTACGTATATTATAATCGTGTGTAAATCCTTTTAATGGACGTAATGTGCAAAGGTTAAGGGATCGTCACTGTAGAGATCCGAATACTTCGAGACGATCCCTAATAGCTTAGACTTATAAACTCAACGAAAACTTAAAACATAACTCAAGTGGTCAATTTTTCTTTATATAAATATACATACATATATAATCCAATAATTTTTATTGAACTTCTGTATAGAACTTTGCTAATCAAAATGTTTGATGCCTTAAATGATTTATACCAATTAAGAAATTCTTTTGTATGATAGCAGTGTTGTCAAGGGCTGGAATTAGAAAGTTCTTCAACACTAAAAAAAAAGTCCATTACAATAAATGTACATCTTTCTGTATACATTATTGTTAACTAAATGTACATGTCTATGCCTAATAACATAGCGCTTAATTATATTATTTACACAAAATAAGTGTACGGATGAATACTAAAATAATAATAAAAAGAAATTTTATAAAAACAAACGCAATTGAGTGTTTTTTGTTTCGTCACAGAATTTTGTTAATGAATTAATGCTAATGGAGCGTTGAAATCCCGCCCAAAAACCATAACCATAATTGTTAAGTTTATTGAGGAAAGTATTTGCCGGAACCGGTTGTGGTTCCAGCTGTTGTCTTGAACTTGTAACCGGTTCGAGCATTGCATTCAGGGATTGTCTGTCATCGTATTTAAGCCGTTGACAAGACCAAGTACAGGACACTAAAGACATTAGAGTTGTAGTAACAACATGTTCAAGCTTAACTTAGTTTTGGCCACAGGTAAGTTGGCTGTAAGCAACAATCCTTTATCTTGATCGTGACTGATGTGTTGTTTCATTCGTAGTGCTGCTGTGCTTCGTCTTCGGCACAGCGCAGGTGATGCCAAATTCAGAGATCGGCAAGGTAACACTCCAAGTGCCGTTGCTGGCCAATGGAAAGCCCGTGGTGACAGTGGATGCAAATCAGGTGGAGGTGGCACACGTTGTGGAGATTGTGCCAGGCAAGGTGACGACTGAGGAGGTTGTGGTACCACCCGTTGTTATGAAGCCGATGCCCATGGTGCGGAATACGAGGGCTATTGTGGAAACAGGAGTGCCTAACCCGGGCATGCCCAATCGTGGTGTACCCAATCCTGGTATGCCCAACCCTGGTATGCCCAACCCTGGTATGCCCAACCCTGGTATGCCCAACCCTGGAGTGCCTAACCCTGGTATGCCCAACCCTGGCATGCCGAATCCAGGAATGCCCAACCCTGGCGTCTCCAACGCAGCCGCTTCAGAGCTTCATCCCGTTGCCGTACTGCCACCCAGCTCTACCGATGCACCCATCGAGATGCCCAAAACCATGCCCTCGAGGAGCTGTCACCAACTCTTGCTGGCAGAGTTGACTACCACGCCCATGCCGATGCCGCCTCCTCCCGTTGAAAACTGCGACCAGGTGTGCACCAAGTTGGAGTTAAATCCTATTTGTGCCCACAATGGCGTCTGTCTGCATGAGTTCCCCAATCAGTGCATCATGGACACCTTTAACTGCAAGCACCGCGACTTGGCGTTCCGAGTTGTCGACGAAAACGTCTGTCGAATGGGTTTGTGTGCTCGACGCTGCAAGGCAGAGGATCTCATGTAGAATGTAGACACAAGTCATAAAGTGTTTTTCATCATTTTAAATAAAGTCATCAAAATAACATAAAAATACTAAGCTTTTAAGCTGCTCTGACTAATGAGCTAAAACGGAAAGTTTGCCTGAGATAAATATAATTAAATATTAAATAAATTAAATACATTTCTGATGAATATTGTTGAATATTTTACGAGTCACCACTTCTTCTTTAGTGACGGTTTATAATGCCCTCCAAAAAGCTACTATTAGTAAGTTCCGCACGTAGTTCACTTTATGCACTTATTGGTAATTTAATCGGCCATTTTAATTAGTTCCTGTGTTTATAAATAGATGCAAACGTACGTGCCAGAGGAATCAATATTTGCAAATGTGTTTCATTTGGCCGACAAATTCAAATTTCAAATGATTTCAGAGAAGAGGGGGAAAGTAAAAGAAGAATACAAGATTTTGAAATCCATAAATTACAAATATTTTAAGTGTCAATTAAAATAGCTCAAAACAAACTGCGCAACAGTCTAAGACCATGCAAATTTTGATGGTAATCGAATAACTATAGTAGACATAATAAATCGGAAAAGTATAATAAACATTTTGTTTATTCTGAGGTTCTATTTCGCTTCTCGGCCTTATGCCCAAGATCAAAGTGTAGTATCTGCTCTTATCAGCTTAACATCTGGTAGTTCCTCCATTGGAGGGCAACAAATGTTAAACTGATTGGATTGCTAGGGGTTTGATCTACCTCCGTCGTGGTTTTGCGATATTTAGATTTTATGTATAATTGTAATACTAAAGTAAATAGCTAATATATATGTTTTGATAGATATTTATCATATAGAGAACTTTTTGTAATTTGCACAAGCCATCATATTGATTAACTGATTTTACTGTTCACACAAAAATTAAGAAAAGAAGTACAGTAAATTGTATGACTGTAGGTAGGAAAAAGTAAGATAATTATTACATACATTTTAAAATAGAGTAAAGTTTTTAATATAGTAAAAAGCGACGCTGTCTAGCTCTCTAGACTGCAGCTCCCTTATTTACTAAGGTTAAGTAAAAGGTCTTTAACAGGCTGCCTCCTTTTCATTATCTAGTCTTAAGTGAACTAAACACGCATTCAATTCATTAAGAACTTTTATTGAACTGCATAAGTGCAAACTACTTAACAGTTTTCTTAAATCTCAACTAGCACAAAACTTTAAGCTGTTATTTGTAATTCCTTGCGTTCTTCGGGGCTGCAGAGTGGCACGTATCCCTGTGTGCAACGATAATTCTCCACAATGTTGAAGCGTTTCTGAGGATTGCGACAGTTGTAGGCGGACATGGTGCAGCGACTGGTGAAGAGCTGCAGACACTGTCCATTGTGAGCGCAGACGCTGATGTCTTTGTCGGGGCAGCTAAACTGGCACTTGTCTGATTTGAACAGCTGATCCAGGTACAGAATATCTCCACGCTGATTGGCTGCTGGCAGCAAACTGCGATAAGCAGGCAGCACATTAGCGCTGGCAGCGACCAGAGCAGTAAAAACTATGGAGAAGAGAGCGAAAATGTAGTAGAACTGGAACTAAAGTGGAAGTGACTGTAAAACTTACGCAGGCAAAGTACAGAAATTTGCTTCATGGTTCTATGCTTTTCAGACTTTGCTGTTGTTTTTATTGTGCTGGCTGTTTAACCTTGCTGTGTTTGCAGCAACTGTTGAACTGTTGATTTTGTTCTTCGTCCGAATTGTTTTTATAACAAAGTTTTCTCACTCAAAAATGGTCGGCTTTTCACTCCTTCGTAATCCTTTATTTTAACACCTGACAAAAATATGCAAAACTGAATGTTATCGTTGTCATCAGCTTTTTAGGGGCTTGTCATTTATGCGTATTATTCGCCTGCCAAAAATAAAAGCTTTTGTTTTTGCTCATCCCGTGGGAAATTTGCATATTTACTTTCTCTTGTTTAAATAATAAAGTTGCTGCACGGTATGAATTATCTTTAAAGCATACTTTTAGGCGGTGTCGATAAATCGCACAGTGGCTGGTACAATGCCTCTGCAACTGTAAATTGTTAAGTGGCATTAAACTGATTACAATATTTGTTTATGTTATTAAAACAAATCGTTAAAAAGTTATTAAATTTTAGCTTATTTTGTTTATAATAAATATTTGTTTTGATGTGTATTTTTGGAAGCTTTCACGCCCCATCCGAATGTATTTCAAACACAATATTTTAAAAATCTTTGAAAATAATATTCTATAAGGAAGCAATTAATACGAATTCGATAAATTTCCGTTGATTTCAGCCCAGTCAGTCAATCGCTGAGCTAAAACGAAACCAGTTACTACAGGGCGCGTAATGAGAATTATTTCAATTAGCATAAAAAGTACATAAACTTACAAAGATGCTTATGACGAATCGTTGGATCGCATCGTGTTCTCAACTGATACCCGAGATCGTATAAAAACCGGGAATTGACCATGAAAGCGTCACAGAACGCTGCCGAGCGTCGTAAACGTAAGAGTGCTGGGAAGCGGAGTAACTTTTTGGACTGCAAGTGATAAAATGCATGTTATCTTCATATTTGGTAAGTACAAAGGGTGTGGCAAGCCGAGGACTTGACTTAATTAAAATAAACTCTAGCGCTGCTGACGGTATCTCAGGCCGTGGAAGTGGACAAACCGGAGCAGCAGCTGCCGGAGAACATGGAATTACCCTTGCATATACAAACGCTGATAACGAACCACATCAATCATGTGCTGCAAACGACACAAAAGCCACAAGTATTGACTGGCCACGTGCCACAGGCTGCAGAAGGAAATGGCCATGGAAAAGGAAAAGCTGCAGTGGCTGTGCCGCACTTGGATCTGCTGCCACCACATGTTGAGCAGCCAAAGGTAGTGCCGCAGGTGATAAATCATCAGGCAACTGGCACATGGCAGCATTCAGCTCCTGTCGCGGGCTATAACAAAGTGGTGATGCCGCCGGTTCCACAGATTGTCGTCTCACTGTCCAATGGCCAGCAGCCGTTGCACGTCGGCGACAAGGTCAACAAGTTGCAGCAGCATGTCAGCAATGTTATGCATTTGGCCGAAACGCATATACCGGCGGCCATCAATCAGTCGATCAAAGAGAAGCAAAAGCTGCAGAAAGAGCAGCTGGAAAAGGAAAAGCTGCAGAAAGAGAAGCTGGAAAAGCTGAAGCAAAAAGAAACAACCTCCACCACTGCAGGTCCAACCCATCAAAGACTTCGCCTGCTCTCCAACGAAGTCGAGATACCCGAAATACTGGAATCACAGCGGGAACTTCAGAAGCTCGGAAAATGCAGATTCCAGTGTCCAGATAAAGCGCTGCCCGTTTGTGCCAGCAACGACCAATGTGTGGTCGAATTTCCCGGACAGTGCGAGCTGAGCGAGTGGAACTGCTTCAATACCAAGAATGGTAAGTTCACATTGATTAAATCATTCTCTAACTAAACTGTGACATTTGCTATTGAACAGTGTTCCATCAAGTGCACGACGACGAGTGCAAAAACACAATCAAGTGCTATGATCGCGATATGCAGTAGGAGACGTGGCTGAGAGGCAATGAAAGAGACAGCAAGGTTGTGCGATAGAGAGAGCTGCATTTACTCATTAATTTTCTAAGAATGTACGAATTAAAGAATTTAAGAATTTTTAAGGCATAAGACTTGATTACAAATAAACTTGAAGTATTAAACATGACTAATGGAGATTTATGTCTTTTGTACATTTTTACAAAGCTCTAGTTAGAAATTATACACTTTTTAGTTGGTAAGATGAAGACATGAAAGCATAAAGTTAAATTAAAAATGTAAAAATGCTTGAAATTCCGCAAAATTAAATTTTTATAATCCTCTGATTTGATGCTATAAAAAAGCTAAAGAATCGAATTCTTCTAGTTTCCATGTTATAATTTTAAATGCATAAAATTAACGACTACTTAAGATGAGAACTATCTGTTAGCTAGTAGTCTATTAACTTGCATAATAAATTTTAAATTTAATTCAGAGCTCAGGAATCATTTCTGTCTAAATTTTAGTGTACAATTATTTTTGCTTTAATTTCTTTTATTCCCCAAAAACGTGTTGTTTTTATGACAGCGTAAAGCAACAAGAAATTCGCATACATTTTATCGTTGCCGATTTATTTACTTTATGGCTTTGACTTGCATCAATCTTTTTTTGGGCACGGAGTTTACTTTGTATCTTGGGTGTACTTTGGTGTTGAACAAATATGGATTTGGTTCTTTGGTAACAATCAAATGCTTAAATGCTGCTCGTTACTCTTCAGATCAGTTGGCGAACGTCTACTTTGTCATTACTTGTCTCAAATGCTTTGCACACACGCACACACACACGCTTGAAGTGTACACAATCCCAGGCAGACGGCAATCATCCAATTTGTCAAAATGGCTTATTAACGGATTTGGCCAAAGCCCAGAACGCCAAACGCAAAGCCAAGTAAATGCCAATACCAATGCCAATGCCAATGCCAATACCAATGGGAAATACAAACTGGAAGAATGAGCAATGGACCAGTCCCAGCTGTTCCAATCGAATCTGGCTTTTTTCTGCCACTGCTCGCTTATCAAATGCTGCCGCATGCAAAGACATGCAAAGAGTTCGATAAGTGACAGACGCCTCCTGGTTGGCCGCCTTGTCAGCACTCATTCCCAATGCCAAACTCAATGGAGTCCCATACATCTTGGACTTGGCCTCAACATAAGCCGGAGATTGTGACTGTAACCAACTTTGGTAGAGGTGGTACATGTAGCGGGGTATGCAGCCAAGAATAGTAGTGGAGTCGCCAGTGCTGCAGGGAGTGGAAGCTGGTGTGGCAACTCAGACCTCTTGCTCCCATTAAAAAGCACTTTATGAATATGCGGCAAGCCAAAAGAAATCATTTCTTTTGCAGCTTTGCATTTGCATAAGTTTAGAAAGGGTATTGCAGTGGGTAACTAACGGGTAACTAACGGGTCGCTTCTAGCATTGAGTATCTTCAAATTGAAGTTCATGTCGAGGTTAACAGCGTCACTCAACGAAGACTGTTAATGTGTTTCAGGGTTGTCAGCTATAGGAAATTTTGTAATACAAACATTAAGTGGCAACTCTGCCACATAAAATTGGCTTAAACATGGAAACTCTTTGTATTGTTGTTAAACTAATTTGTTATCTTTAGAGCCAAGTCTGTATTCCGTTTTAAGCTTGTTGAAGTCAAAGTTTGGTGTCAAAAAATTCAGTTGTCAGTGGTGGCAACCCTACTATGTTAATGTTAAATAATTTGTATGTAGAATGGGAGAAGTTTTCCATTAAATAAGTCTCTAGTTTTGTCTTACAACTGACTTATAAGTTTTGGTTATAAGGTGACAACCCTTAAATACTTCAAGTAAAGTATTTGCCTAACATTTGTTCACTATTTTCTATTAAAAGTACTAAGCTGTTAAGGTTAAGTAGGTAAGACGCTGTTTTTGCTTCTGAAGGTGGCAACCCTATTTTGTGTACTGCACTCCATAACACACACAACTCATACTGTCCATAAATTAACTAAATTTTTGATATGCTACACAATACACTTTTTAAAAAGGTGGCAACCCTACTTGGTTAACTTAGAAATAACAAAATATAGCATATCAATTATTTGTAATCTACCTTAGGGCTGGTCGACCGTCCCGGAATGCCCTTAGGTCCATGTGGTCACCCTAATCTTCCTCTACTATTATTATAACTTATTTTACTTTAGTTAGTGTATTTAAATAGTCAGCATTTAAATATGTTTCCTGTTAGGAATTCTGCTCTCATGTTAGAGCTGCGACGTCCACGCGCCTTTCGGGGGTCATAAATTTCACATTTGCAGTTAGCCTGTGGAGCTGCCTCCCTGTCCTCCCATGCTCCCATTCACCCTCACTCCAGTCCTTCCTCCCATCCTCCCCGTCTTTGCTGTCTTTCTGTTCGCTGCTCTGTTTTACAAATATTTGACTTAGTTTCTAGTGTACTGGAGCTGTTGGCCAGTTGGTGGCGTTCTGTTGGCCAACTCGTTGCTACCCGCTGCGTGCCTGCCACGCATGCGCCATCTTGCAGAGCGCCTTCCAAAAGGGGGAAGCGCCGAAAAGCACCGTTAGCTGCCGTACGTTGCTTATCTCTGCTGGATGTGTTTTAGCCTTTTTGCTTTAGCTGCTTTTACTTTGGTAGCAGCTTCCACTACTACCCAACTTTCTTCCACAACTCCAACTTCAACTTCTACTGCTTGTTCTTGTTCTTCTGCTTGCTCTGCTGCAGCTTCGTTTTAATGCCAAATGCGTGAGCTGTGGGCCGTGCCGCAGTTTGAGGCAGCAATACTACAGTACACTATGTTGCAAGTTGACTCTGCCGCAGCGGAAATGCAATTAACACTTTGGGCCATAATTGCGTGCCAAATGCATTTGGCTTGGCCGAAACTGGTTCTGGCCACTCACACCACTTGCTTCAGTTCCCTCTGCTTACTCCTCTGCCTTGTCGGAGTCAGGCAGCAACCGTTGTTGCATTGCGCTTGTTTTGATTTGCTCGACTCATTTGCAAGCAACGTGGCCATTAATCAGTTTTGGCAATGCCTCCATCCCAAAGGAGCGTATATTTCCCTGACAACACATGTTTTGGCCATGTAGACAAACAGTTACTCTAGGTCAGACATTGATTGGGCTTAAAACAAATGCACTTACTAAGTTGAAGCCTTAAACTATCTAAAATAAGAAGAAAATTCTAAATTTTAGATTAAAACTCTTTAACTGACTTTATTATATATTTATTAAATTATTATTATCCTGCCTTGCTTTAATAAATATTTTCAGCAGACCCACATAAATACTCTTCCCCTGCAAACACTTGGCTAATCTCAATTAGGGCCTAAATTGCTATTGTCCAACATTTAAATGCAGATGCCAAATTAACGACCATTTTGCCCAACGGGGCTGGCTAACTAGCCTGTAGACGGTATCTACCCCTAGTGCTGCACGCAGATCACACCCCACCCCACCACACCGTTTGCCTATTAACTGGAATTACATGTCACAATAACAATGTCTGGCAGGACAGTGTTTTTAATTTAACTGAAATTAATTGAGTAATTTGATGAGACACAACAAAAAAGGAAAAACGCAGTCAAAAAAGAATTCCGAGTGAACAAATGAGTCGTGGAGGGAGGGGGGAGGCAGGGGCGTGGCAATTGTAGCAGATGCAGATTGTATGCTCTTAAAAGCAACAAAACGAGGCCAGACAGCGACAACAACAACAAGAACAACAACAAATTTAATATAAAGCACATTAACTTTGATGGCAAATGGCCGCGAGGCGCAGTCCGAGGAAATGGAGATGGAGTCATGGATTTTGTAGTCATCTGTCAGGCGTTGGCGTTACGGCAGTGGAGGTGGGGAAGGGTGGGAGAGGGGGAAAGGGGCAGCTGCAACACATGTTTGATGATGTGCGCGCTTTGAAGTCAGAATCACAGAGACTGCGACAGACAGAAGGCAGTTAGCCAGCTACCAAGTCCAAGATTTATGCAGCCACAACTATAGCCATCTCTTTCTCTATCTCCCCATCCCCCTCTCTGCCTTTTCCTCTGCTTCCACAGTAGTCTTCACTGTGGCTGCCACATGACAACCGTTTAAAAAGGTTTTATTTACACCGCAGACAGGGCAGCAGCACATCAACCGACTAACCATTCAGATTGGAAACTACACTACACTACACGTTGGCTGAACAGATTTTTAAGGCAGCTGTGTGTGTGTGCTGGTCGCGTTGCGCGCAATTAAGTTGCCAACAACTTTGAAATTATGCAATTATGGGTATGAGAAATTGCCTGGAAATTACATGAGAGCAACTTGACGAACCGCAAAGAGACTCGAGTAGAAACAAAGCCCAAAGACGAAGACTATGACCAGAAGAAAGACCAACTGACCAAGACAAGGGGCCTCAGTCAGGAGGAACTTGGCCACAGCATCAAAACGATAGTCACTCTACTTGATTATTTATTAAAACGAAAGTTAAACAGCGAAAGGAAGCAATTTTTCCATATTAGAGACAGCGGGAAGGAGCGTACACTGAGAGAAAAACTATGGTAGGTGGTCATTAGAGCTTAGTGCATAACAAAAGCTTCAAAGTTCTTACTGTTTGAATTAAAAGAAGTTCAGTGTAAGCGCTGCTGTTCTAGCTCTCGTGTTAGCCAAGTTTTGTTGGGGTTCTAGCTCCGCTCATGAAACTGCATACGTAATTCCCGTATGGCTACATACACTTGGTAGTATCGCCGGCCTGCAGTTATAGCCAAGTTAAGGCTGTCGCTGTTGCGGTGCGAGTATAGCGTAATTGCCATGTTTAAAGTGTGATTAATTTGTAATCATCAGAAAGGCAAAGCAGCAGCAGCAGCAGCAGCATCCAACAGGCAACTGGCAACAGTGGCAACATTCCAGCTGCCACCAGAGCCAAGAGCATTTTGAGTAGCTGAAAATCTTAACGGTATAACTTTAGGGTACTTCGGGGGACTAAGCCATAAAAAGCTGAGTAATCAGGAATCTAATTTTCAAGCATGAAATTTCCATTATTAAAAGTCTTTAAAGACAGACATTTTCTAATTGTTTAAATATATAATTAAACTATATGACATAAATACTATAAATATATAAAATATGTATAACAAGTGTTTATATTCACAATTATTTATTTACTTTAGTTTAAAGTTATAAATAACAAAAGTTTGCAGACAGTTTACTATAAGCTTCAGTAGTTTTTAAGGCTTTTACTTTAGGATAGTCTACTCCAACGCAATGGGCGGTAAACATGGCTTAAAGACAGTACAGATAATCCTCAGTAAACTCCAGTTAAACTCCAGTATATACCAGGCAGTAATACGATAGAGTTATCCAGTGGTTTTATCAATGCGATAAGTGGCAGCTGCTGAGGCTTAAAAAAAAATACAAAAAAATTGATTATAAATATTTACAGTCAATTTTATAGTCATACATAATTAGCTCTAAGAGTGTCTGTTTATATCTTTATTAATTGTCTATTTTTTTAGTAGCTATTTCAATAGATATACACCGTTGTTAAGATTCACATAGGGGTATTTTTTAAGTATCATTGAATATGCAGAGTTGCAATTTAATTAGCCAACAACCCTGTTAGCATCAGGAATTGCAGATCTATCGAGCATTGCCATAAAGTTAGCTCCTTAGCTGTCGTTAGTTGCCAGTGCCAGTCAAAGAGCTGTCTCTTTACCTGTTACTTTTAGTGGAAAGGTATACACAGTTTGTTGAAAAATGTGCGTATCTAAGCTTAATACATTCTAGAGCTCTTGTATCGATAACGATTATTAATCCAAAATAAAATCAACTAATTAAATGATGTATCGACAGCCTTAGCAGCTTAAAGACCAACAGCCTTAACTTTAATATCTATAAAGTCTTAAGCAGAGTAACGGGTAACTCATAGCCTGGAGTCAGAAGTAGCAAATTTATCAGCTTTGTTACGTGTGCAGTGTCTTAGCCAATCAGAAGGGGCCAAAACAGCGCTGTTAATTGCCGCAAAAGTATAAATCTAGCAATGGCCAATGCCAACGCCAAAATGCAATGAAAGCCGCTAGACATTTCCTTGCCAGCTCCCAAGACTCCAGAGACACGAAACGACCGCCTGGCGCGCATGTGCAGTGACGTTCCAAATTACAAGCTATAAAAATTTATGACTCCCAAAGACAGAGAGAGAGAGAGAGAGAGAGAGAGAGAGAGAAGAAAATATAAAAATTATATCTAAAGGAAGCAACACAATGAGCCATAAAAGAGTTCTCCTCGCAACAGCACAGAAGCTGGCAAACTACGGGTTTTCCATTGAACTCGCTTTTCTTCAAACACAATTGATGGAAAATTAAGTTGTGGTGCAAATCCAATTGGATGCTGGTGCGATCAGTGTGAAATGTGTTAAAATTCAATTAGAACTGCATAATAAATCACATCAACTCTTTTAACTATAGAATTTGCTTTAAGCCAACTTCAAACTCAACTTGTTGCAATTATTTTGTAATTCCGCAATTTTGACCTTTAGCTATGCGCATTTGCCACTCGTCTGACCTTCTTTTGCAATGACAGTCACGCAATCTGTATCTATAGATAAACTACGTACTCATACACACTCTTCCTGCCCATGTCTGATGGCTACATCATGCTCTTCCACTTGATTTACGTCTAACAGTAATCGAATAATATATCAGACAAGTGGCCAGCACAGGTAGCCAGACCAGACTTAGTCTAAAGCTCAGGCACAAAATCAATTACATTGACAAATGAGCAGCAGACAAGACACGCTGAGCGGGGATTTATCAGGGACTGGGTAAGAGGTATAAATATATGTATATATAAATTCTTACTGTGTCAGCTCGACCCCAAAAACCTGGGTCTGCAGTGGCGTTACATCCAAAACGTTTGGGGCAGCACCACAAAATTGTCATACTCTTCAGCTCATCCTCAATGCTTGGTTAGAGGCACATTCACATCCACATCGACTCCATGAATTATGTGACTTATTAAAACGTCATTCGAGCTGACAAGTTGCCGTTGCCACAGTCTAACAGTCTGACAGTCTCACAGTCTACCTACGAGCAGCAAGTTCCAGTTCGTAGTTCTTGGCTCTGAGTTCCCAGTGAACCTGTATCCCTGCATTTTGTTGTTGGGCAGGAAACTTGTAATTGTCGTATGCGACGGCCTAAGCTAGCGTGTTCTTTTTATGCCCTGTGCTGTGGGTATGCCAGGCTCATTAACAGCTGGAAACAGTCTGCAAATGGAGTTAGTTTAATTTACTTATTTGAAAACGTTTGTAAATAGTTATGTGTGTTTTTATCATCGATAGGGATTTATTCCATAGCTGCACCGGGCACTTTACAGTCTGTTAAGCTCTACTTTCCAAAGCCTTTTCTTCAATTTTCTTTCATGTTTCTTTTCATTGCCTATCGCTACTGTTTATGCATTGGCATGTGTGTAATCATTGAGTTGTCCTGTTTGTCATTACTCCTTCAATTTGCATTTATAATTTTCAAATTGAGTGGACTCTTGTAGGCAAGCAAACTTGTGTAATTGAAAAGAAAATCTCTATGATGACAGAGCTATTGGTAACGTTTATAAAGCTGACAGTCGAGTTAATTAGTTGGCACTAAAGGCACGATAAGATATGGTAAATAGTCGACATAAATGTTTTGGTTGAAGTTAGCGAAATTAGAGAATATTTTATTCATTTATTGGTTAATACTTTATATAACTCATGTGCTAATTAACTCTCTCGCTTTTGACCTTGTGCTAATTATTTAGTGAAATTTTGAATTGGATTTTCATGTCAGTTTTCATATTCGTTTTCGTGTCAGTTTTCATTCAAGGCCGACAAACTTTATACATGCTGCAATTATTTCTAGTCGAGCTCATCTTTATGTCTGACATTATGAAAAGCTATGGCTTTGCCATGCAGCTATACAACTCTCACCTGCCCACCTAATCCAGCTGTCATGTTGGGCAATTTGTTGTGTATTTTTTTCACTTCTTGTCATTTTTTTAACGAACGCACTAATTAAATTTAATTAAAACGTGTCAACTGAGCTTGTCAAAACAAATTCGTTACACATTCAAGAAGCTAAAAGAGGCACAAACTGCCAACAAGGATATGGAAGTATGAAATGTAAATGAGAGTATATATGTACAATTATATATACTTGTACTCACCGAGCTGGAGATGCTGGAGATGAAGCTAACGATAAAGGCAGCAAAATGGCTCATTAAAAACTTTTATGCTGATGAGATGGCGAGGCTCTAAAACTTGGCCAAAGAATGTGGCTAAGAAAATATATATGCGTTTAGTTAATTAGAGGCATAATAATGCACACACACACACACTTGTACGCATACACTCACACACTCGCAACTCATATGCACACCTGTGACCTACTAACACAAAGACTTAACGAGGCTCTTTCACCGTCTATTCACATTATTCTGCCAACGATGCGTGACTTCGTTCTTTTTTCTTGCTTGCGTTGTTTTTGCCACACTGTGGCTCCTTTTTAAGTCCACACCTGGCAAGTGCTTTGATAGGGATGCCAGTTCACAGTGATGAGTGACTTAATTACAAATCACTGCAAATTTTATTTTGTTTTACGCAGCACCTAAAAGTAGGCAACAGTTTTTTAGCTGACAATTTGTCCCTCAGTGGAAACCAAAGAAAAGTTTAAGTGCTACACATTTTTCAGCTCAAGTTATAGAAAATTCAAGCACATATTTTCTGAAATTTTCAGCATAACAAAGGCAACTGTCTTTTTTGTAGCGTGTCAGATTCATAATGTCAGCAGTTACCTTGGAAGCATTCATGTTTTCCTTATTCATTATTTGGCATTATATTGTTGGCATCTCTTACGGGTGCTCTACCTCAGCCTCTGTCTAACTGTCTCACTTGCTCACACGCTGGCACTCTTTCGCTCTCACACTGCAAACACGCCCGCGGGTGTCGTTAATTGAAATTATTATACTTGTCTGTGGTATCATAAATGCGACTCGTTAAATTTGTATGTATGCGCATGTAAGGCGACACTCACACACACTCACACCCACTCACTCACTCCCTTACACATGTGTGTATATCCTGTTACGCTGCCCCTCCTCCCGCCCCCGCGCATATCATTCCTCTCTCGCTTGTCTGCTTGGCGAGTGTCACTTATTTGCATGGCGCTTTGGGAGCGGGAAATGGCAATGGAGGAAGAGCAAGAGTTTTTCCTCGCAGGACAAAATGGAAATTTGTAGCCGCATTGCTCATGGCGTTGCCGTTGGTACCTCCACGCCCCTCTGCCTCTTCCTCTCCCCCTTTCCACACCAACATCACATGTGAGTTCTTGTTGCCGTTTTAATGTGTCAAGTGTTTTATTTGCGCGTGTTACCTACTTTGATTTTATTTGCCCACTCAGAGCAAGCCCGGGAAACTGTGTAGCTGGGAAAACCCCCCAACTTTTCGGGCTTTGCTTGGGGGTAGGGGCAGGGGCAGGAACAGGGGCGGTGGGGGCAGGCGCTGTTGCGTTTCCCTGCCGACTTGCTTTTATGTTTAATTCATGCGCAAATTGTCGCGGAAATCTGGCGTCAAGTGTATTAAACGCCGAGCGCTGTTTTTGATTTATGGCTCAGTTGGTGCCACTGCCACGCCTCTGCGCCCACACTCATCTTAGTCCAGCTACTATGCTCCGTTCCCCTTCAGAGATTTGGCCGTCAATTTCACTAGCAAAATGAAATTGTTACCGTCGACTTATTTATGTGCGGCATTAAAGTCTTTTTCATGCCTAATGAGCTGCCAAAAGTTGGAAGAATTAAAGCGTTTTCGTAACAACAAAATTAGTTAAAATTCAAAAACTTTGAGACTTAAATCTAGTAAAGTCTTTACAAGTGATTTAAAAATTGTAATAAATTATTAAGTCGTGTAATCTTTTGGGAATCCATAACTAATAAATTTTTGATAAGCTTTAAACTATTTCCTGTTCCCGAACCATTTAAACAGCTAATACCTGTTGCATGTTCCTGTACATCAATAACTCAACACATTAGCCACAGCGAGTGAAAACTGTTGGAAAATCCAAAGAATTGGCTTAAACACAAGTTGAAAATGTGAAAAACCAGAAGAAGTTATGTTAAGATAAAAAGAAAACAAGAAGAAGAAGAAGTTGTGTTATGCTGCGAGTCAATAATTTTCATAACTGCCGCTAATTGAGACATTAACAATAATTGGCCTTAAGTGCGATGCGACTAACGAGTTGCAAGTTGCGATTGCGACAAGCGCTGCAAAGCGTTTAAGCCCAGTCAAGTGTTAAGGCTAACAGCGTCAGTGGCAGTCAGCCTGGCTAACAGGGCGCGAAAAGTGGCAAGTTTTTGTTTTTAGCCTAAAGGGTGATCAGAGGAAAAGCACAGAAAAAGCAAAGCAAAAACGTGGAAATCTAAACAACACACAGATACACTCAAACACACACACACACACATGTGTGGCGCCCAGTGTCTGCGGGTGATTGAACCCAAAGAACAGCTGCCTGTTCACTGGGCCATGAAATTGTGGCACACGAGGGTTAAACGAATAGCGATTCAGAATATTCAAAGCAAAGCAAATCAAAGTGGCCAAATGTGTCAATAAATTAAGTTTATTTCAGCTTGTGTCCTCGCTCAGGTGTTAAATTGTCTTCTGCTACGCAGCAGCAGGCAGGTGTGGGTTAAGCTGAGTTCTTCGGGGGCAATGTGGGGTTAACGCTGGCTGGACAGATTTGTCAGCGCACGTGTTGCACATGTCAACTGCGTAAATAAGCGCGAAATTGGCCAAAACCAATAAAAAAAAAGGTAGCAACAAAAAAGGGAAGGAAAAACAAGAGTTGGCTGCTTGAGTTTAACACAGAGCGACGAACCATGAAACGTATAGCGACAGCTGTTGGGTGGTTTGGAGTCGATGCTACACCCCCTACTCACATTGGAACATTTCATTTCTAGCTTGTGGCACACTTGGCGTATGAGTGATTTATTGCCTTCGACTTTTGACCATTGGTCATCGCTGCAAATCAAATAATAAAGTTGAAATTAGTTGCGGTTCCAAATGGAAATTGCTATAGTTTTTCCTTGCCATTTTTCCGTTCTCTCGTTTTCTCTATTTTCTCCATTTTCTCATGCAGTTTGCAGCAGCAAAAGCTTTTTGCGGTAAACAATAAAGTTGATGAATTGGCAAAAGCGAAAAAGTTTTGAGGTGTTTGAACGAGTTGTGGCCAAAATGAAGTTAGAAATGAGTTCGATTTCGATTTCAAAATGAAGTTGACTTTAAATAATGGAAGTTGTTGTTGGCAAATAAAGTTTAGTTTAGAGATAGGGAAGAAAACGCAGGAAAATGGTGAGTTAAGATTAAGCTTAATGGATTTACAGTTATTGAAGAGTTATAGTTCTGTTTATTGCTCTCCTGTTTTACTTCTTTTTGCTTGTCCTGGTCTGTTCGATTTTATTCTTACTTTATTTAACAGCTGTCTTAATCTCAAACCAAGAATTCCTCTCAACAGTAAACACCATTCTGAAGCTTCTTAAACAGCTCACAACTCGTCAGAGAATTTACTTTTATGTTTTGTTATTCTTAAACTCTTTTTTTTTCTATCATTTATTCATTGGTAAAAAGATATAAACATAGAACTAAAAGTGTTTGTTTGTTGCTATTCAAATATATAAACAAAATCTATTTAATCTTTCCCAGCATAATAATTTGTTCCTTAAAGTAAAATCTTTTTCCGTTAGTCTGATTGAAGCCATCCATCAGCGTAGGCTCATAAAATTTGAGCACCCAGGTGGACAGGCCTCTAAATCATAGATTCTGTCAGTCTGCTGGAGTCTGAACCAACCCACCAAATAGACACCGGAGTTTTCCGCAATTTCCCAGCTGCTGCCACTTGACAGCACAGTGGACACAAGTGTGTTGAGTGATAAAGAACATGTTAATGGGTTTTAATCAATTTACTCTATTTTTTTTCAACTCCTTTTCGCAACCCAAGCGCGTCTCGTGGGCTGTCAGAGAAGTTGTAATATGCATAAGTTTGTGGCTATGTTGGGTGCACACATATGCATTTAACGATACTTTAATTAGCGGCAATTAAAACGGTAGAATCAGTGGCTATAACACTGTCTCCAAGTCTCCCAGTCTCCGACTCCGATTACACAATCAGCGAGTGGCAGCCACTTGTTGCATCTCCTTGGTGGCATGCATAATGATCAAGTCTCAAGAGTGATTTCCGTTGTTGTCTTCCTGATATCACTTCGATTGTTGTGTGGCCACCTGTGCGCACAAACCTAACTAGTCTCCATCTAATTCAACTTGTGCCTAGACTGGCCTTATCTCAGCATCAACTCCACATGATTTTAGCTAAGGAAACTTTTTCAGCGCATCGATTAATTAACGGAACTAAAGGAGTTCTAGGAGTGCTTAGAAATTTGACAGACAGCTGGCTATTGAGGGAGCATAGTAGACAGTGTTGACGTTGCTCTCTGGACCAACTTTGATTGATACATTTATAATTGGCGCATAATAATGCCAGTCAATAGCATGTTGCCTTAAAGCACTTGCCACACTTTCCTGCTATCTTCTAACAACTCTAATTAATATTTAGCTTGTAGTAGTTTTCTTGCTATCGGTGCAAATTGATTTTAAATTGCCTAAGCAAGTATATTTAAGAAGATTATGTACGTTAGTTTTGTGTCTTTAGTAACTAATAGGTGCAAGATGTGGCCACTCTTTACGATGCAGTTTGATTGAAGGGAATTTCAAGACTAAACTACAAATTACAATCATTAAATATTATATATTTTTGATTAATATTTTAAAGAATTAACTTATATTTTATAGAACGCATTTTTGAATATTTTGAAAAAGACTTTTCATCTAAATGAATATTTATTTTATCATGAATTTCTGCATTTAGCGCCTAGAAAAATATAATTTATATAGTTCTTTTACGAGGCTTACATTCCTGAGATCTCTTTATATGTGTATCATAACTCTTGGCATACGTTCTTAACAGAACGACTTCATTAAACGGACACTCAATTCATGTAAACTCATCGTCCAGATGTTCTTGTAGAAAGAGCTAGAAACAAGACTCACGAGTCTCGACTTAATACACAAAAAAAAAAAAAAGCAAAGCAAATAAACATAACATTCTAAATACACTTTACAGGTTTGCTGCATCATTCAAAGCTAGCTATCTCGCTCACTCGCGTGACTTGGGCAACCTATTGCTCTCTCTATCTACTACACGATACACGTTGTAGTCGCAGTGATCTATTCAAATTTCATAACATGTGTCAAAGTCAAAGCAAAAGGCCGTTAAAGCTGCTAGCCTGCCACGACGCCACTTAGCCAGCTCCTCTTGGCCCCCCTCTCTCTTTCGCTGTGCACCTCTGTCTACCACTCTGTCTGCTCCTTAACCTGCACCTCTCTATCCTCTACTCCTTTCTCCAGTTCGGTATGCTGGTAATCTCTGCAGTGGTAATAAGATATGCTCATTGCCTTCGCACATGGCCATAACTAAGACGAGTTTGGGGCCGTCTCTTTGCTCCGTTGCTGGGTTGCCCGCAGTGCAGATCCGGCTACTGCTTCTCTGACTCTACACTTGGGTGCACAATATTTTTGGTAGTTACCCCACCCAATGTTTTTTTGTTGTTTTTGCTTTTGGTCTGGGTCAGATCTTCCAGAGTCCGTTATAACAGCCGTCAAACCAGTTGGCCCACTCTCAGTCTTTCAATCCGTGCTTAAGGTGCATTGCTTTGCCTGCGCAATGGGGATTACTTAATTATGAAGCCACATGGCTGACATGTCAGTCAGAGGAATGGACGGAGGAACGGAGGGAAGAACAGAAGGACAGCAGGACAAACTTTAACTGAGTTTTAAAAACTCTTTGAATTTGAAATAGAGAAGTGCATAATAACGTTAAGAACATCTAGTAAAAAGTGCCTAAATAAATCTTTTCAAGTATCTGTTTAATGACTGAGCATTCAATGAAAATAAGTGTTAACACATAAATTGATTAGAGTTACTCTTAATTGTTGTAAAAACAAATAATATTTTTGTTTCTACTTAGTGCTTGTAAAATGACTAATTTCAATTGGATTGAGTGCAAAGTATTTAATTAAGAAAATTTTATTTAAAAATAAATAAATTTAAGATACACTGAACTTCATAATTCGCTTAGTATTCAGTTGTTGTATATCTTTTTAAATTTTTTCTCTTAGGCTCAAATGCTTTTTTAAGTTCCTTGAAGAAGGAAACGCTTATTTTTATTAAAAGTCGTATAAAAAATAATAATATCTTACGCTTATTACAAGCTTTCACTTTCTAATTGTCCCTTACTATAAATAATTCTAACATAACACTTAAGTCTTTTAAATTTAACAGACTGAACGACTTATCAGCATAGGTCTTAAATTCTAACCAAATCGAGTACACAAAAATTATTATTTAATTTAAATTAGCTAACAATTTAATGACTGTTTCCATTATATTTATTTTTAAGTATTTACCAATTCAGTTTTAAGTATTGAAAGGGCATTCAAACTTCGGCTTATGCTGCTTTGCCTCTCATTTACTTAGCCTTTAAACATTTGTTTTAAGCTGGAACCCAGAAATTGCTGTAATCTTCACAAATATATGACATTGACAGACACTTAAAGCTGCTTAGTGGCATTTTCATAGTTACAGTGGAAACTTGGTCCTTGCGTTCCACTCAGTTTTATTTTTATTTAATTCTCCGAGCTTTTTCTCTCTCCTCTCTCTCTCTCTCTCTCTCTCTCTCTCTCTCTTTGTAATTTCTGCAAGACTTTTTGTGGAATTATTTGCATATAGTTGAAAGCTTGTAAGCTTCTGCTGACGTTTTGCTTTAATTAGATAATTTAGCAGGAAGTAAAAGAGGGCGAATTTTGCCACCTGAATGGCAGTTGCATTTGCAATGCTAAGCATTTGCAAACATTCCATTATGCAGCTTAAAAGTAATGTCTGTCCCTTGCTCCTTTGGGGGCTTCAGAGACAAAAAATAATAAAATAAAAAAAAACTAAGAAACAGACAGTAGAAAAAATAAATAAAAATACAAAACGGGACACTTGACAGAAGCGCATTTTGTGCTAAAATTTATGGCAAACGTTTTATACATTTATGTCAAGGGAATTGCACAAGGTCCTTAAATGAGTACTTACTGTAGTTGCTGAGCTTTATTTTGAAAGGAAATTTAAATTCCAAATAAACTTAATTGAATAGTCTTTTTGACGAAGAACTTCAGTAAAATTCCTTAAATAAAAGCAATAGAATATTAGTAATTTTCAGTGATTTACTTAAATTGTGGTTTTGCTACTTTTTCCCCACTGTAATCGTGTTTTGCAGATCTTTTGGCTTAGCGTCTTCAGCTGCTAACATTAAATAAATAACGCAAAACATTTTCAATTTAGGAGGAAAATGCAGCAAAATGGCATGCAATGCATTTTAGTGCTTTTTTCGCTTTTTCTGATTTCCACGCTTCTGCACTTCTTATCTTCATTTGATTTTGTGTCATTTGCTTCGCATTCGCTGTCCGCACGGACAGTTTTGTCTCTTCTGTTTCCCTTTTTCCATTTCCCTTTACTTTGGTGTCTGGTTTTTTTATATTTTATTTCAAGTTGGCCTTAAAAACAATTTTATGACACCATAAGTACAAAACAAATAAATTCAACTCATGCCCGCATCTGATTTTCAGTCCTTGTGGAAGAGCACGCGCTTTCTCTAATGCGCACTGCATTCATCATACGCCCCAGTGCCCATTGCCAGCTACAGAAACAAAAGCGCCAAGAATATGATAAATAAATGCAACATAATAAAAAAAAAAAGACAGCAAGAATGCAACAAAAGCGTAAAGGAAAAGGAAAACAACTCGCTACAATGCCAAGGATGCGAACAGAATGCAACAGCAGTTGTTTGCCTCAGACTCCCACATGCAACAGGAAAGCGTTGTGTTATTTCAAAACGAATGCATGTATACTCTAGGCAGAAAAGGTATAAAATATATTTCAATTTATTTATTAAGCCAAACTAAGAGCAGTGGCGAGTATTAATCAAATAATAAGGAGTAAATTATAAAAATGTATTTCAACTGAAAGTATGAAAAAAAAATGTTGTATGAAGGATTAAATAAATAAATAATTAAATATAGTTAAATATAATTAAATAAATAAATAAATAACAGATTAAATTTCTACGGAAAATGCTGACAAATTTTAAAGAACAATTTATTAAAAATTAGTTTATTTAAGCCGCTAAATTGTCATCAGCTCTAAGTTGCTAAATATTGTTATTAAATATCATGCTTTAACTGATCTATTAAGTAAAAGCTTCTTGTATACCTCCAACATTCTGCACCAGCTCTGAAATCCAAACTCCAGCAAAATCTCTGGAGGAAAAGTGCATTGAAAAGCTGGAAAAGTGGTAACTTTATAGCAAACATAGCGAACCAAATAAGTGTATGTGCGCTTGGGTTGATTTATATGGTGTATAGCGAGTGTACTCGCAGTATATACAATATAGCGGCTTACATATACCCAAAAAAACACACTCACACTCACACACACACTGCGGGCTCTAGCAATGTTCTACGCGTTGTGGCATATTGGATGGCATACAGATTTTGGTAACTGTTGTGGCTGCATTTTGGCTATATTTTCATTTTCATTTTCATTTTCTTGTCGTTTTCTTTTTCAGTTTCGCCGCTTGTTTTTTTGAGGTTTTTGGGAACTGTTTTGGGCGGCGTTTGGTGGAAAAACTTTTATTATTGCACTGCGAATATGCGTTCAGCGCTTCTGCTCAGCATTTGCTTGCATTTTGCATTCTTTTTTGTATTTTGCTCTATTCTGCGAGATGCGATTTTCCTTCTTTTTGCCATAAAAACATGCAGCAATAAAATTCCAGCTGTGTTTACGTGATTGGAAAACGATTTTCCATGGCGGCGAACATGAAAAATTGTTGGTGTCCGAAAAGTTTTTGCTTTCGTTTTGAGGATTTTTCTCCTACTGTTTTCTGTATCATTTTTTTTCTTTTCTTTGCTGAGTTCAGAGTGGTGTGAATAAAGCGCTGAGCATACAAAAATGATTATTTTTATTGCCAGATTAAAAAGATATTTCTCTGCGTGTAATTGTCAACATACGGACGGAACTCCTTGAATTCATAATGATCTTGTAGCTTATATCGAGCAGAGCAGTCAATAAATTTTCATTACTTTAATGCATTTTTTATGCACGAATTTCGTATGTGGGAAAATGGGGGAAAAACCTGCACAATCTTCACTTTTTCCCAGCTTTTCTCGAGTGTCCAGTGGCAACTCCTTCTTCGAGACTGCTGCTGCTTCTTACTACCCCTTTCGTCTCACATGTTAAATCCTTAAATTTATGATGCTGTGGTCAATTTGGAGCATATGGCGACTGCCACAGTTGGGGCTTCACTGCTGCCTGGCTTGGTGCCCATTTCGTTGCCTTATGCCATAAATTGCTTTCGTTAAAATAATGAAAAAAAGCCAAGAAAAAAAGGGTTGTGAATTGCCTTTTGGAGCAAACAAAAACTGATTTGAGAAATATTTAAAGTAAAGCACTCCGATATCGATTTCAACTTTAATCAAAATCGTATACATCTTTTACATTTAACACTTTAAATATATATTATCTTTCAATGCCAGCAAACAGTCTGATATGTAGTTTTCCATATGGCAGCAGGCAAATAAAATTTATGGGCCAGCAAAAATTCAGTAGGCCCAGCTGGCTACTAAGTGTGTGTACTACTGGGTGTGTGTGTGTGTCATTTATCATATTTAATATTTTTGAGTGATTATATAAAAAGCCAGCTAGCTAGCTGGGCAAATAACTTAGCATTTGACTCAAGCGTCGCTCATAACTCAAACTATATGCATAATTTATAACAGGACTTTTTCTAAGCCACTTTTGGCAGATTGCTTAGGAGGCAGAGAAAACCGAGAGCGAGGCAAAGCAATGGAAAATGTCAAATAAATCGCATATTTAAAGTGCGGACAGGCAAAAATAAAAGCATGTAACAAAACGATAAGGAAAACTACCAAAACTTTAGTGAAATGTTGTCAACTGCTGGAAAACTGCATGCAACTGTATCTTTCGTTGGTTATTTTACTACAAGATACATCCTTTGCCCATTTAGATGCATTTCGCATCATTTCCTCAACAAAATGTACACACAGCAACAAGAATTGAAAGCTTATTGAATTATCCGATTTTCGCATCAATTGGCATTCTAATGCGAATATATAGATGCAAATTGAAAAGTAGCATGGAAATGCGTAAAAGATTCAACTGGAAAACTTACCTGAATGCCTGGCTCCAAACTTTATGGCAACAACTTGGCAATGCTTTCAAATCAATCGATAAATGAAATGTAATCTCTTTGCAGCTCATTCTGCAGCACCAACCCGACTCCCCTGCTCTACCCAAACTTGCATTCAATGTATTTACTAACTGCAGCGAGTTTTGTATAAATTTTAGTTTCAAACAGCAGGAAAAAAACAACACAGACACCTCTGGCCCAAAACAAACTTTGAGCCATCAATTCACAGTTGCATATATTTTGTGCATGCCAAAAGTTTGGCTTTTCCATGGAAAATTCTTAAGCGAAAACACATGAGACTAGCGACGTGCTCAAAATGTTGTTAAAGATCTACTTTTTAAGCGGGTTTTTAAGATAATTTTAATATATATTTAGAGTCCCTGAAAACAAACATGAGTTTATTGTAGTTTCCAGAGTTCTAGTCTCGCTACAGTTGTAGATGATCCCATTTACTAAAGTACAGGGTATTTAGAGGTGGTTGGGTCTCAGCAGTATAGCCTGGCAAAAATGTTTAGGTAGCAAATGCGGCACGTGACAACAGCAACTGCAACTGTGAAAGTTTTCCCACATCACGCATACGACGTGTGCGCCCAAAAGCTGGGGTAACACGCAGACAGTGAGAGTGAGTTGGAAAGCATAAGCATAAGAGTGTAAGAAAGAGCGAGTCTTAACATGCTGTCCTGTTGTTTGTCGTCTATTGAGCAATATGTTTTGTTTTTATCGCAAATTGGTTGACTGGCGGGCAAAGGGAGGAAAGTCTCTGTTGGTATTTTGGGGGTGAAGTGTATATTTGTTTGTTTGTTATTTTTTTTATGTTCGTTACGCCTCAAAAAGCTAAACATTTCTTTTTTTTTGACTTGTGCCAGTTTTATTTTTGTTTTGGGGCCATTGACACGAACTCAAAGGGAGTCTGGAGCTTATGCGCTCCAATGGGAAAGTAAGCATGCTCTAAGGGTGTCAATAAACTGATGACCGTGGGCATAAAAAATAAGCAACGAAAAGGAAGTTAAGGTTTGAGGTCAAGAGAAGTTTTAGGAGTTTTAGCGGTCAAGTTTTGGGACTTCAAAAAGGGAAATAAGAATTGAAATTTTGGAAATATTTTATATTTTCAAGAAAGAGTAGACATTCAAACTATATACTTCCAGCTCATTATATTTTTCAGATCAGTTTCATACCTTTTCCCTTATCAGTTTGTTCTTATCTTTATCGAATCCATCAGTTTGCCTTTATCGTAACGGAATCGTTTGTGTTTAGTGTCACTTACAGTTATGCACACACTTTTATTACACACGCGTATCTCTTAGATACTCATACACACAGTTAGACACACTCTAGCCACACACTCCTGATTGCCTGAGCCCCAATTCAAATTGTCAGTCGTGCTCAGTTCCTGACAAGGCTCACGTCGCATTCGTGGCCTTAAAGTGACAGGCGCTTCTTAGCCTATTTGTAGTCTTTCGCTTTCCAACACTGTCAATGCTAGTTATAGCTATCGCTATCAGAGTACGTGTGTGTGTGTTTCCCTCTGAGCCTCTGTTTATGTGTATAGATTTTTTCCAATTTTGCTGATGGCATTTTAGGCGACACACACGGAGCAGGCCAAAGGGTAGCAAAGGGGAGCAGAAAGATGGCCCAGAGGGTAGAACTCTTGTTGTTAGCCTTTTTTACAACTTTCTTGCGTCTTTGGTCTGATAAAAATCAGCCGAAGAGGCGGCAAAAATTGATGGCACATTAAATTGCTTCATGCTGTGGGCGTGTGGATTCCATTGATGATGCACCAAGGAGGTAACGTGGCTCATGGCGGAGTGGGAGACAGGTCTATGCCTGACTGACTACACATGGCAATGGCTCAATATGTGCACTTGATAGGCTTTTTATTGTTCTGCAATAAAAGCAGAAAGCGGAGAGAAAATTCAAAAACAACATCAACTGTCCAAGTGTCAAGTAGTTGAGTCCCTTACACTCTCCCCGACACGCCCTACTGCCCTCCTACTTCCCCACACTCTCGGGCAGGGAAAACCCAATTTTCTGGCTCATAAATATTTGCCGAAACTCTATGACAACAAACTTTGATTCATTCTCCTGATGCTGCTGCCGTTTTACATCAAATTTGCTGTACATCATAAAGTGATTTTTTTAGTAAGCACTCCGAACTCGCTTTTTATGCAGGAGAAATTTGCTTTTACCACACCCCACCCCACCCCCTTTCAAAACACTCGTTTGTGTGTTTTCATTTTTATTGATTTATAATGTTTGCAAAATGCTGTTGGTAAAAATATTTGGCATATTTACAGTCAATATTTTCCTCTTTTTTATGTTACGAGTATTTTCCCTTTGAGCTGCAGTCGAAATTCAATTGAATTTATTTTGATTGATAGGTTGCGCATTAACATTTCCCTCCATTCTCTCCATTTCTCCCGTTATATCTTTATATGGCTCACATTTGTTTATATTGCCATTCGGTTAACACACACACGCACACGCACACACACACTCTTTGGCTGTGCTGTGCATTGAAGTGAAGTGTTATTTATTTAGCTATCAATTGATTATTTATATATTAAATTAACAGTTGATATTACGTGATATTAACACTTTCAAACTGTTGAACTTAAAGCTTTCTAGACCCTGTACACTAATGAAGATGAGAGGGGTCTATGAGGTTTGTCAGAAGCGAAATGTGCGACACAGGTAGAAGGAAGCTTTTCCAAACCCATCAATGTTATATATATATTCTTGTTATATGTTATATATATTCTTGATCAGCACCAGCCGAGACGATATTGCATGTCCATCTGTCGGTCTGTCTAAGTCTCTGTCTGCCCGTATGCCCTAGAGCTTCTTATCTACGTCTTCTTCGCGAGCAAGTCAAGTCAAAGCACGCCCTTTACCGCCCCTACTAATTGTAAATGACTATTTTCACATAACTTGGAAGCTATTAGAGCTTTTATGATGAAATTTAAATCTTATGTGTATAGTACCATTATAACTATCCCCACCAAGTTTCACCCGAATCGATCAACTATAGCCTATAGCTCCCATAGGACAAATCGGTCAAAATGGAAATTTGAAGACAAGTAGTATAAGTTGAGAGATTGCAACCAATCTCACTTATTATATGTATAATACCCTTGTAGCTATCCTCACCAAATTTGATCTGGATCGGACAACTATAGCCAATAACTCCCATAGGACAAATTGTTCAAACATGGGAAATTTGTTTACACTAGTTAAATACGGGGTCTTTTAAAGTCGGCTCACTCGATTGTAGCCTTTCTTACTTGATAATTATGCAAAGCGAAGCTTTTAAAAGTTGTTTATTAAATAGCTTTTGGACTCTGTTTCAGGAAGCTGGTAAAACAGAGACTGCTTTTTATTTTGTAATATTTAAATAAGTAGTTAAATTTTGTGCATTTTTAAATTATTTCATTGAACAAAAATGTTGTCTAAATTTCACAAAAGGCTTTAAATAATCTTTAACACAATTTTGCTCATGTCTTTTCATATTTTCCAGCTAATTAAGTCTGCTTTAATACTGCCAATTTGTTAGAAATATTACTTGTTTTTTTATGAGTTTTTTTCTTGCAACTTGTTTACTAAATGGAATTGGTAAAATGTAAAAAATTCCAAACGTTTGTGCTCTGTTTCCCTTACCCTTACCCTTGGCCAATTAATGACCACTTTAAGACAAATTTCCCAACAGTTTCCAATAGTTTTTCTCCCCCTGCCCCACTGTTTTCTCTGTTAAAACTACTAATTTGGCTCAAGTAAAATTGCATTGTTTGCTTCGGATTTACTTGCTCGAATTCACAATTCCAATTTGCTCTCTTCCCCTCTCTGTGGCACTCCCCTTTTCCCAAGCGCTCTTAGTTTCTCCTTCTCTCGAATTGTTGCCTTTTCCGAGTGGAAACACATTTCCCTAGAGGCTGTACATTTCTTTAGAATTTGTTTCGCACAACAATAACAATGCTAGCAAATATTTAAGAATTTAATGCGATTTGTGATGGACTTTCAGTTATGCTGTATGAACTGTAAAGTTTTGTTTAATTTTGATTATAAAGTTATTTGTAATTGATTTTGTTTACTAAGAGTTTTCTGTAGCTGAAAGGCTTTTAAAAATACACATACACCTAACGTTACCTAGTTTTACAGGGTATGCCAATAAAACAATGACAATCCTTGCGCAGCTGCATTTGTTTTTGGCCAGGGAAAAGCAGAAAATCCTCAAAACAAGCCAAAATCATTAGCAACAAAATTGCAGTCACGCCCTCAAGCTTCACTGCTTTTCTCCGCCTCTCTCTCTCTCTCTCTCTGCCTCTTTGCACTCTTCTGGCAGACTTAACAATTTAATTTAATTTGCGCACAATACAAATTCGTTGTCGTCGTCTCCGAAATACAAACCTCAGAGCAGAAAACTCGTCGCGCGTTTCCTCCTCTCCGCTGGTTTTAAGCATTTTCCCAGTTTTTTTTAGTGGTATGTGTGTGTTTTGCGTTTTTTTAGCATAACACTCCAACGTGAATGTCCTGCCAAATCCTTTCGGATAAGCACAACAAGAATACAGCAAAAAAAATGCTGTTTTTAATGCGCATTTGACATGCAAATTTATTTAATTTTCTGCTTCAAATCGTAGCAAGGCTGTTACCCAATCTGCCCTCCTGTTGCGCTTTTAATTACACGGCATGCAAAGTAACAACAACAAACACAGCAGCGCAGAGTGAAAGAACAAAGAAAATTGTCCGCTTGGCTGCCAATTTATGACGCAACATTCCTAGATAGCCACGTCCTGTGCGCGCTTTAACATGTCCTTTGTGGCATGCAGCATGGAATTATGAAATCGCAGTGCCACTACTCACCCACTCTACACACGCACACACACACACACACACACACTCCTCTATTAAAGCTTCAACTGCGACAGCTTTAAGCAAAAATCAATAACTTTTACGACGCAACGTCAAAAGTTTTCCGTTTCAGCCCTGACTCTGTTTAGGTATTTACCTCACACCCGGAAACGGAAGTGTGTACACGTGTGTATATGTGTAGGTGTGTATGTGTGTTTACCACGACGTCATAGACGCTGGCTTCAAATTTACCAGACGACGCGCCGTTGCCAGACATTTCAAATTTTTAATTTTCAATCACAAAATGAGCAGCGTTTTACTTTACCTACAAGCAACCCCTTAGAAAAGGGGTAACAGGAAGAGGAAGCGTAGTAGGAAGAAGCAGAGGATGTAGCTGATGTTAATATGTGTAGATTACTTAGTTGATTACCGCAAGACGAGTGTCCCAGCCAATGTATATCGACTGCCTGGTGACTGGGTTTCAGTTCAAGGAATTTTAAGTGCAGTGGGAATACACTGAACAAAATCTATTTATTTATGGTTAGGAACTTTAATTTTTTTAAGAAATATGTATTTTATATATATTAAAACACACTATGTATCACTACACCCTCTAGTCATCTAACTCATCTGACTAACTTCTTCAAGAATAATCTGGCAACTTTGTTTATATTTTTATGTGTGGATTGTGGGCGTTTTTATTTCAGTTTGGTCAGAGGGAACTGACTAAGACCTGTGTCGCTGCTTGATGTTGCTACAAGCGTTGCAACACGGAAAGTGGTTCATATGGCTCACGTGGCTCATGTGGCGTATACGCAACTTGTGTGGCACAACCCTTTTGCTGGACTTTTGCACCCTTTTGACGCCCTTTTTTTTGCTTTCGGCCTTTTTTGCCGACCTTTTGTTTAAGTTTTTCTACACGTTTCGGCCATCAAGGCAAAATTCCTTCCCCCCACACCCCAAAATAAAGGTGGCGTTAATTTTACAGTCTGTGCACGTTTTGACCCTTTGCTAAAAGTTGTTCTCGTTCTGGTTCTCGTTCTCGTTGCCGTTGTTTTCATTGCCGTGGCTGTTGCTGTTGTTGTTCTTGTTGCTGCATGTCTGGACTTGTTGTAGTTTGTTTTGGTCTGCCGTTTTTCCAGACGATATGTTGCCGCCATATTTAATTTGTTGCAAGTTTATGCCTATCTATGTGCGTGCGTGTGTGTGTGTGTGCGGTCGTCGCTTCCGCATCCGCTTTACAAATTTTTTATCTTCCTCGCTGCGGTTGTTTCCCTCGCTGCCGCCTACTCCAGGGCTGGCAAAACTTTCTGCTAGGCACCAATTGGGGAAAATGCATTCATCAAAAAAGGGAAAATCTGGGCCATAAATTAGTTTGGGGCACATTTTCAGCAGAGTATCATAAAAAATAGAAGTGGGAGTCGTACTTAACCTGTAACGGCAAATGGGGTTTAATCTAATTCAGCTGGCTCACGAGGGTTAAGCCGAGTGCCGAGTGCGGAGAACCCCAAAGTGCCAGAGAATGGCAGGCATAATGTGGTGAGGGGCTAAAAGGGCTAACGGGATTGCGAATGTTAATTGGCCAGGGTTAGCTAGAGCTTCAATTGTATCGCATAATTGGACAGGCTTTGAGTTGGTAGAGTTGTAGTGCGAACCGGGAATAATTGAAGCTCAGAGACAGTAGTTAAATTACCAGGGTTGTCAGGGTGCAAAAAGGGCTGGTAGTTGAATTATTTTATTAGCTGATTCAA
Source organism: Drosophila nigrodunni (assembly GCA_020829145.1). NCBI lineage: Eukaryota > Metazoa > Arthropoda > Insecta > Diptera > Drosophilidae > Drosophila > Drosophila nigrodunni. The sequence goes on from JACVCZ010000003.1 coordinate 11,839,449, forward strand.
GTAGATTAGATCAAGAGTTTAGCTTTGGCTTAGTTTATGGGAAATAAAATGACCAGGGTTATCAACAGAGTTGGCACTTATTTAAATACAGAGCTAACCTTGAAAGAGGTGTTTCTCTTACTAACTGTAAATTAAAAAACTAAGCAGGGTTGTCACCTCTTTCAAAGATTCGAAAAAACTTAACAGCATCTCATGGAGCCACTAACTTTGTGTTAAACTTTCCATAAAATCATAAACACCAGAGTTGTCAACCCAACCGCCGCTTCACTTCACTTGTCGCTGTTGCAGCACAACTTTTTCAACTGAAGAATTCTTAAAGTTGGGCGAAATAAATGCACTTGCCAGAGTTGCCAGGCCCAGTCAGGCTAAAGAGAGTCAGAACTTCTTCAAGTTAACTACCAACTGGCTGCACGCCCATTTGTGCTGCCATAACTTGGCCGAAACGCATTCAATTAAGCCAAGCACGAGCAGACAGAGCCAACAAGTTCAACTGTGTAACGCCCAATTAACCAGAGTGTCGACAATTTCCTACAAGCGGCAACTCTGAACCCAACACCCACTACCCGCCCACACTAGTCCATACAATTGTGTGTTGTATGTGGACTCGCATGTAAATCAAATCGTGGTTCAAAGTTGAAAATGGGCCGAAAAATCTTTGGCTACCACTAAAGTTGATCAAATCTTTGGCCAACGGGCACAACAACAAATGCCCCCTCTTCTTCTTCTCCATTTTTCCATCTCCTACTCTTCCCTTTCTCTTGCTCCCTCCCTAGACGCACTTCAGCTTCATAGTGCGCGCCAAAAGTCGTAAACCAAATCGCATAAATAACGCTGGGGGGCGTGGGGTCCGTTAGGGGCGCGTAGGTGGAACCGCACACATTTCCGGCGATGATGCGGACAGCGTTGGAAAAGTGGGCAGTGAATGTAGGTAGCCACGCCCACGTTAAGCACATTTATCACGCATACGTAGCGTATGCCGTGCCATAGAACAAACGTTTCTTCGTTTCCCTTCCACTTGCCCCTTTGAAGCCAAGCAGCGAATTGCAAATTTCCGCAACTCGACGCGATTGCGAATGCTCTCGAGGATTTCCAAGGCTCAGACTAGCCCAAACTCACCTCTCCCCATCTCTTTCCCACACTCAAAGTGTGGCCAGCAAGTTCAACTGCATGCAAATTTCAAATGCAATTATTTATAGTCCGGCAGGTGGTAGCATAACTTCGTTATGCACTGTGTACAACTGTGTCAACTCTGAAATTTCATTTATAAATATTCTATGCTTAAGATTTGTTTAGTAACTGGTATTATCTATGGCATAATGGCAGCTTAACGAAATGATCTTAAAAGGCTTACAAAATAAACTTGGTTTTAATTTTAAATCAAAGAAAGCTTCTTAAAAAGCTTTAGGTATTTAGAAACTAAGCCGAAGTAACTTAAACTAAACCGGCAAATTCAAATATTATTTTTGTTAGACTACCCCTAACCATATTAGAAGTACTTTATAAACAGTAGTCATAAATACTATCTTTGAAATAGTATAATTACAGGGTATTTACTGCATTATACCACCCTTTTCATGCACACAGCTGACAGGACACGCAGTGCGATTGATGCTTGTAACGAGCCTCGTTTGATGGACATTTCAGCGCTCGCTTTGATTGATGGCATCAGTTGATGCAATGCAAGCTACCCTCGAGCTCCCAATATACCCGCAGCCCCTGCCCGCCAGTCTCCCCTCAGCTGTCCAAACACGCGCTGTGGCAAGGTCCCTACTCAGCTGGCCCGAGGGCAATGGTTGTGGTCATTTTTCAAAAATTTAATTGAGCTTTTTGCCGTTGGCTGTTTTAAGTAAATAATGCATTATTTATGAGTAGCTTCCGCCAATACCAAAAGCCTAGTAAACTTTTTGGGGTGATTTGGTGAGGGGTGCTCTGGAGGGTGGGGGGTGTGGTTTATTACAAATAGCAACAAATGAGCTGTAAAAATGGCGCAAACAGAAGACAACAAACGAAAACGTAAACTTTTAATCAAGAAATTCGCTCGAGGGTTTTCAGCAAAGTCTTTGCCGCAGAACGCACTTAACTAACCCCCAACCCTTGACAGCTGGAGATAGCTATATATAGAAAGAGCAAGAGAGAGAGAGAGAGAGAGATGGAGACAGTTGTTGGGCCTGCGGCTTGGCAATAAGAGAACATGCAAAGCTTTTACATCTAATTAGTTTGTTATGACTGTGGTTGAAGTTCAAGTTGAACTCTTAGGCCGAAACTCAAAACTGTAACTGAAACTAAGGTATTTCGGAGTTGACATTTCACTCTGATTTGTTGGCTAAGGGGCAAGTTTCCCTACACAAAATTGGTCAGCTAAAATAGCCTAAGACGCTCAAGTCGGTAAAGTGGAGGGGGTTTGCAGGGGGAACTTACTGTAGCCAAGGAATGGGATTAACATTCAAAGTCTGTTCTGTAAATACTTGCACTTTTCCCATGTATGTAACTAACTGGTCGAACCCTTTTGGCTTAGGACCGAGAGTCCTTTTCGCATTAAGTCCTCGCAAACCACGCACATACATGTCTGAGCAAAACCCTTTCTAATTTGGAAGCCATGTTGTCCTCTTTGTTTATTTTCCTTTTCGTTTTTTGGTATTCTTCAGACAAACAAATAAATGGAACATGACAAGAGTTATGTAAGGGAATTTGGATTGATTTTGTATTTTCTATCTACAAATGAGGTTGTACTTTTGTGTTTGGTCTTTTGAGCGGAGCTTAGGACAGATTATTTCGACAAGTCAAACGAGAAACGGTTATTAAGCAAATGGCTAACAGCAAATGAAATTTAACAAAAAATTTAAATGAGTTTAAGGGGATTTAATATCATTTAAGTAGTTAAATGTACCTTAAGTGTACCTTACAGCAGAATCCGATATTTAAAAGTGTTTTTTAGCGTAACTAAAAACTTCAATTTACAAGTTTTTCTATTACACAGTTCTCACTGTATTCAACTAACGTATTTAATAATTGGTTAGATTACATATAACCATCAGAGATGTTAGTTCAGATATAAAACTTCAGTTGGTCCCTTTGACTTATTAACTCTCATTACACCCTGCAATTTTGAGCGGGAATTTTCAATTTGACTTTCGCTGTCTGTTTGTGTCTTATCTTCAGTTTCATCGCTCACACTTCCAAAGCAATTTTATTTTAATTACATAAAATTACACACGAAACATATTCAAAAAGATGCGAGAAGAACACAACAACAAACACTTTCTAACAAAGAGAGGGAGAGAGAGTGGGTAAAGAGAGCGAGAGCAGAAGCAGCATCAAAGTTCGTTCACTTGTAAACATAAAACGAACGCCAACCACTATAAAAACAACAACAACTAAAAGGCAAGCTCAGCAACGTCAACGTCTACGTCAACGCCGAAGTCGAAGTCGACGTCGGTGAGCAACAACAATGAAAAGTCTTTTTATGCTGCTCAACTTTGGCGCTTTTTATTAAACAAGCCGACGATGGCGAAGCAGAGGCCAAAGAGAAGAACATAACAGCAGAGAAGCCAGAAGGAACGCCGGCTAAACCGGTAACACTTGTTTACAGCCCACACGAGAGCAAGAGCGAGAGAGAGAGAGAGAGAGCGCAAGTAAGAGAAGCGAGCCTATAAGATGAAGCAAGACAATGCAAGTAAGTTTGTCTATGTGAGTTTGTGTGCGTGTTTGTGTGTGTGTGTGTGAGCATTAAATATATGTTAAACTTCGTCTTTGCTGCATTCTGAGTCTGTGGATAAGGGAAAAGGCTACAGGTGACAAAGACAATGCTCGCTCTAATGTCATCATTATTGTCAATATAACAAGTTTATTGGCTGCCTCTTTCACCGTCCCCCGTTCCCGGCCTCCTTCTATCCAGTTTCGAAGTCTGTGGGGTCATTAGAAAAATGCCTCGAATTTGCGAAGTTAGTTGATTCCCCATGCTAAGCGTAGATTAAACGCAAGTTAATGGCTTAATTAAGTTCAAGTGTAGGAAAAGTGAGAGAAAAAAGGCATCAAGAAAAACTGCCTGAAACTGATGGAGATAAAAATAGCTAAGGAGTAAAAGAGCGATAGAGAGCGAGAGATTACCGTGCAAATATGCCTCGGAAAAGACATCCAACATTACTTCGAACTAGACAATGAAGAAAAACATATATTAAAGTTCATTTGCTTTTTGCACCCAATGGATGTAAGTAACGGTTAGCTATGGGAAAACCAACTTTTCCGTCATTTAATCTTAATTTCCACAGAACAAAGTATCTCATGTAAACAAAAACATTTGTGTATCTTAAATTGTATTTAAATCGTTCACACCTTTGGGCTTCCTCTTATTTCCCTTGTCTTAGTTTTATTAGAACATTATTATAATCTTTAATTAATACGCTAAACGCATCACTTAACCATTTGTTGATATTTCTCCCCGACTCAACTCAATCAACAGGAGCTCAAGCTGCTGTCGCTGCTAACGTCGACGACGACGTCGATATCTAAGCACTGTGGCGCGCTGCTGTTAGCAGCAACAACAGCAGCTTCAGCGGTAACAACGTTCAAAACAAAACGTATAACAGCCCTGTTTAACAGTTTTGGTGCTCTCTGGCTCTCTTACGCTCTTCGGCTTGGCGGGCCAATTGCATTGAGCGTCAAATTCAAGGTCGACCCTTGCACTGGGCATTGCTGAAGAGAGCGAGAGCGCCAGAGAACGGCAGAGAGCACATATTCAGCAGATGAGCGTAAGCGATGCAAACAAGTGACGACACGACGGCTGCTGTTGCTGGCCTGTTGATGTTGATGGTCGTACGTCGGGCCACTTGCTCTCGTCGGGCTTGTCGCTCTCGCTCTTACTCTCACCCACCGCATAGGAAAACCTGCTCTCCCCCACCAGTGGCAAAAGACACTGGCTCTGCTCGTGCAATGGTTAGTTAGTCAGCGTTTGCTCTGCCGTTCGGTTGTGCTCTCGGTTGAATATTGGAATTATTGCTATTACAGGCGATTTCACGTTTCGCGCGTTTTACGTAGTTTTGCTGCATACGGTACTTTAAGCTTTTGCTCGGTCCCGTTCCGTCGGTTAGCCGGCAAAACAAAACGCCTAAAGTTTACCAATAAATAATACAAGTGAAATAAAAAGCAAATGAAATTTAAATTGAAGTATAAATTAAAAGAAAATAATTAAATATTTGCTGCGCTATGTAAATGCACAAAAATAAAGTGTCAAGTGTTTGCGGCAGTAACAAATATTATTTTTTGTCGCCTGCACGCGTGTGACGACCTCTCCATCTTCATTTTCCATCACTGTCTACGTCTTTATCATCGTATCCGTGTTCGCCCGTGTGTCCGTCGCGTGTCTGTGTGCCGAATTGTGTGCCTGTGGCCGTGTCTGTGTGTTTGTGTTTCTGTTTGTTCAAAATGTGTCAGCTTTAAGAGTTCCAAACAAAGCGAGCAAATTAACTCAAGGAATCCACAAGTCGAAAAACGCGCTGCAAAAACGCGTTAAAAACGCGCCAAAACCAAAATGCTGAAATCGCTTAAAATGTTTTTGCCGCTTGCGGTGCTACTCACGCTGCCCGCTCTACACCTGGCGGCACAGCGTTATGACCAGACTCCTTTGGATGCCAGCGCGTATTACCGCAGTGGTCTCGGCGGATCGGAATTAGCGGGAACTTCGGCCACGTCTTTGGATGGATTTCCACATCACAATCGCTGCGAGCCCATCACAATTTCCATCTGCAAAAATATTCCCTATAATATGACCATTATGCCCAATTTGATTGGCCATACCAAGCAGGAGGAAGCTGGCCTAGAGGTCCATCAGTTTGCTCCTCTGGTGAAGATCGGCTGCAGCGCTGATTTACAGTTATTCCTATGCTCCCTCTACGTGCCCGTCTGCACCATTCTCGAGCGTCCCATTCCCCCCTGTCGCTCCCTTTGCGAATCCGCTCGCGTCTGTGAGACTCTCATGAAAACCTACAATTTCAATTGGCCCGAGAATCTGGAGTGTTCCAAGTTCCCGATTCACGGCGGCGAAGATTTGTGTGTTGCCGAAAACACGACCTCGTCTTCATCGACTCCGGCACCGACTCGTAGTGCTCCCAAGGTGACAACGAGGAAACATCAGATCAGCGTGGATAGTCCACATCGGAATATAGGATTCGTATGTCCAGTTCAGCTAAAAACTCCACTGGGAATGGGCTATGAGCTCAAAGTTGGCGGAAAGGTAAGCAGCAAATTCAATTTCTATGTTAAACAGTGTAAAGTGTGAACGGAAAGAGATCGGATCAGTTTGGGACTAGGGAACTGATTTCAGGCAAATGATTAATGAAATGTGACTGAGAAGATCACGAGGAGTTCAAAAGAGTTGAGGAAAATACGAAATTGTGGACTGCAGAAAGAGGAAACAGTTCTTAAAGACCAATAATTATAAAGTTTGAGTGAATTTTGGGCTAAGTTTTAAGAGCAAAATTTAATTTTTTTTAGTAAACTTATTAGTGGATAGATTATAAAATAAACTACTCTGCTCTTAAATGATTAATGGGGAACACAAAAAGCCGCGCTTTTTGCCATTAATTAGATTTACCTTTAAAATATACCAAGAAAATTAGTAAAAATAATTAGTTAATTTATTTTAAATTTAATACAAATTAGTAAGGTTAACTAAAATGTTTAAAGCAGCTATTTTTATTAAAAGGTGGTAATTATAAAGCTATTATATAATGAATAAAAATTAAAAGGAAAAATATATAATGAAGGTATGAGTCTTTTTAAACTTATTTAATTCTGATAAAAAGCTAAGTAGAAGTTACAGTTTGTTCAAGTATAAAAAAAAACAAAATCATTCGGACTGTAGCTTAAAGCAAACATAAATAAACTGCCCATTATAGTTTACAAAACTTTAAGGTAACTTTCATATCAAAATTAAAACTGATTAAATATTACAACTAAAAAGCATTTAAAATAAATGTTGATTTTATACTGCGGAAGAAATTAAAACTTAAGTCATCAAATATCACAAATAATTAATAGAAATTATTTTAAAAATGAATACGATAAAATAGTTTAAAAGACACGATCTTAAAAAAGAATTCGGAATAAATACTTTAAATTAAATGATTTAACTTTTAGAAGTATGTAAAAACTAAACAATTGCCTACAAAATAGTTCAGTTCAGTTCAGCTCTTGGAGTAGGTTTCTTGCAAAACTCCCCTTACTTCCAAATAGGTCAAATGCTGTTCCTTCTGTTCTGTTGTTGTTGTTTTATGTCTTCATTTGAACCAGCACATAAACCCAATTTGCTCTGCACTTTCCGCTCTCCCTGCTGTAAAGCCAGAAAAATGCTATAGATCCTGTTGCGCAGTGGAATTATTTTCAACCACCGAACCAAACCGAGCAGCAGGAGGTCTTGAAACGAGTCGCCCTGTGCTGAGCTGAGTCTCGATCTACCTGCCTGGATTTAAAGAGCAGGTAAAACAGCACAGAAGAGGAATAAAATTGACTCAGTCGTTTTCTTTGTTTGGTTTACATTTCGGTTTTGGGCTCAAACCAGTTATACAGTTTTTCACTTCCCCCGTTTTTCAGTGTTTTTAGATTTTCTGTGTTCAGTTTTCAGTTAACGCTGCAATTTGTAATGCCTGCTTACGAGTTTAAATGTATATTTCCAATAGCCGAAAATGAGCCAACGCTTATTGATCCCCCAACTCTTAGACCTCCCCTCGCTGCCCCGCTTTTATCCTGCTGCTGATATTTTCAACGCATTTTCACATCGTGTTCGTGTATAATTAATTTTCCCCAACTCACAGTTGGCTCCTCATAATCATCATCATCATCATTATCTTTATCATCGGCGGGAACATTATTGGCTCGATTTTCCACAAGTTATTTCTCAACTCAACTGTTTACTTTACCCCCAGCCACACTCCTCCGCCAAGATGTTTGTTTTTTATGACTGATGTTCAAATTCAAGGCAATGTTATTGTTGTTATTGTTCTTATATCTCTTGTGTTACCTTCTCTTTCTCTTCCCTTCTCTTTTCTTTGCTTTTTTCTATTTTTAACAATACTCAAGGTTTTTCTTGTTTTATCCCACATCCTTTCTTGGCATGTGTAAAGCGCTTTAAATACTTTGAGGCAGGATAATTCACACTTTTTCGTTTCGTGTACGAATAGAGCCATAGTATCTTACAGATACACAGATACATGTTTAGCTCTTAGCTACACTTTGTGCACATTCCTTTTTTCTCAGTTTTTTTTGTGTTTTGGTATCATTTTGGTTGTGTTTGAGTTGAATTTCTCATCATCATCATCACAGGAACGCAACTCGAAGACTTCTTCAGTCTTAAATGCCTTTTTTTTTGTGAGCAGCGTGCGAATTTTAGCAGCTTGTTTGAGTTTGTAGAAAAAAAGCAGGGAGATAGAGATCAGAGAGGTGGAACTGTGGGGTAGATTAGTTTGTTTGCTAATCATTAAACAAAACGGTTGTAAATGTTTTTACAAAAACTATTTGAACTAAAAAGACTTTGGCAAAGCTTTAAATAGTGTCAGTTTGCATTTAAGATGTTTCCTTATGAAATGCGGGATGGCTTTGAAAAGTGTTAGTAAATTAAACCGAATGGATTGCAGAATTTTTTTAATGAATATATATTAGTTTAGTAGAAAATTCAATTGCATATTTAATATTTTAAATGTGGAATTATTTGCTGAAAAACATAGATACCTCAGTGACACTTTCATCATGCTAAACTATGCATTTTATATGATGATATAATAATGTTTTGGGCGGAAAATGTTTTATTTATTGTTTATAAATAGTTCATGACTGAAAAAAGTTATTAGAAATATAATTTTAATAACAAATTGTTGAATGAAACATTTAATTGTCTTTATACTATAAAGTGCAAGATATTAATAACTCGCTTGGCCAATCTGTCAATCTAAAAACTATAAGATTTATCAAAATAAATTAATAAAATAAATAATATTTGAAGATGTGTACTATATTGATTAACAAATTTCAGTCACGTAATAAATTAAGTAAATAAATAAAAACTTTGACTAATATTGTCTAGTAATAAATTTCATTTAAATCATCATTTGAATAGCAAATTGTAGAGTAAATCATTTTTAATTAGCCTCAACACTAGCTTAACATAAATGTTAAATATCAGTAATTTAAATCTCACAAAACAAGCAGAAATTTATGACGTAATATTTAGTATTTCATTAAAGTAGCTTCATTAAAGCTACGACTAGTCAGTTGATTAAACAAATTCAGCAATGCTGTTAGTTTTCTATGCTGACGCAGCTGGGATTGCGAAAATCGCACATTCAAAGAATACTCAATCAATTGAACTCTATGCGTAATCCAATACCACAACAATTCTCAGCTTTTGCCAGTGTTACCACATCCCTTTTTTGGGGGAATCCCGTTTCATTATCCATTCGAGCGGATATCGGTGGACTACGGAGGGAGCAGATGGATAAGTCAGGCGGGATTGGGGAGTTGGGGTGAATGGACGGGGATGAGGGGCGTGAACTTTGTCTGGGAGCATTCAAAAAACGAGCGGATTAAGTTTACGCACTGACAGCGATGATGCCTGGGCCAATGTCCGATTGATGATTGTATGTGTAGACAGGCACGCCCACAGTCCACAGCCGACAGCCCACCGCCTTCCGCCCCACCCACAAAAAGGGCTGGCGAAAATAAATTAATCAAAGACCGCGAGAGGACAACAAAATAACATTTTGGGATCAATTCCTGGGATCTGTTTGTTGTTGCTGTTGTTGTTGTTATATGGAAAATCGTAAAACCATTAAAAGCCTCATTTGAAACGATTTTGACGCATTTTAGGAACCAGACGAGACAAGGAATCGATTTGTAGTCCCCTGTCCACACGGCTCCCTCACAGGATAATTCATTGGGATTTGCGGCATTGACTGAATGCCATTAGGCATTTTTGTGGGCGTGGCGGGCTTTTAATTGATGGAAATGGGAATGGAAATACTGAAATACTGAAATGCTGAAATGCCTGAAATGGAAAGCAAAGCAGCCAAGCGAAACTGTAATTCATTGAACTCCCCTTGAACTCCACTTTTCCCTGCACTTTATTTCTGCTACATTTCCACTGCTAATCCCAATCCTCAAATATCCCTTTTTCCAGCAGGAGGTTCGAGGCTTATAGAATCATCCTTTTGTGGTCTTTGTCGGGACGCCACGTTGCCTTTGCATAATGGCGCCTGTTTTGGTGTGCAGAAAAAGGGGCGTGGCATATGTTGAATGTTCTACTAACATCATGATTATGTCAGTCGCATCCTTAACACTAATTTAATTGAAAGGATTCTTTTTTCGCATTTCTCTTTATTTGGCTTTATTGGCTTTGTTGAGAATTTTATGCTTAATCTCTTAGCAATTTGTTGGAAAGGGAAATTGGAAAATGAAAATGTTTTTAAATAAATGTTGGTGGGGGTAAAGAAATGTGAAGCAGTTGGCACAGTGTTTGTACTTATGATAAGAAAACTCTTATCTAACAGACAAGTTATTGTTGGTTTAATTTGATTAATAAATGTATTTACAAATGTATAAACTATGTTGCTCTTCTTTCTTTCCCGCCTTTACTTCCACTCCAAATCTCGCGCCTCTAAAACCAGCTTAACTGAGTATTAACTTTACACAAATGGCCAAACACAAAACAGTTAAATCGCTTAAAAGTCAAATTTAATGCTCAAATTATAGTAAGTCTTTAATTTGCAATTAAACATAATTTTGACATTGATTATTTTGAGCTTTCTCGCCGTCTCCTGCTTGACCAACCTACCGTTAATCAGGCCCGCAGCAGTTTGTCATTATCGACATCACAGAAGCTTAACACTAAGCTCTGAGCTATACGAAGTCGTCTCATAATCATTTAGTGAACTAAAGCTCTCAAACCAAAGTCCAGAGGTCAGCCTCCACCTCTCTCTCTCTCTCTCTCTCCCTTTAATTCCATCGTTTGTCATTCGTATCTGTGAAATTGATGTTATTTCGTGTCCTTTAACAAATAGCCACAGTTAAGTTTTCGGGCCGAGAAGCATTAAAACTATAATCCACTTAATATTTTCCGCTTGAATTGTTCAATTTGTAACCAATAAATGGGAGCCTTCATGATGATTATTTATTTATTTTCCTTACTCATATCGGGAAAGAACAAAAACATGAACAATATTTTCAACTCAATTAATTTACTGGGCGGCAAGAAATACTATGGAAAAAGGCAACTTCCAGCTACTTAAGCACAACCTAGTGTGTGTGTGTATGTTGTCCTTTTGTTCTTGTCTTAAATCCTTGTAAATCCATAAAAATTACCAGTGGACTTCGAAGGCAAACAATTTTCTCTTTTATTTATTTTTTTGTTCCTGTTGTTGCTATTTTTCTATTCGCTTTTCAGCAGCTTTGAGTGACTGGACAACACGATAAAAGTAGCAAAAACAACAACAACAATGATGACAACTAAGTGGCAACAACAATGTTTAACAGGACATGTTGCTTTTCCTCCATTTTGTTATTCGCTAGTTCCACTTTGTCCCCGGGCACAAAAAAAAGCAAGCAAAAACTTGAAAGTGAAACTGTAAACAAGATTTTTAAAAATTACTTGAAACTTTAAGTAGTGAAATAGAACTTGCTTGTCAGCTTCAGTTTAACGAGTAGCAGCACATTAAAGTGACGCTTTTTGGTTATTTTTAAAAAATGCATTAAAGAAAGCTGGAAATGGCTCTAAAGTGAAAAAAGGAGTGGTTTCTTTAGCTTTGATTTAGTCTAGTAAACCTACTAGAAACCACTCCAATACTAAGCCTTTATGAATTTTTTATTTCATTGAGTTAATTGAGTTCTTTGTGCTTTGACATAGTAAGATTTCTAGTTTATACTACAAGTAACCAGTTTCACTAGTCTGGCATGTATTAGATTAGTTCTTATTTTTACTCGAAAGTTAAATGTTTTGCGGAACAACTAAACTTGAAAGAAATTAATCAAAGGGGCTTATGAAATATCTTGTATTAATAAAGTTATCTTTTGTTTGTAAAATAAAATTATTAGCTGAAATCAAGTATATATAAAATTCTTGTTTGGTTTTAAATTAGAGTAAAGTTATGTTCTTCTTCTGAAACTTTTTTTTTACCGAAAAATACCATATTTCTTTTAAATATTAGGGCTACCTCTTTTTTAATTACTTCAGCTAGTTTCGTTTATATTTTTAAAGTTTCACTGCTCTAATTTTAAACATACAGGGTATCTCTAGCTCTAGCTCTTGCCGGCTGTACATCCTACGCAAATTGTAGGCTTTTGATAGATTGGCCAACTGACTGACAACTTGGCGACTGTCATTTCACAAGTTGTCGCCAGTGTATATATATATATATGTGTGTGTGTGTGTGTGTGGGTTTTTGTAGCTGTTACCAAATAGTAAACATATTTCAACAAAACTTTTAGATACTCATACATGAATTCTGGTTCAACTTACACTCGCATATGAAAACGATTACGATTACGATTTCGAATGTGAATGCGAATGTGAATATGAATGTGTGTACTCGTGTTCTGTTTTCATGGTTTGTCGGCTCTGCTAAATGCTAATGCTAATGCTAAGCTGTGACTTTTGCCTGACAGCTAGCTGTTAAAATATTTAATTACAACCATTTAATGGCAGTCCACGCGCCAATCTGTACAATTCAGAACTCAAAACCCAAAAAGCCAAACTCAAACCAAATTCAAACTTACCATTTACTGTAATAACTGGCCAACAACCGACCGCACCCAGCATTACAGTCAGCACACAATTCAGTTGACACTTTATTTTTTTCATTTTTGGCCAGATTTAACAGTAAATTCACTGACACGAGGAAACTGGAACTGAAAATGGTTTGAGTGGTGGGCGGTTATAGGGGAAGAAGCTTAAATTCGCTTAACTATAGAAATATTATTATTGATTAAAGATTCTTTATGGCAACTTTAGTATAAGTAGATATAAAGCTCTAAGTATTAGGCTTAAAATTAAATAATTTGTAAAAATAGAAATCTAAACTACCAATAAATTTGAAATACATTAAATAAATGAATAGAATAATGAACAGAACACAATAATGAATAAATTATTTTTAAAGTATTTTAAAGCATTTAATTTCACATTTTAACAGACATTTTTTAAAAATATTTATTAAACATATTATAAATATAAAGATATAAAGAAAATATAAATATTGATGAGCTTGAAATATTCAGTACAATATTCGATATAGATTAAAGTTGTACTTAATTTGCGCAGACTTAAACATAACTTGGTTACTCATAGTTTTCTCATATTAATCCCCTTACATTACAAGAACATTTTATTAGTTATAGTCAGCTTTCTTTTGTGGCTTACAGAAAGTGAATGAAAGGTTTATAGATTACTTTCAATAGAATAGATGCTACTCTAACCTACAAATCCCATTCTGCCTGCCTTTGGCTTTTTCCGGATTATAAATAGATGTGTGCTCTTTTCCTTTTTGTTGCAACAACTAGACCAGAAGCACACACACATCCACACACACTCCCTCACAACACATACACACATGTGTGTGTGTGGATTTGTATGTTTTTTAGTCGCACACCGTTGCATGTTTAATCAACGTTCCAATTTCGCCAGTTCTACTCCTCCCTTGGTCGCATCCCTGGTATTCCTGGGTCTAATCCTGCTATTCAGATCACAAAACAATGTGGCAAGGTCTTTTTTGTTGTTGGTATCTTGTTTTTTGTTGTTTTGTCGAGGCTTTTGCAAATATTTTGTGAAGTGGCTTTTGATTTTGCACCTACCGCAGTGCTCCACTTTGTGGCATGATGATGAAGCTGTGCACCTACCACCTACCGCCCCACTCCGCCCACCTACTACATTTGACACAATTAAAAACAAAAGCAACAAGCCGACAACGAACAAACAAAAACAAAACAAATGTCAACCACAAAGTAGACATCCTTTTTTTGCTGTTGTTTGTTTGCTTGTTTGTTTGCTTATTGTTTGCATTGTTCGCTAAGCGCTGCGCCATTTTGTGACCGAAAGCATTTCACAGATACTTAGATAAACACCAAGATATGCGCACACACATACAACTTATATAAATGTGTGTGAGTGTGTGTGTGTGTGTGTGTGTGGAAGGCAACTGTCTGATGAATTTATAATGCCCATTGTCTGTTTTTTGGCCAGACAATTGCCAGCATTGGCAACAAAAGTAAAACAACTTGGCCCATAAATAAGCATACTGAAATCATTTGCAAGTAAAAGGGTCCAAACAAGATGGCCAACCAACCAGCCGACCGACTAACATATTATACTTATTGTGCAGAGTATATGTATATGGGTCTTGGTCCAATAAACTAACCAACTTTATGTTGACCTGCTCCATAAACAATAATACACGACTACAGTAGGAAATCGCTTGGGATTCAGGGTTAGGTCCGCTGCATTTGGGCAAATACAAATTGCAATTGCCAGTTAACACCTTGGCAAAAACGAATCCATAAACGGATTCGATTCTGCTAACTAAAGTTCGCATTGTGTTAGCTTAATTAAAAATGAAAAACACGCAAGAAGACGCGCAGATCCAGTTTAGTGGCGAGTTCCAAGTTGAATGTTGCCAGTTGTATCCCAACTCCAAAGTCCACAGATGGACAATGCTCTGAAACTTGTTTCAGTTTTGTCCCCATGGCAAATGTCGCCCCAAACCAACTCCAATTTTAGCTTCGACTCCAACTCCAACCAACTCGAATCCGAGTCCAAGTCGCTGTCAGAAAAGGCAGCTAAAAGGCAAATCATAAATTTTATGCTTAGTGCTTTGGCTTGGCGATAGTCCCAGGGGTGCATGCAGAGGTATGTGACTGTGCCTGTGTGTGTGTATGTGTGTAGGCTGCGAATCGGGTTTATAAAGAAGTTGTTAAAGGTTTATGGGCCGTAGCAGGAAACGAGAAGTTTGCATCTTTTCTCGTTGCTTTAACTCCACAAATGATAATGGCAAACGGCTGCTAAAAAGGCTCCAAACCATACCTCGGGCTTCATTAGCACCGGATTGAGATTACGGTGTGACAATACCTGAAAAAAGCACACCAATAAATTGCAATATAGAGCTACTTAAGTAATTTCCGCTTACACCTGCAAATCAGTTAAGAGTCCATTAAAAAACATAATACATTTAACGAAATGAATAAAATAAAAACTAGGAATACTTGAAGTTGGCTGCGCTTATTTAAGCTGTTGTGAATAAATCTGTCAAATGACGCGTTAAGTTGGCTGCGCTTCAAAGTTTGGCCCTCAGCGAAACATGGCTTAAACCCAGCTAAAGACCAACTTAATGATAACATTTCGTGCTCAAGTTTGTTCCCATTCTAGTCAAAGATTGAAAAGCAAAACAATGTTATTCAATTAGCTGTAAATACAAGTTTCTAGGGCCAAGAACACGCCATTGAAATCCATTATTGCAAATGCTTTTCTTTAGTTAAACCATAAATAAATTGTTAAGGAACCATTAGAAGACCTATTATTAAGCTTCAAATATACGCAGCTCACAACTGTCGGATGCTTTGCTCAAAAATGCTGACAGAGGCTATTAATTAAGCGGAGGCAGGCACAAAACCATCTACGAGTGCTACGACCACGTATACCTAAGATATATGTAGGTATATATGTGTGTCTGGTACTACAAATGGTCGAGTTGGGAAATATGCAACAAACAACAGCAAAGAGGCATCTGCCATAAGAAGACATTTGTAATCATCTTCAATCATAACATAGACATTGAGACACGCACACACCCAGTGGGACACATATATATATAAATATAGTAAGGGGGAGAGTGAGTGAGAGGGGTAGATAGTTAAGTAGTCGCTACGTATAGTCTATTTGTAGCTGTAAGTAAGTGCATTTTCAGTCAACATCTGTGACTGCCCCTAATGAACCAACTTAAAATTGTCATAACTGTAAGTCATGACAACTATGGAGCGTGCATACATATGTAGAGCAATCAGAGACACGGAAAGAGCTAGTGAAGCGGAGTGAGAGAGATGGAGGGGTAGAGGTAACTAGACAGAAAGAGACAGCTAGCGACTGGACACGAACGGGCGTGGGCTGCATATGAAGTGTACTAAAATAAAACCAAAAGTTGAAATAGTTGAGGCATCACAAAGCACTTGAAATACGCTTTAAAACAGAAAAAGGGAAAAACTCTTAAAGACAACAAATTAAATTATTTAAATAATATGTGAAAGTATTGTAAAATGTATGTATTATTATATTAGAAGCACGGAAAATTAGATAAAAATTATAATTTGT
Source organism: Drosophila nigrodunni (assembly GCA_020829145.1). NCBI lineage: Eukaryota > Metazoa > Arthropoda > Insecta > Diptera > Drosophilidae > Drosophila > Drosophila nigrodunni. The sequence continues at coordinate 11,855,785 of JACVCZ010000003.1, forward strand.
ATACTACAAATAGGCAAGCCAAAGTATCAGTATTTAATAAAAGATATAAAAAGAAAAGAAACTATGTATAATATTTTTACCATTTCAATTAACTTTATATTTAATTAATTAGTTGCTATTTATAGATTAGCCGCTTCCTTAATTTTTTCGAATTTGTTACCAAATAGTTGTTGAACAAGTTAAGCCCTGACTCAACTAGGCTGCAAACTAAAACAAGGTAGAAGAGGGAGATGAAAGAAAAGCGCCAACTGATATGAAAATGTGAACAGTGATGATGGATCGGCTTCGGCAACGTTTTAGCTGATGTTGATGCTGATGCTGATGCTGAGATGTGCATGTCTGGGCCAATTGAAACCGTAGCATTGAAACTTGTTTGACTAGCAGAAGGCCAAACTGTAGGCACAGTCGACAGTTTTTACTGCTGTGGTTCCGGCTGAGACAGAGACAGAGCCAGAGACTGAGACTGAGGCTGTAACTGAAGTTGTTGTGATGCTGATGCTGATCTGTCATGAGGGCCATTTGACATGGGGCACCAATTTGATTACAGCGTTAATTACAACGAACGTGCCAGATAAGGACACTACAGTGAGTAGGGAGTGAGGAACGGAGTACAGGGAATACATAACAGACAGAGAGAGGAAAAAACATATGGCAAAGTTACGGAAACTCTGCCTTTGGGGGCTCAAATGACAAATCACAGCGATAACATGATTCGTGAATTCTGATTTCTGATTTCGGATTGTGGATTTCTGATTTGTGGCTTTATGTTTTCTGCAAAGTCAAATTGTGCATGTCAACGATTGAATGGGCATAAACAGCAGACAGTTGAATAGTAGTAGTAGTAGTAATAATACACCATAGGGGAAGCTTCACTGTAATAGTTAACGTAGTTTGCGTGCAGCCCATCTGACAGCTGTGGCTTTGGCATTTGGCATTTGGTTTATGGTATGGCTTACGGCAATGAAATGTATTTTCTTTTTTATCCTACGTATTGCCTGCATTTACCAAACAAGTGCAAATTGTAACCTACTTTTATTTGCCGTATTTACAGTACTCTATTATTGTTATCTGGATTTGCGTGACGAGGCTGTGAATTTTTAGGCAGCACAAAGTTCAATAAAATATGTTGATGAAATAGCAGAGACATGCAACCTTTCATTCTTTCCCTTTCTTTTTTTTGGATGTGGCACTTGATTTATGCGTGTCATTGGGGGAGGGGATAGAATTACTGGGCTGGGAAGTCGGTGAACATTGAGAAATTCGCTGTAATTTGGCGCATGTTTTTAGCTAAACGCTTCTTATCAGGCAAATTGGAAGAAAAACGATGAGAAAAACTGAAGGAAACGTTTGCATGTTGTTGATGAATTTGTAGCGTGTGCGTCGCTTAAATCGTGACCAAATTGTGTTAGCTACATGTGGGCTGGGAATTGCTCACTTTACGACAATAAAAGGAAAGGGCCAAAAGGCACGACAACTTGGTGTATGTGTGTAAAGTCAAAAGTTGGCTAGGTTTTTATAGGTCAAACATGGAGAATTTGATGAGAGATAAGAGTAACATGACTGATTGTTTGACTACAGTCGAAAGTGGTAACTCTTCAAGCATTGCAAGTATTAGTACATGACTGCGCCTAACTTTTAGTTAGTAGCCTGCCACTGTGTTTATGAGTTAAGGTTCCTGTTCGTCCTGTATGATTTATAGGCCAAATTGTTTCATTTTTTGCAGTCCGTGTGCTCACCGAAATCATAACAGGCATTTTGTCTTTGTTTTGTCAGACATCAGTAGTGCCTAACAGTTTGCAGAAACTGCTCTAACAATCAATTAGTCAAAGCTTAGCAAAAAAAAAGGTAATGGAAAGAAAAGTCTTCAGGCAGCAGTAGTCATAAACAAACTCTTGAAAACCATTTTTCATGCAATTAAAACGCAGGCAAGGCAGAAATTTAATTGAATAACCAGTTACAATACAGTATAAAACAAGGGTAGAAAAAAATCTGATAATTGTCGTAAAAATTCTGTCGATGTTGACTCTGATGTATGCTGTAGATGAGAACGAGGATTGTGAGATACAAAAATACTCGTACATATGCCAGAATCCGACACGTGTCTCAAAGTAAAGTTTAATTTAATTAAAATTTTTGCACTGCCCAAGACTGAGAACTGAGGCCTGTTGTACACCTCGTCTCGACTGCAGATGATCTATCGCACGCATGCCGAACGAGTAAATATAATCAGAGCAGGAGCTTCAAAGTTTGAGATACAAATGGAGCAGTAGAGGAACCAGAATATGGACACGCACAGCTGGGATGTCGGCATGGCGACTGGCAAGTGCAGTGTGTGAAGCCCACACTACTTTTTTTTTTATATTTTTTATGTGTGTGCTCTTCTCTAGCTTTATTGTGGGCATAGCTATTTTATGATCCAGTTCTGTATCTGCAGGTTTTATGGTTTTCAAAGATTTCATTTTAATGAGCCAACTGTTTGCGTGGGACTCTTAATTGTCAAGTGCTTTTACTGTAGCGATAACAGTGCGTTAACAGCACAATAACATTAAGGATGGTAATGACATTTACTACTGACTAAAGCAGCGTTAAACAAAGACTTTTAGAGTGCTCTAAACCAACAGAGTTGTAATACAAAAGGCGATTTCTCAAAGAGCTACATAAATTTTACTACTAAAGAAAAAAGAGTATCTCCAATTCGACTTTCTTCACTCAACTCTGTTGCAGGTGAGAAAACAATCAAGTGCTGAGGCAAAAATGCAGCTCAATTGAAGTAGGGACAGCAAAGAAAAAGAGGGAATGACAGAAAAAATAAGGGAAAGAGTGGAAAATAGATAATATATACTATGTATATATATATATTTGCTTACATCCGCTTTTGGCAAGTCTTGGGATATTTTGCGGTTGCCTTGGGTTACTCACAATGCAACCAGTTGGGGCAAGTAAGAGTAGCAAGTACCCTATATATATGTACATACAACAAAGCAACATATATGTAGCCTTGTGTTACAATATCGCATGTTTCTTGTTGCTGCTGTTGGCCAGCTGCTGTCAATGCGTCAAGTGAAAATTGCAGGCCATGTTGCATTTGCAACGACCTTAAATGGCAACTGGTTGACGTAGCAACGCCAATGGATATCGTCCATTAAACCTATTATAGACCATTATTAAAATACGACTACTGGAACCATTAATAGTCTCTTCGCATTACATTTTTTTTTGTGCCAGTTTCGCGCACAAAATTTACAATTAAAGTTGGCGATTAAATTGCTTAGATAGCCTTGCATTGATTACAAATATGCTACGATTATCTATATGTATATACGTGTATTTATAGAGTGAAAGCCTCCCCAAGTGCCCCCTAAACACCCCAGATACCCAGTCGTCGGCTCTGGCCTCTGATGCCTATCTAAAGTCGACCGACTTTATCTTTGGCGATAAACATAAATGCGATTTTTTTTTAGACAGAGCGCTCTTGTAGTGCGTAATTTATGGCCATTTGTGTCTATGAATTTATCTTGAAAGGAAATTAGCTATGCAAAGGCGCAAAAACAAAAAACAAAAAAAAAGTGGTAAAACTTAAGATAAATGCGCCTTGCGGAGTACCGCAAATGGGTCTGAGTGTTTGTGCCTCAAATCAATTTGCCATGACTAATATGGCATCAAATGCAGTGCATTATCGAATTTAAATTGCAGTTCTGTAATTTTATGGGATCATTCCATTGCCTTTATGGCAACTGATACGGTTTACAATCGATAGCACGGAAAGTTTGTTACATTTTTGGTACTTAACAGTTGTTGAATGTTTTTGTACCTTAAACGGATTGACAGTTTACACGAAGCCACGCCATGTTCGCATTGGGTACATTTTGGACACTGTTTTTTATAGGGCCAAATAACAAGATATATTTCTTTCGGTATCTAAAGTGTTGAATTTCTGGAATTTGTGTTTTTTTCCTGAGGTAAATGTTGCTCTGGTAGTAAATTTGGATTAATATAATGAATTGAACAGTTTTACTTAGTCTCAGGAACTGTTCTTAGTGCTGTGCATAACAAAATTGATTCAGTTGTATTAATTACAACTATGTTAATTACTAACTGTTAAACAATGTGCAGTAACTAATACAATAAACATTAAATTTGATACCTTTTAGGCAAACCACAATATTAATTAAATTTTGGCTTACGAATATTAAGTTACCAATTATTCAGTTGTAGGTAACTTCAAAATTATTTGCCATTTGCAAAGCAGCTAAGCGGTTTACCTCAATGACTGCCGTATTATTTTTGGTACTATTTTTGGTACTAATTGACCTGGCGCATAGTCCGTTTAAGTCATCTAAATTTATTTTATTTTTATGCAAAACCAACATATACAACAACACAAATTTTACCAAATTTTTTAAGCGTATAATAAAATAGAAAATAAAATAAAATAAAGAAATAAATAATTTTGGCAAACAAACGAAAAACGCCGCAGGATGCAAACAGTTTCTGATGCAGACAGACACAAAAAGGCTAAAAAAAAATGCAGTTAGTTGGCAAACTATGCGTCAATTTATACACCAAAACACATGCACACACAGACACCCATACAAACGGCTGCATATTTCACAAATATCCTTAGGCGCTGCTATAGAAAAATCACTAAAAGAATTGCAAAATTTTGCAACAAAGTTAAAATTTTTAGCGTTCGCTGCGACCATTTAAATAATCGTTAAACTCTAAATAAAACTAAATATAAAAAAACAAGTAAGAATGCTATAGTCGCCTCGCGACTTTAGGATACCGTTACTCAGTTTCAATTTGTTATTAACAATGGTGATGGATAAAATAGCTTGGCAAACACAGAACATTTTCATACAAATTCATGTTTAGAGCATATTTTCGACCGATCGGCCCTATGGGAGCTATACAATATAGTTGTCCGATTTGAATCAAACTTGGTCAGTATATATATATTATTAGCAGATGTATTCTGTGTGAGTTTGATTAATCTAGCTTAGTATACGCAAAAGTTTTTTATACATATTCATATTTGGAGCGTATTTTTGACCGATCGGCCCTATGGGAGCTATACGATATAGTTGTCCGATTTGGATCAAACTTGGTCAGTACATGTACTTCCTAGATATGTACTTTCCGTGTAAATTTGGTTCAGATAGCAAAGCTAACAAAAAAGTTTTCTATACAAAAACATTCTACGTTAACCTGTGCATTTACCTTTATATGCAAAAATAATACGCCCTAAAGTGGGCGTGTCAAAAAAAAAAAAAACAAACTTGTACTGCTTGGGTATTGTACCTTTCATTTGCGACCACTAGCATTTTTCTAGCTCTTATAGTCTCTGAGATCCTTTTTGTTCATACAGACGGACGGACGGACGGACGGACGGACGGACGGACGGACGGACGGACGGACGGACGGACAGACGGACAGACGGACAGACGGACATGGCTATATCGACTCGGCTATTGATGCTGATCAAGAATATATATACTTTATGGGGTCTGCCACGCCTCCTTCTGCCTGTTACATACATTCCAACGATTACAATATACCCTTTTACTCTACGAGTAACGGGTATAATTAAACAATTATTTTTTAGACAAATTGAAAAAGGCAAAAGAAGAAATGCAAATGTAGCAATTGCAGTGGACTTGTTGCTGCAACATGTTGCAGACTCAGACTGAGACCAATTGCAATCGCAATCACAATCGCAATTTCAATTCCAATGCCAATTGCAATGATTAGCCAAGGGAACCGCCTGTTGCCTGTTGCTTGTTGCCTGTTTCTTTTGCTTGTTGGTTGCTTCTCTCATTTTGGCTCTGGCCAAATGCCCGACGGTAATTTTCACAGTTTTCACAGTTGGCAGAAAACTACAAGTTGTGGACTTGGCAGTCAGTCAAACTGTAACTGTGGCAACTGTGGGTGCCTTTTTCCCCTGTCTGGCTTGTTTCTCTTTTAGCCATTTTATTTTTTACTACTCCTTGGCATTCGTTTGCTTCTTGGCTATTTTGTTTGGCATAGAAATGCGCGTCTATTGACAGTGGCCATAATTTGTTTGTCTAGCTGCAGTTGCAGACAGCGCAGAGGCATTGGGGGGAGGGGGGCCACAGCACAGGAGGTAAGAGAGGACTAAGAGCCAGCTGTGGAGTGGCAATTGCTCAGAGGCTCAATCCGTCTGCCTTTCGTCATTGTTGATGGCTTAAATATTAGTTTAGCCATGTATTTCTTCTGTTTCCAATTCTTTTTTTTTTGTATTGTGGCGTGTTTTGGCCACAAAACTGTTGACAGTTATAAATGATGGGGCATGCAACAGCATGTGGGCTGTGTGGCAGTATTTAACGTAGCGGATACATATATAAAGTCTAAAGCGTTTAAGGTTCAACTGCAGTAGCTTCAAGTGGCAGCAGCTCAGATACAAAACTTCAAAGACAATACCAATTACGGTTCAGGTACCGTCCGGTAACGCCCAATGAGGAGTAGTGTTTTCTTAGCCTGGTTTGTTACATGCTTGAATAGCAAACAGTTGAGAACTTGAATTATGATAGATATGAAGCTTACTATATGATTTCTTAACTAGAATTTTAAGGAAATAATTTGTATACATATTTTGTCTCTATATTTATTATAGGCCTGTTATTTAATTTCTTTTTAGTTTAATCAGTTTCTTACGACAAGTTTAAGTTACAGCTTTGGCCCATCAGCCTTTCTGCTTGCCAGATAATATATAAATATATTTAAAGCTGCTCATTAACTGACGCGCATCACTGTGACAACACAGACACACAACAACAACAACAACTACAGCAACTATTTGGTGTCAACTTGTGCAACAAAACCGTATCAGTTCTTTGGTGTAATTGTTGTTGTTGCTGGTGTTGCACTTACTTCACTTACCGCATATCATATCATGTTGCGGTTCCCGCAAACTCGACCACAATGTGTGGCACGATGTGAGCTCTGATGTGATATAAAGCTTTCCGCTGCGCTCCCACTCCCACTCTCTCTTTTACCCTTTGCCTCTCTCAGCAGTTGTCGCTGGATACACGCCCATAATCATCTCAGGAGTATCCTCTAGAGCTGCGCTCTCCACACCGCTTCTTTCATTATGAAACGTGTCAATTTACATGAGAATGAAGATGAAAATGAAAATGATTTTTCTCTTCACTTATTAAGATGCGGCTTAAGTGTTTTTTCTTCACTTTTTATTACACAACTACAGCTCAGACGGGGTCCGTAGGAAGTCCCGATTTGTCGGTTATATTCACGTTTTATTTACAGCAAATTATCAAACTGCTTTGCATATCATAAAATGGATTTTTATGTTTGCCTTCATTAAGAATAATAATCTGCAGCTGATGACTGACATTGTGATAAAAGTGAATTCACTACCATATATAGTAGGTGCCATCTCTCCATCTCTTTCCCCATCTCTCTCTCTCGCTCTGTCTCGCCCTCTTCTTGTAGTGGCTTCCACAGCCTTTGGCTACTAATTTTTAAGCTGATTAAAAGCCATCAAAATGCAATCAAAATTTCTGAGTACCAAACAATCCCTTGCATTGTCTCTCGGGTTCTTTACAGTGCCATCGCCAGTATCTTTCCACTGCTCTCACGTGCTCTCTCCACAGTGTCTGTCAGTGCCTTGCTTTATTATACTATTCGACATAAAGCTTCGTGCCAGAGTTTGATGGTATTCCTTTTGCCAAAAACAGTTGAAATACTTTTTATGTGTTCGCCGTCAGCTTGAGCCTTGTTGGCCAAAAAGCCATAAAAAATACAAAGCTTTGGTATGCCAGGTAAAAAGCAAATGCAAGAATGGAACTACTTTATGAAGAAACGAAAAACTATGCAAAATAATTAAAACGCCTTTTAAATGAATTGTGAATGTTGTGTGATAAAAGTAAAATATTATTATAGTTTTGAAAATGTAAGGGATTTTATGCGTAGTTTTTGAAAAGTTTGAAGATTTAGGCCGTTTTGGAGGAGTCCATTGAATCCTTGGCATTTCAAAACACTTGGGCATTCCCAGCTGGCTTCTCAAGGGCTTCTAAGGGTGCCACTGGCCCCAACTCAGCAGCTGCCTACCTCCTCTTCCCTTCTATTCTCCTTTTTTTTTTGGTTAGTGGAAGATAATTAAAAACGTGCTTAGCGTTTTAACGTACACAGTTTGAAGCTGATGATAATGATGATGATGACGATTTTGATGTTGTCCACTCGTCCATCTACGATGATATGCGATTTGGAAGTGCTTTAGCACACATGCTGTCCGCAGGGGAAAGCAAAGCTGGGGCAGAAGAGAGAGAGAGAGGAAAAGACACTTTACGTTTACTGTTCAATACGTTTTTATATGTTTTTTGTTTATTTTACAACACAGTGTTGTTGTTGTTGTTGTTGTTGGTTTAGTTGCCAGTTCTACGCTATTTGGATTCAAAATATATATCTGAATATCCAGTTTTTTTTCTCTTTTCATTTCGTTGTTTTTATTTGTGCTCTCAAGTGTTTTTGCTACTGTGATGAGTGTGAGTGCATGTAGTGTGTGTGTGTGTGTGTATGTTTGTGTATGCTCTAATGAGATGAGACTCGTTTTATGCTGTGTCCAGGGGCAACCCCAACCGACTCCAGGCCAGCTTTTATTTTTTTAATTACGAAAATTGGATTTTTATGTACAACGAAGCCCGAGACGAAGGCACTTGACATGCATGTGGAAAAGGCCATCTCCCTCTCTCTCTCCGTCTCTTTCGCGCTGCCTTTCTCTAGAGAGACGGAGTGTGAGAGACAAGCAAAGACTTGGAATTGAATTGAGCCAAATGGGACAGTTCCTGGCCAGACCAGAAGTTTATTTTTCCATTTGATTTTAATCTCTTTGCATGTTTTTTTGGGGTCGCTGCTTAATTGAGTTACCAACATGGTCAGGTAAAAGTGCCAAGCATTTCTCTCCTCACCTTGCCACTCCTCATATTAAATTCCAATTCCTCTTGGTGGTTTCTGCTAATGAAATTAGGTTAAAGTGGCAGTAAATAGGCAGCAAAACAGCTGCCACTTTCATGGGCAGTTTCTTGCCACTCTTCCCCATTTTCCCTAACGCTTTTCAATCCTGATTTCCTTCACTACTCTCGCTCTTTGCCAGCAAATTGAGCGATTTTATGCAGCTACTTTCCAAATGCATTAACAGCAGAATTATATGTACGAGTGGGAGCTTGAAATTGGCAGGAGTGTGTGGCAACGTGGCAACGTCTTGCCGTCTGATCTGGGGTGAAAGCTGCTGGCGGAGACTGTAAAGCCCGAAAAACCAGCATGCCAGAATGTGGGGCGAGTTCTGTAATAAGCTCTGGAACTGCCAGTTTGCCATTGCACTTATATGCAATATATATACTATATAGAGATAGGATGTCAGTCTTAAAAGACGCACGGAGGTAAGAAGAAAAGAAGACGTTGAACATGAAAATTATACGACGAGTGGCATGTCCCAATTGAAAGTGCTTAATGCACACGGTGATTGACATATGTGAGAGAGTAAAGAGAAAAAGGAGAATATGGTTTTAATGCTTAATGTGATACTTCAGCAAGAGTTTATTGCAAATAAGTGAGAAAAGTACCAGAAAATGTAACTACAGCATATTTATTATTAAATACATTTGATAGAAAGTAGAAGAATGTTCTTGGAAAGTTTCTTACTACTAATTAATTATTGTTTTGTCACCTACAATCAACTTGCATTTCTAATCAATTTTTATCTCTTTTCTAATTTCAGGTATGCCTAAATCCCTTTGAATCACTTCAATAATTGTCAATCTAGCGTAATATTAATCATTTATCAAGTTGTAAGTCCAGTAAAATAAGGTCCCAAGCTGCCAAGGCTTTACAGCTTAGCTCGAGCATTGGATACAAACTTTTGCAGCTTAGAGCCAAAAGCCAATTGGTAAAGTTTTGGGCCACTGGGGACACATACGTATACGTAATGCGTATACGTAATACGCACACGCAGCAGCTCCATTTCGGTTTGGCAAAGGGTCAAAAACTGTCATAGCCATAAATACGCAAATAATTCGCTGGTGAATGTCGCACTTTCAGCTGTTTCTTAATAAAAACTTTTGCCTACCTGTTCGGTTCAGGACAGAGTTGCCACCTTTGAGTGTCAAACGAACTCCCGCCAGCCGACAATTTCAAGTGGCATTAACTCGGCACCAAAAGTTTCCATTATCTGCAACGCGCCACTCGCACAAATTTTGCAATTACCGAACCAAATTTCAGTTGAACTCGAACTGGGGAGCTGTCAAAGTTGCCAACTTTTCCGTTGTGCTCATCTAAACCCTTAAATATGGCTAGACAGGGGATTGGAGGGTGGGGTTAGGGGTTAGGGGTGCGTCACCCCTTCAAAGTTTTCGTTAGGTCACAAATCTGACTCCGCGTATCCATTTTCCTTGTTGGTTTTTCCCTCTCTGGCCTATGCGACATTGCAAAATTGCGCTTCAACAAATTTCAAACAAACATTTTGTTAAATCTTTTCTAGTTTTTATTTTCTGTTATTCTCCCGGTCTCTATTCATATTCTAGTGGGCGGGGCATTGTTGCAGGTGCAGCGCCATTGCGTTGGAAATTTTCAAGAATTTTTTGCCATTTTTTTTTGCAAAATACACCATGAGACCATTTTTATTTTCTATTCTTCGGTTTCGGTTGACAGCTTAATTTGCTTTTCATGATGGCTTCAGCAAATATTTAAAGAGCACTCAACGATACTCTGTACAAAGCAATGTGATTAGTAGCAGAAGTGTGATACCTCTTAATTCTCTGGACTTGTGGGAAATGCAAATTGACTGTCAAAAAGAGTTTTGTTGGATAATTAAGTAATTAAATGCCTTCCTCTTCATTGTGGACTATTGTGAGCTAAGAGTTTTATAAAAGTTTTCTGCTTTTTGTCAATATCCCCCTAAAAAGGCCTACGATTTTTACAGGGTATATTCTCTTGGTTATTTTGGCTGTGCGACTCATTGAATTTTATTTCAAACACAACGATGTCTGTGTTATCTCATAGCCAAAAACTATTGGCCATTGCCATTGCTACCGTTTCTCATTGTTTGTTGGCTTTGGTTTTGGCACTGACTGTGTGTATTGTAGTACATTTTGCAGGCACTGTTCACGCTCAAATGAAGCGATGTTGTTTTTCGCGACTTGCCATAAATTTTACGTCTAGTCGAGGCAGTAACGACAGTTTTACTTTGTAGTGAGTGTGCCTAAAAATCAGTTAAACTTGGTTACGGCTGTTAATTTTTGTTTTTTGTCTTTTGTATTCAATTGTAGGTTTGCCTGATAACGCAGCTTTGCATAGTTATGGATTAAGTCAGTAGCTATAAAGTCGTGGCTGTAATCAAATTTAGACATAGTTTGGAGGTAAATTTTGTGGGAGTCAAGAAAATAATCTCATGAAACATAAGTACATTATTCTACGTTAAATTTTCTATAAATTCCAGAATGACATCACTCAGAATTTTGCTGCTTTTAAAAGCTGATACTTCTCGCTTAATCACGCCTGCTTTGGGTCTTTAAAAGACTGTACTCCCGCTGCAGATGAGAGCTGAGATAAATGTGGCTTTATAATAAATTCAATGCCAACTGCTGAATCACCATTTACGGACAGAAAGCCTGGCTAACAAACTGCAAAGCAGTTGACCTGGCCGGCACCCACAAGCCACTTCAGAAGTGGTAAGAGACGAAATCACAGGCTTTATTAAAAGATAGTTTTTCATTGACAGCGGCATTTTCCAGCAATTGAATATCAGCTGAGGCAGCTCACAAGCAATTTCAATGCGTATTAAAATGTTTTTCTTTTGCTTTTTTCTTTTTTGTGGCCTTCTTCTTCTTCTTTTTGCCATGACGACGATTCGCATTTTCCATGCTGGAAATTAATGAGACTGACAGGCTTTTGACGCAATTTGATGCCCGCAGCTTTGCCGCTTTTATAAATATTGAAATCATTTATCAACCGACACAAAAGAAACACCGAACTGAAAAAAATGAAAAAAAAAGAAAAAGAACTGAACTGAACCGAACTGACCCAAACTGTGGAGCTGATAGGAATTGGACTCCATCGAGTTGCCAATTCAATGAGCGATTGTAGAGACAACTCACAGAGCTCATAGCTTATCGGCAATACAAAAAGAATACAAAAAAACCTGAAAATAATAAAAAAAAAATGTAGGATAATGTTAAAAAAGAGAAGAATTGTGTATAATAAATAATTGAAAAAATATTCAGCATATATTGTAAATGCACAAGTTGCGGCATTATCTGAGTTTTTAAGCTCTCCATTTGCCATACGAGTGTATTCAGCTCTCTGATATCTGCAGTTTGTTTACACAAAAAAATTGAGAACTTTGGACCATTAATCTGACATATTTCCTGCGATTTCAACTATATGCAAATTAATATATAGTAGAGCTATGCAATAACAAGCCAGTTGAATGTAAAGTGATCCATTACTCACTGGTGACACTGTATTCAGTAAGCTGTTAATTGGTTCGCTAATTTAATAGCCAAAAACTGTGAATAAAATTCGTGCATTTTTATTTTCGTAACAGATTAATTTAAGCTGTGTTGATATTTATTAAATTTATAAAGTGGTTTGTTTAGTTAATTTTATTTTAATGCTATAATTTGATCTGATATGCAATTTAAATTCAATTTAAATTGCTCTACACACCTAAACAGAACACTTTATAGTGTTATGGTTTGCATAGAAAAATAGTTCAGGCTCACTTCTCAAATTGTAATCTAAGCTGGTCAAAACTCGCACAAAATTATATAATAAAGTTCGTGGAAAAGGGTTAGAAAGTGAGGAATTGACCAGTAAACTAAACCCTGGGGATTTTTACAGCGACTCGTTGTCATCGTTAGACCAAAGGGAATATTGTAGAACTCTCCGTGGATGCTCGGAACTTGGTTGAAATAAATACGAAATCATTTGTATATTTCAGAGTTTTGTAGTTTGTGTTTGAAATGCTAAAACATTTATCGCTGTCGCCGCTGGAGCAAAGGTGATGAGCCAAAAGGGTGAATGAGACAGAGAGAGAGGAGAGAAATTGAAACGCGGACACGCGGTAACGAATGCGGATGCGGACATGGCAAATGGTTTGGCAGGAGATGAGCGCGTTGAGCCGCCGCTGAGCTCTGCGAAGCTTGGCTATCGTTAGGGCTCTCGACCAGAAAGCAAACCATAGCAGACTGTATTTTCTGTTTAGACTGCAAACTGTGAGATAAATTGTGGTGTATCTGTATCTGCATTGCATCTGTATCTGTATATGTATCTGCATCTAACTGGGATGCAACGCAGACTCACTCTGGAGCCTGACTCTCGACTCTTGTTGATTACAAAGCGCTCGCCACTGTAGCGAAAAAATGGAAATGAAAATGCAGTCGGACTGCTCCCTATGCCCCGCCCTCCACTCCGCCTGCTCATCCCTCTTTGAACTCTAAACGTCAGCGTTAAAAGTGTTAAAATAAAAGCAAAAAAAAAAGAGTTGAAAAATATTACAACAAAAAAAGAAAAGCAGCAAAAAAATCGAGCAACAGATCTGAGCGCATCTGTTGCGTTGTGTGAAAAATTATGGCAGCCGACTGTGAAAAATTGTTGCAAATAGTTTTCAGTAAATGCTTTTTTTTTCTCCTGCCACAGTCCGATATCAAAAGCAGAGTAGGCTTTTAGTTAATGGCTTGCTCTCAACTCGGCTCAGCCCAGAAACTTCACTAGACCATCAATTTGAGGCTGGGCCCCGGGAGGAGTTTTGTATCTCACCAAATGGGTATCTAGGAGTGTTGCACTTCAAGTGTGATTCAATGGCATCGATGTCAGCCAATGAAGTGCCAACTGGCGAGTGTTTCACATATGTATACACACACAGGCACACACACAATCATGCCACATGCAGCAGAAAGTTCGAGTGCTGTTTCCCAGGCTAAATGAATGAGTACTCCAAGCCATCATCGATGCAGGTCTTGAATAAAAAAAAATATATATAAAAATACAATTTGCAGTACTTACGTGACTTGCCAACCGAAAGAACTTTACAAATCAACTAAATTGATGGCATATTCTGAATTCATTTTTATTATATGTTGCACTTTGCAATCATAAATAATTCTGACTAGAAAATAAACCAATATGTTCCTACTTGCATTCAACAGTAATAAATACATTTTGTAAACTGAACTCGTACCAATGCTTTTAAAATTGCAAAAAAACAAAAATCTTTTAAAATACTCTTAAAGATTTTCATTTAAAAATTTTCAAGTAGTTTTTCATAGCCTTGAAAATGTTTGTGCAATTTTTCCATATTTATATTTAAAGAGGTTATTTATTTATTGCAGAAGGAAATTAAATTTTTAATTAAAAGTTTATAAACTACATAAATAATGAACTATTTTAAATACTTATCTATGCTATACTATTACTATTAAAATAATTTTAATATTTTAACACAAAACTCCTCTTGAATTTGCCTGATTAAAGTCCCCAACAGTTTACACAGCTCTCTCTGTCTACATAAATCGATTATATGGCGTTTTATTTTTAGCGTAATTTGATGTGTTATTATTCAAATGATATATAATTTCCAGCAACATTTTCTGCCAGTGACCATTTACAATGGGTTCGAAAGGAACAGAAAAAGACAAGCAGCTCAACATTTTGTTCACTTTTCCTCGCCTCACTTTTGGTCAGGGCAAAAAATTTCCTTGTCGGTGTCTTACACTTTGTCTATGTATCTTTATCTTTGCCTCCGTCTCTGCAGCCTGCCGACTGCCACCTGACATAACTTGTTGTGCTTCTTCTTGTAATTATTATTGGTAGTGGTAGGAGTGAACACAAAGATAGAGAGAAAGAGAGAGAGAGGAAGATAGAACCGGCTTGCGTTGCGACGCCTGTCTCGATGCCTAACTGTACACCTTCGTAAACATCGGATCTGTGGCATCCTCAACCCATTCCATCCCACAACATCCCTCCCTTACCAGTCCATCCCATTCCAACTCACCGATGCAGCTTTGAGTTGAGTTTGCCGTACACTTCTCTTAATGCCGTTAGTCCTGAGCTCAGCTCAGTTCTCGTGGCGTATCTGCATCTTTGCAACATCACAAAATCGTAACAGTAACAGGCTTCACTTCTATGCAAATTGTTGTAATATTTTGTGCCACATTCTTGTTGTTGTTGTTGTTGTTGTTGCTTTACAATGTCGGCTGAGGTGCTTTAAAGTGGACCGTTTGCTTGTTAGTCGATATGGCGACACTACCAAACGGAACGAATCGAAACGCAACGTAACGAAATTACCGTTTGAGCTCAACAGATCTTTGACAACGTCCAATGACTGTAACGTGATGTATGCCTAATGACGGAAATTATATATTTATTGCTTAAACTCTTACATTTCAGACGCGAAAGCAAAAGTAGTTGGAAATTAGAAGCAAAACTTTTGTAGAAATAGTCAAACTAAAACTGTGCACCAAAACTGAAATATCTTTCTGAAATATATAAATTATATTAGTTTTTGTTAATAATGTCCTCAATGGTTTATAAATCCAAAAGCGGAGTCAATTTTAATAACCTTTTCTACTTTATAACGATTTTGATCAAGTTCCCTACGGAGACTGGAAACTAGAAAATATTCGATGACTTAAGTTTCGAGTTCTGTAAAGTTTCATTTGCTATCCGCAACTTAAGTATCATGATAATCATTTTCCAGCTCCAACAAACTCAACTGACACGCCCACTCAGCGTCAGCTCCAACTTTAACATTAACTTCAACTTGAACTGCAAGTTTAGCTAGACTTTGGAGCTGGGATATAAATTTCAAGACCCACCACAAATTTGTGGCCACCGAACACGTTGCTGTCTATTAAATTTCATAAATTTATTAAATTATGCGCCTCTCAGACAAGAAAATCGAGCGGATAAATGTTTTGAAAAATAATAGAATAAGAAACGTAGACAAAAGGAATGAAAATGGGTGAAAAGTTGACGTAAATGTCTTGTGCAGAGTCAACCAAGAAGCATTAAAATAGAATCAGAAATTGAAAGAAAGTGCCACCAACTGTGTGAGTTGTGTGTTCGCTTTATGTGGCAAGAGAAACAGTTTAGTAACAGCATGTGGCAAATGTGGAGAACAAGAAGAAAAATATACAAACATGCACATATAAATAGGAAGAGGGAATAAGATACAAAGATACACAGATACTTAGATACTTTTGTAACCAACTAATAATTAATATGTCAAATTATGCACAAAATGCAGCTAAGCGAAGCGTGTCCAGAGTTTAACTCGGAGACACGACCTCAATTTCCACTCCCCTGCAATGCAATTAGAATAGAAGTAGCAGAAAATGGAATAGAAAACCCAGAGAAAGATATTGAGAGAGAGAAAGAGACAGATGGATGGACAGAGAGAGATAGAGAGCTGCCAAAATGTCAAACTGAAAATTGCTGGCGCTGGCAGCGTCAATGTCAGCGCAAAAGACATGGAAACGTGCCAGAAACCAGAGGCTCGCCAGAACAGGTTTTAAGGAGGGAGGGCAGGAAGACGAACCAAGGACTAGCAAAAAGAAGAAGAAGCTGCAGAAGAAGTAGTTGATTCCGCACCTGCAAGCTTAGTTGGGACAGCAACAAAGTCCAAGCTACATGTTGCCAGCTTATTTATGCAGACTTGTTAACAGTCAAAACTTTGGCAACATTTTAGAGGAAACAGCAACTTGTTGCCAAAACATAATGTTGGCTAAATGTGTTGTGCAACAAAAGCGCTAGCAACATATCGAATGCTGTTGGCCATTTACAGTAACATACAAATTGTTTAATTTGTTTTGGGTTAATGTTCAATGCTGAAGCCTGTTTTTGGTTGATTGGTTTTGCCTGCTTTATGTGGGTTATTGTGTTGCAGACATGACTGTAGTTGTTGTTGTGCGTCAGCTGCGTGACTATGACCGTTGGCAGCTGGGAAGTGAAAAGTGGAGTGTCCACGTCACGTTATACCCCTCTGCCTCTCTCCATTGCTTCTTCAGCGCTGCCCCTGCGTACGTGCGTCGCATGCTAAGCGATCCGATAAATATTTGCCCGAGTCTTTAGGGCACAAGACAAGGCAGGGCTGTTGGTCTATGGACTATGTTATATGGGTATATGTATTATATGTGATATAGCTGGGATATGCGAGTAAAGGTCTTTAAGTTGCTTTTAAGTTGGTTTTAAGTTGTTAGCATTTAGCTGGTATTAGCTGAGATTTGTGCCAAAGCGACAGATGAGTACAGATAACAAGTTAAGTTACTGTCATTTAATATAAATAAAACAATATATTTATATAAAAGAGATAAATAAATTAAATATTTACAGACATAATCAGATACATTTTTAGACACATTTTAAATTGAATAAATTAACAGTTGAGATACATTTTAAGCCCTTTGCAGTCACATGATATAAAAAGTCTACTCATCATTTAAAATGCCATCTAATTCATATTCAAAAGGTGAGCTCGCCTTTTTTGTTTAATTTCAATGACTAATTACGTGGTCAGCCAATCAACATACACACACCTGTATGTAATTATGTAAAGGTAAAAAATGCGAGTTAAATCATTTTTAAGTCTTGTGCTGAAATGTGCATAAATTCCGTGCGTCCTTTGACAACACCTCTTGTGTTTCTTTCACAACGATCCGACAACATTCACACAGCCCGGAGGCTTGACTCGACTGGTGCCTACCCTGTACCTCCACCTGTTCCTCTGCCCTTACCCTAAAATCAAGCAACCCAATCTACACATCTGCCCATCAACCTTAATTTGCGTGCTGTGTCACCTTTGGCAACATAAATTTTAAACCGACTCTCATTATAAATTTCCATTAAAATTATACGATGTGTGCCACAGTGTTTCCTCTCTGTCCCCTCTCGCTCTCACTCGTTCTCCATCTCTATGCCTCTCTCTGCATTCCATGGCACTTCTCTCTGGATAACCCGAAGCATTTACATTTACATGACCCAAGCAAACCCAAAACCTTTACATCTCCCCTTTCTCCACTTCTTCCTATTTTGCACTCTCTTTTTGGCATTCCTCTTACACTCAATTCTTCTTTTTTTTCGCTCCTCATCGCTATGGGCATAATTTGTATGTAGCCTCAACAATTTGGCCATGAAAGGGTTAAGCAACAGCCAACGGATGGTTCTGCCAACTTTTTGAGTGAGGGCAGGAATAAAACAGAAACAAAAAACACAAACAAAAACTAAGGAACGAATAAACGAATGAGCGAGACAAAGAACGAGGAAGAGAATTGCAAAATTGCGCGTCGAAAGAGTTGCCATTTTATGATACCCTGTAAATGGTGTGTTATAGAATATCGTTTCGTTTTTATTTATTATATTTTTTGAACTTATGTGAAGTCTAAAAATTTAAAGATTTTAGGGTTAGAATAAAGAATAATTACTTCCAGTTAGTTTACAATATTATTCGATATAATTCTTTATATAGTCTGATAAATAAAAGTTGATTATTTCCTAATAGGCAATTGGTAGTCGATCAGTTTCTTCAACAGTGCTTTATCTCACATGCTTTTTTTTTGGCTTAACCCCTCCCAACACGGTTATGAACCCAAAACATATGGACGGGTCGACATTTTATAGCCTTCGGTGCTGGTTTCGGGATCAGATCGTTGCGGGACCACAAAAACCAAATGTTTTTTGTTTGATATACCATCGAAGGCAACGCAACGTGTCGATGGGCCATGCATAGAGGACCTGGGCCAGGGACAGTACGCGGGCCTTATAGGCAATTTCCTCAGTTCTCCTTTAGATTCTGGGTGTCCTTAATAAAGTGTCGACATGTGTAATTTGTGCGGCCCTTGACTTTGTCTTTGAGCTTTGCTTTGCTTTGCTTTACTGTGTTTTGCTTTCGTTGTTGGCTTTGACTTTTCATTTGCGGTCAAAGGGTTCGCGACCCGAAACCGATAATATTAATAAATTATGAGTATTTTTTGTAGCGCAATATTTTTGATTTCTGGTCAACCACTTGGCACAGGCTGTGTTTTTGGTTGTGAATATCCTGAACATCCTGCTGCTGTTGCTGTTGTCGCTTCCGGTCTAAAATTGCCGCTCCGCACCGCCGCTTCTCTGTCTTCTTTGTTGTCGTCTTCGTTTTCAGTTTCGTGTTCGTTCCGGTTTCGTTATTGAATTTCAATTTTATATTATTTTTTTCTGTTTTGTAAATTTTATTTGAATGCTCGAATGCATGTTTTGTTGTCAGCACGAGCTGTTTCCTGTTGTCCTTGCCAGTTGTTTCAAGTGCGACACAGCGGCGTTCATTTCCCTGCTGTGTCCTGCCGTACCCAGCCGTACCCTGCTCTTCACTCTCCCTTCAATCACATGCCAGACACAATGAGACACAAACAACGCCCATCGAGACGAGACGAGACAACAGACGCATCCTAGCCCAGCTTCCTCCTGTCTCCGATAATATCCTGTCGACTGAAAATCCACCCTCAGGACAATCAAATGTCACATGGCCCAAAACTTTGGGTCCTTTCGATGCTACAGCCTCTTCAACTGACTGTCTGCCTATTTCTCTGCATCTCTACGTCTCTTTCTATATATTTTGACTTTAACAACGTCAGCAACACCCCCAGCACACCCCCCAGCAACACACACACCTACACAGACAGAGTTGTAGCTATCATTAACACAGTCGAGGGTTGTCTATAGATTTGACTCCGTTTGGGATGACGAATCTGTTTCACAAACTGTTTTCCTTTCCTATTGGGCTTACACTGGTCATAAAACTTTAGTTACAACTTTGTTTTGCTGCCCTAACTCTCTGCTCTTTGTTTTTCGTTTCTGGGAATGAAATTTGATGGTCACATTGTCGGAAAATGAGCTAAAGATATTATATCTTAATTGCTACACATAACGTGCGTGCACCTATTAAAACTGTCAACACGCTTTGGCTAACTGTCTAACTTTTGGCTAACGGAATGAAACAAAAGCTTAACCCAAAAATACAGTTTATAGTTTGTTAATTGACAGCCAGAAAGACACGGAATAATAAAGAATAGATAATAGAAAGCCGCTTAAATCTAATAAATAGCCCATATTGTTACAACGAAGAAATCCAATTGAAAAATCGATTTCTTTTATGACAACTCGAATCATAAACATTTATATACATTTCAGTTTATCTTTTCCTCTGTTGTTTGTGGCATCTGGTTACAGTGTGCGTTCCAGGCACATCTTCCAGCTTCGAACTTTACTTATAATAATTTGCAGTCAGCCTCCATCATCAACACGCCCACCATTATTTCGACGAGCAGTTCTTTACTTTAAGCCCTGCTCTACCTAAACAGCCCCTCCACGCCCCCTTTTGTCCCCTCCTTGTATTAAATATATTTATAATAAATTAAAAACTCCTTAAATGCTGCTCAGACTTTTGCAGTCATTTTCTTTTTATATTTTATTTGTAGCCAGCAGCAAAAATGAAATACTTTAGACCATGTTTCTCGGCCAGGTCGACGCCAGGGCACAAGGGTATGGGCGTGGCAAACGGGAAGTGCTTGCCAGTTTAGTCGCTTGGCGTTTTTAGTTGTCGTCGTCGTCGTCGTCGACGTTGTTGTTTTTGCTGTTCGTCCACGCGGCCGGCATGAAAACTTATGTCGGCGGCCTTTGGGCGCAATTATTTATACATGCCTCATAAAAATCGAAAACAATGGGCCAACGCCAGACGGTAGAGGGAGGCACGTGGACTGGGGAAGTGGTGGAGTGGCAGAGGGGGAAGGGAGTACCCGCAGCCAGACAGAGGCCTAACAATGCAGTGTGCAAGTCTTCAACTCTCAGGGCCTTTTGTTGTGGTCAGTTTTTTCGAGCTGTTGTAACTCCTTTGGGCCATGTTGTCTTTTGGGCTTTTGTTCTAACTGTTGCAGCCGCATAGAGTTGTGCTCTTCCCCCAACACAGCCCCGTCCCGTCTAGCGCCTTTAGAGCAACTCTAGAGCTGTAATTGGCCACAGAAAATTGTGTCTGTCTCTGTTTGCCTTTTCCGAGTTCACTATAGATTCAGTTTAAAACAACAAACTTTAAGATTTGTTAAAGCCACTGCAGCCTGTAGATAATTTAATGATATTACGAATAAAATTTCGATTATTTTTGGAATGCTGGCAACCCTGCTTGGCCTGCAACCTTGAACTCAGCACACGGTGTAAAACAACCCTGCAAATTGCATTCGAACTGACTCGAGGCAGTGTGTAAACCACAAGAGATTTGAATTTTAGATAGAACCACACACGCACACATACACACTCACGCACACTCCAACACACACACACACACACACACACACACACACACACACACACATACGTGGAGTGAAAGGCAAAACAAACATAGAACGCAAAAATTCTTGACTGTGCAACTGTGAATACGAAATTTAGGAAATGTATCTGCATCTGATGCAGATCTCTCGACACATCAGCAAATGTTTACCTCACGCAGCACACTCCTCCCCTCCCCTAGCCCTTTCTCTCTCTCTCATTCTCTCTATACAGCCCTCTCTTTCAGCAGCAGACTTTACTGGAGTTGACTTCATTCAACTGACTTTGAACTCATTTCGCATACAACTACAGTCTGCACAGAGGCGGCAACAACCAGGGGTAGAGGGGACTTAGTGAGCACAGAGCAGCCTTTATCAGGGGCTGTATTGGCAAAGGGGAGAGCGGTTTGGCCCTGCCCAGGAACAACCCCAAAATTTTAACAGGCTCGGCCTGCGCATTATTTGAAATTCCCATTAAAAATTTAAAATGCGCTTTCCGCCTCTGATTCCCGCTTCTGATCCTGATCCTTTGCCTTTTGGTCCTCTTCACTTGGGGCAATCATCGTTAGGTTAGCGGCGTAAATTGCGTTTTTTTTTGCTCTCTTGCGCTCTGCTGTTTAACATGGAAATGGGTAGTATGGGGAAAGAGGAGGAAAGGTGAGGGGCTGCCTGAAAAGGGGGCAGGGAAGCTGTCGACGTCGTCGCCTTTAACGCGTTTTATCTGGCGCGAGTTCTCTGAGATCCAAATAAGAGAAAACAACATCAACAACGGCGGCAACAAATTTCATATAATGATGTTAATGATAAGCAAGCAGCCAGTCAGTCAGTCAAGCAAAGAAAGATAGAGATAGAGAGCGAGAAAGAGAGGGGGGAAAAAGAAAGAGAATCAAGAGAAAGGCAGCGAATGGAATGGCAGCAGGACTTTGGCAATATTTACGCATATTTGCGGCACATGCAATAACATAAGAACGAGAGCAATAAGCAGACTGAAAACGATATAGATGGACTGTAAAATACTCTGTAATAACTGTTTAAATAACTGTTAAATTAAAGTAAACAAAAATTAAATTACATTTATTTTAACATGTCTTACAAATGTAATATTTTATTTCAAATTAGTTTAAAATGTAATCCACTAAAAATAAATGTTTTCACTTTGAAATGTATTAAGATAATGTCTACCCAAATCAAACTTGGCTGCCTTACAGGGTATTGCAATAAACTTCTTACTCTTTGTGGTTGGAATAATATGCTGAGCGCCTTAAAATTACCGCAGTTAGCGGTTGAACAAAAAACAAAACAACAAAAAAAAATCCAAAGAGAAAAATAAAAATTTAAATTTGAATGAAATGGAGCGCAAATAATAGAGCTGGGATTGCTGTCGGACACAGATTTTTGATGGACAACTGTGATGGAAAAGTGTGGCACAGTTGCAAAACCATGTGTCAGAATTTAAATCATTAAATCACAAAACGAAAGTTGAATGTTTTCATAATGAAATTCGTTTATTTAACATTAAATTAATTTTTTTGCAAAGCTTAGTTTGAATTTTATAAAATAATTTAAACCAGCCTAATTTAGAAACTTTTATTATTTGCAATTAATAATTAATAATGTTAAACGAGAATTTTGTTAAATAGGGAATATTACATATGTCAAAATGTCATGCTGTTTAAAACAATGTGAAATTTTTAATAATAATTTTTATGCATACACATTTACATCTCATTCTATCATTATTTCTGTCTCTCCCTCTCGCTTGCTCTCTCTGGTTAATACGAATTTCCTGGCATCCATTATTGAGAGCCTAATTAATTGCCAAAGCAAATTAATTTCCGTTTCTCTTTTGCTTATTTCCCTGATTTGCATCTTTAATTCGCATTGAATTGAATTTTCATTATTATCGTCTGCTTCTTCTTTACAGGATCTCCACGACTGCGGTGCTCCATGTCATGCCATGTTCTTTCCGGAGCGAGAACGAACCGTTTTGCGCTACTGGGTCGGTTCCTGGGCAGCAGTCTGTGTGGCCAGTTGTCTCTTTACGGTAAGTAGAAAAGACTTTTTCTACGATAATATCACTTAAGTAAATATTTTTCCTTGTTGGCTTATAAACTAAAATGTAACTCACAGGGTCTCCAGCAGTCTATAGGTGTTGTGGAAAGCCTTTTGTACCAGTTAGTTTTTTTTTGTCTTTTAAATATTTGCAATATTAATACGCTTAGTGTCTGTGGCAGAATGTCAGCCACTCAATTTTCAATTTGATGGCAATAAATCATAAAAAGACAGAACTGCAGCACAGTCTTCACACTCAAAACGAACGAACTGAACCGAACCACACGCCTGATTTCGCAACCTACACATCTCCATATATCCCCACAAACCTTACATATATTTATTCCTTCCTCCAGCTCCAGCTCTCCTTTTCTTCTGCTCTCCTGTACACCCTTAGCTTATGCCAAGGTTTCATCCTGCTTTTCTTACTGAGTGCTGCCATATTTTCGTTTGGCTTAAAAAACATGGCTCCAGGGAGCAAAGACAAGCGGAGAGAGGGGGGAAAATCCCTATGTCAGCGCCTGCATATCCTTAGCCAAGAAGATATCCTGCTGCTGCTCCTGCAGCGAGTCTATTATGATGCTGCCACTTTGCCAAATCCCACGCATTGACATATTACCTGTCAGCGCATATTTTTCAATAAACTTGGCAAAACATATGCGGCAGCACTCCTCCCTCCCCTCAACTCCTCAGCACCTAAATAACTTCTGTTTCGCATCTCAGTGGCACCTACAACATCTTCTCGATTGTTGCCCTGCGGTGTTGTTTCTGTTTGGGGCAGGTGTTGCAAGAATTTCTGTCCTTGACAGACGTCCATTTAGTCTGCCCTGTGGCATGCATATATAAAAGATGATTTCGCGCTGGCTTCACACTAAACTAAAAGCCAAGTTCAAATACTTGAAATCTTCCGAGTTTTTCGCCATACAGAAATTGCATGCAAAATGCCAGCGGATAAATTGAAATAATTTTAAGCACTTAAAATCCATTGTAACAATTCAAAACTTTAAACACATAGACTGTAAAATACCCCTTTGAACTGTTTATCATTTGTTTACAGCACCAAAAATCCATTAAGTACACAAATAGCAAACCATTATAGAAAATCTACTACACATTATTCATCATTCACGAATAAATAAGCATTTATTTATAACAAATTCAGTCAATTCAACTTACACATATGCAAATTTCGGTCTTTCATTTTATTGAAAACGTAGACTGAAAATGCGTTACCTTTTGCGCATCTATCTAGTCCCTAAATTACCTTGACATAGGGAAGACCTTAACATATCCATCATGCTGCATGGATTAGGTAAATAACTAAACCCAAAGCCAAAATAAATTTGAATAAAATAACAATTTGGTTCAGGCTATAACCTAGTAGCTATCATAATCAAGAGAGAAAGGGAGTAAAGCTGAAGGTGCTACAGTAAGATACCCTGTAAAATGTATTGAAATGGAGAGAGTTGAACTCAGTTTAAAGAATGTATGCTTTCATTAAATTATTCTTATTTGTTTGGAATTTGTTTCCAGTTTAATAGTAATAAATTTATTTCTGAAAAAATTCTGCCTGCTAAAAGTCCAATTTAAATTCCTTAACTTCAAAGTTGGTAACTTTATTAGGACAAACTCTTTACAGGGTACTTTGATTGCATGTACTCTTACTTTGTGTACTCGCATCGTAATTCACAGGGCACTTGTGCAATCATCAAGACGGCCCAACGAACTCATCTATCAAATATTTTTTGGCCAACAACACAATTTGCCTCTATGTCTCTGTGTGTGTGTGTTTGGGTGTGTTTGTCTGTTTGAAAAGTAACAGTATACAGGGTGTACTCTGGGTTGTATGTCATAAACTTGAGCTACATCCATCACGTATGTACATGAGGAATGAGGTAGAAACTGGGAGAAGCAGGGAAAATTGTCACTTTCAGTGCGACATGTTTTGCATAGTTCTGTAGCCACTTCTTCAAGTTCTAAAATACCCTGTAGTCATAAAAAGTGCAGAGAAAGCAATGCCTCACTGTCTCTTTCCCAAACATGTTTAAGTGCACTTATGGTATCTACTAGTCGAGCCCTCGTCTACAGTTTATATTCTTACTGCTTTTCACTTGTGATAAATTTGGTCTTGCATGTAATTTGTCGCCCCATTGTCAGAAGCAGATACAGTGCCTGCAAGTGGGCGTGGCAGCGCGTATATCAGTGCAAAAAATGTGCGCAAATTATTATTTCGTTTCCCCAGCCCTCCCCAACTTCCCCTCTTGACCCCTCAGTTCACCCTCCAGCCATTTCATGCATTCTCTACTTATTTTTTTTATGATTATGATTATGTTTCTGAGTGTTCATTTTGCATTTTGCAAGCATTCAATTGTTGTTGTTGTCCTAGTTCTTGTTCTTTCTTTGCTTTCACTTTCCTCTTTGCCAGTTATTCAGATTTGTTGTTATGGGTCACCCTGTATTCCCCTCATTTCCCCTGTTGTCTTTTTTGCCATCACTCTTAACATTCACGTTGATGGAATTGTTTTGTATGGTTTTTATTTATTTTTTTGTCCATTGTTTAAGTGCATTGCGACTTTTATCATGAAATTCATATTGTTAACTGCAGTCACATGTTAGATGGATTTTATGGAATTTAAGGGAAGCGCAGTAAATTTGGAATAAGAATTAAAAATATAGTTATAATAATATAAAATCGCTTAGTTTATAAATCTTGTTTATAACTAAAACTGCACTTAATTTGAATCTTTTTCCTTGTGCCCCATTTATTTGTACTGCTTCTCAAAGAGGACAAACAACTTAATTTTTTTTTTCCTTTTGGTAAAAACGACGCTATTTGTCTGATATTTTTAATAAGCTTCTTTTCATACAATGTCACAAACAAACAGAACAAAAAAACCAAATTAATAATGGAAAAATATTTGAGAAAAATTGTCAGTCTAGTGAAATAGAATTCAGCAATAAAAAGCGTAAAAGCAAATTTCTTACTGCCTTAAGCTCTACTTAAATATAAAATAGATTTGTCTATGACTCAATTCCTATATACTCGTATTTCTAGGCGTGTCTGTAAGAGTGAGTTAATGATTGATTGATTTTTAAATGGATGGGTTTTAAATTAACTTGAAAAGAATTTTCTTAAAGATTAAAAGCTGGCTTTGACGCCGTGGGAAAGTTATAGCAACTTTAAACAAATAAAGTTTTAGTTAAGAGCTACGAGAGGTATCAACTAATAAATAAATAAACCAGACACACATTTATATCAATTTTGCAGCAAAAGTCAAACAAAATGCAAAGAAATATAAATGAATTCTGTAGAAGCTTCTCAGGTTGTAAACTTTGTCGTTTGACTTTTGGTACACACGACAGGTTGGCAATGTCATGGAATTCAAGCTAAAGTTATCGCCTGGAGACTCTGAAATGCGACTATGAGAGACAACTGTCAACAATCAACACCTTTTTCATTAAACGCATTAGTTGAGAATGAGAATGAGCCGAGATGAGATGAAATGAAATGAGATGAGAGACATCTGACATGACATTTGTTTTAGAATGAAAGCGAAAAGGGAAATGACTGCGACTTTAATGGCCTCTCAATGGGTTGCTACCTGGGAATCAGCCTAGTGGAATAGTGTAAAGCACTGCAGGGAAAGGGGGGAAGGGAGGGAAAGTCTCTCTGATAATGTTGACAACAAATAAGCGAGTGGGTTGGTGGGGCAAGTGGTGCAAGTGGGGCAAGTGGGGCAAGTGGGGCAAGTGGCAGTCAGTCAGCACGTTGTTGACTTTGATGACTTTTCTTAATTACAAAACCTGTAACAGAAAACTCAGTGAGGCGCATGTTGACATACACGACAGACTCTCATCAGGATGTGAGCAAATATGCCGTGTCATGATGACAAAAGTAACTGCAACAGGACCAACAGCGAAAGTTGCACATAACTCAACAAAACAAACACAAAGTATACCCTAACAAATAGTTAACTAACACATATGACATAATTTACAACAAAGTTTAAGCTTCACTGACACTTAATTATAACCAAGAACTGTTTGACTATAACTTAGTTACATAACTGTTTAAAATTCTGACAGTTATTTGGCATAAACATCATTTAACTGTGCATATTTAAATGACAGCGTAAACAAAATTTGATTCATTGAAAAACCCGATCAAGTGACTATAGTATTTCTTAAAGTTAAATAAAAATTAAAATAAACTAGTCTTAAAAAGGCAAACGAAGCGAAGCCGCTAAACATTTACCACAATTTATGCCGCAATTATTTTTTTCAACAAATTTTCAACAAAAAGACCTGCAGAGAGACTTATGCTAATCATAGGCGCTAACTTAGACGACGAGCCACGCCCCCGAACTAAACTCCCACTCCCCAGAGTTGTCATTATTGTTGTATGCAAATGACGCCGTCATTTAGTTTGAATTTGAAATGTAAACCAACAGAAAAAATGAAAAAATAGAAAAATTTAATTTAATTTATGCAAAATTCAAAACCGGCAACAAAGCAGAACGGCTAACCACAAACTGAGGGGAAGTGAGAGGGCTAGAGGGGGCAATGCAGCATTTGTTAGGGGACTTAGTTTTTGGCTGATTTTAATGACTAGTTTTAGAAATTTATGAGCCACAGCGGCGTTAAAATTGAAATTAAACATTAAACTTGACCATTAGATAAAGAGAAAAAAATAAAAAAGAGGTGTGGCAGAAATTTGTGTGGGTACATTGTGGGTTTGGTCTGCTGGGAGTTACCCGACGAGGGTTGCAGATGCATATAATCAACTAAAAAGCTCACTTTAAGCGGTGCTTAAGATAAGAATCCAAAATAAACTAGGTTAAAGAGGGTTAACTAGTGGGACATGACTAAAAGATAATGTCAGTGATATTCCGCTGAGAGTTCAGCTTAGTTTTGAGAACGATAAGAACACTAGAAGTTTTTGTGTAGAAAACTGTGTTGAAGAAATTAAGATTAAATAAAAAAAAAACTTTTTTCCCTGTATTTATTTTTAAAGAGATTTTCTCTACTCAAACTAATAAAATAGTCAGACTCACACCTGAACTAAGTACTCAGTACTCTTAGTTTATGTTCACGCGTGGGTTTTAGCTCTTCCCAAACGTAAGCCGGAAACTGGCTAAATACGCCTCTTGTTTATCACAGAGCTGCCCACGCCCAGCACGACGATGAGTCCAAAACTCAAAGAACGCATAATTTTAGTTCCACTTGGAGTCGAAGGTGGAGTTGAAGTTATTTTCAGAGTCGGAAACGTTGTTTCCAGCGCCAGTTCCAAGAGACATCGCTGTGATGTTTGCTTCCGACTGTTTTGCTTAGTATTTCACTTCATTTGTAGCTACAATTTCAACAGTCACACCTATCACGACGGACCACGCCTCCAAACGCCCCCGTTGAGTACAAATGAAATGAGCAGCATGCGTGGCATAACAAATTGCTAGCACTGTACTATGTGTGTGTGTGTGTGTTGGGGGAGCGAGACTTCAGCTGAGAATGAAGCAAGAAATAGACGTAGAGCTCTCTCGATGGTCTGGCAACCCTTCCCTCTGGCTAGATCTGTCTGGCAATCCTTTACCGAATTGCTTGGCATAAATAAACAATTCAATTCCATTCAATTCTATTTCTTTTACCTCTTTTTCTACCCCTCTTCCCTCGCTATATGGCAGTTGTGTGTGTTGTATGTCAACAAATGTGTGTTACACACACCCAAAATCTCTGGCATAAATTTCGCATGTAAATGAGCCAAACATTGAAATCGTAGGCGGGAATTAGGCATACGAGGGCTATAATTTAATATCTAAAAGAGGAGGCAAAGTAAAGAAGAGACTGCAAGATACCCTGTGAAAGAGAGCAACGAACAATTTAATATTACAAAGAGGGACAAAATGTGAGAGGACGAGGAAAGAAAATAAATTAAAATATAGAAAACGATATTAAAGTAATATTTTATAAGTTTGCCTCAATAAATTGTTAAATTAGGTAAACAGCAAACAATATTTTATTTCTTATTTCAAATCATTCATACCCCTTATACCCTAAAAGCTTGAAAATCTTTGCAAATGAATGCTTGTGTCTAGTGACGATTGTCTTGTGTGTTAAATCTATGAATAATTCAAATGTTTCTTGGTCGTAATAATAATGGCAGCACATTATGCAATGAAAAACAACTGGCAAGACCTTACATCTTTTAACATACCCCTCTCTCTCTTCCCTCTCTTTCCCACTTCCCCACTTCCCTACTCAGATAGTTTTGTAATGATCAAGTTAAATGGCGTTGGAGGACAAAAGACAAAGGACTTAAGACTCAGACGGGGCTTAAACCAAATGGTAATGAATTCATTTAAATGGTGCGTAATCAGCGAGCAAAGTTGTAGATTGGATTTCATTGGTTTGGATTTAGTTTCGAGAACGAAGGAATTGTAATTTTAGCTTTGAGTTTATGCCTTGAATTGTTTGTGTCTGAAATTGTTGGATTGGGTTGGATTTTGAGGTCGGCTTTTGTGGCTCATCAATGGACTGCCAGAATAGCAAGTGACATTTAATTGAAATTGTGCTTAAAGCCTAAAGAATTGTCAAGCTATTTGGCTTTGTGTGTGTGTGTGTTTGTGTGTGTGTGTGGGAAATAGACCCTAATCGCATATTAAATATATAATGCCTTGGAATAAGGAACCGACCCTATTCTCATTAAGAAACACACAACAAATGAGCTCAGATCAAATAAATTGCACAACAATCAGCTAATGTGAGGAGCCTAATGACCAAGGAGAAATCTTCTTTCCATTCCTTACCCTTTCCTTCGATTCCCTTCCCTTTTACCTTTCATTCTCCGACTAATGCATTTTTAAGTCTCCCAACTGGTGGGGAATCTGTGCGGCGGCATCTTTCTGTTAATTACAGAGTTAATTAAATTAAAATGCATATTTGATATGTTTAATTTGTGGCCTCTTTTGTAATAACAATAATCTCACATATACGTTTCTCCTTCTCTCCTTTCTTCCTTACATCGCCAGGTGCTCACCTTTCTGATAGACTCATCGCGTTTTCGCTATCCGGAGCGTGCGATTGTCTTTCTCGCCGTTTGCTATCTGGTCGTCGGCTGTGCCTATGTGGCCGGACTTGGTGCGGGCGATTCGGTGTCGTGCAGGGAACCATTTCCGCCGCCAGTGAAGCTGGGACGTCTGCAGATGATGTCCACCATAACGCAGGTAAGTCCATTGCCAAGGCAGGTGGAACGAATTTCATTTTTTATTTACCAACTTCCTTTGGTTCCTTTCCTTCCCCCCTTTCTTCTCGTACTCTTACAGGGTCATCGGCAGACCACGGCCTGCACCGTATTATTCATGGCATTATATTTCTGTTGCATGGCCGCCTTTGCGTGGTGGTCATGTTTGGCTTTTGCCTGGTTCCTTGCAGCGGGACTTAAGTGGGGCCATGAGGCAATTGAAAATAAATCTCATTTATTCCATTTGGTTGCCTGGGCGGTGCCCGCACTCCAAACAATATCCGTCCTGGCTCTGGCTAAAGTTGAAGGTGAGTACCCCAAAATAACCACTTATTAATACAACAAAGATAACAAGAATATAAAATTATTAATAATAGTAACAAAAAAGATACAAACAGGATGTATAATTCCCGCTTCTCACTCCATTGACCTTTAACTTGAGATAGAACCCACTTGAAAGTCATAATAAATTACCAGCACTTAATAGATACACGAAACTAACCCAAAGTGAGCCCCTACTTAAAGAAAAAACCAAAGTTTCAATACCACTCTAAGCCACAGCAGCCGTCAGTTTTCGTCATGTAAGACGAAACCGTCATTAGACATCATTTTGTGGCATTAACTGTATCTATTTCGAAGCTTCGCAGCCCAAATAAACCCCGAGAACTGAAGCAACAAACATATAGTGGGCAGAAATGATAAAACTACAGAAAGTTAAAATTTATTTTTTGATGAGAAATCTAATTTAAGAGAAGAATATAGTAAATATATGAAATAGTTTATTAGAGCATAGTAAATGTTATAATTCATTATTATTATTGAAGTGCTTGATCTGAATAACATTTGCCAATTTAGTTAGTTTATTAGCAATTACAATATTGTTAGACAATTTTATGTAATATAGCAAAACCTTCTCTCATTTTAACCCTTTTGAATTTTTGCCCATAAACTATTCAGTTTGTCCCATTGTACACGCCAAGACAGACGGTGCGTGCCGCCCGTTTCACAGTCATTTTGTGGTTCATTTAAAATCGGGTCGAGCCGTGCCGGGCTGAGCTGGGCCGGGTCTACGCTGGCTGGAAGGGCTGGGCTGTTCCGTGGAGTTGATGTCCGCGATTTCTTAGCAATTTAATGACCTACGTGGTCGAAAGCAGACACGAAATAAATCTTAGCCAAGAAATGTAAAACAAAATGGTTGCTAAAATGGTCACGTTAAAATGCCGTAAAAAGAAACCAACATAGATATAGAGACCTTTGGATAATTCCACTCTTTTATTTATTTCACTTCTTTTTATTTTGTACTTTTTACTGTGCTCATGAGCTTGATTTTCGGGTCAAAGAACAAGCAACAAGAGCACAAATTCTCGAGTAGGTACAAAAGCCAATTCGCTTAGCTCTTTCTGCCCATAGCCACTCACATTTTTGGGCTTAATTAGATTGCGGCTTAATGACTCAATTGTGTTTGGCATTATGGCGCATTAGAATTTCCTAGCTGCTGCTGATTGTCCTCTGTTCGAAGCTTCTTCCTCCTCCTCCTCGTCGACCCGCAGTAATTTCCAATTGGAAATGTGAGGCAGGCACTGTAATTAAATACAGCACCACATGATTATGGCTTGTTAGCCAAATCCAATGAATGAGTAGAACACTCTGCTATATCTTCTCAATGGCCACTTACGAATATATATATATATATACATATATCGAACATTAAACACACTCCACCTCCACGATGTTGAATGTAAAGTGAGAGCTTTGGCGGGGACTTAACACCGGATAATGGCAATCGATGCTTGAACGGAATTATCAAGTGATTAAGCCATATGTAAGCTCAATTTATAGACCCGTTTAATTGCTGCCAAATTCCAGTTACTGCCAATAAGAAACAGTCAATTAGTTGCATCATTTGCAGGACCTGAAATTAAGAAATGGAAAATGGGATTTGACAGTTTAAGCAAATTTCTAAGATTGTTAAAAATTATTTCTATTTTCTTGGCATTCGTTTGAGCCACACGCACTTTATTCTCATCCTAAAATATACGCATTTTTTGCAGTGCTAAGCAAACACAATCAAATATTTCCACTTAAACAGACTTCACCGTACAGTTGTCCCCCTATTCACCCTGTGGCACCGCTCGAAAATCATTCGCTAATGCATGCAAAATGGCAAAGCCATAAAAAACATATTTCCCCCATTGCACGGCTGTAATAAAAGATGGAAAACATTAACAACGAGCTAAAACGATTCATGAAAATCTTTGCTGTTGCCCCGAAAATAAAAGGAAAACGTAAGAAAAATCAAGTAAAAATGATGACTTAATGCACTGAAAACTGAACAGTGAACACTGAGTAGAGAAGACACTCGTGTAGAGGGGCCTAAAGGCAACCAAAGACTGGGACAGCAAGGCAGCTAGGGAGAGACAAAGAAAGTGGGAGAGTGTGTGAGAGAGAGAGAGCGGGAGAAAGGGATCGAAGGAGAGCCCATTCAGAAAGCATTCAACGACAATTAATGTTAAATTTAAAAATACATTATTTTAATGTGTCGTCAGCTGGCTGAGAGCTGTTGCTCTGAGGCGACGATGATGGCAGCGACGTTCAGTAAACATGGCCAGAACCAGCTACCAGCTACGAGCTACAACAGCCAACAGCTAGCAGTACCAACGCTAACTCCCAACTTCCAACTTGGCCTAAAGTCTCGCCGCCGTTGGCAACGTGCATTGAATTTGTAATTTGCGCACGTTCGCAGCAAACATTGAATAATGCTCACAGATACGAATAGTCTATTCCCCCTTTTCTACCCCACACCCCCCATCTTGCAGGCACTTTTCGTTAAGTAAATAAACGAAACGTAAGCGACAGATCAGTAATCGTGGCTGAGGGAAGCGAGGGTAGTTTGACGGGTACTGCATCAATTTGTATTGAATGCGCGATGCGTTGGCAGCTCATTTGATGGATTTCCCTTTTTTGGGATAACAGTAGGAGAAGAAGAAGTTGCCTATGAATCACCTGCATAAATGTTGCTCAGTCTCTTAAGACGGCGATTTGCAAACGGTAAACGATAGAAGGGCAAGGCGGAATGGGGAAAGCAGATGGCAAATATTTAATTTATGCTAAATGCCTGGACAGTAATCAGATTGGTTGTGCGTGTGTGTGCGACAGCTGTGTCAAGCATATAAAGCAGTATGTGTAGGAGCTCTAGGCATTTAAGCCGTTCAATGACAACTAAAGATACATCGAAGGCTAATTCTTAATTGTCACACGTTTCTCGGTTTTAACTAATTTTACAGATATTTATTTTTAATGGACTGAACGCATTTTATGTAAATAATTAAAATTATTTGTCATGCCTTTTCTATAATTAAATAATAAGTTATTAAAGTTAATTCTCTTTTCCGTATGTTGCCTTTATTTATCATACATTCTCCCAACATTAACATAATATTACATTATTTTTCAATTTGCATTTCAATTTTAAATTGTAAGCATACTTTTTCTACAATACAATAAATTAAAACCAATATGAAAATGGAAAGCTGAAAAATTAAATCAGCTTGCCCAACAACTTGCTTTATTAGCACAGAATTTATTATAATTTTCTTTTTTACTTTTTGCTTTATTTCTTCAATTGCACAGAGCAGAAAATATTCAAATAAAAAGTAGGACAAAAATATGTAAATTAACAAAACAGACACAGTAAGGAAAATAACTGTGACGACGAACGACAGGGGAATGAAGGATGTGCAAGAAAAGAAATAAGGCAGCAAGTTAAAAGATAAGAAATTAACAAATTGTTGCGCTTTTGCAAATTATATGGCTCAAGTTGTAAGTCGCTCGACTAAGTTGAGTTTCAGTTTCAGTGGTGCAATTGTAACCCTGTAATTTGAAACTAAACTGGGTATATAGGTTTGGTTAAGTGAAGTGTAGTACTAGTTGGAGTAGTTTAACTTTTACACTCTATAAAAGTTGTGGCTGTCCAATTGTTACCCTGTACTTCAATACTCTGCTGGGTATACAAACAGCGTAATCGATCAAGTGATAATTGTATATATAAAATAGTAAGCACTGGGTCTCTTTAGTACTTATGTACTCAAATGGAGTTTGCTCTCCTTCATTTGTCAAGCTATTATGATAAAGAACGGTAAAGAGAAGAGAGAGAGAGAGAGAGAGAGAGAGAGAGAGAGAGACAGGAAAGAAAGAGCGCAAAGCAGACAGATGCAATGAAGAAATGCAGAATAAACCGACTAGTAGCTAAGTTATTAACATAATATATCCCAGTCTTGGTCACATCTTAGACTCAAGAGGCGGAATTTGTGGGCGGGGTTATCGGAGCTTGTGGGATTTTTGAAAGCTGGCATTGCTGCATTTGCTGACAGTTGGAATCGAGCTGAATTGAGCACAAAACACAAATGGCCAAGTTGCTCTGCGTCTTGTCGAGTGGCATAAAAAGAATTGCGTATGAATGATTTATGACATAGGGGAGTAGGATAGGCGAAGGGGGGCAGGGACTTGAGAAAAGCCCTGAACCGTACTGCATTAATGCATTTGGTAAGAAAAAGTTGCTAGGCAGCATTTTGTCCAAAGGAAATGCCTTAGATAAAAATGGAATCCTCTGCATTCTGCAAAGAAAGCAAATAGGAACGAAAGGAAAAGAAACAAGGCAAATATAATTTGATAAAAAAGGAAATTTCATAAGCGTTGTCCTGGCAATTTCCCATATAGTAAAGTCGATGAAAATGTGTTACAACAAACAAAGCAAATGAATGAATGAGCTCTGAAAGTAAGACAAATAAAATGAAATTCCAGGCAAATTCAAAGAATGTACACGACACACAAAACGGCATGCTGGTCACATAGGCGACCAGTTCACAAGGCAAATGATCCAAAGTCGGTTGGGGGGGATTTATTAGAGGAGAAAAGCAGGGAAAATGCTTGAGGACAGCTTGGAAAGCAAGCGAGCAGAAATAAAAGATAGTACACCTGACAGCTTTAAGATGAAACAAAAAGATCAAACAGTTGTAGCACAATCGACTGTTTGCATCGACTTTATCTGGCTTTTATATTTAGGGTGACCCTATTCAACATTTTTCGCCTTTGCTACCAATAGTTTTATGTTTATCAAGGCCAGGTCCAACAAAGGACAAAAGTTGTCAAGTTGTCAAGGCAACAAATGTTGACCAAGTTGCAGTGTAACACAGCAGCAACAACAACAACAACTACGATAATGGCTATAACAACGGCTTGCAACAACAGCAACAATGTTACCTGTTGTCGATTGAGGCATGCGGCAAAAGTTACGCGCACTTTGACGCGTAAAACCGGTAGCAAAAATGGCTGCCAACAACAAAGATGATCACGATGATGATGATGATGATGGCGACAAGAAAAAGCGTGAAACGTGCGTGAGCTGCCGCCAAAGCAGCGACGCCAGCAGCAACGGCAGCAGCGATGCCAGCAGCGCTTGTAGATACGCTGTCATGAGATATCGCAAAAGTTGTTGCTACACTCGACTACATGGGAGTGCACTGCACAGTAGTACACACGGCAACATGTTTCAGCTGCAACTTCATGCCGTAGTAGCAGCAGCAGCAGCTGTAGCTGTACCTGCCTTACCTGCCCCGTATCGTTGATGGCATTTGCAATTTAGCATTTGTTGCAACTACCCAGCAGTAGCGAGTATTATAACTAGGTTATTATACTCTACACACACTGGGGAGTCGACAGTGTGTGTGCTTTCCCAACTTGAGTCATAACTCCCTGTTGTGGGTAGAGTAACTTCTTTGCATCCCTTTAAACGTCTATTTTTATTCTCACGTTTTTGTGGCTTCTGTTTTTCCCGAGTTTCTTGTAGATTTCAATTGTTTGATTACAATACATTTTTCCAGCATTTGTTTATGCACGAATGAAGCCTAAATCTGTCATCTTCTGGTACGTGCCCTACTGCTAACTTGATCAAAAGAATATTGTTATGATTTAAAGCACAGACTGTAATGTATAAAATGTAAGACATGTATTTTAATAGGTTGTAGAGCATCTTAAAGTCGGTCAATTAAAAACTATTTACTGCCTAGTAGAGCACGTTTAATTGTTCAATTTTGCTTAGCTTGAAGCTGTAATTAAATGGTCGCAGCTCATTGTTTATTTAAGTTTTCATTGCTGTTCCTATTAAATAATTATGGAGTGCATAAATGTAGCACTTTTGAGGCCAGCCAGCGTAAGAGAGGAAAGAACCGAGATTAACCCCTGGCAGGCCAAATGCGAACTTGAACATTAACTATAATTATATAGAACATGGAAATTTCTTATAGCGGTCGAGAAACAGAGCGGCTCAAGTTGTCGGCACTGGCGGGTCACTAATTAGTAGCAATTAAATTCATTAATTCAAATTAATATGATTTGAAAAACATAAAGTTTAAAGAAAAGAAAAAAAAAACAGCAACGAAAAAAGAAAAGGTTTTCGCGTTACGCATTTTACACGCCCAAAGGCAAAAGAGCAACAACTGTAAAGTGAACCTAAAGCCGGGTCTTGGCCCCGACCCAGAGCCGTACACGGCTGCGTTCCCTTTCCCGTTGCCAGTCTTCGTGTTTTGCTCTTGGCCAGGCCAATGACCAGTAGGAAACAATGGCACAAAGTGTGAAAAGCAATGTTAATGACACAAGATCTGAGCAAAGATGCGGACAAAGACTAATGAATGTGCCTAAGGTTTTGGTAACTCTTGGAACAAGCTGTAAATGTCAGAAATGAGAAATACACAAATGTATTTAAGGCAAAGAATTATGAACACGATTCCAATTATTCTTCTTTGTACCTAAAAAAGTACGCAAACTTAAAGGTTATATTTAAATATCTGCTAACTAAGACCGCTAGCCAAAAGGTATTCTATGGTGTGTGTTAATGCTTAACTTTTATCAAAGTGTACAACGTTTTAACTGTAATTTCCATTTGATTTTCATCTGCAATACTTGGATACTGCGTTATTTAAGGTTATGTTGCTTATGTGATTGAGGTTAGATTGAACTTTCCCTATAAACGTTTTCTTAATCTCTGCGTGACTTGAACTCTGTGAGTGTGTGCAATGAAATCGAACATTAAAGTCATCTTGACAACATCCTTTTCGCAAATTATGGCCATGCACGTTGGGATTGTCTTCCTGGGCTGACGCTTATCGGCATCTTCCTCGTCCTGTTTCTGGTCCTGGTCCCGTTACATGGCAATTGGTGGTACCTCCTGCTGTTCTGTTTATTTCTAATATCCTGACGCCGTTGGCGACAATAAACACGCCCACATTGAATGGCTTTCTGAGCATCTCTCACATAAAGCCCATAAAGCGCAGCGGTTGTTGCTGTCATTAAAATCTCTTTTTGGCAGTTTTATACTCGGTACACGGTATCTTAGGCCTATACCCTCGATATGATGACGGCGACAGGGGCAATTCGTGTGCTTGCCAACACCTTTAACCCCTGGTTGTCACACCCGACACTTATATTATACATTGAAAAGGCTTTTGGCACGGAAAATCTCTCCCCTTTGTCTAATTTGATAAAAGCACGAGAGACAGATGAAAACCCGGAAAATGAAAGCGAATCTTTTCCATTCTTTTTGTTTGAGCGTGTAAATTGCTTTTTTTCTACGCTTTCGTTTCGAGGTGTGTCAAGTGGTGTTTTATAAAGTGCTCCATTCATAGACGAACCAAAATTGTAGTCCAAAGCATGAAAATGGAAGTGAAAAACTCACTCGTACTCAATTGTGCGAATTTTTCTACAGAAAAATCAACTTTTCTTAATTACATCGAACATAATTTTCTTTTTTTTTGGGTTCTTGTCGAGTGCAGTCATAGAAGAGTTTTCATAATGAGTTTTGGTGGAAAGTCAGGGCATAGGATTCGATAGTGGCCTTGGCTTTTGTTTAACCCAAGTGCGATCCAAATTTATTGGCACAACTTCAAAAACAACGAGAAAAGTTTTAGCCAAGCCAACACCTTTCACATGTTTTTGGCATGAAAAAGCGTTAAAAGTTTTTTCTCCTGGCATTTTTGCATGACGTGTTGAATACTTAGTTGTAGGTTTTGTTCTTCTTGCAGTTTTTTCCTCTCGTTTCGGTATTTTTTATATTATTTTCAACTGCTGCACACAAGGTAATGGGTTAATTAAGGTTTTTGCTAGTTGAGTTTGTGGCATCAACAGTGGTTGCAGCACCGTGGATTAATTAAGTGGCATGAACTTTCATAAAATTGCAAGTAAATTGATTAAAAATGACAAAGACAAGTTAGTGACAAGCAATAGCTATGACTTTAATGTTTCTTGCAAGAGAAAGTGAGGTTAAGTTGCACTTGAATTGAGGTTAAGGTGAAGTTAAAGGCAAAAGTCAATGAAAGTGAACTTAAAGTTGCTTTAGCAGTGATGAATTGAACGGCAAAGGTATACAATTAGCTAAGTGAAGTGTTACAGTTCACAAAGTTGGGGTTAATTAGTAAATAAGTTTAGCTGAAGAACTTTCAATTAAAGCGAACTTCAATTTATAATGAGTTGCATAATATTATTGGAGTTTAACCTTTTCTTTAAGCCATATTCACTACAATTACAGTTCACTGCCAAATTTGTGCGTCTTTACTAGCAAATGACCGGCGTCAAATCATATACAATATCCGACCATTGTGTATAAGCGATTACCGATGAGCGATACCATATCATTCATGCTTACAGTCGTATCAAAAATGTGTCAAAAAAGAAAAGAAAAAAGGGAAAAAAAGAAAAGAAAAATCATTGGTTATTGTT
Source organism: Drosophila nigrodunni (assembly GCA_020829145.1). NCBI lineage: Eukaryota > Metazoa > Arthropoda > Insecta > Diptera > Drosophilidae > Drosophila > Drosophila nigrodunni. The sequence continues at coordinate 11,895,157 of JACVCZ010000003.1, forward strand.
AATTTATTTCCTTTTTGGCTTTAGAATTTTTTATTGACTTTGCTTTGCTCGCTCTGCGAACTGTGCGGACTTTACGGATGTGGCATATCCGGTGCCATGTGCCGTACACACGACTACCCGCAATCCGCTATCCGCTATGCCATACAGCGTGTGGGGGGCAGTGACCATAAAAGGCAGCAAGAGAAAGACTACAACCACACATACACCCAGACTAGAAGTATTCACTCCGAAATGGGGCAGGACAGAGTTGGTTGGCCATAACAAAGCCTCGACACATTCAGTGGAACTTTTAAGCGCCTTGACTGGGCTTGTAATGAACTTTTATTTGCATTGTGCTAACTGAGGGTGTGCACTGAGAAAAAAGAAGTAAAGTAGAAGAAATATTGAAGATTAAATTAAACTATATATTCAAATGTTTATGTTTATTTGATCTTGACATCTTTATGCCAAAAATGATGAATTTAAATTGATTTCGCGAAATGTTACTCAATCAAATTTTTATCAGTGTATATTTTAGAAAGAGATGGAAGACGTGACTGCAGACAAGTGTGCCAGATTCTTGTTCAAGTCAACCATAAGTCGATACACTTGCCGCCCATTTCAATTCATTCATTTATCCCATAAAGCGACCGCCGCATGTGTCGCCTGGACTCCTCGCACCGCAGAGTCTCAAATATTGGAGGGTATTGGCATTAGGTAGTGCCACCCTCAAAATCGATTTATGGGCATTTCCGGGTTGAAATCACTTAAAAGAACTGCAGAAACGGGAGGGGAAGCTTTTGCTTGTTAGCTCCTCACAGTTCAGTCAGCGAAGTCTTTTGTGTTCGGTCTTATACATACATACATTTGAGAGTATATTTTACCCCCTTTTTGATCGCATTCATATGGACCACTCTATTCGTATTTGCTCTTCCACTTCTCTGTCTGTGTGTATTCAAAAATTTTGCGCAAATTTGTAAGCTTTGTAAAATAAATATTGCGGGGCAATGTTTGACAAAGGGGGAATTCTTGACTTTGGGGTTGTATTTTTAGATGTTTTTGACTCGCAATCTACTTAGGACAAGTGGACAATATTTATACAAGTGAGTGAGAAATGAAGGCACGACGTCTTAATACCCTACAGAACTTGTAGCAATTTTTCGTGCAGTTTATAGATATGTTCTCCCTTTATAGGACATCTTGTGCTCTAATTTTCAAAGATTTATGTCTGGATTTTATAGACCTGGTAGCACCAAGTCATAATGCAGTTTTGAAGTGCTTTCGTCTACTAAAAAATTCCATTAACACTTTGTATTTACAGTGTTTTTAAGTGTTTCACAAATATGCACACAAAAATTCAACGCAATCCCCAAAAGTTGTCCACTTTGGCTTTATAATTCTGATGACACTGGTCTGTCGTCATGTTTACACTTTCAATAAAAATCCACTCTCAGTTTAATGTGCCAGACGTACACGAAACTTCCCATCCCCTTGCTCCCCTAGTCCGTCCCCGCCGGATTCCAAACCTTGTCCCTATCATTTTTGCTCCTCACCCGTAGTGTCCGGAACTTTCGCCGCAATTATGGCCTTTAACCCTTTTGTCAACAACTTGGAGTTTATTTGGACTTTATATGCACATGCCAGTGTTGTCACCAATGCCACTGCTGTCTGCTTTTTAGCTGATGCTGCCCAAAAAATGCCTTTGAGCATTGTCATAAGCGGGTTTTCTGGGACTTTTCCCCTCCTTTCTCCCGCTTCCTGCCGCATAATAATTTTATATGCTTTTTGGCTGCATTTTTGCATAGTCAGTTTGTGGGAAGCTGCAGCAACTTTGAGTCAGAGTTTTGCTTTTCCACATGATGCATAGCAGATGAGTCATGCATGGCAGAGCTTTTAAAAGCTTAAATTTTTCAAAACTAATAAATAAATTTAAATTGTAGCAAAGTTTTGTTGCTTTTGCACTTTTCTGTTGACATTTCATTAGGCAGTGAAAATTGCACAACCTGTCGATAAGTACCCCAATTGGGAGGGTTGCAATTTTTCCAATTTCGCCAGCTCACGTAATATAAATAATCATAATAATAATAATCATAATATTTTGATTTGATTTGCCTCAACCCTCGGGTGCAAAGCAGGAAATCGTACAACCAACCCTCGACGCGTGTTTATAATTTACGATAATTGCGCATACTCTGTGACATTTTCAATTAATATTTGAATCTAGAGAAAGTTTTATGATTCCCATCTCAATTGGGAAACAACAACAACTACATATACTTTCAATAATAATCAATGAAATTATTAATTAGCCATATTTATGTAAGCCAAGGCGGAGAGAGGGAATTAAATCCCTGAAAGAGCCGTTGAGCTTTTCCTTTGTGTGTTTGGATTGGATTTGATTTGATTTTGTTTACCAAGACTTCAATTTAAAGTGAGTTTTCTCTGGAAATTAATTGTACTTAAGGCATTTTCTTGATTATAATGGAATATTTTTCAGCTCAGTGAATGGCTATCTGCAAAATACACAAATTAACTAAGAATTTATCGTTTCTCAGATACTGTATCTCTTTAAGGTTAAGCTACTTTGGCTAGAGACGCTGTGAAGTTCTTAACGGCAGACAGTGCTATAAAATTAAATTTATGCATTACCAACTGCCGTAACAACTCTAGTACCTGCATTTCGCGACCTTACCCCGGGGGAGCATACACTTTAAATAGGCATTAAATTGATACAGTCAACTGAAAAGTTTTTTCTTTCCATACATATTTTTTCTGCCACCCCCTTGGCAACCCTGTTGCAAAACGAGCTGGGACTGCCAACCCGCCACATATTCCTAATCGCTTTATAACTTCTAACGCAGTTTATCAGCGGGCTAACTTCCCACCACGAACATCAGCTCGAAAAGTTATTGTTAAGTCTGGGAAAACGTCGCTTGCACGCACTAAGCACTTGATACGACATCCTTCTCGACCTAAGCGTTTTCAGCCTGGCATGGCGTTAACCAACACTAGCGAAATCTACGTAGTACGTACAAAATAGTTACGGTTTCAGAGATTAGTTCTAGTGCCTATCGCTTAGTTTGCTTTACTCTCATTTTCGCACTTTCGTTCATACGGAAAGTGCTTTGGTATTTCCAGTATAAATCGGTGTGTTTAGGTGTACAGTTTGTCTGGGTGTCTGCTAGTCTGGTAGTCTGGCCTTCTGTCCTGTCTTTCCAGACTCCGGCATGCAACGGAAATTATTGTCGACGGCGTCTTGCATTTGCTTCTTCTCTTTTTCTGCTTTTTGTATCGTTTTCTTTTCTTTTTTGTTGCCAAAACTTTCAGACGCCATGCAGAAAAAGTTGCCACACTTTGTGTCATGTTTTCCATTTTCCTCCTTTCCTTAAGTTCTTTTTTCTGTAGCCGTGTCTGACGCGTAAACAGATTTATTCATTTATTTACTTCGATTAGGTGGCAATGTTATCTATGCTGTGTCTATTGTGAATGGTTATTTTTACCTGTCAGGGAATCACCTTAAGCCAAAACGTGTTACTCACCTGATAAAATCTATAACAATAATAACCGTGCGTAAATACATATGTAGTCGATATCTTTACCACCATAAAGAATAAATGACTCACAGCGGTTCAGAATTGGCAAAACACGTACACAAATTGATAAGATAGGAGACTGTGTACATTACCTGTGCTTGTTATCTGATAACACTATGAAATCAACTTGTATATATTGGACAATTTTGCATGAGTGCAGCACAGTACGAAAATTCCAGTTGAGGAATTAACACCCACAGCAGTAAAGCAGTTAAGGATTACAAGAGGATTCATCAAAGCCTAAAAATGCCACCACCAGAACACGAGAACCGTCTCTTTGGCATCCACTTTGGATTGAATTTGGGTGGACACCATCATGGTCACCACGGACCACCGCACCACCACCACCATCACCACCACGGACCTCCACCGCCGCCACACTACGATCATCATCATCATCACCACCACGGACCACCACCGCACCACTATGATCACCATCACCACCACCACGGCCACTATGATCACCACCACGGACCTCCACATCATCATCATCATCACTGCTAGGTGCAACAGTGCATTGATGAAATGATGAATTTAGTGATTTCCGAGTGAAGCAGAGAAAGCGACGAATTTTATTTATATTAAACAAAACCAAAAACACAAAAAAATATATAAAATAATTTATTACAAAACTAATTTCAATGTGTTTCAATTGTAGCAAGCTTAAAGGCTTAAAGGATTAAAAGGATTGCAACAAAGGAATATAAATAAAGTGTTATTAAAACTCAAGTCTAGCGAAATTAAAATCTTTTGACAACAAATTTCTACATCGAAAGAAACATTTCAAGGCATGTAGTAAACTATAACAAAAAGAATTTATAAAATTACCTTTTTAATTTCCTATTAAGTTTTAAGTCCAAAGGATATAAAAAGCTAATGCGTAGTACACGAATAAGCTGATAGGAATGCAATAGATAACACTTGATAACTTATCAAAACTACGCCCTGAAAAAAGAAGACTTGGCACTGACAAACAAAACAATAACAGAGTGATAATAAAGTGTCATAATTTTGAAATGATAAGAAATAACTTTTGATAATTAAAAATAACCATAAATGAATTGAATAACGAAGTGGTTAAGAGTTGGCTTAAAATAGAAAAGTCATCAATTTACAAATATATATATGTGTATAATCTAAAAACAAAGTATAATAATCGGCTTATGTCGGCCACATTGCGAATTAGCCACAGTGACAATTCAATTAGGTGGCCCGCGGTTAGAAGTACATAACATATAAGTACACAAATTTATATATGCACAAGTATATACATATTACAAAGGTCTCTAAAACTAAACCAACTGCCTGAGCTTTGTTAAGCGCATAAATATAAATGAATTAAATATCAATGGCGCAGACAAATATTGGCCAATTACAAGCCATTAGAACTGTTTGTCACATAACGCTAATTAGCAGCAGCTACAAATGTGTAATTACAGTTTTTTCTATAACTGGGGGGTACAGGGAAGGGGTCTGAGGACTGTCATAAAATGCAAAATGTTGTCGATGGCGTGGGACGTTGATTCGACACCTGGAAAATATTGGTAATTAAAATTTGCCATGTTGGCCAGCTTAGCCGGTTCGTGGTTTGGCTCTCTGACGTTGTCTAATAATGTTGTAAAACATGTTGCCATTAAATAATGCGACAGACGTGTTCCAAAATAACACCAATAACACCCCAAAGGCACCAACAGCAGGCGTTACATTTTATTGACTTTATTGACAGTCCAAAAAATATAAAACACAAAACTCGAAACCAAATGGAGGAAAAAAACTGAATTAATAATATTTAATAACCCTCTGCGGTCCACATTTTTAATCGAAACTCTTGACGACAACTCTGGCTAATGGAATCGGTAGCATTTCTCAGCCTGTCTGCCTGTCAATTAAGCATGAAAATTATTTTTGACCAACCCACTAACCAACTACGCAACCCGTCCAAATGCATTTTAGACAATTTCATGCGACAGCCATCAAATTGACAGCTCACTGTGAAAGTGAAACTAACAACTAACGATTTCCATACACATTTTACATCTATATATTGTATATTTTATGATGGCTGCATTTAATTAATAACATATAAATTTAAATAAAGCAAACTTTGTGCGCTTCTTAATTGGTATTTGCATTCAATTATTTGGCAACAGCAACAACTGTTGGTAGTTAATAAATTAAAGTTTTCAAATTAAATCGCTATCAACAAATACTCGCATCATTTAATTGTGTAAACTTTCAAAAACTATTTGGCATTTCATTTGGAATCAAAAACTCTTTTAATACAATAAATAATAAACAATTTGGAATGTCTAAACAAGTTGTCAGTTTATTTTTATGGTTATGTGATAGCGAATTGATAGCTCTATAAAGTTTTTTGTATTTTTGGCGAATTGAGATAACTTTGACTATCAGTGAATACAAACAGCAAGTTAAGCAAATTAATTAAATGTTTTTGTGTTAAAAGTTGGCAGTTCTTAATAACTTATCGACTCATTTAAGACAGTCAGAAAACATTGGCATAGCTTTAAACAATTATCTGGAATTATTAACATTTAACATTAATTTCTTACATTTAATTTAAACTAATTCAAAACTTATCTCTTCTATTTGCAGGTATGTAATTTTCCAATTCTCGTGTATTATTAAGAAGCTGGAAACTTGAGTACGCTACAATAACTAGACTTAATAACATAATCCAATAACAGTAACAATATCTTAAATCTAGATGTGTGTAAGTACAATACAAGCCTCATTATTGGGTTAATAATAGCACAAGAATGTAATCAAAGTCGAGGGTAATTTCAAGAATTCAACTCACATGACATTTGACCATCTGCGATTTCATAAAACAATTTAATAAACCCATGAAAAATCAAAAATGCGATAACTAAGAAGAACCCCAAAGACTCAAACTGAAACTACAACAGGCACAACTACAACAACAACAACGGCAATCCACAAAACTCACATGTGGCAATAAAAATTCCTTAAATAAACATAGAAGAGGAGTAAACCCAATGATGGGAGACGGTTTTGCAGGCAACTGAAAGACAAAGCCGTATCAACTACGCGTGCTCGCGACTATCTGCCAATGTAATCAGCCAAAAAAAAAAGCTAGGAGGCGGTAACCCTAAGGCCTAGACGTGGAGAGTCTGAGAGCAAAGATCCCTGACTAAAGAAGACCCCAAAGTAGCAGCCAGAGGCAGAGGCAGAGACAGAGACAGAGACAGAGACAGAGACCCAGACAATGTAACGTAATGTCGCTTGTTAGTACTAATGATGGGTAACTTTCCGACATCTTCGCTTCTTGTGCCCCAATGAGCCGAGCAGATGCTGAGAGAAATAATGGAAATAAATAGCATACAAATAGCAATTGAAGCCATGATATTTAAATACCCTAACCGATCGGGGAATTAATATTTATTTATTTAGTAATAGTCATAGTTTGCTTAAAGCTAAATCTTACTAGTAGCTATTAAAGTCATGTAACTAATACTAAGCAGTATTCAAGAACCCTACGTTTGTATATATTGATATTGTATGGTATTCATAAATTGATCAGAGGCAGAAATCCCTTTCAATACTATTTCTTGGCTGCCTCATAGTTTGCTTCTACCTTTAAAGAGGCAAAACGCCCTGCTATATTTTTTTGGACCTATTTTACACCACAGCCAATGGGCCCTATTGAGGTGTAGTGCATGCAAACGCGAAATAAATTTGTACAGCTGCGATAGAACCAGCGCGATATGCCTTCAAATGTGACCATGCGATGCCCGACGATGGGATGCCGATGGTCATTTCGCATGTATGTCATAAATTGCCAGGAACGGCAGCAACTGTGCCTACAGTGTCCAACAAGTTTTTGGGCCAGGAGTTTGGCTTGTTTTTGGGTTCAGCGGCCAGAAGCCAGAGGAGTAAGATTTTCAGATCCTCGTTCAGTTTTGTGTCTAAGCAGTAAAAATTAATAGCCAGCATAATAAGCGGCATTTTATGACAAGCGTGCACCTTAACGCAGCAGTTAGCCACGCCTCGAAATCCTCATGCCAACCCTCACTCGGCGCCACTCCGCCCCCGCCATAGCCACCGCCAGGGTATATCCCAGTTGATGCGACGATTTCTCATAGCATCATACGGCAAAAGTCATTAGGTTTTAGGTGAGGGATCAGTTGGTCGCGTAGTCACTTGAAAATTACGCAAATTGAAAGTTACATCGTTTGGGCTGGTGACGTGCCATGGCCAAAATGGGCATTAGGCCAGGCCAAGCTAAGTCAGGCCAAGCCAAGCCAGGAGTGTGATGACCATCTGCGTATGCACCCTCTGCCCATATGCCACCTCTCTCCGCACTTCTCACCTAGTGGCTAAATGGCTGTTGCTTCGCCAAGTTAGTTATGAGCTTCATATTGGCGCTACAAGATTCCGCTTTATGATAATTACACGCGGCTCCAGCTCCGTTTTATTTATATGCAATTCAATATGTGTGAGGCAGAGGCAGACAGCAGCAGAAGCTGTGGAAAATTGAAAAACTTTGAATGTGCATATGAGTGTGTGTGTTTGGGTGTGTGTGTTTTGTATGTGGAAAATATATGGTCGATTATGTAAGAGCTTACGGTGGTATATCGTTATTGGGCGAGTTGTCGGCATTGGCAGTTTATATAAAACGAGCTAATAGCTTTTTGAGCTTAATTGAAATGGCCAATGAGGAGGAGTAGGAGGTTCAAACAGGCAACAAGTGGTAAGCTTAACTATCATAACAACTGATAAAAGCACATTTAACGGATTAGAAAGATATAGCTGGGTTTTAAAAGCTCAGCTTTATAAGCACGGTTTTCTATTTCAATGCTTTTTAACATTTATAAAAATTGTTTAGCTGGTATGCTTACACTATTTAAAATTTGAACAGTCGGCAATTTTATAATAGCTCCTGATCATAAACCTTAGCTCGATTTAAAATCCAAAAATTGAAAGCAAAGCTGTAAAAACATAAACCACACACATGTTATATCTAAAACAGTACCTAAACCTTTCCTTTTTGGACAGCTCACAGCACTGTGACTCAAATGATTTTAAAGCCTTCTTAGTGGAGTCTTAAACATAACAAAAAGTCACATAATATTCATTAGAGATTTACTACAACCTACGCTTATCCACAGTCATAAACTAAATTTTATGCTCGACCATAGGCAAAGTAGGAAAGTAGATAAAAAGGTATAAAATCAAATGCTATATCCGAAATAAAACTGGGGAGACATAAAAATGATTAAGTGATAACTTCGTATGGAAATCGATGGAGGCTCAACAAGTTGTTTTTGGACAACAAACAGCAAACAGCGAACTACGAACAACGAACTCTAAAAGTTTATGATGGCAATTAGTTTTTAACAATGCACGACGCCGAAATCTATTAGTAAACCTAGAAATGATTAGAAATTGAATAGCGAGGAGATAAAACAGCAGAAGAATTATATGGAGAGCAAGAGAGAGAGAAGAGCTGCCATAAATCATGCACTCATCCACTTAGATCGTCCAAATGTGGAGACACTTGTCAATGCCATTTTTGATTTCTCGACATCCATAAAAGAATCCGAATCCGAGTCTCAGTTTTGTTATGCAAATTAGCTACAAATCGAAATAACCAAAGGGTATTTTATTCTTCCCTTTCTCTTCGCTCCTCTCTCCACTCTTGACCCTATGGAAGTGGAATGCATTTTCAGCTTTGCATTTTAGAGCTGTAGCCTGCATTTTTATTACTTGTCAAAATACGACAAAATTTATGGCAGCTTGGCAATATTTTTAACGCCAAAAGCAGCGCAAAAAAAAAAAAAAGAAAAGGAAAATGAAGAAAATATGAGAAAAAATTCAAAGGAAAACCCAGGCCCATAAATCATCTAAGTGGAGTCGAGACTCAAACTCCAACGCTGGATCTAAAACTGAATCTGATGCTGATTCTGGGCAAAGACAAAAAAATAAACACAAATGCGGCGCATAAAAGTCATAAAAATGAAATTAGCCATACAGTAGACGGTTGTGAGGCAACCAAAACTTGAATTCTCATTCCCTCTGCTCGTTATTTTATTTATTTATTTTTATTTTTTACAAGTGTCTGAAGGACTACAGTAAAACTTGCCCCCTGAAGCGGACGACATTAAATTTAATATAAATTTAAATTACGCCACTTAAGGAGGGATAACATTTGTCTGCAGCTTGTTTTGGGGCTAAGAAAATGTCAGAAAAAACACGGTACAAGTTAAATGAAAGAACTGAACCAAAGATAAGATTGAATTTCAAACAGATCAATTCTAATTCTAAGAATTTATCGTACTTAAAATGTATCTTATTTATCCCTCTTTGTACTTGCAACTTATAATCTCCTAGTAGGCACTCAGAGTTGCCACACATCGTTGCCAAAAACAAAACTTCACACACTCGACAAACTTCAAAAGAATTTGCCAAACTATTCCAACAAAGTTGAGCTCCCTCAACACACCCACACACACACACACACATAGACATAATTAAGACTTCTTCTTCCGAGTAGCTGAATTAGTGGAAATGAGCTAATGAACCAAGAGTTCAACTGAGTAAAACTTCAAAGCTGGAACCAAACTCGAAACTCATCAAACGATAGAAACCATCTGCCATTCATCTTCATTTGTGTAGAGCGGCGATCATTTGAAATGTGTCTATTCCAAAGGGGTCACTCTCTGTCTCCATCTCTCTCCGCTTCTCCACCTCTCTCTCATTGGGTTTTCATAAAATTCTAAGAAAATTCATTTCGTCGGCATATCAAAGCAGAGATACAACTGCGACGGTTCCACAACAAAAAAGTCAAAGCAACAAAATTTTTGCTTTCATTTGTGGGGTAAAAATGGCATTAAACTATTTTGCATGGACCCAGAAACCAGACGGTAATCATTGAAATTCGTCGCACAGTGAATACTCGTATTGTCAAACCATTTCAAGTCCACATAATTTTCAATCTCTTTCAGTTTATCAATAGCTCATCAGCTACAGTAGAGCCTCAAATTATCAAACAATTTGCTTTGAATTTCTTTTAACATATTTGAAGCTACATTCATTTTCTTTAACTATGCTTTACTCTATCAATGTCTCAGTCTATCAATGACCGGACTGATGAACCATTTTGTGGGCTTTCCATCTCCTTCTCTTTCACTCATTTTCTCTTCCATTTTGTCTGTCTTTTTCTGCTCTGTTGCGTTTTGCTTTGATCTTGTTAATAGGAAGCGCTCGAGTTGTTTAGTGAAATTTATGGGCGATGAAAAGTGCAAGTGATTTAAATGAAAAGATAGAAAGATACAGATGGAAATACACATACAATGACTGGGCCTTTGGGCCAAACACATAATCGGGAAACATTAACACACAACAAGCCAATTAATTGAAAGCAAATTGACCATTAACTAGCCAAAAACGTTATAACGATCCCCAGAGATTAACCACAAGTGTTCATCAACACCAGAAAAACAAAAAAAGCGGAAAAAAATACAAAGTGGAACGCGTAAACAGCAGCCAAACAATCAAACGATCCAACAAACGATCGATCGAGTGATCGAACTCGATGAAACGATCAATGGAACGAGCCAAATGGTGACTCGGTTTAAACTTAGTTCGCGATCGATCGATCGATTGTTCGCCAAAGATATACGCTGAAAGAGAAAGAGAGGAAGAGGGAGAGGGTGAGGGAGAGATATGAGTACTACGTTACAAGATCGCTTGATCAACATCAAACAAAACGATCCGCTCAATGGCTTGATTAATGTGCGCCACATCAATCAGAGCCACGAGAAGGCGACAGGGTAGCGGTGATCGAGAGGGGAACTGAATGGCCGCATAAAATAAACATAACAAACTTTAGTAAACGTTTGAAGTGAAAGAGACAGACATTGATATATATATATATATATAGTAGATATATATATAGTTGGTTGCTGCTGCACCCACACACAAATTGAGTTCAGCTCGTTGTGGTTTTAGGCCCAAAGTCTTGTCCAAAATAAATGAGCTAACATAAATCGAGCATTTGCTAGAGGAAAATCGGTACGACTATATCCAAAGTTGGCTTCGATCTGTGGCAGCAAAAAAAAAACAGCAACAAAGTGACGACTGATCGAATCAGCATGGCTAAAGAAAAAGCCAAATGCATTGCCCACAAATAAACAACGGCAACAAAAACAACAACAACAACAACAATCGGAGTTTTGCTTAGTTTAAAGATCACGATCTCCATGAAGCGTTTGCCAAAATGAGCAACAAACAAAACAAAAACAACAACAACAAATCACGTTTGTGATCTTGACTTTAGACACCAAAAAGACAAAAACAAAACACAAACGAAGAAAACTGAGAAACAAAGTAATGCTTTAAACTTGGCTGAAACTGAAACGGCTCTACAGCGAAAGAAAAGCCATTTAAATAGCCGGCTTTGGGAGTCGCGATTTTTTAAGGGAAACATTTGTTTTGAACCGATAACGAAGTCAGTAAGGCAGTGACGGTGGTTGTAAAAATAAATAATATAAATTTGAAGTGGGGTAACGTAAAAGATTTTTTGATATATTTTGATTCTATAGAATTATATTTTAGGGTTTTTTATATATTATTATTTATGTAGTTTATATTTTTTCTCTATTTTGTTGAATTATTTCTTATTTTTATTTTCATACTAAAAGCATATATTTTCTTGACATCATATCTATTTTCTTGTGCTTGCTCAAAGCTAATGAGTTTTTTCTAAAATTCCAAACTATGACCCCCTATGACAGCGCCTCTGCGGTTTAGGCCTAGACAAGTTCTACTTGTTTGAATCTTTTGTGTTGCCAGCTATTTGTGTAGTTCTTGTTGTGGCTACTTATTTCTCTAAGTGTATGTGTGTGTGTGTTTGTCGTGTTCATTGTTTGTTGTGCCTTGGCTACACATGCAAAGTGTTGTTTTTGTTGTACTTGCTCCCATTTGAGTTACATGACAAAGAGCAGAAAGGGAACTATTGAGGTCTCTGCTTGCACAATGGCAATGAGTTCATCGGGTTTTTTTTTGGGCTTTTGGCTTTAAATTTTTCTGATTGGAGTCTGTTGTTACCATTTGCGTTGTTGTTGCTGGAGAGTTCATGTGGAAGTTTTTTGTGGTGGCTTTTGGAGTGTAGAAAAAAAGAGGTAAGCACGAAATCTTTAGCTTCCGTCTTGACAACTCACTAATTCTTCAATTGTTGAGCAACTTTCGAATTGAATTTAAGCTCGTAACTTGTAACTGGTAACTGTTAACTGTTAACTGGGAGTTACCTGAAGTTACCTGGATAACAGCAACCAACAACGAACGACACGAACTTATTAATAAATTATGTGAATATCTTTTTCATTCAGCAAAAAGGTCTCTCAATTTCTCTCTCTCTCTCTCTCTCTCTCTCTCTGTCTCTCTTCCTGTCTATCTCTCAACTCTTGGCATTAATTTGGCATTCAGAGCTCTTTACTCTTCCCCCTGCCCCCTCCTTGTCCCCTTTACACTGTACTTCGCCTAATTAAGGTATCCATTGTGGGATACCTTTGGGAGTTGCAGCCAGTTCCTTGAGTCTCGAGCCTCTTGTTTGCTTCCTGACTCTCTGACTCTGGCCACATACATCATTTTTATAATTTACGTGTAATGCATAACAAAAGCACAAGTAAACAATAAATGTAAATGTACAACAGCCACAGCCACAGCAACAGCAACAACAAAAGAAATCTAATTTTGAGAGCATTTTCCTCAACCCACCACAAAAGCCAACTCAGACGGTAGCTCATCAATTTCCCACGTGTGATTTATTAACTAATTTTCCTACACATTTAAATGCGTATTTCACGCGGCACGTAGCAAACTGTACCCCCAACCTACACCTGCCCCACAACAACCTGGGGGAAAAAAAGAAAAATTCATGTAAATTCATTAGCAAAAATGTTGTTGATTTTCTTTCATTTTTCTTATGGTTCACATTATTGTTCGACTCTTGAAATATGCGCAAAAAATTAGCCCTGCCACGGCTAAAATGTTTGGGCATTAATTATTTTTCGATTCCGTTTTGTTGGTATGAGCCTCGATGGGAAGAGACCTAATAATTTGTTATGAAAGAGCAAGAAATTGTGCAGTCGCGATGGAAGATTACACACGGAGAAATATATAGAAAGAAGTACTGCAATTTGCAAGAAATTGATAAATAAAAGTGGTAGAGATGTGAAACAATATTTCAATTTTAAGTAAAGATTTTAAGTACATTTTTATCAACAATAATTATAAATATTTGTTTAAAAAACTCAAGAAAAAGAATGACAATTTAAAAGTAACAAATTTCCTACACAGATAATTTGTTCATCTTTATTTTATATATAATAGAAGACAAGTCTTCCGTTAGTAGAGAAGATTGAGCGATGCAGCTACTGTAAGTCGGTTACACTTGGGTTAAATTATAGCACCGATATGAACCCATTTAAATGCCAAACTGCCACAAGAGGAAAAACTTGATGTTTACTCTGCGCATACAACATTCTGGCGACATCTACATGCCCATAACTTGTACATTAGAAGAGAAGAGGTGTTACAGTGGGTCGCAAAGGTGAGGAGTCAGAAGGAGGAGGGAGAAAAGAGCATCGAAAAATGCAAGCAACCAAATTTGCTTGACATTTACAATGGCCAAACTGGCCAACTAGTTGCTGCCAAGTTGGCAACTGGCTTAGAAGCCAAAACTCCTCTCTATGTGATGTGTCTGTATACCCGTGTGCTGGCTGTTCAGGTAGTCAACAGTGAGAGGGTCAAAGAGGGGGCCAGGTGGGTAACCAGAGCAAACAGAGGGGCACTTGTGCCATTTTAAGTGTTTATAGGTATTTATTTTTATTGTTTTTTATGCTTAACGATTTTTTAAATGGAGTGTGCAGCTGAAACAGCAGCCAGAAGTAAATCTGCTTAGTTACAAAATGCTGGGGCAGGAGATACCCTGTACAGTTTGAAGTAGTTGTAAAAATTGTAGGAGCATTTGGTATTGTACTCGATCGATAAAACGCTTAGCTTTCTCAGAATTCATTTAAATTTTATTGTTCAGCATACCCTTTAGCATCCTTTGCGCTTTAGAGGTATTTAAACGTCAACCGAGCACTCGACTTGAACTCGTATGCAAAATGCTGACGATTCTTGCGAGTTTCGCTTGATTTTTTTCAGATTTTTTTGGTTTGTTTGTTATTTTGTACTCTTTTTTGTCGGTTTTCGGTTGGTTAACAAGCGAAACAACAAGCAGGCGGCATAGTTTAGCAAGTTACGTATTTGCATTGTGTTCTCAGAGGTCGACGCAAGTCAGCGGCAATTTAAATGCCAACTCGAGCACAAGAAGACCGCCAGTTGGAACTGGGTGAACTAAGGGGGAATTGAATACAGCCAGGGGGTATTAAGGGGAATTTAACTTGAAGCTAAAAGATTTATGTGCCCTTTGTTATATGAAGTTCCTCGGGACAACAATGCACATTGGACCGCAACAATTTCGCTTTCAATATTGTTTACCTGCTGGCAATATTTCAATTAATTCTGCAAAATACGCATAAAGTCTGACAGAGTATGAACGACTGTGGAATAACCTGTACTTAAGCGAAGTATAAGCTTTATTTTTCTATGCTAACCAAACTACCCGTGTTTAGCTATTATTAAAGGGTATACACGATTATTGCACGACACAATGCTTTGTCATTAAGGTACAGGAAACACTCGTATATATCTATTTATTTAAGCACTTAAATGTACAGTCATGATCATGTCTGGACATTTTTTCCCTTTCATTAAGTAGTCTCATTGTTTTTCAATTTTCCTCCATGTCATCTGTATTTTTGTTGTCTTCTATTGTCAGTTATCCGCACTGTCAATTTAATTACTTAACGCATTTAAACATTTTTTTCCCAGCGTTCGTGATTTAAATTAATTTATGAGCGGAAAGAAGAATGAAAGGTGTGTGAAAGAGAGAGAGAGAAGGAGAGAAAGTAAATTGTAATTTATGCAGGTGAAGTGTCCAACTCAGGTGTGCGAATGTCATTTTCCACAACTTTTTTCTTGCTGCCTGAGGGGGATTAAAAGGGAAGAGCGGCAGCCACTTAGAAGGTGGCAATAGTCACTTTTTAAAAAATTATTTAATTATTAAATAAAGTTTCGCTTGATGTCAGCGTATTGTAAACGAGTTTGACAGCAAAAATTAATTATTAGCCCAACGTATAGCTTCCCTTAAAGCCAAACTTGAATTAAATTATTGTTTGTGAATTCTTTTGGAATATCTGTATAGACGCCAAGGTAATCTACAGTCTGGGAGACAAGGGTAAACATTTCTCAGGGCCTCTTCGCCTACTGCTGCATGACACCTAATCCACTTGTCATCCCAGTGACCCCTTGTTAACGCACTAATCTATGAGATTTTTTAGCATATTTTCAGAGCCAGATAAAGCCAGAGCTCACTTCAGTTGAGATGAGATGAGTTGAGTTGAGTTGAGTTGAGCCGAGTGCAGGGTACACAGAATATATCCCATGTCAACATTAATTAGGGTCCAGCATAATTCACATCTAATTCGTAGCAGGAAACCCCTCCACTCTGTATCCCCCTTTGGCCCTGCTCCTCTGTTGTACCCAAAAAATATCCGTATTAACATATGGGACACTTTCCGGACACTGCAAATGGAGCCCCAGGGTCAACTTGACATTTTTATTATTTCTTTTACATTTCACTTTAATTTTTTCTTTATTTTTTTTGTTGTTGTGCGAAATGTAAAGCTTGTCCCACAATTAAAATGTCATCATTAGGGAGCAAAGATAGACAGAGAGAGACAGGCAGCTTATGGCTTAAATGATTTCAAGCGACTAAGGCTAGCAAAAATGTCAAGTATTTAAAACTAAAGCCTAAAGAAATGTTTAATTTTTATGTTAATAAATTCAAATAATAGTTCATGACCGTAGGCTATTTAAATGAACTCTAAATTCCATTGAAATGTGAAAACAAAGGGGAACTGAAACATAGGATTTATGCTAAAATAAAATTAAGTAAGTTATGTAGTTTGCATGCTATTTGATATACCCCGTAATAGTCAGTGATGGGAAAATATATGTATATTTTAAACATTTTATCAATCTTACAAGTATTAATGGTTTTAAATGTTCATAGTCTAAATCATTTAGTATTTTATTTAAAAGAGAAATTATATGTTCTACTCGATTTGTAGGGTATTCTTTACCCCACCTTTTCACAGAATATTAACCTTAATTTTATAACTATTTGGGTAGAGAACAAAATTGATTTTACTAGAATAATATTTATTATTTTTTTATTATTCAATTGCATATCATTAATGCAGTATTTTTCATGTTATTCCAATGATTGTTATTTTATGCCAATTTGGACTGCAATAAAATTCACGGAACATTAATAATTTCATATTAAATTTAACAAGCTTAAAACAATGTCCCAGTCTTTATGCAAATTATGTCATTCGCTTCTTCTTTCTGCTCTGTTACCAATTTTCTTTGTTTGGCATTTGTCATTGTTTGGTGCTCTGCCATTATCTGGGCCTAGGCGCAAATGTAAACATCTTAATAATAATGAAAAAATGTCACATTCTGCTTTATAATTTTAAGCCGATTTAAAAACTGGCGCCAGTTCTTTTGGGGCCACAAGCGTGGGTTGCCAGACTGTCAGACTATTCAGACCGTTTATAACAATAGAAATACCAGATGGAAACGACGGCTATCAAGCTGGACATTTGGTTGGTTGGCTCCTTGTCAAAAGTTGAAGCAACTTATCCGCTTACTTACAACTCACTGCGTTTGACTTGGCAGCTGAGCGAGAAGAGACAGAGAAAGAGCTCAAATCTCTGTCGCGATTTTGATGAGCGAAATAAGCAAATTTGATTAGAGCATGATAAAGATGGCAAGCAGCACAATAGCAGAAGGCGGCAGGCAGAGAGAGGGAGTGATAGAGGATGAGAGAAGTGCTTTCCATTTGGCAATTCATTGTTGAGCAGTTTGTCAAATGGCATCATTGATGATGTTGCAGCTGCCACCGTTCCCAGACACTTTTCACACATTAGTTTGCCACAAGTGAAATGGAGGACGTTCCCCCAAAACCCCAGTCGCAGCCACAGCGCCAAAAAAAAAGACTGAAGCTCCTCAATGCGATTGCGACATGCCAAGTGTGCATTAGTGCTCTTTGTGACTAGAACCAAGAGGGAAGAAGAGGGCAGAGTGGGAGCAGGAGGCAATGGCCAACCATAAATAATGGTATCCACTCGTGGAGCAGCTGGAACTCAGACAATGGAGCATTGCCATTACCGTTTGTTGTAGCAACATCCTTAGCCGCTTTGCTTTTGGCTTTAACACAATTTGATATATGGCCAGGCATTGATTTTGCCCGCTCTCTCACAATATGCGAATATGCGATATAATGTCCAATTAAATTCTAAAAAGCAACCAAAAAACCAAAAGCCAAAAAAGTAAGTGAATAAGTAAACGATGGGCAAAAGTGCAGGAAGTGGCCAAGATTCTGGCTAGGGGGAGGGGAGCGGTATAACTGCCTTTACTACCAGGTCGAACATACATACTCAGACTATCAAGTGCTCAACGCCCCCGTCATAAATTTATACAATTTCTTATTTATTTTATTGTACTATTCCTTTGCACAAGGCTCGAGAATTGTGCATAAACTTTTCGCCAGCTTTTTTATGGCTTATCGCTGCTGTGCCTGTTCCCTCTACCTCTTCCACGCCCCCTCTTCCTTACAAACGCCTCTACTGCCTTTG
The DNA here is from genome assembly GCA_020829145.1 of Drosophila nigrodunni. Taxonomy (NCBI): domain Eukaryota; kingdom Metazoa; phylum Arthropoda; class Insecta; order Diptera; family Drosophilidae; genus Drosophila; species Drosophila nigrodunni. Next base: position 11,913,524 of record JACVCZ010000003.1, read on the forward strand.
GTTTGGTCAAATGTCTTGCATATTATTCCAATCTGAGCGCCAGAAAGCATAAATCTTGACTACAGGCGCCATAGATCATCACACAGCGTCGACTAAATCGTGTGTCTGGATAAGTGACCCCACAGCTGCTATCCCAGCTGCCACTCCCCATCCGCCCACCCTTCTTAAACTCCTTCTTCAGCTACTTTGGAGTGTGAAAAGCAGCGAGCATTTTGCACTGAATTGGATTATTAAAAGGAAAACTTTATTTTCGTCTGGGGACTGCGGAACAAGTGTGAAAAATGAGGTAGCAATTGAAAATGTCTTAATGTGTTAACGAGGGGAGTTCTTTAAGTTTTCAGAGCAAAGCTTATTGACAGCCAAATAGCCAAGATAGTTTTTAACCCTCCCTTTAAGTAGCCCAAGTTACTCATAAAAGCCAAGGGTTGTAGTGCAGCCAGTTGAAATTTGTCAAAATGTTCAAGGTAATCTTTGGCAGTATCTTCATCAACATTCAGTCTTGGTAAAGAGCCCAGTCTTTACTTTAGCATACACGTATGTAGCTCTGGTACATTCAGGCAATTAAAAACTTTTGCACAACTTTAATCAACAAATTTCCCAGCATAAAGATTTTCCACCGACCACGCAGCAGAGGAGGGGAGAGTCAAGACTCAGGTCCGACTCTGTGTCTGGTGCTGCAGTGGAAACTTTGGTTTGTTTGGGGTCTCGTACTCTGTTGAAAAATGTGCGTGCATCGCCCAAAATGTTTGTTGCAGACCTTTGCCACTATTGCCTGTGCCTGTACTCCTTTCTGCTCCTCCCTTGCCCGCTTGTCCTCAGGTGTCTTTCTCTACGTTTGTGCATTTCATTTCACACATGAGCAACTGCCACTGAAAGCTGGTGCTGCAAAGTCGTATAAAATGGCCAGAATCTAGGGGAAAAAATGCAGTTGGAAAAAACAGCAGAATTTTCAGTGAGGAATTCGTGTGTGTTGCCCTGGGTAACTCGAGCCAACTAACTGCTTTTAAGTAGCAAAAGCCAACACGAGTCAAAATTGTAGTCAACTGGCAAATTAAGTTGAATTGCGAAGCTACCCCACAACACCATATCTCTGTCTCCCCCTCACTCACTATCCCTCTCCCTCTCCCTCACTTTTCCTACTACCAACTACTCCTGGTATTAGCATAATTTTTGTAAATGAAAAAAAAAGAAATGAAAATAGAAAGAAATAAAGTTGAAATTTAATTTGTGTTCGGCGCATGCGCAACTTGACTTGAAACTTGAATGCTGAAAGTTGTTGGTGTTGTTGTTGTTGAGTTGTTTGTTGCTGTTGTTGTTGTAGCTGCAACTTGGAAAAGTCTCTGGGTCCATGTTTCATGTTCTCCTTACACTCCAAGGCAGAAACAGCAGCAGTAACAACTTCCTCATTTGCCGTAACATTTTAATTATGCGCCCCGTTACAGCCATATTCTTCACTACTGTAGCTGTTGTTGTTGTTGTAGTTGGTTGTTTGTTGTCGTTAAATGAAAGCTTGTAAATTGCAGGCGCAAGGGAATTTGTTTGAAATATGTTAAAGAAGTGGTCGCCACACGATTTCCACCTGTTGTTGTACTAAATAAGGCGCTTAATAGCGTGTTACTCTCGCATAACCGTTGATTTTACACTTAGTACTGCTTATGCTATTCATTTAAGCTACAAATTCATCGATAGTCGTAGTTCGATATATGTTGAAAAGTTTTCTTCTGTTTTCTTCAGTGTCAAATTATATTGTAATTTGATAAAACTATCAATTTAGCCATTTAAATAGACAGTTATGGCAACGATTTGCATCGTAATCATCATTAAATTACCAAGCCCAACTGCAGTGTTGCACCCGCAACTTGAGGCTACGACTTGTCTCGACTGTCTGGCAACGTTGCCATAGGTTAACCCAGCTTCAGGCAAGGCTGCCACTCACAAAAGTCACTGGCCGATACAGCCAGGTAGATGGAGATGAAAACTGAGACAGGGACAGACCCGAGTCCTATACTTATCCCAATACACCTTCTCTTGCACGTCTACTCAGTTTGTGACCAGGTACGTGGAGTAAGCCCCAAACCGCTAGTCAATCGCTTGCCCAGCTCCGCCGTAGCACGTTTTTACTCTCTACTGGTACACAATCAGCGATATTTTCTTTACTTGTAGTTATACCCTGCTTTTGGCATGTAACTGCAATGGGGTATGTTTTCAATAGATATGAAATTAGTGCTTTTGTAAGAAAACTTGGCTTAATGATAGACCACAAACATAGCCACACTTTTTAATATACTGAACTTAATATCGATAGTAATTAAAACAAATAATTAATGTAGCACATTATTTGGTGATTAATTTAGTTCTTAGCAAATTCCCAGGGTATTTCGCAGCCTACCCACACTTCTCCTCTTGCTGTCGTTGCCATTTTCCAGCACTCGTTGCGCTCTTGTCTAGATCGAAAGCTGTCGATAATGTCACCAGTTCTTTTGCAAGTTTCCTTTATATTCTTAAGTTCTTAACTGCTTTGTGGGCCTCCTGGCATCGTCGGTTGTTTCATTAAAAATGATTGATTGTCAATTAATTGAAGTTTGCCGATATGTTAATAATCAAACTGGCAATTATACGCATTTGTCTAGGGGCACAGCCCCAATGAATTCGACAAATAAACTCAATTTAAAATACACATAGAGTTTAACATCAATTAATTGATTTATTTCTTTAATTTGCTTAATGTTTTTTTTGCGTTCGTTTGATAAACAAACGAGAACGAAGAAGAATTTGTTGATTTATTTTGATTATTTGAATTTGACTTTTAATAAAAACAATATTTGGCTTTTATTAAATAAATATGATATGCACAAGTGCGACAATTTAATTTGTGCGTTAAATAATAATGTTTTTATTATCAAGCCACAAAAGTTAAACAGTACTTAGTTAATACTGATACAAAATACTAAAATATTTATACGATTTAAGCTGATTTTGTAGAGTTGGCAAATTTAATGCGGGACCAAACTTTGTTAAGCTTCAGATGAGCAACAATTTAAGTACAAACATTGTGGCTCTTATGTTTTGGCCAAGAAAAACATAAAACTTAAAGCATTTTATGTGATGAAAAGTTTTCGGCAACAAATTTTTCACACGCGTAAACAAAGTGGCCCTCACCTCGAAGACTTTGTCTACGGTCTGTTGTCTATCTGAGACCCAGGTCGGGCCCAGGTACTAAAGAGTCGCAGTCTGGAGTCGGCAACTTGGCCAAGCCACAGACAAACATGTCGAAGCGACAACAACAACACGAAAAACTGAGCTTGCAAATTGTGTCGTGTCATGTAAAAGAGTTTTTCTTTTTTTTTTGTATTCTGTGTGAGTTTTTTGTAGCAAAAAAACAAAAACAGTTTCTCTTTATTTTTTTGTAGCGCGGTCTTTTTATGTTTTTCACACTTTTCATGGCGAGTACGGCAAATAGTGCTTAGGTGGGGGAACTTTATAGTAGGGCACTTAGAAAACTGTGTACAAAAAATAAAAAAAAATACCAAAAACATGTAAACGAACACCCAAAGTGCTCTGCTAGCTCTATGAGTTAGTTTAGACTTAAGTCTAGGCGGTTCCTCCACAAAGATATTATACATATATATATGAAAATTTTCAAAGACGCTGCGCTGGGAAATTCTGCTTGTGAGGCTTCCTCTGCTCTGCTCTGCTCTGAGTAATATGAGATAGCTGAAAGTGGGTAAGTGAAGAGAGGAGAGTGGCACTTGTGTGGTTGTTAACAGGGCATAGGGTTAAGTTCTGATTATGGGACAGTTGAGAAAAAAGACAAACAAATAAGTAATAGGAAGTGAGTTAGTTGTAAATTGAAAGAAAATAAATTAAGTAGTATACAAAATATGTTTTAACAGTAAGTGATCTACATTTAATAATAATTACAATAATGTTTATTTAAAATTAACTTTAATGCAAATAAATTACTAATTTAAACCTTTTATTTCTCATTACAGGTATGTTTAAAAATGCGGCTCTGATATATTTAAATGTGCACTAAGCTAAGTAAGTTGAATTATGCCTGAAAGGCAAACAACATACAATAAAACTGTATTTTATTGAAATCATCAGCTAATTTGCAACAATTAAGCGGGTTTATTGCTTCATAGCAATCATATGTTGATATCCGCTTGTAATTGTCAGTTCATTGGCCATCAATTTAACATCAATATGCACTTTGAGCCACTTAAAACCACATATAGACAGAGCGAGAAACAAACAGAGTGATAGAGAATGAGAGACTTACTCCGAGTTGAAACTCTTTTAAAATGATTGCAAATACAGCCAATTAATTCTATGGCTGTTTGTCTGTTGTTACTGTTGATGATTATGGAATTTATTTAAAATCACATATGCGGATAATGGAAAGCGCTTTACAATCCTCCACAAAGGTTGTAAATCCTGTCAACCATTTGGTTCGCTCTTAGTTGGTAGCTCGCCAGCTTCAGTCCCAGTTCCAGCTTTATAATTATGCCATAAAGCGAATTTACTTTATTTTATTGTATGCCCGCTGGGAAGGCATTTGCTGGTGTCTCATATACTCTTACTTTTGAGGTAATATGCTATGCTAAAGCAGCTTGAAGGACATTATAGAGAAATTCTGGAATGCAAGCATTGAATTATACCACTAACTATATAAGAATATATTTTATTACTCACTATACTAAATGTTTTATATAAAGTTATGCAAAAAGTCATTCCAGCATAAATTAAATTAAATTTATTTGAAGCTCTTGAAGTACATATTTAATTAGTAGTGTATTTCCTATTCCACAATCCTCCAACATTCTTGCTATTTATTGTTTACGACACTCCAGTCCAATATAAATGTATTTAATTATGGTTATTTAAGAGAACACCGTTCTATCCCTTTACTTTGGAGACCTAACAAGAGTTGGTTAATGAAACCGGTTGAAGACTTTTGTGGTTTCAGCCGGCGCAACCAATCCAAAAAAAAATCCGAGCAATGTAAATATTTTCTTTAGCCGCACATTTAGTGTGCTGCAAGTTGAGAATTGAATTGAATCGGAATCTTGACGCTTCAATTCTTCTACTCTTCCCTGCCATTTCTCTGCTGTGAAGTGCGGCGCTCCAAGTTGGCAACACGCTTCTCGATGGCTCCACACAACATTTTTTTATTCTGCTTTTTTTTGAAGCAACTCGAAACCGCAGCTTGCCACACTTGAGTTCATTCTGTGGCACTTGAGACTGGTTTCTCCAAATGCCACTTGAGGCTGCCTGTCAAGTGACTCGACTATAGACATCGCAATGACTTGTGCAAAATATATACCCCCAAAATAAAACGAGTAAGAAAAGATAAAGATTGAAAAAATATTATAAAGAATTGAAAGAAATACTCTTATGCCACGCCAAGAAGTCATAATTATTGCCAGTCAACTATTTGAGTCGACTTTGAGTGCTAGACGGCTCATAAATTTACATACGGATAAAGTAAGCCAGCAAGAGTGTGATGTGCTAAGGCACTACCCTGTAAATAATATTTTAATGAGGAGTACAGAGGCAAAGTATTTGGTTTTTATTCAATTAAGTTAATTACAGGGTATTGTAGCGGTCATGCTGTGCAAATTAGCCATGCAATTAGAGACTGCTTCAGAACTGAACTTTGTTTTGTTTGTCACATAATTGCAGGGTATTAAATCAGCATAGTTAATGACTCAAATGAAAGCTTGATCAATTTTGTGTTATTTATTTTTGTCTAAATTTTAAAGCCTTTACTATAGACTTTGGGTCTGTAGATTTAACTTGACCAATAGTTACTCTGTATCTACTCATATTTTGGTAAACCTTTTTCCATATCTATGCTGCTTACAGGGTATTTAGTTGCTACATTTGGCAGACTGGATTTGTAACTTTATCAAACTGACATTTGAATTGTCAACTAGCCATTAAGTATTTTGAAAAGTGGTTTTCAGGCTGTTTATCTGGACGCCATCTCACTTTAATAACTTGGTAAACTTTTTATGCAGCTGAAAACTTGAAACACAAATTTAATAACATAAAATTGAAGTTAGATGCAGGATTAGATGGTTAAGACTTTACAGACTCTAAGAATAGAAATTAAATTTTAGCAAATTGCGAGTGAGTTAATAACTCAAACCTATAGTTCCTAGAATAGGTCAAACTACTAAAAATGCCAGCTTAGCGAGCGCTACCTGGAATTTGTGTGCTTTGAGCCAAATAGTCGAGGCTTAGTTACTTTTGGCCTGCCACAAAAGGGGACAATAAATCATAATTGTGAGCATTTTGAAAGTGCGTTTCATATTACTGCAAATCGTAACATGTGGCACATGTGGCACACTCATGTGGCAACTGAAGGTGGGGCCAATTAAGCCAAATCCACCAGGAGACCAGGGGACCAGGAGGGGCAGTTGGAGCTGCAAGCAGTGCAGCAACTGCTGTAAATCATAAACAGACTCCAGGTTGTGTGGTGTGTGAAAATATCTGATAGATACTTGTACTCGTATCCGTACTTGTGCGTGGCAAGTGTGGCAAGCTAAGCATACATAAATTAACATTAATAAACCGGCATAAATAAACTATAAAAAGTTATAAATAATTTTAAAATGGACAACGCACATAAATCATTATTAATGAATACTGCTGCGAGGGCAGCTGCAAAGGTTTCGAGCCCTTTACGACTGTAGGAGACTTGTTTGTGCATGCACGTACATGAAACACTACTTTTGTACAGTGTATAGTCTACACTGTAAACATATATGCAGATGGAACTTGTGAGAAAGAACTTGTCATAAGTTTTGTTAAGTTTTCCTTCATTTAGCTGCCGTTGATTTTCAATTGAGATACATTTTAACAGTGTGGCAGTTGCAATGTTGCTCTGTTGTTGTTGTTGTCGCAGCTGCTGTTGCAGTAAATTCATAGGACGCCAAAAAGTTTTTGGCAAAGTGTTGACTTCAATATGTTTTGGCAACACTTGCATAACAACAACAACAACAACTGAAACAACTTGAGTTTGCAACTTGGATTGAAACTCCAGACTCCAACTGCAGACAACAGTGCGTGCCACAGCTTGTTGCAGTTGTTGTTGTTGTTGCAGTTGTTGCTTTCGGTGTTGTCTGTGTACCGTTAAATGCAACGTTTAGATACAAATGCGCAGATAACAAATTGTTGTACAACTCCACGCAGTCAGCCGTAAAAACGTTAAAAGCAAAACAAAATCTTAGCCATGATTCCCCTCCCCAGTTGCAGTTTTCCGCTTTTCCTTTTTGGTGTGAAAAATTGGCCAAGCCTTGCTTTTGGGCAGCACACACCTCTCTCCCTTCCCCTGAGTCCCCTCCTCTGTTTTACCAACCTGCTGTATTCTATCCTGCAATATCTGCACTTGTCCATCAGTCGCGTCGCTGAATTTTGTTTACTTTTTTTGCCTCTTCTTCTTCTTCTGCGGAAATTTGTTGCAACTTGCGGCAATCTTGTGCCTCAATTTTTCTTCTTCTTTTTTGTATTTTTCTCGCTTTTCGTTTTTTTGTTGTGAGCGACATTTTGACGCTTGGGCTTTTCAAGTGCAGTTCGGTGTAGGTTTCAGCTCAGACACTTGGCTGAGTCTTGATTGAAGTGGTCCAGAATGTTGCTCGATATTGTAACTGTTATGCAAATAGCGAATTGATTGACTGATTGACTTACTGACGGACTAACTTGCTGACTTTGATTGAAATTCAAGACTGCTAACCTTTGATTGTGATTCCATTATGAAATGTCACCTCTTGACCAGCTGACTTGATTAAAATTAAGATTTAATATTTTATCTTAATGTTATTTGTAATTATGTACTTAAAAATGTTTACTGTTGTTTTCTAGCTTTAATTAAATTCCAATTTTAAATTCAATTACTCTTACAGCTCCTAGTGAAAATCTGCTTTAAGCCAGAATTTCCCACACACTTTAATTGGCAATTCTGCTTGTCCTTTTAAGTACAATCCAAAATTGTGTTGAGTTGAAGTTGAACATTATCTAACTGCGTTATCTATTCATAAGTCCCATGCACAATCCAATCTAAGTGCAGCACAGAGAATGACTTATGACCCTGTACATACATTTTTTACATGCCTCACTAAGCCAATCATGCAAATTTCGTCAAAGCCATGTCTAAATGGCCTTGTATGGCTAACTTATTGTCCCTGCACCAGGTACGTACTGCCAACACTTTGTGGCAGCAACAGCAGCAGTAGCAGCAGTACCGGTAGCTGCAGCAGTAGCCGTGCTAGTAGCAGTTAGAGTCCAAGTAGTTTCAGTGTCTCTATCTTTACGTCTGTCTCTCAGTCTGTTTCTGTGTCTGTCTCCTTGTCCCTCTGTCTGTTGGGGAAGCCAAAATTTTCACAAAATGTTACGTTTGGCAGGCGGAAACGTTGGAAGCCGGAATTTCAGCTGCGTCTGTGGGAGTAGAGTGCGAAAGCAGGGCGACAGGGAGGGCGTTTGGAGGAGGAGCAACGGTAGGATTTGGACAGATGCAAAACACAAGCAACAACGACGACATCGAGTCGAAACACACACACACACACAAAAACACACACATATGGTAAAAAGCAATTGCCTGGCCAACAATAGATGAAGCAGAATAACAACAACAACAACTACAGTAACAACAACAGCAATATCTCTGTGAACAGCCGTTGACCATTGCCTGACATTTGAGCCATGTTGTCAACGTTTGTTGTTGCCTTGTATATGCGTCCATTATGGCTGTTTGTTACACCCGTGCCATGGCTCAAAGCTCACTCACTTGGCTAGATCCAGGCTCAGGCTCAAACCCCCGATACAGTTGCATATCCCCCTCCTTTCCCTCTACCCCTTCTCTAACGTTATGGCCAAAATCATGTTCCTTCTGCTTTCACCCTCTTTCCTCTCTGTTCTCTTTGCTTTGTCTCTTACTTTTGGCCATATTTCTGCTCGTTTCATTGGAATTCGGTATTGCTTTGGAATTGTCGAGTGTTTTACTCTTTTCTTTTAGTATATGCCCTTTGCTGGGAGTATATTGGTATTGTTAGACATTTGGGCTTCAAAGTAGTCTGGTTTTTGTGGGGTTTCTTTGGGCCAATTAATTAACTGCTTTTGTTTAAAATACGTTACTCACGCATGAAAATTCTCTTCTACTTTAGATTCACCCATACCTCCAAATTTAATAATCCCTTAAAATTCGTCTAAGACTTGAAACTTTAAAATCACTTTCTCTTTTTTAACGGCATTCAAATGCAAAACTTTTTACAAGAGTATTTCAACTTTCAAGTTACTCAAAATAGTAATTTTCCTGCAAGTTTTTTTTCCACTTGCCTTTGCTGCTTATCCAGCTTCTTTCATCTTATTAGCCTTTGAGCTTTCTAGCTGTTTTTTGCATATGCTTACATCACTTAGTCGCTGGTAATGAGCCGTTCATAACTTGTCCCACTCGCAGCGAGTTGTCATGGAGTTTTTCTGCTCCACTCCCACCACTCCTCTTCATATTGCCTGCTATTTGGTCATAGAGTACATAAATCTGGTTAAGTGCGTTTAGGCCATGTATTTTGTTGCTGTTTTTATCTAGCCACAAAAATTAGTTACAGCAACGACAATGTCCTATCGTTGAGGCACTTGAAATGTCATCTGTCATTTGGCCAACAGCTGTCTCTCCTTGCCCCCTTTGCCAGTGTCTGCTAGTTTTTATGATCGATAGATGAGCGTCTCTGTCTCGCTCGTATATGGTTATGGCCTAATAGCTTCCTAATGGCAACACAACTGGTCAACTGGTCAGCGTTTTGGCCTTTTCCCATGTGCATCATTGGCCAATTATTATTATCATCATCGTTGGCAACGCTAGTTTTATGACTAAAAGCTCACACACACAAATTTTTGTGGCCAGTAGTCGTCAAGCAGTTGTTGGCCATAAAGCACCAAATGGTACATGAGCGTTGACATTAGGATTGGATTGGCTTGGATTGGTTTGACTGGATTGAACTGAGCTTAGCAGCTGCTCTTTGTGGCCAAAAACGTTAACAATTTTTTATTTGTTCGCGTGTCAATCAAGTGTCACCAGTTTTACTCCTACATCCCCTCCCTAACACTGTCCCCTGGCTTCGCATCTTTCTTCAAAGTTCTCTTGGCTTTAATTTTTTAATTAATTGCTCGTCACGTTTCGCCAAGTTGATGAGCCGCATTCGCCAGCGAAAATGAAATGGAACGCAGACAAAAAGCGGGTAGAAGGGAGGGAAAGAGAGCTTGTAAGAGAGAGACAGCTGTGGAGCGGTCAGGGGCAAGTCTTGAAACTAACCACAAAGTCATGGTCCCCATTCCAAAGTGCGCAGAATAATTGTCGCGCCATTGTTGCACGCTGCTTAAATAAAAATAATAATAACAAAAACTAGTAGAAAATGCTGCAAGCGAGTGACTGCGACTGCACACACCCCTGTAGTCATAAGCACAAAACGGCAGTTTATTTCTTGGTCTTTGAGTGTTCGTTATTTAACTTGTTAAACTTTGATTTGTTGACAAACTGGTTGGACCCATTTATTTATTCACTACAGGGTCTAAATATAATAAAAGTAGTGGCTGTGTTACTACTCTAGGTGGTGGTGATAATAAGTGGCAGTTGGTCTGCGGTTGCCTGTCGTCAACTTTGTCTTGTGCAAATGAAAACTCATAAAAACTTGAGACAGAATGAAAGAAAAGTGACTCCTGCGGAGGCGAGTAAAAGCCGAGGGAAAAGGGTGAAAGAGGGAATAGAAGTGGGGTGGGAAGACCGAAGCAGATTGCAATAATTGTCATCATCATCTTGTGGTCAGCAGGAGACGCCGACGTCGCAGTCGCAGTCATAGTAACCCCAGTGGGCGGTGGTCCAAGTGGACAATCAGAGCCAAAGCAAACTATACTTAAAGCAAGTTAACCAGCGACATTTTTCAGATACCAAGGCGAAGGCGAACAGCAAAAGACACAAAAGGCACAAAAGGCTTAAAAGACAACAGACAAAAAAAAAGAGACGAAGACGGAGACGTAGACAACGAAAGAGACGAGTAGTGTAGACTTTAGACTGGGGACTGAGGACTTTGAATTGCAGACTGAACAAGCAACTAAACGGGCAATGGCTTGGACAGCTGAGAGGCGCAAAAAGTCCGACCAAACATGGATATAAGTGCTGGTTGCAGGCAGAGGCGTAGCTGAGAGGGGATCTAAGTAAGGTATGAATGAGGTGAATGGGGTGTTTTAAGGAACGAGCTCGAACTCAATAAATAGGTATATAATATTAGTTAAAGTAATACTATATACTCTTAAAGTAGGCAAGATCATCATGACATGTAGAGAAAAATATAAATGTTCTAAAATAACATTGTGAATTCTCGAAATATAAGAAGTGCCCCTCGTTTTAAAAGTTTGGACTTCAATGGTTTTGCTTACATTCCCCCTTCAATTAACTACGCCCCTCTTTGAAACTACGCCCACCGTTTTTCCTGGCCATTTCTTGCCCAGTTCCTGTCGGCGTGTTGTGGGCAATCAAAGCAATTGCAGTTCCCCGGGCTGCAGTGTTCATGTAGAAAAGTAAGCAGAAGAAGACACAGAAAAGACAGTAGAAAAACCGGCACGAAAAAAAGTAATAATAATGAGGTAAAAACCCTTTTGGACTTGGAACTAGTATGAGTAAAGCAGTTGCAGGAAGGTCTACAACTGAGAAATTAATTAAGGCAAAAGGGGTGGAGGTGGAAAAAGGGTGATGTAAGCAGGGAAGGGGCAGTGTGACAAGAAGGGAGTGAGGGACAGCAATGGCAAGTGATTCTAGTGAGGTGTTGTCGGTTGGATTTGTTTGATTTCTGCACGACCTTCAAGTCGTACCTTGCTCTATACACAATTATTTATGTGTATCTCTCTCCCTCTCTTTCTCTTTTCTCTATTTGCCTCTCAATCCCTGTCTCACTGGGTTTTCAATCTTGGCGCAATAAATCTTAGCCCAATCTAAGCAACGCCTCCTGTTGCTACTCTAATTCTTATGCATGACAACGTCGCTGAATTCTTTGTCCAAAAAGTTTGTTCTTTCCCTCTCTCTCTTTCTCCCACTCTGTCGCCCAGCTCCCTCTTTGAAGATGGCTATAAGCATTTTATTTTTTATTCTTTCGCCATGGTTGCTTAATTTTTCATGCGTCGCACTGCGTTGGGCGTCCAAGTTTTCATTAAAGTTTGATTAAAAATAAATTATTGGTTATTAAAAATGATTAGTTTTGGAAGACCGAAGCTGAAGTAGCCAAAGCATCGACCGGGAGAACTTTTATAAAGAAAACTGCGAATAATGAAATTGTTAATGGGCTTCGCATACAGCCGGGCTAAAACAGACAGACGGACGGTGGGCCAAGACGTACGGCACTTGATGTGACAATGTCGTAGAGAGAGAGGGAAAAGATTCAAGAAGATAGATAGAGACCGCTGTTGGTCATTTGAAAGTCAATGAACGATGAATTGTGTCGAGAGGATAACAGCAATTGGAATATGTTAAGTCGCCAACTTGGCTTAGAAATGTTCACATTATAATGGCCATAACAATAACTGTTAAAAAGTTAGATTATCTATAATTTACTTGTATAACTCAACGACTTTAAATAGTACAGAATGCTCATATTAAATCTTAACTCTTTTAATTACTTCTGCCTATTATAGACTTCATTTAAGCCAAAGCACACACATTAAAGCACTGGAATTTAATGTACTAAATTGTTATATTCTAATGATTTGTATAAACTTCAATTTCTGTTACCTGGTCGTAAGTCATAACTATTTTTAATGTGCGGGCCATAAAGGCCGTTGGCAATCGCGTTACATGTTAGTTGGCTTTATATCACGTACTTGGCTCATTTCGATTGGAGTATTGTCGACTCGACTTGAGTCAGGGCCAAGCACATATGGGGTCTGTTTATTAGTAGTTGCCACACAGTCAGATACTTGCCACTTGCCACTTACCACATCCCACTCGGTTGTCTGCCACCCACACATGTCTCCATGCCACCAACTCGCCTCTGTCTCTGTTTCCCTCTTTTTCCATCTCTCGCTCTCTGTCTTCCTCTTCCGTCTGGTTTTCTTAAGCATTTCTATTATTATTATTATTATTTTTTGTTGCCTCTTGTCATATTTTTTTGTTTATTCTGCCTGTTGTTTGTGCTTCTTGAGATAAAGTTGAAGGGGTGGGCTGCTCCCTGGGTATCTCTGTGTCTGAGCTATTTCCCCGTATTTATTTTCATTTCCATACCACGCACAGCTGTCGCAGCTCCTCATGCCTCTTCCCCGACTCCTCCCACTAACACTTATTGCTTCCTCTTTTGCATCTCATTTTATTGGCAATGTTATGTTTTCTTCCACTTCTTCCTCTTTGCACTGTTTACTTTTGGAACAGACCTCTCATATTACTTTCAAGATGTAGCCAAAAATAGCTGCTATTTATGCTGAATAGTAATGTAAACTCTATAATTTGTTTGTGCCCCTCGTTCGGTTCAAGCCCCCGCAATTAATCTACAATCGAATCCCGCATGCAAATTTTAGTCAGCTTTGACACTTGAAAGGCCAAACACACACACACACACACACACACACACACACACACAAATTGATTAAACTGTCAAGTGACTTTATAACTGACTGCGCTGACATTTTGATTATTAATCATTGCCGATTGGCTGAGCGAAGTCAATGAGTGCAAGTGCAAAAGAGAACACGATATGTCTATTTACAGTTGACGAGGGCAGTTCTTTAAATAAATGACAAGTTAGTTCAGGCATAAAAAAAGAATAAAGAATATATGTTAATAAAAGAAAAATATTTATAGATGCTCAAATAAAATTATTCAATAATTTATGGAATTAAAATAAATATAAAGAGAAAGAGAATTTTAAATAAACATAAATCATTATAAAAAGCAATGAACTTAAATACAAAAGCTGAAAAAACATAATTGATTTAAATATGTAAAATTATTTAAAATTTTTTTTTATAAAAATAAATAGAATACTAAAAATGTATCTACATATTAAAAATTAATTAAATTAAATATATAGAAAACTAAAAACAATTTAAAAAAATAAATTTATAAAGTCAAATAAGTATATAAAGAACCTTAAACTTACAAACGCCTGAACAAAAATACATAAAATGTTCACCAAAAAGTCTACTAGATTTATCGTTTGTAAGAAGATATCGATCACACCTCGAGTGCAAGCATAACAGTATCTGAAACACACATCAATGCGGGCAGACTGAGGACAGATGCCTAGAAAGGAGGCTTACGCCATTGACTGCAATGCGGCCCAGACAAGCTGCATAATAAACCAAAGTAACTTGTAGATAAGAAGTGGGAAGGGGATAGACAATGTCTGTCTGTGGCTGTCAATGTGTGTGAGTGTGTACGTGTGTGTGTGTGTGAGACAGGAGTATGAGTTTCTAAGGTGTGCTATGAATGAATAAGGGCACTCAAGAGTGTTTGATCCAATTGCCTTACATTTACCTGCCAAGTTACCTGGTTTGTCATTAGCTCTGTGTTATAATTAAATTTTCATTTATTGCGACTGGGAAAAGTTTGCTCAAGCAAAGTTTAAAAGAAAGCTTATATTTTTAGTGTCTGTCTGTGTTTGTAATTTATCTAATATTCCTCTTCACTTCCCTCTCTCTCACTACCTTTACCACTCTCCTTAGAAGTTTTACGCAAATGAGTCAAAAAGTTGTCAGACAAAACTATTGACAGTAAAGAGCAGAAAACACTTGTTGCCAGAGACAGTGAACAGAAAAGTGAGAGAGAGGGAAAGTGGGTGGGAGTGAGTAGGAAGAATTGGCATACTCTTAAGATAGTTGAGTTACTGAGTTACTTTTATGGCAGTTTTGCGCTTTGAACTTTTGTTCTGCAATTGTGTTAAGTGCGTTTTGATGGCCAATGAAAAGGTAGATAGATAAGTTACCCCAGTTCCGAATTGGGTTCAATTTGAAATTGTTGAACAACACAGACAAAAAGACAATGGAGTTAAAGATTGCAAAGTTTATAGCCAGTGCAATGGAGAGTAAAATGTGGGTTTAATTGAGGTTAGATCAGAACACTTACAGAAGAGAACATGACGTCATCAAATGGAATAAAGGAAGAAAGTTCATTCCACTGGTTAAGCGAGCACTTTCAACCAATTGGACAATCATTTGGATCTTGTTCCGTTGTGAGGCAAGGCAAACCGGAAAGACTGAAAGAAACAGACGAGGAAAAAAGTGAATACTTCGTGTGAATGCATTCAATGAGTGTTCACTCTCTGCCAAACAAAACAACGCCAACAAACAACAACAAGCAGCAAACAAGAAGCTAAAGAGGCACTTCAACTGCTAATTACATGCTACGAGAAGTGCAAAAAGGCAAAAGGAAATCCTGCAAAAGCGGAGCCAGTGCAATTCATGAATCCAAGTTCCGTAATGAGATTCCAAGCGCCTTCGAGGTATCCTCAAAACATAACTGGCATCAGGCAAAGGAAGAGCAAGGGAGCAACCCTGAAATGCCAAAGAACTGCAACAAACCCAAAAGCCAAAACCAAAAAGAGCCTCAAACCCAAAAACAAAACCAAATTCAAAGCAGCAAGCCCGTTAACTTTCACATGCCGATGGTTTTGGCGAACGCAGTTTTTGGACTTTCTGCACCTCAGGACAAAAGCTGCTTAACTTGTGGATGGGATGGGGGAGAGAGGTCTGTTGCCAAGCTGATTGACTCAAGGGAGAAAGAGCAAACGCAAGCAAAAAGAGCGACAGCCATCATAAGCATTGCTGTGCGTGCCTAGTGAGGCACAGTATGTGTTTGTGCGTATGTGTGTGTGTGCACTCACTCGTTAGTCGCCCATTTTGCCAGCCCTTTTTGTTCGCATTGTTTTTGCTGTTATGTGCATTGTCTTGCTCTTCTAAAGGCAGCTATTCCAGCGGCCCAACTCGCATAAAAGTCATCAATATTGCTTATATGCAACAGTGCTTTTTGCAGTTCCCACTCTCGCTCTCTTGCATGCCCTCTCTTACTTTCCGTCTCTCTGCTATGCCCTCTCTACCATGCTCTCTCTCCCATTCCCCTTTCATTTTGGCAGCCAATCGGTCGTTGTTGTTGTTGTTTGGCAGTTATTGCAACTCTCTTCCTTCTGTTTACCTCTCTCGCTCTGACTCGCACAAATTGCGTTTTGTTCTGCGCTGTTGCTGCTTCCGCTTATACCGTTTTTATTGTTGCTTTGTGTGTTGATTTATGTGCGCTGCATGTGTGGGCGTTTGTGTTTGTCTATGCCTGTGTATATGTGTGTGTGTGTGTGGGCTCTGCTGTTGAAGTTGTCCCCAACTTCCCCAGAGAATGACATTGAGTGCACTAGCTTTAAGACAGAGACTGCGACTGCGACAGCAACGCCGACGACGACGAAGGCAGCGACTGCGTCTTGTTGCGCATACAAATTGGTTTTAGTTATTAATGGTGTGTATAATTAAGCGGGTGCCTTTTGTTGCCAACTTTGTCTGCAGTTTGTTAGAATGTTTCTTAATAATTTGTGTGTGTGCGCATCGTGGAGGGGGGAAGGCAGAAGGCAGCGATGGAATGCAGCTATCTGCCGGTAGAGGGACAAAGTGCTAGGCATGTAAATAGCTTAAGTTTCCAGCGAGGGCAGCACCTAAAGTTGCTGTTGAATCTTAATATTGTAAGAGTAGAATAAAATGTAGGCTCCTTATACTCAAATATGCAAAAATGCTTTAAAACCTTTTTTTAGCTTTAACAAAATTAATACTTCTTATAATACATTCTGAACTCAATCACATTTAGTATTAAAATGGTGTATCGCAGTCCTTTGTACGTTTCATTTAAGTATTTGCTTGTTTTATGGCTTTGACGAGCTTGATTAACTTTGGTCAATACACAATACATAATACACCCTCGGGAAAACCCAAAAACATATACAAACCAAGTCGGCCAAGTCAACAACTCTTCTCCTTTTTGACCCTTTCAATTAAAAAAGTGTCAGAAACAGGGCCAAGACCCGTTGTACGGTAGCCCCAAATCGTGTTTGTCTATCAATCAGGCAAAAAAAAAACAGGAAAAACAAAGCACTTGGCTCACCGACTTAACAAATTGCTGCGGCACTTGGCAATTGAAACCTTAACCTTTTTTTCCTACGCTCTCATTATGAATGCAGAGCGTGAAAAGCCAGAAAAGCCGCTGGGAAAATCGGAAAAGAAAAAGTTTAACATATTTACTCTTATTTATTTCTGACTCAGTTTTATTTTTATTTTTAATTTGAAATTTTTGTTCTTGATTTGCCATCGATTTCGCACTTGAGCGCAACGAGCTATAAAAAGAAAACCGACATGGAAATCCAAGAAAATACTGTATAACAAGAAAGAAAATCGTTGAGAATTGCTAAGCAAATGTTGCCTTAACAACTTTTAATTGAATGTATACAATCGTATTCATATATTCAACTCAGCTCAGGGGTAAGAGAAGTGCAAATATATTCATAAATTTTGTATAGATTTTCCCGTGTATATGTGTATGCTTGGAAAAACTTTGTCAGCACTTGCCTACGATGAAAAAATGAGGGGAAGAAGAGGAAGAAAATAAACCACAACTTTTCTAATTTATTTGCCATACATTGTGCATGTGTGCGCAAATTTTTGTTGTTAATACATATTATATAATACTTACTTTGTATTTTCTTTGCTTCAGCTGCGAGAGCGGGGAAAAGCGAGTAAGGGGGAAAATCAAATTTGAGCCTTTTGTTCTAAGCAAGTAAAGTACGGCAACAAACGGGGCTAAAATACAAGCAAAGCTCTTGGCCAGGCTCACTTAGAGAAAAGTTTGTTGCTGCCAGCTTAGAGCGATGGAGAAATAGGGGGAAAGAGGGAAAAGGGGAAGTTTCAGCAGTTCCCCAGTTGTCAGTTTCGAAGTTTTGCAGTTTTCCCACTTGGTTTGTTTCTCACTTGGGCCTTGACGCCGCTGGTGTTGACTGCTGTGCACAGTCCACAATTCAGTCCAACTCTCCTCTTACCTCGCTCTACCTTTACCCTCTTTCCTGTCATCCCCTCAGTTATTTGCAAGTCGCTGCTGTTTGTGTTGCATAGTTTTAGGCGTCATAAGATTGCATTTCATCGGACTTAAATACTAAGAAAATAAACTAAGCTTGTCTTTCAATTAGATTTATAGGATTAAGTATTTTCCTATTCCACCATTTTCTTTTGCTCTCCTTTCTTTTATTTTTAAGAAAATTCTGCTATAAACTCAGCTGTTCCCGAGCATAATCAAGCAATGCAGCTCAAGGACATTTTTTAGTACTATTTTCCTCATTTAGTATTTACAACATTTGCTTAACAACATTTACCTGGTCTTAAGCTGGCCAGTTAAGCTACGTGCCCTGTCTCCCTTACCTTTCCGCTATAATATCGTTAAAGTAAATATCCTGCAATGAACATTTTTGTACTTTTACAAGGAAACAAGAAAACTCGTAACCTCTGAAATTGCAGTAACTTCGTGTCGCTGGATAATTGAGTTTAGACCGCACAGCACGCGACCCACAAATGGCACATTTAAGGGCAGCACGAAAGCAGCCATGAAGAAATGGAGAGTGGAAAATGAGAGAGAGGAAGGTAGAAGTAGTACCGACCAAGGTAATGGGTCACACACAAAAACCGCAGGAACGCGTGTAAAAGCTTTGCCACTGCCACTCCCCAACCCCTGAGAAAAGGCTAAAATTTTATAAAAATGCAAAATTAAAACAATTTATTTTAGACAACACGAATTTCACCCCCGAATTCCAAATACTCAAAATAGCAAAACACATGAGCTATGATTTATAACATTTATCCTTTTTTTCGCTCTCAATTTCGCCAGGGATTCCCATATTTATAGTCGTTACACAAAAATAACAAACATTCTTAACCCAAGTCTCCCCACCTATCACTCCCGCTCCAACTGCGCTGGGTTTCAACCACAAGCACGTATTATGCTAGGGAAAATAAAGAATTCCATTTTCATTTGGAAGTTTCAAACGAAAATGCCAAAACGCAACTTGCGCAATTTCATAAATTTTAATCCTTTTTTATTGCCAAGGAATGAATACAACAAGCCAATGACGACTAGAAGAGGTAGAAGAAGCTGAATAAAGCAAGGAAATGGAGAGGGAGAGTGGGAGTGGGAAGTAAGAGGTAGGAGAGAAACGGGAATAGATTGTTGACAAGCAAAAGGTGCGCGGAAAATAGAAAATGGAAAGTGAAATACACGAAACTCATTTCCGTCGCATACTTGGCTGTCTTGATGCTGTCTGAAGAGGGGCGAAAGCAGCGACAAATATATCAGTTAGAAAACGTGGCAGCAAATGATCGACTAGCAAATAGCCTGCTGTAAGGAGTAAAGCAGTGGAGTAGTAGCAGAACTATGCTGAAATAACTAATATAAGCGAGATTAGTTTAATGATCGAATAGAAAAAGACAAACAGTTTGAAAAGATGAAGTCGCGGATTATGCTATTGTTACAGGTAACTGCTAAAATCGCGTATTAACATTATCGTAGAATGCAAAGCATACCAAAGTTGACTTTAAAAATATAAAATAGATAAAGAATTAATATTCTTCTTATTATAAACTGTCTCAATTCGATCTTATCTACTTTAAGTCATATACCCGTTCCTCTCCTACTTAAGGAAAGCGCATAACAAGTTGTGCTTAACCCTTGGCAAGTAATATGAAACTAACCGACGGACATAAGAGCCAGACGCTGGCGGAATAAAAGACAGAGAGAATGAGAGTGAAAAGGAGAAGGGGTCTCCAATTGTATGAGCAGGAGTATAATATGACAAGGTAAAAGTGCTCAGTGCAGCACTAATTACTTTGGCACCTCACATTATGAGTGTGTGGGTGGGACGAGGGGCAGGGGAAGAGTAGTAAAGAGGACATGGAGGACTGCACACTTAATGTCAAGCATACGCCATGTTGAATGGCTGCGGTTAACTGAGGAGGAACACCCGCAGCTCTTCCGCTCTTACTTGTCTCTCTCTCTCTCTCTCTCTCCCACTCCCTCTCCACAACCCACGTATAGGCTATCTCTTTCTCAGTGCTCGTGGTGTCACATAATTTAAATAGCAAGTTGAAAATGCTTTTTTGGGGTCGACATTTAAATATGCAGGCGACTGTCGAAAAGGAAAAACAAATGAAAATTGCTGGGAAAATGGCGGGGATGCGTGCGAGAATTGTGAATGCTCTTTGGACAGCAAAGCCCACGTCAGCACAGGACTGAACATGACAGCAGAGAACAGAACAGGATTGGTTAGGAACGGACATGTCAGGATGTGAGGAAAATTCTCGTGGATGCGTCAACTCACATCGTGTCCTGTCACGCGTAATTTATGCATATCTAAGTCATGAGTGTGTGTGTGGGTGTGTGACAGGGTGTGTGTGTTTGTGTTTGCGAGGCTTGTGCCTTTTGAAATGACATGGTCAGGAATCAAAATGCTGCTGAAATTGGAATAAAACGCAGAAACTGCACATGGAACAGAGCTCAAATAACTGGATAGCAATTCACTGAACGAATACCACGAATGACACTCATGAATGCCAATGAATAAGTGCACAAACAACATCACAGATACTTATCAGTCGGGTTGATTAAACTGTACCAACAACACGAAGGAAAAGTTAAACTGCTGAAACTACTTTAAAACAGCGACTAATTAAACTCTGTTGGTCAAAGGCTAGTTATAAGCCAACATAGAGCTTAAAACTAAACATAGACTTGAAAATAGAAATAAAATAGAATAGTATTTAAAAAATATTTATCATGTATGACCATGAAAGTGCGACATAATTATTTAAAAATTAATTTGCATTATAATTTCAAGATTAATAATTCAAATTAGCTTTTTAAAATAAAAGTAAAAAGAGTTAAATTATATTAAAAGTTGTTCCAACATATGAAGCCTAGAAAAATCTAAAAAAAAAATATATTAAGTACCTACACAGTTTAAATTATTTATATATAGGAATATAATAGGATTTGTTAGCGTTAATACTTAAATCAAAATATTTATTTAACTGTTGTATAAGTGGAATTAATTACTATGATGAACCTTAGACATTGCTCAAAGTTTTGTTAATTTTAAGGAGCGTTAAGGAGTTAAATATGTATAAATGTAGGATACACATGTTTACATTTTATAAACGCTATCCAAAACTTAATAATAGTTAAAGTTTCACAAAATGCAAATGTTTTCAGTTATTAAATTTAAATATCAATGTAACAATCATCATTTGTATTATAATCTTCATGTCTGCAATCGCAAAAGCCCATTAATAATTTGAGACTCTTAATTGTGCCACTTTTGGCGGTGTTGTCAATTCTAAAAAGCACTTTACCCAATCAAAAGATCAACAAACTGTTGCACAAGTGGCAAGAAACAACAACAGCTACAAAAAGTGAAAAATTGCGACACGCGACATTAAAAACGTGGCAGGCAATAAAAATTGAGGTCAACAGCAGAAATAACAACAACAGCAACAGTAGCTAATGAATAGCAAAGGCAACAACAACAAACGACGAGGGGGATTCATAGAGGGTTGGGGGCAAGGGGTGTAAAAACTGAGTAGAGCTTTATCAAGATGCGCAATTAAATATGGAAATGCGCAGAAATGGAAAATGGAAAATGGAGACTACAGTGCGGCATGTGGCACGTTGCACGTTGCACGTTGCAAAAAATAAAGCAAACCACAGCAACAACTACAAAAAACGTCAACAAAACTATATGAAATCTGCACACGCGACAAGTGTCATTAGTGTGCACTCTTCCCCCGTCGGCCACACCCCCTTTACGCCCCTGTTTTCCCACACTTCCCACAGCAACACGAGATAAAACTTTAAAACAATTAAATGTCATTTTGTGGCACATTTTATTTAGTAAAAGAGGCCGCAGGGCGTGGCAAGCACAGAAGACAGTGGTGGAGGGTTGCAGAGAGGGAAGGGAGGGGGATTGTGGCTGCTGTTAATGTTGTTGCTGTTGTTGTGTATTTAAGTTAAGTGTTGTTGTCAACGCATTTGCGATTATTTGCTGCAAATATTTGAAAATTAAACACGAGCGTGGTGAGGGCGTATCAGAGGGCGGAGGTGGAGGTGGCGGCAGCAGGAGGGGCAGACATGCCTAAAATTTGTTGAGAATTTATATTACGTGTCGACGGCAACAACAACTGGAACAACAGCAACAACAACAACAATAAGAACGGCAACAGCTGCTGCTGTGTTAGCAAGGTTAGAACTGAGGGCACAGACAATGCAAACAATTTCAATTTGCATGTTGAAACAAGGACACAAAACACACACACACACCCACACACACACAGGCACACGCTGAGACACACTCACAGCCATTTGTAAAATTGGTTGCCAAAGTTCAAAATGCAACTATGCGGGGTCCTGTCCCTGTCAACTGAGAGCTATACGCAGTGGTGTCGCCTAAGGGGGGTCAAAGGGGCTCACAGAGGACTAGGGAGGTAGGAGACTGTCACCAAGCGGTGCTGAAGGAAAACACACGAACGTGTCGATAAAGAGCGAGGCCAAAAAGAACATGTAACCACGTTAATACTTGTCTTTCTGTTTCTTTCTCCGAACCTCGGTGTTTATACAGAAACACGCACATGTTTTCCACAGACAATTCAGTGGAGGTGTGGAATAATTATTTGTGTTAAAACCGAGTTTAAGTCAAATTAAATCGATTTGTTATCGCATAAAGCAGCACAACAATCAGCGCAGTACTGATTAAAGAACTCTGACATGTGGAGAGCTCTAACTTCTTCCCCTTTCCCGTTGAACCACTGCTCATCGGTTAAACCCATTTTAATCTGTTTGACAATATTCAGCAGGTGCTCCATTTCAGTGGCATAGTGAAAAGGCAATTCCCAGACATGACATTTCACCTGCTGCTCAGCTTCAGTTCACCTGGCGCATATCCTGTCCTCTGCTGGCATCCACAGCTTCTCCTCTTAACAGCTTCTCGTTTGTGTATGTGTGTAACCATATCCATATCTATATCTATGTTAAGTCTGTTCCACACACCTGATGAAACTGTCAACTGTCATTTAAATTTAATCGCATGTTGTTTCTGTCTTTCCAACTCTGGTTCCTCTCTCACTTTCTCACTTGCAGTTGTCGCCGCGATTATTGTCAGCAGTTGTAAAACTCCCCTCTTACACTCCCCCCACTCTACCCCCTTGGCAGCCCTTGTCTACGCCCCTGAAGATTTTAATTACTGCACCACAAGACAACAAAAGTCAGCCCGGTTTTTTACCCCTCAGCTCTACATTTGCTGTCAGTCGCTTATCGCTTGGCTTTATAAAAATAATAATATATATAGAGACACTCATTGAGTTGGTCTTCCTCTCCCTCTCCCTCTCTCTCTCTTTCTTTCTTCCTGTCTCCCTCTCTTTGTCGTTCGCCTGACAGCTCTGCTCCATTTAGATAAGTGACACATAAATTAAGTAATTTTCCTTTTATTTTACTTGCTATTTTTGCCCTCTTTCTCCCTCTGTCTAATAGACTTATTATAGAAACAATTGTCGAGCTGCTTTTAGCTCCCTTTTCTTTCTAGGCTATATAGTTTTTCTTTTCCATTGAAAAACTGTTGAAAGTAGTTATGATCGTTGGGTTTATTAGCCCCTTTTCACACATAACATATTTGCTTTCATAACGAGCTCTCATTCCCATTATTCCCATCACTCTCCATTAACTTTATTTTTATCATTTTCGAGTGTTAGATAAACATTTTGACAGCACTGTCATAAAGTTTCTGCTTCTTTCCGATACGATTACCATTATCATCATGAACTTAAGGCAGAGTTTTTTATTTTATTTAATTTTTTGCTTATTTAGGGTTTAAAAAGTATTCAAGAACTGCGGGCGACACTCGATTTTAATTTCAACTTTATTTGAGTGGGTTTATGAGGAAAAGTCGTTTAGATTAATGAACTTGAGGGCATTAAGTGTGCTTTCAATTATTTTATTTACATTTTTGCTTTATATAATTAAAGTAAATATTTAAGAATGGTTTAAATTTATATCATTTATTCTATAAGACCTTTATAATACACATAATGAAATATTATGTGAAATTTTAAAGAAAGTTTTTAAATGAAAACTAAACTAAACTAAACGAAATACAAACAGTTTTCTTAGTGCATTTTTTAAAACAATTCTTATAAGTTTGATCTTTGAGACATAGTTCCATTTCTACTATTTTATGCCCATACACCTTTCTGTCTCTTTCTCTCTATGTTTTTTGCTCTTTAAGTCCGAAACAATTGAATAAATTCAGTTTAATAGCTTCATGAATAAACTGTTTGGAAAGCCAACAATTTGAACTGTTAGCTTTTCTCAGCTACAATCTATCAGGTTTTATTGCCATTTTGCAATTTCAGTTGGTCACTTTTTCCTTAATTTTCTTCTTCTGTGAGAGAGAAAGAGAATTCTAAGTGATTTCGTTTGGCCCACCTGTTAATTGCAGAGAGACAAAGCTACCTTTTGATAGACAATCAGCAAACTGACACCTCATTTCAAGTCGACTTTTTTACCACATTTAGTGCCAAGTTTTCAATGGAAGAAGCAGAAGTGATAGAGGGAATGAGGAGGTTGAAGAAGAAGGCGCAGTCTTTGTTCAGCTTTGTCGCCTTTTTGTATTTCCAGCCCACAAAAAAAGGTATTTCTCACCTGACCAGCAGTTGTAGTACTTTAGGTATTTGGCCAAGAGATTAACACCTTTTCAAGTGTTTGTCTCAACACGAAACTTGTTCCTGGCCAACTGAAAGCAGCACAGCTGCCTCTGTGCAAGATTCTGCAGCAACTGCTGGGCAAAAAAAAAAATAAATAAATTCGAAAAAAATACTTTTTCTTTTCAGTATTTTATTTTTTTGCGATGTGACGTGGTTTGGTTTGGTTTGGTTTATAATCAAATGCAATGGCATGACTAAAAATGGAATTCTGCTGTCTGCACTTCATCAACATGCGGGACCCCAAATGACTCAAAGAGCGACAGAAAGACCGACAGACTCGGACTGAAAGACGGACAGAAAGTCAACGCAACATCCCAACAGTTGGAACTCAACTCGTTCCCAACACGCATTCCTCATGCCATACAAAACAATTGACATGCATTGTTGTTGTTGTTGTGGTTGTTGTTGTTGTTGTTGCTGTTGTTGCTGTGACAGCACTGAATTGTCACAGCAGCAACAACGCGTATACCCTTCCCGCTCCTCTCTTTGCCCCTTATCCCCGCAGCTCCTACCCTTTTTTATCCACGTTCTCTGACTGCAAAATGCAATTTTCCAAAATGGCCAACAAAGGCTGCAACTCAAAACTGGTTTTTGTTTGCTTTGAAAGGACCTCGCCAGAACTGGAGCTGGAGCTGAAGATGGAGCTGGAACTGGTTCCACGTCTGTTCTTTATTTATCAATAGCTTGAAGCCTCCTCTGGCCTCCCTTCCTCTCTCGAGTTGTTTGATCTGTGATCCCTCGAGCGAGACTTGATCCGGTTTCCTTTCAATATCATTTCATTTCACTGCAGATTGTTTCTCTTTCGCTATCTCTGTTTCCGTCGCCGTCTCCCTCTCACTGTCTAGCAGTCTCTCTATCTTTCTGTCGCTCTGCCTGTTATCATTGCCTTCTTTTGCTCTTCTGCCGCAGAGTTAAGATCAATATCAATACTAAATTCAGAAGTTGCTCTAGCTGCAGGTGGCATTACCCCTTTTGCTCCGTCTTTCCTCCCCTCTCTTTCCCCTTTCTCCCACCGCCTCCTCTTCTGATTTATTTTCAGTTTCCAGTGGCGGAAATCGCTTAATACGTGGGACGTTAAGCGTTGAACGTGGATCCCATTCGCTTTTAGCTTTTCAATTCAATTGGCGCGCTTTGATGTCCAATTTTCCTGCTGCCCACTGCACCCCCTTCCCCTTCTACCACACTCACCATTTAGCGGCATTCCTAGCGCTGTACCGAACCCCCTTCACGCCCCTTTCGCACCTCACGTTGAGGTTATTTATTGTATTCGTTTATCTGCATTTTCCAGGCGCTTATAAATTTCGATTCGCTTAATTTGCTAAAGAACTGCAGCTCAGCTGACTTTTATGGCCAGGAATTATATAGCCAGATATGTTTTAAAGCAGCTGCAACAACAGTGGCGCCATCTGGCGTGCGTTCGACAAGCATTTAACTTTAATTACCCAATTTTCTTTGGCTTTAAACCAATATAACTTTTAAATTTATAGTTTTATTTAGTAAATTAGCCAATTTTTGGCTAAATACGGCTAATTGTCTAGCCAAATGGGTGTCTATATATTTAAATTGAATCATGTGCAAATTAACTGAAAGTATTTACAAGTCAATCGGGCGTTAATAATTCACGGGTTTCGAGACTTTCAAGTGAAAACTAAATTAGCATGTCATAAAGTGGGTAAAAAGGAGGTCGATGTACAACAGCTAATCGATAATTTATGAGCGGATATAATGCTCAACCAATGTAGGGAGGGAGTACGGGATAGCAGGGGCTGTGGGTAAACCTGTAACATGTTTATAAATAGCGCTAATGAGCAAAGCAAACGACCAACTTCAACTCCAACTTCAGTCACTCACTTCGATTTGTGTCGGTGTCAACAGCGTTGACTAGTGACAGCCAAGAGGGGAGTTTTATTAGGTGACAGAAGGGCGAAAGGGGAGAAAGAGGAGTAGGTTTTATAGTAGATTGTAAATTGTTTAAACAAGCGTCGGCAATTTCGACTTTGAACTACGAGTTCCTCTGTTTTTGCTGTTTAAGCAACAATCATTGTGTAAATATTTACACAAAAGGTAAAAGTAAATTTAAGCATTGTTTATCTTCTCCCCTGCACACTCCCCCTCTCCCTCTCTCGCTCTGCTCTTCTCTTTCTAGACACCTTTCCTCTTTCATCACTTTCGCCCTCTATCTCTGTGCATTAACCGAGTATTTGGCTCAAATATTTGTGCTGCATTCGTGTCTTGATGCAGACATCAAATGTCGAATATTAATTCATGTTCGCTTGTTGCAAATACAAGCAACTTGCAACTTGCAACATGCCACTTGTACAGCCTTTGTTTATGTTGCTGCCATTTGGCTTTCTACGAGTATTTGAGCCAAACTTAGTCTGCCACATTTTGTGGCCAACTCGACAGTATCTGCAGCAAATAGTTTTCAAGCCAACAAACAAAAGTGGCCTTTACTTTGCACAAGTTAGCCATATTTGTGGTTGGCTGTCATTAGGTCTGGCAGCTCGAAATTTTGTTAATATTTATCAACTATTCAATTTATTTTAGTTCTCTTCTACTCAAAGTTTAAAGATGATCGTGGGTATATGCATATTTAAAATATATGTATTTGTTGTGTCTAAATTTAATATTGAAATATTATTTCGTAACTTTAATTTAGGCTAATGTAATATATTTATTAGCTTTTATTATCCACAACCTTTCTCTATATGCTTTTTATGATTTAACTATCCACTCTCTTTAGTACTTCAACCTCCTGTATTGAATATAAAATTTAATTAAATATTTTGCTATTTTAAATAAATCATTTTTCCCATTTGCTACGCCTTTCTGGTCTAGTATTTACTTATCTTTAGCTATATATTTTTGTGCTCTTACTTACTTACTAATCTCTCTCTCTCTCTCTTCTTTCTCTTTGCAGGCGACATACTCTCCGGCGTTTGCTTTGTGGGTCAGCTGGACACACACTCGCTGGGCGGCTTTCTCATACTGCCGCTCTGCATTTATCTCTCGATCGGCGCTCTCTTTCTGCTCGCTGGTTTCATCTCGCTCTTTCGCATACGCACCGTTATGAAGACGGATGGAAAGCGTACGGATAAATTGGAACGTCTCATGCTGCGCATTGGTTTCTTCTCGGGTCTGTTCATACTGCCTGCACTGGGCTTACTTGGTTGCCTTTTCTACGAGTATTACAATTTCGATGAGTGGATGATTCAATGGCATCGCGATATTTGTAAACCTTTTTCGATTCCCTGCCCGGCTGCTCGACCGCCGGGTAGTCCCGAGGCACGCCCTATATTCCAGATCTATATGGTGAAATATCTGTGCTCCATGCTGGTGGGCGTTACGTCCAGTGTATGGCTATACTCCAGCAAGACCATGGTCAGCTGGCGCAATTTCGTGGAGCGATTACAGGGAAAGGAACCGAGAACCCGGCCCCAGGCGTATGTCTAGTATGAGACGGCGGCGGTGGCGGCTGAGGCGGTGGCTAATGAGAGCTACTTGGCCTTTAGCACGTAGAGTCAGTCCAAACCTAAATCCACCCCGCACACTAAAACACTCAATTGCAAACTAAAACTCATATAGCTTTGTATAAAGTTCATCTTCGTAGCTACCGCTCTCTTTCCCCCTCTGTCTACTTCTCTCACCCTTTGTTGCCTCCCTCCACAAAGCAAAATCAAAAACAAAATGATAAAAACTATTGTTTAATATTTAGTTATACG
Organism: Drosophila nigrodunni; assembly: GCA_020829145.1. NCBI lineage: Eukaryota > Metazoa > Arthropoda > Insecta > Diptera > Drosophilidae > Drosophila > Drosophila nigrodunni. The sequence continues at coordinate 11,942,044 of JACVCZ010000003.1, forward strand.
AAAGTCTAGAATTGGACTTTCTTGTTGAACCAAAACTATTCGCATAAGTTGCTAAATATATTAGAGTATAAGTTTAACTATAGTTTGATCTAGTATTTTAGTGTATTGTTATTCAGATCCGCTTTTCACCTGTCAATGAATTATCACAACAATTTTCATTAATTTAACTAACAAACGGACGCATTAAATTTGCATTTAAGTAGAATTTGTGCAGAAAATAATTTTGATTTGTGAAAGCTTTAAATGTGCCCTACGATTAAATGTAATGTACTTAAGCATATATATTTATATATATAAATATATCTGTAGAGATTAAAACAGCTTCTGAGATTCCATAGAAATCATTGATAAATTGCCCTCATAATAAATTATTTAATCCAAAGTCGAAATGCACTTAATGTAAAATACAATACTTAATCGAAAGATAATAAACCACATAAATATATAAATATATATATTGATATAAACCTAAACTATTTGAATGTATGACAAGAAACTACTATATAACTATGATAAATGTATTATGTAGCAATAAATGTCCTCCATGTGCTAAACTTGAAGCGTTTAAAGTAATTAGAACTGTAACTAGAGCTATAATAAATATATATAAATAATTATTGTATATTTATTATGTATGTATTTGTTAAACTAATTCAGTTTTAAAGCCAAACGCGTTTTTTATTACATTTTTAATGACGTTGTAGTCATAACACTTAAGAACTCACACCTAACTTAAAACATCTCCCACAAAATCCATTGTGAAAAAATTGCATAACTAATTAATTAAGTCAGGACTAAAGTTAAGCAACAAAAAACTGCCATTTTAAACATTTGTTGACATTTTAAATTGTTTTGCAATTTCAACTTTCAACAATAATTATACCTCTGTTTGTAGTTTTATTTCAAATATATTTTATAGTTTTTTTGGTAAACTTGTGTCCAAAAATTCGATGTAGCATTTAAGTGAACAATTGAAGCGTAAGAAATGAAATGAAATAAAATAAATTGAAATTCAAATAAAATTCATTTCGATGGCAAATACAATTACAATTCGATTAGAAACGCTGTAAAATAGTACTCAATACGTATAAACATTTAGCGAACAAACAATTAAATAAGTGTGTCTGTATACATATTAAATAACAAAATGAACAACAGCAAATGGCAAGAAAAAAACATTAAACATTAAATCGAAACAAATATGAACAAATAAAACTTTATTTTATTGTTAAAGACTGAACATCAATTGCTTTTCTTATTGGCCACTTAAAGGGTTTTCTTTTTCAGTGAACAATCAAGTAAATTATGTAAAATTAATTAAATCAAGTAGATTTGTTAGCTTAATTGCACTTGGGCATAATGCATTTTAGCCCTTAATTGAGCAAAATTTCAGTTCAAGTTTATTGGTTTTAAGGCATATTAAAGGTTAGTAAAAACATAAAGATTTAATAGGATTCCAGGAGTAAGATCATCATCGGACCTTATTAAAATCACTATTTAATACCAGTTGCAATATTTGTGGCTCATCTTCAACTAACTAATTGCAATGCCGACAATAACCGCAAGCACTTGTCCCATGTTTTTGGCTAAAACTTTTCCCATTACAAGCAGCTGAAAACGCTGGCTTATCCCACACACACACACAGACATACACCACACATGCACACACTAAACTCACACTAAAAGCGTTGGCCGCAAAGCAGCTTCGAATTCAATCATAACTTGCCAACAACCGCAGCTACAGCATAAACTTCTCTTCCTCTCTTTCCCCCTCGCTGTTTCTTTATACTTGAGCCACATGGCCGTCAGCATTAAAATTTACGAGGGGGCTAGGGGAGCAGACCACCTACATTTACGCCGCCCCTCCGTACACACCCATATAATTTTGATTACACTTGTTTTCTAAATACTCCGGCTATAAAAGAACCGCACGGAAACTGTACAACATGTGTGCACTGGCTGGCCTCAAATAAAATCCAGGACTACTGCACGTATTCCCGCGGGGGTGTCCAGAGGCGGAGGGGGCGTAAAGGTGAGCGGAGGTGTGCGTTTGGGATAAGCGACTTGGCAACAAATTGCAGTTAAAAGCGACGGCCAGAAATCTGAGCTGCTTTGTAGCTCCGCTGGCACTTCCTGCGGCCCCGTTTGCTCCCTCTCTCTCTCTCTCTCTCTCGCTCTCTCTGCTTCACACGCACACAGCGGGACATGTCGTAAGGATATCAAGGATATAACGCTGTTTTACAAAACACGTGTGCGATTTAACAACTACAACAAATAATAAAACAACAACTACAAATGCACCCAAAAGTTTTCCTAAAAAATAGAAAAAGCTACAACAGCAACAAGAACAACAACATTCAATATGGCAGCGAGTTTTGTTGCGTTTTTATGTGACCGCAATAAAAAAGTTATTAATGTGTAGGTGCTGTGTGTGTGTGAGGGTGTGTGTAAGCCTCGTGTGTGTGTGTATTTTTGTGTGTGTGCACAACACACGGCACAAAATGGCGCGGGCGTGTGCAAGCGTTAATGTGGCAAAAATGTTTTTGCAATGAACTTTTCTATTTGGCACGACAAGTTTCTAAATACCCTAAAAAACCCAGAGGGTACTAAAGGCTAAGCACACGCTTCGCTACCAGAGAAAGGAACATTACAGGAAACTGAACTGCACTGCAGAAAAATATTAAAAGCAAACAGGCACTAAATAATTTAAAGACACTCTTTAAGATGAGCTAAGCTGTGTCCATTATAAAACGCACCTAAACTGTCCCTGAAACAAAAAGTTTATCTTATTTACACCTATTATATTTCAACACAATTGTAGAGCATTTCCCATTCGGTTCGCTTGCAACTAAAATATTTAATTCCACTTTTATTATTTGTATTGCATTTTTTTGTTGCTTTTGGGCGGTGTGAAAATCATAAAGAAAACATATGAGTGGATAGTCATTTGTGTGGAAGTTACTAAAAATAAAAGTGTGAACATTGCGAGGGACGTACTTTCACAACGTCTCTTCCCCCTCCTCCCCCTCTAGCAGCCGCTACCATAGATGGACAAATGCAGGAGTTTTGTGCCGTTGCACGTTCAGATTTTGTTTGCCACCTTTTTGTAGCATACTTTTTGGCACTTTATGGGGAAACTGAGCAACTGGGAATGTGGGTTTAAGCCAGAGCTCAGACAGCCTGGAAACTCATTTCGAAAAACAGAGTTAGCCACAGATGAAATCAAATTATTTATAGCACACTTGACACATTGAATAACACTATTACTCTATTACTCTCTCTGTACAGAATGTCTTCTAAATTCTGGATTTGTATTGCGCTGTTGTCGATTTTCGTAGCTCATTGCTATGTCTACACGGATGTGTTCAAGCAAACTGAGCTTCAAGAATTCACGGGATATGCCGCATATCTAACTGAGTTCGGCATGTATATGGATAAGACCAAGGAAAGGCTTAAAGTCGAACTGAAATCGTTGCTCGAAGATGTTCAAAAGATGACTCACAAGGGCCGTAAAATGATTTCCAACTATCGTACACAGCGCGAACAGGAGATGGCCAAAAGAAGCAAATCTGTTTAACGCTTACCAACATGTATTTTAAAGCACTTAAACTAAACCAGCATTTTAAATATATTTTCTGATGCTTAATTTCTTGTCTTTCTATGTTGCAATTGATAAATATCACTTTGTCGCACTGCAAAGCAAAGGGAAATGGAAAAGAAAACATGCAGAGTAAGAGAAAAAGATTTTCGTTTAATTAATTGCAAATACTTGTGTGGAAAGGGGGAAAAGTCAGTGAAAAAAAGCGAAAAACTTAACTGAACTGAACTGAGCGCGTTTAATTGCAATTTTCAATTACGCGACAGGAAAAATGACCCACAAAAAAGGAGGAAAAAAAGGAATTGTAGGAAAAACACTTTTTGCTGAATGCACTTGACTTTGGCTTTTGACTCGGTGACAAAGTAAAAGCTAAAATACGAGTAATTAAATAAAGAGCAATGCCAAAAGAAAAGTTAATTAGTTGTATGATAACAAGCTTGCTTAGTATCTCTTGTTGAAAGTATCTTAAATTGGCATGTGCGCATTGGAAAGGCGGCGACGGGGTAGTCACTACTAGAAGTGGGTTAATAGGAGTGATATAACACATTTGTATTCCTTTTATTCAGATTGCTCTAGGTCGATTATTGACATTAACTTGACCACTTCTTATATAAAAACCTCCTAAAGGCTATTAAATCACAGGGTATCTCCTGGTCGACTGCTCTATCTTCAGCCACTTCTTCGTAAATTATGCTAACCCAATTTTCAGGCTATAAAAATCTCAACAGCTGCGTTCAACTGCAGCCCAACTACTTGTGGCCCTGTTTGTGATAGTTGGTCCCTCAGATGCTGCCTGGGGGGCGAACAAAACAGAATGCCAAACAAACAATGGCCAAGTTAATTGCTAGACAGAGTAACAACCCCAAAGAGAACAGCCCCCAAAAACTATAGTACATATCGTGCATACTATGTATATTTGTTATGAGGTGCTGGCAAATCACAGCAAATTGCGCAGCAAACGCCGCAACAAATGGAACCAGTCAAAAAATCTGAGTAACTTCCAGTGGGTGGTAATGGGAGAGAGGGGGAGAAAGTAGCAGTGGAGTGGAGAAGGCGGGACAACTAAGACAACTTCCGGCTGGCTAATGGCAGTGCCAATATTTGTCATCCCACCGACAATTGCAGCCACTTTTGTGGGCTGCCAATTTCTGATTGTGACGAGCAGGCAGTCAATTAAATTTTCGGCAAGGACTTCGCAGCAAGAACAACACGACTGCTCTGACATCTCTGAAGTTTTCGGGATTAAAACGGCGCCCAAATGAATAAATGATGGGGCATGAATGTCAATCAGAGTTAAGCGTCGGAAATGAAGACAAACAATCGCATCGAATGGAATGAATGGACACAAAATGGTTGCAAATTCCCAAAGGGGAATCCAGCGAGGGCCGAGGGGCGACACAAAACTTCACTACTGATGAGTCATGTTACGGACAATGCCATTATCTCGTGGGCGGTGTGAGCGGTAGGGGCTGCCAATGGGGTTGGCATAAATTATTAGCTAAAGCCACGCCCACAAATTGATAAAGTTTTACTTCACTAATGACAGTTGGCCCAAAAGTTCTTCTACACTGTCCCCAAAATCGATTTTAATGGCATCGCAAATAATGTAATGAAAATATCGTCTGTAAATTTGGCAAGTTGAGAAAACAGTTGACTTGTTTATGCATGCGCCTATGTCAGTGGAGGGAGGGGATTGCTGGAGATGGATAACAAACTTTCAACTCGAAAATGAATTGAGTTCGTTGCTGAAAATGCTGTAAAATTTTATAGTTATCGCAGGCAATTTGATTAAATGAGCTATGCGCATAGGCCCAAGAGCTGTAGGAACTGTGAATACAAGGTATACCAACAGGAAATACCCGTACACACTTATGATTTGCTTAGAATTTAGAATTCATATGAAATTAAAGCTTAAAAGGATGACAAATATACCCAACAGTTCCACTGTGTTTACAGGAAATACACGTAATAAGTCTCAATAACTCCATTCATTCAAAGTTTTTTAATAATTTTTCATATTTTTGTATTAGTAGTTTAAATGCTTCTACGAAAACAAAACTTTCCAAGGCCTTCAGCCGATGTGCCCACTCCACTAACGGGTATATAAAGTGTGTGATGTAAGTCAGACAAAAACTGATTGAGCATCCTTTTCAAATTGACGGGTTTATGGAAAAAGTTGTGAGTTTTTAGTGCTGTCGCATAAATTTGCGTTCTGGCCATAGATGTATTCAAATGTGAATCACTTGATATACTTAAGCAGCTAATATTAATGCAGAAATGCCATAAAAGGCAAGCACTGATGAGGACACACGCTGAGTTGCCAACTCAGTCAAACTAAAGTTGAGTGAATAGAAATGGGGATAGCAAACAACTTGAAATCGGTCTATAACTCTATAGCCAGTGGCTAAGATATTAAACTCGTAAAGCATGCAGCAGGTGGCCAAAAAGCTGCTTTAGCCACGTACAGTAATTAAAGCCCTGGCCACAAAGGCTATCAGCGTGTGGTCAACATAATCCATGGACTACAAATAAACCCGCAGGGATTCAGGGGGAGAATGTAGCAGGGGGAGTGGCCGAACTGGGATGACTTGACACTGGACTGGGCTTAAACAGATTTATGCTGCGGTTTCGACGCTTTCCGCCTCGTGCTTCGCTTAATTGTCATAATTTCTTCTTTTTAGCGCTCAAAAGCTGTCGAAATGAGAAACATTAACGTTAGGGGAGGAGAAAGAGCAGCTAAAGTGCAGCTTAAATTTCAAGTTGCGACACATAAGAAATGAGCTAATGATGAAAGTTTAAGTAGCTACATCTCTGGACTTATTTAAATGATGTCATTAGTTTATCTTTTCTACAAATATTTCAGTATTTTATGCTGAAATATTTTCAATTCTCGGCCTGAAATCGTTTTTGCCCTTGGCCTTATGGCATAATTTATTTGGCTTCTTTTAGTGACCTTTTTCATCATTTTTTTCTTTGTTAACAGAACCATGAAATTTATAAGTGTCGCCTGCCTTTCAGCTAGTTACAAGTCCAACAAATTTTTAGCAGCGACTTCAACACTCCACTCAGAGTACTCGCCCCCCCTTCGACCCTTCGCTCATTTCCCTTTGCAGACTGCTCAACAAGGTGAACTTACTAGGACCGTGGCTAATGAAAAGAAATATTAAATTCTCACGTTCTACGCTGAGAAACAACAACAAAGCCAGGCCAAAAGAAAAACATAAAGAAAAGGAACTGAAAAACGCTTGGAGCATAATACAAAACCTGAGAGCAGAACTCTCATATCGTATACAAAAGGTAAATAAAAATTGCAGCAACTGGAGAACAGCGAGCTGGAAGCTGAAAGCTGAAAGCTAAAAGCTGCAACTTGTACCACGCTCTGACCTTTGCTAAAGTCCAACTCGAACTCAAAGTCACAGTCTCCATCGAAGTCCCAGTCTCAGTCGAAGTCGAAGTCGTAGGCAAAGTCAGTCAGCCATTGAGTCGAGAGTCGCCATTCGGCAGTCAACAGTCAGTGTTTCCTTCTCCAGCTACCTCTGCCTAACCTCCACCCCTCATACACCTCTTCGCAGCTCCCTTGGCATTCAATTCTCCACCTCCACATCGACTGCATCGTTAAAGTCCAAAGGCAAAATAAAACGTGATTCATGTTACTTATCACCCGCACAACATCGCCAGACCCGCTCCAAGTTTCTGTCCCAGTCTCAGTCTCAATCCCAGTCACAGACTCAGTCTCAGTCGCCAAACACTCAATAGGAAGGCAGTCACAATGGTTTCCTGGTCCCTTTCTCCATTTACCTCTCGAATGCTCCCCATTCGCTGTTTGAGTTTTCACGTCTGTACACTGTGAGAAAACAAACCAAATAAGTATTTATAAATGAAAACAAATATCAGAAGTTACTTAGTAATTTTTATCAGTTTTTCTTCTTCGCTTTTATACCCTAACCCTTGTTTTTCTCAGTGTAGTCTCCTCCATAAGTTTGAAGCCAAAAACTTGCCCTGTGGCATATGAGGTCGCCACTGCCGACTCCGACTCCTTTTGTTGCTTCTCTAGATGCTGATGTTGATGTACTTCATCAATGCTGTTCTGTGGTTCCCTGGTTCGTTGGTTTGTTTCTTTGGTGTTTCCCTGGTTCGGTGGCTTACTGCGATTTGCTGCTGCTTCATTCTGGCGAATTGTTCTCCAGTCACTGACTTGCGACGCTTTAATAACGTCAAAACAATTTCGAAATTTATGCTCACGACCTTTACCAAGTGCCCTTTTCTGATGAAGCCTCATTCACTCGTTGATGCTATTTGTGGCCAAAATCGCTAGCTGATTTTTTCTATTATTATTGAAAATTAACTCTGCCATATTCATTAATGAACAAGAGAATTCTGGCAATGGGGCTAAAGTTCATCAAAGTGTTGTCTATTAAAGTTTGCTGGAAAGTTTTTAAGTGGAACGATTTTAAGCTAATGAGAATATTGTTGGCTTAAAAATTGGATTTTGTGTTTAAAATAAGTTCTGAAATTATATAGGAAATCGTATGAATTTCTCAGGCAGTAATAGTAGTAGCAGCTTAATATTATTTAAATATATATTTAAAGTGCTCGCTTTGATTAGCTTGACAGACATTCAGATTCGGAGGCAGAATCAGGCAACCCACGGATTTCAGTTGGCATGCACCTTACACACACATGAACACACCCATGCATAGATACAAAGTTGTGCCACAGTTTCAGACTAAACGCCCTATCGCCCGTCAGTGGCAACTACAGTCTGTCCTCGTCTGATGGAAACTTTGTGGCTTGTGTGCAAAAGTAACAGACGCAGAAGTTAAGCCAACTGTTTGCTAGTCACGTTCGGCTTGATAACTTGTCGCCAGCTGGAAATCTTCAAATCATGCGACAATGTCGCCAAATCCGCAACCAAGTGTTGCAACATGACTGCATTGTTGCAAGGGTGCCAGGAAGACATGAAGGCGGGAGCCAGGGAGCCAGGGAGCCATGGAGCTCTGTCGCGTACTCAGAGACGCCTCCAGGCTACGGACGCATCAAAATGTCAACCATCAAACGGAGCTTAGGCGCACTGAGGCATGCAACCGGCAATGTGGCACATTCGGTGTCGCCACATCGACTGCATCCTCGTCCTTAGCTGCATCCTCTGCAGAGCCACGACTAACAGACAGTCAGACATTTAGTCGGACTGCTAGTTAGTCATAGAGCTAGTCAGACCGCGTGTGTCATCCGCGTATTTTTGGCCACATTTTGGCCGACAACTCGCGGCTTGGCTATGGGATTATGCAAAATAGCTGCTGTAACTAGCAAAAGTTTCAACTGAAGAATTCTCGACTAAAATTTGACAATTTCAAGGGACTCTCATTGGTAGAGTTGTGTAAAGTTTAAGTTGATATAATCTGGCCCAGACTGAAAACTATGCAAATTTAAGTTTAAGTCTTGCTCCTGTTCCCTCCTCTCTCCATTTCACCCTTTCTGCTGCTTGGCTATTACCTTTATCCTACAGTTTACTTATCCACATCTAATTGCATCATTAACCATGCATGTCCCTTATCTAACCAACTTTTCTTGCGAGCTTCTTTTACTCTACTGCTGTTGTTTTCCTCTCTCTCTCTCTCTCTCTCTCCCGTTCTCCTTTCTTCTCTTTCTGCCCTTTGCAACTCTTTTAACCCAAGCCCTCGGAAGCACTGCAGCTAATTCTACACTAACCTTGCATGACACCAACCTAAGAACTCAATTATAGTGAAAATATACAACAAAAGAAGTGTAAAGAAATGCATTAAGTTTATATTTTATATAGTACTGCTACGTACTTTTATAATATAATAGTAGTAGAAGGTCAGAGCGGTTTCCTTCTGATTGAGATGCACAAAAAACTCTGTCATTTGAAACTAAAAATAAAATAATTAATAAAAGAAAATGAAAGTTATATAAAATGTATCTATATTACAATCAAGATGAGGCGTCTTAAAAAAATTAAAATAAATAATAAAATAGTTTTTTAAATTCAAGAAAAGAGTGACCAATTAAAAAGCCTTAAGCTATAATAACCAAAATTCGCATGTAAAAAAATGTATTTTGAAAATGTGCAAATTGTTTAAGCTGTCCGTCAGTTCATTCTGTCATATATCAAACTTTACATAGGTTTCTATGCTGTTATGTTCCAGATAGCCGAAATAGCTTCATACACTTGGAAGCTTTATGCAGCTATAGCATTTGCAATATAGTTAAAGTAGTGGCAATTTAAATAGTAGCAGCACATTGCTCTATGTTTTGACTGCTTTCCCGCAGCTAGCTTTCATATTTCTCGCTAATTCTTAACTGCCAACGAGCGACCGCAACAAAGTCGGTACCACATACTTAGTGGCAGCAACTAAAGTAGTAGCACTAGAAGTTCTATTGCACCCCTTTAAGCTCCACTCTTCTCCAGTTAGCTTCTTTCCGCTGTGACCTGGACTTACATGATAATCGTGCCCCACAGACATTTAGCATGGCATCCATCTAGAGTCTTGAGTCTAGAGTTTTGAGTCTGGAGCATTCAACATCGCATCGTCTCGCTTTTGGCGTAACTAATTTTACTCTTGTGCTTTCCATTTATGTTGTTTTTCCTTTTGTTTTTCTTCGCCCATTTCTCTGCTCTACTCTGCTCTGCTCTTCCTGCTGTTGCTGTTGCTGTTGCATTATGCATTTTGCCTCAGCTGACGGTGTTGCAAGCGCTGCGCAATGTTTACGCTTGCAACATTTATTTTGCATGGCAGATGCCCTAGGTACCCTTCCCCCCTCTACACCCCCACCATTCTAAGCAGCCACCTAAAGCTGCTCACTTTGGCACGGTAATGCCAATTTGCTGCACTTCTCGCTGCCTCGTTCGCTCTTCCCCTTTCTCTCCCTACCCTCTTCTTTCTCAACTTTACCCACTTCTGGCTGTTGTTATTACAAGTATCTCGCAGGCTTTGGCTTTTTGGGTTCACCCCGTTCTTCACATACTTCCGCTCGCCTTCTGCCTCTTTTAAGTTGAGTGAACTTCATAGTTTTTGTGCCTCGAAGCAAATTGAGTGATTATCAGTTAGCGTTACCTGCGCCAAGCTGTGCCAAAGTTCCCTCCCCTTCCAGTAACCCATTCCACCCTTTCCTTGACTCTGATTTGAGCCTTAAAGTGCGTGGCTCGCTTTAAAGCGGCTAAAAAAGTCGTTGACTTCAAATTCATTGGCTGCATGTCTTCAGCTCTGCGCTGGGCGTTTAATTGAAAAGTAACCATGGAGAACATGTTGGAGCTATTAATTATAGGAGCTATATCTTGTTTCAATAGTTCAATTTGTGTGGAGATTAATGATTCAGTTCGAAATTCATCGAAATTAATCAAAAGGTAGCTTGAAATCGATTGAATGTAAACTCCAGTATTAGTTAAATATACAAATATAAATTTATAGCCCAAATAGAAACAGGTTTGGTTTATCTATTAGCGTAGACCTCAGTTCCAAGTTCAGCTCTGATTTATGCAAATCCAAACTCAAGTCCCAACACAGTTGTTTCCTAATGGGAACAACGCGTTCTAGGCCAGAGACATCTATGATCTATGAACTGTCAACTTTGAGCAATTCTCAGACCCACTTACGGACAGTCACGTATTCTTTTTGCTGAAAGGGCCGGGGCAGGGAAGGGGACAGTTAAAGGACCATGCAACACAATTAGCACGAAGACATCTCTGGCTCACTGTATAAATCAGAGCTGAGGGCAGTGGAAAACTATTTAGCATATAATATTTCCTAGATGTGCTAGCCATAGAATAGCAACAACATAGGCTTGATTTCTTTCTGTTTTTTGTGGCAACTCGTATTGCTGGGCACGTGCCACCAGGCTGCAAGCACGAGTCTAACTATGAGTAAGCCACAAACTTGGCTCATTAGCATGCGACACCAAAGCGCATTAAATCACATTTTGCATTTTGTTGCTTTTCTTTTACAGCTGCTTGTGAGTTGTAGCAAGTTGCATGTTGCAAGCAACAGACAGCTGAAACGAGACGAGTAGATACCCTGCATATTACAGAATATAGTTTAATGATATCTTTATTAAATCAATCAATGAAACTAATAAACCAATAGAAGCGCTAATTGATTTAATTTATAACAATACGAATTTAGCATTGCTAAAATTTAATTATAGCCCAAGTCTAACATGTTAGTTTTATTGATTCCAATTAAATGTCAGATTTGTCAGCAGCTTAGACAATAAATCAGTTAATTTCTAAATTTAATTAAAATATTTCTGTTTGACTAATTGCAGCTAAAAGTAACCGCAGTTGACTGCAAAATGTAACCACAAATTTATCAAAGAGCAAACGTTAACGACAGCAGCCAATTGTGGTTTAACTAAACTAATATTAATTCAGTAGTTCAACTGTTTAAGTAATTTGCGTAATTTACAAGCTGCACTTTAATGCTGATATACCCGCTGCAGTCAATCAAGTCGTGAATTCCGATAACTTTTTCAACTCTAAGGATATCAAAACGAATACTGTTTCAGATTCCTTTTCTGATTCAGATTTGAATTCAAACTCAAAGTCAGCCTCATTGGCTGGCATTCTACTTATTTGCTTGTTAGCTCAAGCAACGCTGTCTCTTTCGCACAACTCCATCTGCCATTCCCTCACTCCTCTCTTTCTCTCTCCTGCAATGCATATGTGTTGTTGCAGCCATCTCTATCAGCTGGCCAGGACTTGTGCACGTTTCTTGCGCAGGATATTTGCCCTGCAGGAGCAATTCGCATTGAAAGCGTCGTGCATGTGAAATTGACTAAAAAGCTGATGGGCGTGGCTGCCGCCCACACGGTATGAAAACATAAATATGACTTGAGTCGACTCTCAGCTATCCTCTGACGCCTTTGGGCGACTTGTTAAGTTGTTTACCCAAGCACACATCCAGGAGACAATTCGGGAGCAGAAACAGCAGCAGGAGAACTAGAGGATCCACAGCCACAGCACTTTTACATAGCCATAAAAACTAACCACACCTTGAGTTGTTGCCAGCAAAAAGTTTAATTTCCTTAATGCAACTTGCAACTCTCCACTTGTAGTTGCAACATGCAAGCAAGCAGAGACTTCTAAGCTCAGACTGCATTTTATTGTTTTTATTTGCATTTCATGCTGAATTTATTTCGATGGTTTTTCATTTACTTTGTGAACTACAAACTGTTTTTCCTCTTTACTTGTTTGTGATTGCAAATATTTTATGGTTTTAATAAGAATTTAAGAATTTATGCATTGCTTGTCGCATTTTTTCAAATGTTTGTCTATCTGATATTCAAAATGCTTTTTCATTATATGAATTTAGTAAATGCCGACTAACAAAAAAGATTAAATAAAGCCCAAAAGGAATAGTCAGTTCATTTTATTTGCATAAAAATGCATTGAATTTCTTTGGAGAAAATCAACTTGGCTTTTTGCTTTTCGCCAGAATACTCAAATAATCATGTCAATGTGAAAAACTCAGTTGTGGTAATTGTGGCGACTTTTATTTGAAAAGAAGAATGAAACAGTCAGAAACTCAAGTGTTTAGTTAAATACGAATTGTTTAAATACACGACTAAAAAAAATAAATATTTGTTGAGTTCTTAAATCAAATCTTTTGCAAATTATTGCCCAACTCTGTAAATATTATTCTTAAATTAACTAATAATCTCAGCTATTCAAAATAATCTCCTTAATTGGCATCAATCAATTAACATTTAATGTCTTTCTTAAATAGCTTTAAATTCGTCTTCAATTATTAAATAATTCTGTCACTAATTCAACTTATACTTCCACTTGATTGGTTTTTATATTTTACTGCTGAAATGCAATACATTTTCATTACTTATTTAAATATTACTCCACACTACCCACTCGCTTCAATCATTTTAAGTTAAGAAATTTGCTGGAATGATTTTTAAATTTTGCAGTACTTTATTATAGCCTAACTAAGTCCATTACTGTCCTGGCTGCCCTTCTACTTTTCCATTTCCATTTATATCACCAACTCAACTCATTGCATCTTTAAGATTTTCCATTAGTTCAATTGAACTTTTTTCTACAATTTCTATTTCAATTGATACTCCTTCCCCTTGGTTTTTACTTGCGGTTTTCCTCGCTCTGCTTGCCATCTGGCTGTAAAAGTTTTCTGTCTTTAATTGCTCGCGCAGACAGAAGACCGGAAAAGTGCCGCTTATCGCATCCATTCGCATTGCGAGTGCTAAACTTTTTGGCCACTTTGGCAACTTTAAGCGCAGACCACAAACAAAACATCTTCAACAACTTCTGCTTTAATTGCCAGCAATGAAAACCCCTTTTCCCACCCCTGCACTTACCCCTTTAAGCCCTGTTCTCTTACCGCTTCTACTCTATGCCAATTAAATGCAGCAAAGTGCAGCTCATTATAGAAAAGCGAAAAGGGTAAAACTCGCCACTTGAGGGATTGCCAACTTTAACGCCCACAATCCGCCTCTCTTTCGCTCTCTTTCCTCTCTCTCTTTAGCCGTCTGTCCTCATTTGGGTACGGCTTTTACAGCTGCTTCTCTTTTCGACTGTCTTTCCGTCTGTTGACAAACATTGTCATCACCCATGGGCAACGTCATCATCAATGTCACTGACAGTTTGCCTCTCGCTTCTTCCCGGTTTTTACAGGGCCTGCCCCTCGCCTTTCACCCCTCTACCACCTTCTTGTAAGACATCACTCAGCTTCATCTTCAACTTCAAGTTCTCTTGACGCTTTTCATGTTGACAAACTTTTCACGCGATTATTTCCCACCCCCTCTAAAGCTGCTCCCTCTCCCTCCCTAGCTCTCTGTCATTGGCAATCAATTTCCATAATTTCCCATAAAAACGGCATGTTACACATCACTACCAACTGTTTGTTGGGGTCCCTACATGAAGGGGGTGCCATTAGAACGACCAGGCGTCCCCTTAATATCATTTGATTTACATTTTATGCGCGTTCGTCATTAAAATTTATGTTTGTCAAATATTTCGACAGCTGGGAGTACCAATAACTAATGGAAATTCGCGAAACACATGCAAACTATAGGGTATTAGGCGGTCATGTCGGTGCCCTTGTGTTTACTTACAGACAGTCGTGGATAACACTAGCGGCAGTTTAGTTAAACTAAAACTAGTAAACTTTGACTTAATTTATTTATATTTTAAATTTCTAAATTTCAAAACGTTACGACCCTTTAAATACCCTGCACTTCATTATGATTGTAACATAAGTATTTATCTGGCCATCTGAAATTAAGTCACTTTTAATTGGGCGTCGAATGGCAGAAATTTTTGCATTTAATATTTGATGTCGATATTAAAATATGCAAATTAGCATTGCCTACTTTTAGGCGGCCAGCCGCATTGCACGTAATCGAAGCGAACGTGTATGAAAATGGATATTAAAATGAAAATGAAAATGTGGAAAGGCTTTTCAGCCATTACAGTTTCGTTTTAATTATGTTAATTGCAAATTTGCGGTAAACAAAGGGGGCGGTGGGGCGTTAAGGCGGCAGCTTTAAGACGACTTTGACTAATTACTTATTATAATTGCATAATATTTTTATAATTGGTTTCTCGACAGCGCAGTTTGCTCAGCTGCTAATACTCTTGTTGCTGTCGGTGTTGTGCGAAGCGAAGAAAAACAACTCATCAATCAATCATTGGACAACAAACAGTCTCGTTTGATAACAAGTCTGCCATGAGATTGTATAAGAATAGGAAATAGATATATGTATTGCTGATAAGTAGCCTATTGTTGGGATTGCAGCACCTTAAGAAACCAACTGACAACAAAAGCAGCACACATACACACAGGAGTACCCCACTTTACCCCACAGTACCCCACCAAGCACTGCATTGCAGCGACACCTCTTCCTCCTCTTCTTTTCAACTTGGCAATTTTCAAGTGACAATTTCCACACATTCCAAACAATCTCGGCCCTCTGGTTAGTCCCTATTCAAGCACTCTAGCACTCCCTCTCTGAGGGTAGAAATACTTTGCAATTTGGTGCGCCTTTGATACACATTGTGGCAAATTCGTGCGAAAGGGGCTGTGACTGTAGAGGGGCTGGCACGTCAGCAGTCACATACATTTTTACTTCAATATATTCAAAATATCTTTGGACTAGTCGCCTGGCATTTAAATGAATGTCGGCTTAAGTAGTCCTGACTCAGTGTAGTCCTTAGAGATGCGCAACAATTCACGACGCGTGACAATAAATTGATAAAAAAAAAATAACTAACAAGACAGTATATGAGTTACTGAGAAGAAAATATATTATATTTAATGTATTTAAATAGCTTAAAAAACTGAATTCACTCGATTGTTATTTAGTTCTGACTCCACTTGTTTGCATTTAATAGCATTCCATTTAATATTATAAAACAATCTCAGATATTTCCATAAAAAGATTATTTAAAGGGCTTAAAAGTTTCACAAGTTTCACCCACACGGTTAGAAAAATATATACAAGTTCAAAAAATAGGTTATAGGACTATATTCTGTTAACAAAAATTAATTCTTTTTAGAAAAGTTAATTACTTTTATATAGCCAACTTTACCATTGAACTTCGTTACCCTGAAGGGAATTTATAACGATTTTTTCGTAAAGAATTTAAGTAAAAAGATCAAGAGCGGCATTTTTGAAATATTAAAACGCTTTTCCGCCAAAAGTGACAGCACAATCAGAAGTTGGCTCATCACCAACTGACATGTTCCAAGTAAATTCAATGTTGATAATGATGTCGAAGAAGCTGATGACGTTGAGCTGTAGATGCCAATGACGATGACGATAACGATGTCGATGACGATGACGATGATGAATCGTTGGCGTGACAAACGCTGCACTTCCCATTCAGAGCAATTCCAATTTCGCATCATATATAAATAACTTTGGATTTCAAAGATACACTCGTACTCGTACTCGTATTCCTGCTTTGTATATGCAGAGCAGCTGTTCTTGCTACTGCAAGTGGAAGGGAGATGGAGTAGTTTGATAGGGTAAACATATCTGTCTCTCTGTCTTCCTCTTTCCCTTTAATGTGTATTACTTTTGATTGAAGCAGCGTCTTCTTCATTTCTCTCTGTTACGAATGCGTTAAGCTGGAAGAAGTTCTTTCTTTGCTTGGTTAGAATTTGGTTTCGTTTCGCTTCGCTTCGTTTCTTTTTTATTTATTTTTCCTTTTTTTG
The DNA here is from genome assembly GCA_020829145.1 of Drosophila nigrodunni. Lineage (NCBI taxonomy): Eukaryota > Metazoa > Arthropoda > Insecta > Diptera > Drosophilidae > Drosophila > Drosophila nigrodunni. Next base: position 11,958,844 of record JACVCZ010000003.1, read on the forward strand.
TCCTCCTTCAGTACTAGTGTAGTCTGGTTTTGGGGTTTAGTTTTTGATTGATTTTTGTTGGGACTTGGTTCTCTTTTTGGCAGCCATTGATTGGCTTTCATATGCTTAAACTGGCAAAGCACTTGAAACACAATCTGCGCAGTCAAAGGTAATTCGTATCATTCCTGATTGATCCACTTGTCGTACAGTTAGTTTCCTCAGCTAGAAAAGCAGTCTGAAAAACCTATTTAAGTCTGTTCCATATTTTGCAGCTAAAACTTAAGCCAAACCGAGACTATGTCTTGATTCATTGTACAGACTATATATTTGCTTCACTCTGTTATTGCAAATAATATTTGGCATCCAGCTCATCTTTAGCTGCTTCCTCTGGCTCTCTCATTATCCTTGTCTTTGTCTTGCACTGTTTCTATCTCTTCCTTATAGTTAACAGTGGGTATTTGTGCTGCTATTGTTTGTTATTGCTTTGTTGCATTTGTTTGCTTTGCACTTGCCACATAAATCCATCGCCTGCCCCGCTCCCTCCCTTGTACTCATCACACCCAAAGTTCAGCTGATTTATGAGCCATAATTAACGCAATCTCCTAGCATGCAGCATTAATTTAGCAAATCCGCTGCAAATAATACATATAAATTTAAAACAAAAACAAAAAATAATAGAGCATTTTAACACGCACCACTGCAGCCATTGATGAAAATTTAATGAACTGTCAACGCTGTGTGCGGTGCAACGTTGCGTATGTGTGATTTATGTGGCAGCAGTTAGCGCGCATTATCTATTAAAAATGGCAAACCAAAAGGAAAGCTTGAAAATGCCAAATGAAACTAAAGTCTAACCAAAGGTAATTAAATACTTTCTATACTCTGTAATCTAAATTAATTTAAAATAAAAAAATATTTTAATTAATTAATCATAAAAAGAAGAGAACAAAAAATAAAATAATTTTGTTGATGAATTTCATTAATAATTAATGTAAGTAAATAATACTTTTTTAAAGCAAATAATTAATTGAATTATTATACTCTCTGCAAGAGTATATTGGGTTTGTGCAAAAGTATGTAACAGGCAGAAGGAGGCGTGGCAGACCCCATAAAGTATATATATTCTTGATCAGCATCACAAGCCGAGTCGATATAGCCATGTCCGTCTGTCTGTCCGTCTGTCCGTATGAACAAACAGATTTCAGAGATGGTAAGAGCTACAAATTCGAGCTTGGTGTCAAACGATCACATATTTAGTCAGTCAATACAAGAATCTTTTTTTGTTCGATGCCACGCCCCATTCGCGCACAATAACCAAAAAACTGGACACACCTCGGAAAAAATTGGTGTTTTCGGCAAATATCTCAGTAACTATGGCACCTATGTTCACCAATTCTGGTACGGGAGGTTCCTAGCGACAGCATAGTTGCATTGCCATCTAAAATTTTGGAGTGCCACGCCCACTTTTCCCACATTTGATAAAAAAGTCTGGAACCTTCAAAGCCGTTTTTGGCTAACTTGTTCGTATCGTTTAGTATTGTAATTATATAATTCGTGTGGAGACTAACTATATTGAACTATCCTGAAAGGCGCATTAAAATCGGACTATAAACAAGAAAACTAGAAGCGTTACAATATTGATAATTGAACGCAATATCAACCCATAGGTGCAAGCGAGATAGAAACACACAAGCACATGTTCGAACGTTTTCGCTGCCTGTGTGTCGGCAGCGCTGCCCGCGGTCGCTGGCTGGGCCGAATACACACATACATACATACATATTTGCATTATATATGTACATATTGCCAATACAAACATATGCATGTGTATTCGAATACAAACAAACAGATGTGTGTTTGATTATGTTTAGATTGTTTTTGTTTCAACGTGTTTTAATGCAAGTAATTCACATTGTAATATCTCGATACCGATTTTAATAATTTAATCGGGACAAATGCAGAGAGTATTATACGGTCGGGCGCGCTCGACTGTACTTTTCTTTCTTGTTTTAATTTTAACTTTATTCGATTAAGCTATTGTTCAAAGCAATACCGTCTAGACCAGTATTCTAAAAAAGAGTAGAGGGGTCTATTAAGTTTGTCAGCAAAATGTGTGAAACAGGCACATCTGCAGTGCCTAAAATCGTCAGTAATTCTTGCTGAAATACCAGGCAAACAGAAAGATCAGCAGGTCGCAGTCCAAAAGTTATTTAACATTAACATTGAATTAACATTAACAGCTTAAGCAGGCTCCCACTCTCTGCGCTAATTGCGCTCAGAGATCTCTGCAGCTGTTTGTGTGATTGTTCGCGGACGCCAACAGAGCGCACGAACGGTTTGTGTGTTTGTTCGCTGTCATCTGTGGCGCTAACTAGGAGCACTCTCTGTTTACTGTTGGCGTATGCTCCCGCACTCTACTCTCTGTAATTGAATTTAAATTACAGTCTGTCGCTTGCTGCTGATTCTGCTCGCCTGGTGTTTCACACAAAACTATTTTTAATTTTGGCCTTTCGCGGATTTTTTTTTGCTTGACCGCTGCGATCTGCAGTGCCTAAAATCGTTAGTAATTCTTGCTGAAATACCAGGCAAACAGAAAGATCAGCAGGTCGCAATTCAAAAATTATTTAACATTAACATTAAAATTAACATTGAATTAACATTAACATTGAATTAACATAAACATTACATTAACATTAACATTGCATTAAAATTAACATTGCATTAACATTAACCTTCCAATAACATTGCATTAACATTGCAATAACATTGCATTAACATGACATTAACATAGCACTAACATAGCATTAAAATTGCTATAACATTGCATTAACATTGGGTTAACATTAACATTGCATTTACATTAACTTTGCATTAACATTAATATTGCATTAACATTGCTGTAACATTGCAGTAACATTGCAGTAACATTTCAGTAACATTGCATTAACATTGCATCAACATTGCATCAACATTGCATCAACACTGCATCAACATTGCATCAACATTGCATCAACATTGCATCAACATTGCAGTAACATTGCATCAACATTGCAGTAACATTGCATTAAAATTGCATTAACATTTCATCAACATTGCATTAACATTGCGTTAACATTGCATTAACATAATCATTGCATTAACATTAACATTGAATTTACATTAATATTGAGTTAAAATTAACATAGAACTAACATTAATGTCGCTTGCTGCTGATTCTGTTCGCCTGGTGAATCAGCTAGGAAAATCTTCAATTTTAGCTGATCGCTGATGTTTTTCGCTAATCTCGTGAGCTTAAGAGTTGTACATATTTTAACAGAAATACCAGGCAAACAGAATTAACAGCTGCTCGCTATGCACAAAATTAGTTTGCTTAAACTGTAAATTCTGTTGTATCTTACTGTGGATTTTTTATACTCTCTGCAAGAGTATATTGGGTTTGTGCAAAAGTATGTAACAGGCAGAAGGGGGCGTGGCAGACCCCATAAAGTATATATATTCTTGATCAGCATCACAAGCCGAGTCGATATAGCCATGTCCGTCTGTCTGTCCGTCTGTCCGTATGAACAAACAGATTTCAGAGATGGTAAGAGCTACAAGTTCGAGCTTGGTGTCAAACGATCACATATTTAGTCAGTCAATACAAGAATCTTTTTTTTTTCGATGCCACGCCCCATTCACCCACAATAAGCAAAAAACTGGACACACCTCGGAAAAAATTGGTGTTTTCGCCAAATATCTCAGTAACTATGGTACCTAGGAATCAAGCTTCAATGCCGTTTTTTCCGTATCGTACAGTATTGTAGTTTATAACTGGTGTGGAGACTAACTATATTAAACTATCCTGAAAGGCGCATTAAAATCGGACTATAAACAAGAAAACTAGAAGCGTTACAATATTGATAATTGGACGCAACATCAACCCATAGGTGCAAGCGAGATAGAAACACACAAGCACATGTTCGAACGTTTTCGCTGCCTGTGTGTCGGCAGCGCTGCCCGCGATCGCTGCCTGCGCCGAATACACACATACATACATATTTGCATCATATACATATTGCCAAACGTATGTGTATTCGAATACAAACAGATGTGTGTTTGATTATGCTTAGATTGTTTTTGTTTCAACGTGCAGAGAGTATTATACGGTCGGGCGCGCTCGACTGTACTTTTCTTTCTTGTTTTTTAATGTTAATTTACAAATTATTCTTTTTAATGAAACTTATTAGGAATAAACATTAAATATTCTGGTCAGTTATATTAGTTTAATGTTCAATATTTTGAACACTCTGGAATTTGCGTAATGCAATTGTTTAAATTAATTATTGTTCTCGATAAATTTAATAATATTAGAAAAAACGAGGTTTAAATTTTCTGTTATAATTCATTAAGGAGTTAACACTATAAATAATCAGCTCTCACTTTGCCTGCATTTATATATAGATTTATAATGATGATATATGGCTTTGATAGCAATCCGATCCACTGTGAATCCAAAACAAATGCCTGAAATTTATATGTTTCAATCTGATGGAGGGAATTATCCAGGGGAATAGGGACAGCGAGTGAGTGAGTGGAAGGCGTGTGCTTTGTGGGCGTGGTCTAAATGCATTTCCGCACGCTCGACTGTGCATGTGTGTAATACTTTAATAAAGACACGACAAAGGAACATGCTGGTGCGACAGAGTGGGACAGAGTGAGACAGATGGAGTGAAATGGAAGCTCAACACGCCACGGAATTCCTTGCTTGACTGCCGCCATGCACTTTATCAACTTCCGGCGTGTGAGCGACTACGGCAAAAGGGAAGGCAAGGGGGTCGGTAGGTGAGCAAGAGGAGTTGGGGCAGTCGAAGCACGAGGAACGCAAATCAAGCGAGGCAAACGCTTTGAAAACTTGCGGTGAAACCGGAGAATTCGCGGATGCTTGGCATATCACAATGAGGCATGCAACTTGTGCCTGGTGCTCCCCCACTCTCCCCTCTGTCAATCACCCCCATTGATTGCACCTACGCCAATCCTTTGCATATTTTAGGAAGTGATTGCGCAAATGCATAATTTAATGACAGGCGATTGAGTAGAGAGCATAAACTGGCAGTGTGGATGATGGCAGAACGAGAGTTGTGATGAAAGGGAAGAGGAGAGGGCGGAGCAGGAAGTCAGGCATATTCTCTATTGCGATTTTGATGGCATGCGAGTGGAGGACACACATGCTCAAATTTATGAATAATTCGCATGACAGCGGATAGATTTGCATTTAAAATTATAACGCCAGTTTAACGTCAACTTGAACAGAAGTGCATTAAACATTTGGCCATAAAAGGCGAATAAAAACCAAGAAATACTCGAAATAAACTTTTAACTCTGCACAATTATTGAATCTTCCTACGTTCTCAACTCATTTCGCATTCAAGTCAGGTCTAAAATCATTTTAAATTGGCCAAACTGCGTTTTGCTTCGTCTGCTTCAATCATGCTGCCAATCGAAAACTTTTGGCTTCGACAACTGGCCAAAAAATCAATGCCAATTTCAGCTCAAAGCTTATCAATTTGTGCCCTCTACAAAACTTATTTAATTTGCCACCAACATGTGTTGCATGTTGCTACATCTTCTACTTCTGCTGTGTCTGCCCCCACAGAGTTAAGCAATTTAATTGAAAACAAACCAAAAAAGTTATTATGTTAGCAAACTTGGCCGAAAGGGGCCACATTTGATTTTCATAATTAAATAAGTTAACAAAGCTGGCCATTTATGGGTGTGTGAGTGTGTGTGTTAAGTGCGGTGGCCAATAAATGTTACTGTAACCGACTGTGGTCCATTTGAAATATGCGTAAGGTCATAATAATTAAATATCACTCATACGCACTGGTTAACAATATTACGAGCATCTCTCTACGCCGTATGAGAGTATTCGCATAATAAACAAGACACTCGCTTGTCGCTCGCTTACACAACAACACGCACGGACAAATGACAGCCAACAGTAGCAGCAACAACAACTGTAACAATTATTACAGCAGCAGCAACGACAACAAAGACAACAACAGCAACTACAACAATTTGCCATTGTGTTTTTGGTCTGTTGTGGCATTTAATTTATAGACTACGTTGTCGGCCTGCATCCTGTGACTCTCTAGCCTTGCAGCCAATGCACTCTTCCCTCTCTCTCACTCACTCTCTCTGTCGCTCTTACTCGCCAGGGCGGCCACTACACTGTGCTACAAAATATTGCAGACGAACGAACAACACACGGGGCACTGAAATTGTCTAAAATTAAAGTTAATTCTACATTAATAGTTAAATAAATGTTTAAATTAATGAATTAAAACAGAAATTCACTATTTATTATTTAAAAATTATAAATAAATATAATAAAATTTATACAAAGCTATTACCAACTTATAATTCATTAAATAATATAATTATATATTATTTAGAAATGTACACAATTATTTTCCTTTAGATATTTTATTATAACACAGCTTTATTACCACATTTATTTTCCTCACTACAAAACTTGTACATTTATATAATATTCTAGTGCTGCCAAGTGGTGCAGTGTCATGCTGCAAGTGCCAGAGTCTAAGCCAACTGCAAATTGAATGCATAATTGAGTTCTGTGCGTGTGTTTGTGTAGCACGAGGAACAAAGCTTGAATCTCCTTCTTCTCAGCCACATTTCATAATTCAATTGAAATAGTTGCAGAATTATTAGTAAAATATTTGTGCAACAACAACGAAAGAGCGTCTGTGTGGAAGACAAAGACAAAGCCAGGGAGGGAGACTGAAGACAGCAGACTGTAAGCTGTATTTACTTGGCCCAGTTAACATTATCCAGCAGATACAACTTATCGTCCTGCACAGTGTTTTCTGGAGGGATTTAAAAGCAGCATCGACAGCTGTTTCATTGTACTTGTCAGTCTGGGAAAGAGGAGCTTAAGAGTGCTTAAAAACATTGCTGTGAGAAAGCTGAAATCAATTAGCTGCCATTTTCTGCTGCAGCTTCGACTGCATTGCTCATACGCCATGTTGCGCTACGTGTGTAGGCGTCAAAGCCTCGTGCATTGTTCATGGCATTCAGCCATAAGCTGATCTAAGCTCACACCGAACATAGCAAGTACAGGCAAGAAGTCAAGTCCTCTAACAAAGACTATTTTATACTCTTTCTGTATAACAATTCTTATAGATTTCATAATTTTCAATTCGCTTTTGACTTTACAACTTTTTGCTTCTCTGCACTTTGTGCGTGTGCAGCAGAGATAACAGAATTATAATCACATTAAATAGTTTTACAATAAACTTAGTTATTTTAGCATATGTTTCAATTGTTATTCCCACTTTTAATAAACTTAAGCTCTTACACAGTTTATTAATCATACGCACAGTTGAGCACAAGTTTTCCTTGCACGCTCCACAGCCGAAAGCAGCTTTTCTTTCTGACCATTAGCGCAAAGCGACTTTTGGGCCATCAATAGAAACTAATTGCCAACAAGTCTCCGGCTTTGACTGAAGTCGAACTTTAAAGCCATCTTACTGATGCTTATTAATATTAATTTGTGGGAATTGAAACTGCTCGAGTCTCACATATTGTTAACTATTGTAGTTAAAGTCTAATTACCAATTCCCTGGCCTGTGCAATCAATTGGCCCAATCCGTTCTGGGTTATCCTTAGGGGTCATGTTGTGCCCCTTTACATTGTTGTGCCGGTTATTGGGTTTATCAGCAGGGCGCCAATTTATTGGAACATCTCGAAGGTAGTCTATCTCGCTCACACTGCTGTCCCTTTCTATTTAGCTTGGTTGCCTAATCAATGCTGGAATGCTAATTACCAGCCCAAATTGGCTCACATATAGTACGGGATTCGCATAATCGGGGGCTGAAATTGGCCAACAAACTGAATGTGAATTTGCATTTCGTGTAATTTGGTTGAGATTGCGGCCCTGTGATTTAACAGAGGTTATGAAATTTGCAGTTTAAGCCTTTAGGGATGCGCTTAAATAGATCCAAGTTTTGACCAGATGAAACTTAAAATATTCATTGCATTTCATTCAATTAAATTTATACTTTATAAACTGTCCTATTCTGGTGTAATGGTATTATTATTGGCTGTCTTTCCCTCTACCCGGAGGTGACTTTTCTTTGGCGACACTGTCAACGAAGCTGAACCAATTCAACGCTATTCAAATTGCGTATCCATCTTCATTTATTTCATTTTCCTGTAATTTCCTGACAATTTTTGCTGATATTCTGCAGCCCACGTACCCGGAACTAGTCCCCAGCCATGAACTCCACTCCACTACCCACTCCATTGCCCCGCCTGTATCTATTTAAGAATCCTTCAGTCCAGCCCATGTTGCCGCAAACTAGAAGCACGTCTTGGCCTGGTCCTTGCTCGGAAATGGAAAAGTGCGCCAACTTTTCGCTTGAATTGGCAATGGTTACACCTCACTGGCCCTACTTTTACCGCAGCTGCCACTCCCACCGCCCAGTTGCTGCAATTGCCAGCAGTCCCACTACCATCCCCACTTCCTATCCCCAACCTCTGCCCACCGCATCCCATTTGTTGTCTGTGGTTTTGTGGCGGTTGCAGCGGGACAACCTGTAATCGTTCTTTTGCGCCACATTTAAAATGTCTCCGGGTGTTTTGCTTGTCTCTCCTACCCTCCCCCTTCACATCCCCTACGCCGCTCTTATACCCTACACTCCTACTACGCTGTGTCCATTCGTTCATGTCTTGTTAGCGTAAATCAAGCGTAACAAAGCGACGCACAGCACGGAACAAAGAAAATGCCAAGATGAGGCATTGGTCTCCGAGCTGATGCTTCGCTTCCTGTCTTTTTTTTATGTCTCCTTCTTCTTCTTCTGCCCCTGGTTGGGAGGCACCTCCTCTAATTCAAGTTGTCGCCACTGGTAACTGGTAACTGGCTGGCAAAAAGTCGCTGGCAAATTTATTACGGCGCTCAAAACGGAAACGCGCTCACTAAACTGCACCTCTGGGATCTGAATTTGGTATGAAGCTAGATAAAGATATAACCGTCGAGTCGGCAACTGCAACTAGCGCAGCTTTTGGCCCCAAAACAAACCCACAAAGTATCCTTTTTTGGCTAAGAAGCCAACAAGTTTGATTAAACGCCAACAGATTTGGCAGTTCCAAAGGCTTTAGAAAGCGAAAAACTTGAGCTAAATTTATTAAACTTAAATCAATGAAATGAATATAAAAAGATACATAAAATCGGTGTGTTTTAAGCAAATAAATTAAATTAAATAAAGTAAATAAAAACATTAACCGAATATATTTAGAATATAATAATAATTATCCTATGCTTACTATATATATTTAAAGAACTTCCTTTAAGTTTTTAATGTCAATTGCAATTACAGAACTTATTTCAAAACCGTTTGATTAAATTAAAACAATTAACATGCACAATTATTTAATGTTGCGTTCCAAGTGATAAAACGTGTTGCGAAATTTAATGAAATTTTATAAAAGCGCTAATTTAATTAGTGAACACACGAATTCACATGACTGAAGAGTGACAGATAAGCTATACTACAAATACCCAGTACAATTAGACATAAACAATTGTATAGAAAATATATATGTATAAGCACTCAAACACAATATCCCTTTAAGCTCATTTAAAATTTAAAATCTGAAAATCGCATGAGACTAAATTCGTCTGGCCAAATTGTTGGGAAACAACTAAAAACTATATATACATACACCGTTAACTCTTGTCTATGTGCTCCATTTGCCCGTCTCTCCACACCCTCCCCACATCAGAATAATGCAATTATAAAGTATTAAAATTATATAGCAAACTGTCGAGGAAAGTTGTTGTGAATATTGTGGCTACAAAATGTAGAATTATAATGCTACTCTCTGCCCTTAACCCTGCCTCCCCCCACCACCTAATACCCCCAGCTCTGACCAGCGTTGCGCAAAAATGTTTACTAATTATTTATAAAATATTGGTCGCCATCTGTTTGCAGAATTAGTCGTGTTGGGACAGTAAATCAGGGGGAATATTGTATGTGGAGCTAGTTTATTAAAATTGCATCAACTTTATGACAGTTTTAGTTTTTCCTCACTGTGGTGTTTGCTATACACATTTGTTTAATATATGTATTAAAATATTTAAGAGCAATCAATAAGTTGAAAGCTCAAGTTCTGCTCTTGTTTGCACTCACGTTTTAAAACATCAATCAGCTTAATTACTGCTTTAAGCATTTGCTTTTATCACAAGCCAATCAAAGTATAAAGTGTCGTATCATCAATTTTGGTATGTGAAAGAGAAAGAGAAAAGCAGCACACAGAGAAATAATAAATGCATTCCAAACATATTATGGTGGTATAATAAGTTATGATATAGTCGATGCATTAAAAACAATTTTAAATGGAAATTTATGTGCCAAAGAAAATGATGTGAAAAAGCCAAGACAACGAAAGCCAGGGGTTTTCCCAGAAACAGTTTCGCCACACAAACAGTACGCAAAGTTTAAGAAAATTTCATTATATATATTAGATATGATATTTGCAGGTCAAGCATTTTTAAACTCATATATAAAATAAATTATTTAAATGAGTAAAAGTAAGACATTTTCAAAAACTTGTTATACTCTTTCAATACTTATCACAATCGATGCGAAAGATTAGATAACTCCACTGAAAATATAATATACTACTGCATACTTTTAGGCGCCAAGTTCAGCCATTGTTAGTATTTCAGCTATAAAGTTCGATTTAAAGTCTGTTACCAACAAATTAAATTACGGCCATAACTTGTACACTTTAACAATTTTTTCGAGCTGCTTTTTCTGACAACTTTCCTCTGCAAATATTTACTGAAAAGCGGAATTCAATTTCAGAACATTTTCGAACACACAAAATCAAAATGAAATGCAAAAAAAAAAGAATAAAAAAGAGGAAAACAAAAAACAAAATGCGAGTCAGCTTCACATTAATTTGATTTAAGCGTCGTTGCTTTTTTGACATTTTTATTGTTATTGTTGTTGCGCTATCAGAGGCTGTTGCTGCGTGTAACGGTCTCTTGCATTGTTTTAAACATTTTCCAACACACACTTATTTTTTTTCTGTTCTTTGTTCTTTATTTCATTGCTGTTGTTTTACTTTTTCGCTTTGCTTGCCCTTTTTTGTTGTTATTTATTTGTTTATTTTTTTGTCGGGCCGCTCGGAATTGTTAAATGGCATTTTCATGCTTAACTGGCGTCAAATATGGCGGCCAATGAGGCGGTCAATGGCCATGCCCCCATCCACCCTAACGCACCTAGAAAAAAGGGTGTCAAGAGGCGCGGAGCAGGGAGCTTTGGACTGGGAGCATGTGCAAATAAAGTTTTTGACACGTGCCAATGTCAGGAAAAGACAGGGGGAGTGCAGAGGAGACAGCGCTGGAAGGGGTGACAGCTGAGCGGCAGGTTAATGCATAATATAAAGAAGCCACACCACCTGTAAAGGCGTAACCAAAGGAGGGAGTATCGATGGTAAAACCATGTTAATAAATGAAATATTGTTTTGGCTGTGAAAATCATTTTCAAAAGTGCCAACAATTGCACAAAAGTAAATTCTTTCTACCTTTTTTATTTACTTTCTATCGCTTTAATGTTTAAAAAAGTTTTTTGTTCATCATAAAAGTGCATTTTAAATATTTAAAGTTGTTTGCTATTAATTTTTAAACAAAAATGTCGAACAGAGAGCGTTAATTTGCAGTGTTGGTAAACGCCAGCTGATATTTATTTTCGTTTTTTATATTTAATTATTAAAAATCTGCAAATAATTCCATTTTCATCATATTGAATTGGTTAAACAAAGTAAAATTTCTGTTTTAAAGCCATTCAAATATGCTAGTGAAAAACAGTGTTAAACAGTGTTGGTAAGTGACTTATGATTATGATTTTATGCTGGTTTATAATGCGCATTTAACGAGTGAATCCACTGAGCCAATAATCACTGCTGCACTGTTCCTCCTCCCGCTCTCTCTCTCTCTATCGCTGTTGTCATTTGGTTGCACATTTAATGTATGTTTGAATGACTAACAGCACAATACGGTGTTAACAACGGCGGGTTCAAACGGAAGAGGGAAAAAAACCGTTAAAAGCGTTACAAAAAATTTGTTCGCTGGGTTGCAGAAGAACTCGGAATTACAGTAGAACTCAACTAAAACGCATAAATCTTCGTAAAGTGTCAGTTTGCATATTTTTTTGTTGCTGTTCTTCATTTTGTTTGTTGTTTTTAGTTGTTGTCAGCAGCAGCTTTGCATTTGTTGTTTTTGTTGTTTCGGGTAATTTGTACGCATTTTCCCATTGTTTTTCCCATTGTTTTTTTTTTTATTTTCGTTGAGCACATTTTTTTCAGCATTTTTTTCCAAGCGATTTAAAGGCTGCTGTGGCTGTCATTTGCCCATTGTACTTGCCCATGTTGTTGTTGTTGTTTTTGTTGTCGCTGCAGTTTGTTTATTATTGTTATATCATTTGTTTAGAGAGTGTGTGTGAATAACGAGTTGCAAAACGGAAATTAGTTGCAGGACTCTTTGAAGTTGGCTAGAAAAAGGTTCGAAAAGTTGGCCCACATTCATCATTAAACCGAAAAGGACGACAGCACAAAAGTAGTGATGAAAGTGCAGCAGAAAAAGTGTTGCCGAGCTGGCAAAACAAAAACAATTAGAAACAGGCGTAGCAATTAGCCCAAACACACGGGAGCAATAAGCGGAGGGTGAGCGAGGGCAAGAGAGGAGGCGAAATGAGCGTAGCAGAGCGACGTGGAAAGTTAGAATGAGAGTGGCAAAACAGACAGCAGATAAATGCAAATGAGTTTCGAGTTGTGGAGCGAGTTTCAGAGCAGTCAGCTTTTTGTACAGCTAAAGCGATTAGCAGGATTTATGTGTACCAAAAGTTTGGGCTGGACCAAAACTTTTCCATTACGTGGTCAAGCTCGAAGCGTAAAGAGAGGAGAGAGAAGAGTGGAGAGTGGAGAGCGGAGAGAGTATGTGAGCCAGAGAGCAGTTGAAATAGATAAATGGAGAGTGTCTGGCTAGGATTGGCAAATTTTTGTGTGTTGTGTGTGAGTGTGTGAGTGTGTGAGTGTGTGCTGTGTGTAAATGATAAATAAACAAGTGTGCACTCATTTATTACAACTTCTTCGTTTTGATATTAAATTACACTAGACAACAAAGAAACTAAATTTTAAATAAGAAATAAGTAAACAGACACAACATAATTACACTTTTGCAGCACAGTGTAAATTGTGAGTGACAGAGAAAACAAGAAAGAGAGTGGGGAGAGAGAGAGAGCAAAGAGTTAAAGAACATTGCTGTATTTAAATAATTTATAAAAGTTGCAGGACAAAAAGTGGCAACAACGAACAAACAAACAACAAAAAGTTGGACTAACGTGTTAATGAATGTGGCCAAAAGCATCGGGTGGCTCGCACACACACACACACACACTTAACTTCTAGACCAGGCAAATGCCAAACTTTGTTCGACTGACAAATTACAACACTAATTATGTGGATTTATTAAATTTACAACCAACACGAAGAAGGGGAAAGGGCAAGTGGAAGAGCAACAGTGTAAACACCCAGTAGGACTCAAGAGGAGCATCAAATGTTTTGGAAAATTGTGATAAATCGTGTGGAAAACGTTTCAAAGAAAATTCCGCTGCATTGGGCTAAAAAATGAGCGTCTTAATTTGCCATTCAAACAAAATAGACCTGGGTCCCCACATGGCCATATAATGGGGCCTACGAGAGTGAAGTCAAAGTAGAGAGAAAAACTTGAAGCTTTTAATCAACCCAAAGTGGCATAAATAACACAAAGAGATTCCACTGAAGGAATGACATCATTCAAATGACGTTGATCCCCTGAGCACTATAATTCTATATAATCGTATATTATATACGGTAGCATACGACTTTATATGAGAACTCTACTGTGCTCTTAATTGATTTTGCTCCGTTGCACTTTCGAATTTATTGCCATATAAATTAATGTAGTACTTGAATTTTCCGCTTTTCGTTCCCGCATCAATTTCAGCATTTTCAATACAAGCGATAAACTAACTGTAAAATGCAATAAATTGCCCTCATTGACCTCAAAGGAGTCGAAACTGGCAACAAATGGGTATAATTATGCGCCACACAGTCCTCGCGAATGGGAAGAGCAGCCAGGAGCCGGAAAAGCTACAGGAAAAGCAGCTGGAACAGGAGCAGAGACAGGACAGGTGCATTGGCCAGCACAACAAATGACAATAAACTTCTGGAGGCGTCGGTGTCGTCCTCGTTGCCAACTTGCACTCAAAAGCGTTAATACAAGTGCAAAAATTTATATTGTAACCAGACGGAAAAACAACAACAACAACAACTTATGACCTGAATGCATTTTGCAATGGAATTTTCATTTTGCCAAAGGAATTCTCCATAGCTCCTCGGAGCAAAATTAAAAACAAGGAACAAAAGTGGGAGTGTGTGTGTAGGTGGGCGTGGCATTTGGGAGAGGGGTTATGGGAGTAGTGGGAGGCATTTCAAGTGTGAGCAAGTGGCATAAATAAGTTTGCTAAACAGCTGCCTCGACAGGATGTGAATGCGGATGTGCCTGGCCGGATGTGCCATAAAGAGCACGACTTACATGCAATAAACACGAAGCTATCGACCAGGTGAACTGGAGGTGGGGGACTTGACTTAATTGACTGCACCATGGCAACTTATCGACAATTTGGGGACGCTTGCACGAACAAACAGAAAAACTGTAACTGTGTGTATGTGAGGAAAACCCCTCTGTCTCTCTTTTTCCCTCGCTCAGCATTGTTTGAAGGCGTTCAAAGGAATCGAATTTGGAGCCCTGGCAGGCAGCTGCCCTCGGCTTGTTTCTAGCCGAGTTGCCAATTGCATAAATTTCGTAAAGCAACAAAAAGCAGAGTAGCTCCAAAAGTAGAGTGAGAAAGAAGAGCACAGCAAGCAAACAACACACACACATACCCTAACAGATGCCTTCATCTTGAGCTCTCTAGTAGCTTCAAACGACTCCCACATATGTACGAAGGAATGCATGTGGAAGCTAAGACCACACTGAGCATTCATTTGCATAGTATTTTTGCTTTGTTTCGTTTAGCCCTCCCCTTCCCCCTCACACATTCCATTGGTGGACAACAGCTGCATGCGTGTGTGTGTAAAACTGAGCGACAACTGCGTGTGTGTGTGTCTGGGTGCATACACGCTGAGAAACGACTGTTATGTGGATCGCATTCGCTGATCACTCACTGGGCCAAACAATAACTGCAAATTAAATCAAATTTATTTTGTGGTGCGCTTTTCACACGCCGCGGCGTCAGCTTAAAATATTTATTGCTGTCCAAAGCAAGTGCAGAAGGAAGAGAGCGTGGGACGTATTAAGAGAGGAGGCGTAAGAGAGCGAACATCACGTTTAGTGTTGTCAGAGTTGCTTAAGCATTAAAATGTCGAAATGCCAAAGCTGCTGCAGACGCTGCCGCTTGAACTTTAAACTTTGCTTGGCTCTTGGTCTCAGCTCTGCCCCTTCCTACCAGTCCGACCAATCGTTAGCTAATTAAATTTATTTTAGTCGAAAAATCAAAATAAAATGTAAAAAAAAAGCTAAAGTGAACCCACGCAAAGATGAATCGTCCTCGGCATTTTCCGCGATGTCGTCACATCGCTTCGCGTTGGGTCACGAAAATTGTGAATTGCAATAAAAATAAAAATGAGAAGAAAAAAAAAAACTCAACAACGCGAAAATTAACTTTTCTATGGGAAGATAATTTATTTTTTATGGGAAAATCGTTGTCGTTTCTCTTTTTGACAGTCACAATTTTATTTTCATTATTCGCAATTTGCGTGTGATTTCAATTTTTATACAGTATTTTATTTGTTTATTTATTTATGTACTTCTTTCGCTGCTTTGCCATGCTGTTGTTGCTATTTGTTTATTTATTATTGCTGAATGACATTTAAGTTTGCGGTGTGGAATTGATTTATTCGCTTAATATCACATTTTATGCAAAATTCATGAGACATGAACAATATTCTCAATGGGATTATTTAAATGAATGCTGATTAAAGTGGAGAGTGAATGAATCTGAGGATAAATTACTATATTTTAAAAGTTTTGTAGGAAATTCATTGCCTGATTTATGATAAGTGGCAGCAATATTAGTCAAGTTTATTAATAAGTGTCTACAGTGGTGTTAGGTTGACACTTTTCGGATAAATTGCCAAGCTTATAAAAACATAATGGATGACAAAATGGAATTCAAGTCTCTTCCGCTTCCTTCTGCGTCTCTGAAACTATCATATTTGACAATTTTCTACCGTAATTTCCCACACATTTTCCCCCAAGCTGTCATTAAAGCTAACAGCTTCACGTTATTTTTAATCAAAAGTGGCAAAAAAAAAGGAAATAACAAAACTACAACAACAATGGCAACACTGGAAGCAATAACAACTGTAATCACGCTTACAACATGCCACCATATTGTTTTCAGCGTCTGGCTTCCCCATTTACAGTTAGCCATAAAAAGTATCTTATATAAGTAGGGGAAGGGGGAAGCGGGAAGGGGCGTCCTCTCACAGGTTAAAAAAGCAAGAAGATGATGAGGAAAAATATGTGGGTGCGGGTGCGGGTGTGTGTGCTTAAGCGCAAATGAAAATGAAAAAACTTACTTAGTTTTCTCCTGCTGCTGCTTTCTTGCTCTTGTAATGATAAGACAAACGTTATTTACTCTCACCAAAAGAAATTACGAGCTAACCATTTATTTCATTCATATTCGTCCTGCATTTCCTATCATAAATCAAACGCACTCAAATCATTCCTCATTCCGCTCTCCCTACACTCTCACTCTCTTTTTTATACACTTTTGTTTTGTATCTCATGTTTCTCTTCTCTTCTTTTTCATTTTTTTGCACCTCTCATTGTCGGTTGATGTCAGAGAGTGACATTGCAGTTGTTCTTGTGGATTGTGAATTGTGGTTGTTTTTGGCATTTTAACTAATCGCTTGGACACTTTGGACTGTCGTGTTGTGTCACTTTGGCATGTTTCTCTACTTAACCGCATGCTGCTTCTGGCTGACTCAAAAATATGTCAAAACTTTGCTTCACATTCTATTTTATTTGCTGCGAAAGAGTTTTATATTTCGCACGTCACCTGCAGCATTTTTTATTGTTTTCAATCATTTTAAATTTTCTTTATGTTCCCCAATATAGTTGTGAATAAATATGAAATAGAAAAAAAACTTACCCGTATTAGTTGTAATTAAATACGCTCATTTGAGTAGCCAAATTGCTTCGTGTCGTGGCGCCATCTGTTGTTAGTTGGCCATATTAGTGGCAGAAGAAGCCGGTTAGTTGCGCTTACGTCTTCTACTCCTTCTACTTTTTGCTCTCCGCTGCTATCGCGTGTTTGCTGCGCATTCTTAGTGCTTGTTGTTTGTTGCTTGTGGTGTGTTGCACTTGCAGATTATCTTATCGAAAGGCAAATGCCAACAAGGAAGTCATTAGCACAAGCATAAGATTCGCGAAATCAACTCTTGTAACTGCCAGCATGTTATGTTTGAGTTCCACAAATTATCTTCCAACTAACAGCACAAGTCGCGCTCACGTGCCAATCTTAAGTTCCACATTTAACAAAAACAAAACCTACTTTATTAATAGTTCGGTTATTGTTTGCTTCTGTGCGTTCACTCTGTCAATTGTTCTCCTTGTGAATTGTACACTTGCGGTCAACCAAATAGACACACGTGTTACTTGTTAACTATTAAGAGAATACAATAATTTAACATGTAATATGTACATTGTACAACATATTACAAATATAAAAGAGGACTTGTCTCCTTCACCGCATTGCGATTAAACGGAACAGAGTGTAAGAATTAAAAAATGAGTCTATTTTGTTGATCGGCAGTGTATACGCTCTCTTACAATCTCCAAAATCTTTGCTTATGGTTTTGCTCTCCCATTTTCCACTCCCCACTGTTTCACTCACAACGTTTGCATATAACAAAACTTTTAACTTCTTTCATTTCCATTTATTTCGCTGCTGGCGTTGGCGTTGGCGCTGCGCGCTGCTCTCTGCTGCTGCAACCGCTTATTCACTCACTTTTGCTATTCCTTGAGCCGCATGCACTTTTGTTTGTTGTAATCAGTGCTGCCCTCTTTTTAATAGTGAAGACTTTTGTTTACAGATATCGGTGCTATACCTGTTTCATAAAATATTTCCGTCCAAATATATTTACTTATAAAATCACCCGTCGTTCTTTTTATAATCAATGGATTTTATACTAATCCAGTTAAAATTTCGCGCTTGAGTCAAAATTTTAAAAGTTGGCAGCACTGACATCACGCCATTCGTATCACTTTACTTTTTACTGTTGGTTCTCAGCGGCTGTTGAAGAAATTTCATTTCACTTCTAAAGAAACTTTGCATTTCTTTCTGTTCTACATTTTGCCTTCTGCATTTTTACTTTTGCCTTTGAACTTTGCGTGAAACTTTCTTTTGCCGGACACAGCCATAAAGAAATAAGTATAATAGCAATAACTTAATGCGCTACCGCTCACACTCAAACACACAGCTGCACTGGGGAAGAGAACCGAAGCTGCACTGGGGAGGAGAACCGAAGCTGCACTGTCAGCTGACTGCGGTAAACGCAGTTGGCAATTATTTGTGTGTGTATTTTATTTGTCACTTTTTTGTGGGCTGCATTTAAGTGGAACCTAACTCACGGAAAGTGTACTAAGTGTACTAAACGTGGAGAAAAAAAGTTTATTGGGAAATGAAAAAAGTTAAACTTGGAAATAAAAAGAACTTTTTTATTTTACAACTCAATAAACAATACTTCTTTTTAAATAAATATTCCTTTTTAGTTTTTAGTTGGAAAGCTTTGGCGAAAATAGTTTGCATAAGTTTGGTAAATTAAATGTAAACATTATAAACAAATACTCAACTTAATTTATTGATTCTTTGCTTATCAGCAGTTTTACTCTCGCTCAATTATCACTGTCTTTGCACTTGTAAAACTGTCGAGACTGTAGCCAATTTATGAATCTACTTTTATTTCATTCATGTTTGGGCGATTGAAAAGGGGAAAAACCTTTTGAAGAGATCGCTTATCGGTTCGAAGATTATTTGACTACAGTTCGGTTTGCCTTTTCAAAACTTTGTTTAATCAAGCGGCTTTTGTGGGCCACGCCCACACGCCGCCCTAGACCCAGGTATGTGGCACGAGCGGAGCTAGTAGTTAACAGCATTGTTACACTTTTAAACGGTATTTTTACGTTTAAATATGCGACAAGAGGTAGTTGAACCACAGCCAGAACCGACATGATGTCGACTCCTCGTCTGGTTACGTATGTTCCCGCCCACCCACTCTGCCCCTGCCCTCTCCTACGCTACTGTCCTGGCTTGGCCTGGTCTAATTCTGGTTTTGGTATTGGTACTGGTTCTGGCCTGGTCCACAACGGCTGCGGTTCATTAGCGCACCAAATGCGATTTGGTCTTTTGTGCGGCGGACCCCAGCGTGGGCGGGTAGGAGCAGGGTATGGAGTGGGGGCTGTCGCTCTGGCGGTTGCCTCTGAACTAGATAGAACACATGAGCACGTAATTTAGTAGCCGCTTTAGCGCTTTTGTGTGAAAATCACAACGACAACAAAAGTATCGTTCGCTCTCCCTCACTCTCCCACTCACTCCCGCTGTCTGTATCTCTTTCTACTCCTTTCCTCCTCATTTGGCTCGTCTGGAGCGTTTTCCATTAACCTATGTGGCTTGTTGTTTATGGTCATGTGCCTCATTGGGATCAGGGGCACTTTGTGTGTGGGTCCGGTTTTTGCCGTTAATTCCTTTTTATTAATAGCCAGCGACACAATAGCGAATGGAAAAGAACAAAAAATAAAATTACAACAACAACAACAATACATCGGAGGAGAAAAAAGCGAACTAATTTTGTTTGCTAAACGGGAACCTAAACGAACCTCCGACCATGGCACGAAACTAATCAGTTTTTTTTTCCTTAGGTCCCGACATGAACTTAGAAGTAATGTTATTGCCCGACTCAATGGAGAACGATTTATTTATAGTTGGGCTTGAGGAAACCTAATGAAAAGCAACACATTTGGATAAGTTGGACAATGGGAAGTTGGGGTTAATAAAGCAGCCAAGTAATTGAAGACATCAAGTCTGGAAACTTTTTGAAAGATAGCTGGACATTTAAGGTATAGCCCTTTGAAACTGTTTTCAAAGACTACTCGCTTTTAGCCATTTTGTAGCGCTTCACTTGACTATTGTTAATTAATTTGCACACGTGCCTTTACCAGATAATTGCTGGAAATTGACAATAAATAACAACTGATTAATCTGCAAAAAAAGAGGCTATAAATAAAGGTGCTCAAAGCCCGCGGACTGATAAGAGTGGCATGAATTAATCAGGTGATCTGCAAATTCTTTTGTATAGTCTTTATAATTTATTAATGCTGCTGATAAAAAATAACTTAAAAAATACAATACACTTATACATAGTTATAGTTAAGAGAGGAGTTTTTTCTTTTTGTTATTCAGTTAAAATAGATCACATGGTTTACTCGGCATCACGGGCCACGGACATATCGGGAACCAGATCAGCATCGGCTTCGAAGGCAACTACAGTGAAGGGTTTAACAGGGATCAGAAAGGGAATAGAGCGGAATAGAAAGAGAATGGGGATTTCTTACCGGTATCCAAGGCATCGCTGGCAACGGAGATGTCGGGAATCAGATCGGCATCAGCGCTGATTGGAGCAGCTAATGAAATCAAGAGTTAGCGGATATCGTTCCAAAGTGCTCTGAACTTACCCTGATTATCCTCAGCGTCAGAGGCAACGGACATGTCGGGTACAGCAATCTTCTGGGGCTCAGCAGCGTCAACCTGAAGCAGCTCGGCACGGGGATCGATGTCAGAGCCATCACTTGCCACCGACATATCGGGCACTTGAATAACGTCCTTGCCATCCTCGGCAGTGGACATATCAGGGATCAGATCAACATCAGCCATCTGACTCCTTGGCACCACAGCGCCGTAGACCAGAGGCAGAAGAATCGCGATGATTGCAAAGTATTTCATTGTGGACAGTCGGTTGTTTACTAAACTAGCAAAAGCCATTGCCACAGCCTTTTTAAAGGCCCCCACCTGCCCGGTCTTATCAGTTATCATTTAATTTACAAGCCAACGCAATGAGCTCTTCAGATAAGAATTCTACGCAAAGCAAATGATTGTGGCAAATCAATACAACTACATAAATATATATGATTTCTAGTGGTTAGTTTGATCGGTCAAAGGGTTGAAAATCGAGCAATACTTTTAGGGATGTAAAGAGGTTCCACTGCTGAACCCTTACCTGAAATTCCTTTTCAAGAACAGTAGACTGGGTCCACTCCGGAACCCCTGTAATTCCTTTTTAAAGACAGTGGTTACTATCGTTAAAAGTCTGTCATCAAATGTAATTACCCTTCTACAGGGTGTTTAAGCGTCGACTACCACAAACACCCATCAAAACCCATGGAAAACTTTCACAAATTGTATGCAGTTACAAATTTTATTTGAATAAGGTTCAAAACTCTTAAAAAACTAGGCGTAAATTCTCAATATTCGAAGCTGAATAAACATTTTAATAATTCATTAACATTTATATATTTGTTTTTTATAATATGAAAACAAAAAAGTTATTCATGTAATCTGAAAATTGAAAAAATGAAAAGTATTTGGTCTTAATATTAGAAAAGAAAAAAAAGAAATTCCAGGGTATTTTATAGTTAACATCTTGTTTTTTAGAGCTCTACATGCCCAGTATGTCATCATCCGCAATGTCCTGTGGTTCACGCTTTAGACGACTTATGTCAAAGTAGTCGGCGGCAATTATGCCCGCCGTTTCCGACTTCTCCCGCTCCTGCTCCTTTTCCCTTTCCTTCTCCGCAGCCAAGCCCCCAGCGGCTGTGGGCGTGGACGGGGTCTTTGCTCGGACTTGAGCTGGAGTCGGAGCACGAGATTCACCCAGCAGGTTGGCCACATTGGGCAGTGAGCCCGACTTACCCTGCAGGTTGGATTTCTGCAGCCCAGGACGAACCGAGGAGACAGCTGATTTCAGCTGGGAATTGTCCTTAACATTGGCTATGACCATGCCGCGCTTTATGGGTGTCGTGGAGGCGGATGATCCGCCTGGGCTTGGTGTAGCAAAGGAGTTGAAGGATCCTTGAATACTGGCAATCTGTGGCGTCCTTTGTGGCACTGAACCGCCGCCAGTGGGCGACACTTGCTTCTGGGCACCGGCGACGGCACGGCGCACTAGAAGGCTATTGCCCGGAGCAATGGCAGTGACGACGCCAGTGGCCATTGTCTGTGGACTGTTGGAGTAGCGTGGACGCTGCTGGGGCGGCACCATGGACTGTGAAGGGTTTGCAAGGCGACGCTTGAGCATCGATTCAAGACCACCGGAATTGACCGTTGGAGTGACTGATCCGGCAGCAACAATGGCCGCTGGTGAGGTGATGGTGGCGCTGGGACCACCGCTGCCACAGACCGAATAGCGTCTGCCCATCTGACGCACCAGCACCGGCTGCTTTGCGCTGCTGCCAGCGACTATGACTCCCGATGCGGCTTTGCTGGCTCCTCCCGCTACGGATCCCGAGGCAAATATGTTGGTCAGAGGATCCACTATGTTGGAGCCCTTGTGGGCACCGCCGGGCACGACAAAGGTAACCCTGCCCGGCACAGTCCGGGAACTGGTGTTGCTATCGATGCTATCGTTGCGGGCGGCCACCAATTGGGATGGGTACGCATAGCCGCCAGGAAGCAGCTTGTTGTTGCTGCTGGGCAGAATGCGATAGAGCTTCTTTTCCTCGTCCACTGGAGATCCAGCAGCGACTGGAGTTCCCGGCGATTGCCTGTAAATACGGTGTGCGATCTTGTTCACGGGTGTGCGGAGAGCGGTGACGGGTTTGCCAGGAACCGAAGTTGCTCCATTTCCGCCGACCATGGGCGTGTGCTTGGCGGCACTTATCATGCTGACCAGTTCCCGGACGAGACGCAGTTCCGGATCGGAGACGTGCTCGTAGCCGGAAGGCGTGTTGATGTTAAAGTGCTGGACTTCTCCGCTCTTGGGAAAGTCAGTGGCATCGTCGAAGGTCTCCATCAGCGACTGGAAGATCTTTTGCTTAAAGTGCATCTTCTGTCGCGGATTCATCTCCTTCATCTGGAAACGCACCATTTCCAGAAAATGATCATCCGAGAAGACATCCGAAGTCTCTGTCTGTGTAGATCGCTCGCTGACCTTCGCGGTGCTCATAGCCGAGGGCGTAGTGCTCACAATTGGAGAAGCGGTAATGGAGGTGGTGATCACGCCTAAATTGGCACTGGTGGTGCTGACGGTGCTGGTGTTTTGGCTGCTTACGAAGCTGCTGGTGGTGCTTATGACCAGCGTATTGCTCGAGGACACCACACGCGTCAGTGGAGGAGACGGCGAAGCGGATGCGCCGGAAACCGGTGGAATCTTTTTGGGTTCCAGCGTCACGGGAGCCGAAACACGTGGAGCGGGTGTCAGGGGCACCACAAAGGGACGACTAGCATGAGTAACTGCCACGCGAGCTGGACCTGGTGGTCGTCCTACGCCATTGTAGTGACGCACCGGAAAGATCTGGGTGGTCTGCGGTGGCTGTGCCTGTCCAGCAACCGGCGGAACTGTTTTAGCCGGGGAAGGACGACGTGCCAAGACCAGTTGCTGTGCTGTAGGAGCAGCTGCACGCGGCCGTGGAAAGATGTCATCCCTGGGCGACTTTGCAGGCGTTGACTTTGGTGACGTCTTTGACGGACCCTTTGCTGTAGCCGGCTTGGCGGCCATAACGACCCTGGGCAAGGGTGTCATCTTTACGGGAGACGTGGAGCTGCGCAGACTGTTGGCAGCGGCCACAGTCATCGATTTGCGGCGCTGGAGTCGCGTAAGACGTTGCTCAGTGGCAGATTTCTGTATGGCCAACTGCTTGATGCGTCCGGGTCCACGACGGAGACGCCGACCACCTCCGAGACTTTCGGTCTCATCGGCACAATCGTCGACCATGGGCACAAAGGAATTGCTGGCCAGAACAGGCACAATCTCAGCCGGCTTCTTGCCAATGATCAGACAGTTTGGCGATGCTTTGTTGCTCTGTTTAATAAAGAATTCTGGCTTCTTGACTCCAGTGTGGCTAGGAGCAGCAATAACTTGTTCCTCGCTGAGCTTGTCTTGGCTCTTTGAACTGGTGTCCTTGTCCTTGTTTTCCTCTGTGAGGCTGTTTTCTGTTGTTTCCAAGTTTTCCTTCACTTTATTCTGTGCATTGATTTTTTCTTTCGACTTTTCTGTTTTCAACGACTTTTCCGCATCCTTCGAGGACTCTTCGTCCATTGACATTTCCTCCTTACTCTCCTCACTTTTTGACTGAGTATTTTCTGTCTGCTTCAACTTGGAAAGCGGTTCATCATCGACTGTCTCCGCATTGTCCCTTTCCGTGACTTTATAGCTTTCATCTAACGCCGCCGGCTCTTTACTCTTACTTTTGCTAGCTCTTTCTCGCTCGGACGATTCCTTGTCCCGATCGCTGACACTAGCCTCAGACAGAGACAGGTGTTGTTTCAAGAAATCTAACTCCTCAGCCAAATAAAAAGTGGACCTTTTTAGACCGTTTCGCTTCCGATGATCGTCTGTATTCATCCAGCGAACGAAATCGTTGCGAATTTGACGCCAGCGACGCTTGCATTTCTCCACTGTACGCGTGGGAGAGAAAGAGACAAACATAGGAACATACAATAGAGGTAAAATTGCTAAAGAGCAAAGTTAAACGACAAAATGTGTGCAGGTAAAGGTGTGAGTGGTTGCTCAATAGAAATACCTGAGTGGTTTATGGCTTCTGACCAAACAGATGTCGCAAACTGTTGACCTTGGATTAACCAAAAATCTGACGACCATCCTTACACTAATCCCAACTAAACTAGAGCCATAAATCTGAACACGTGCGGTCAAATTACCCAAGTAGCAACCCTAATTTGTCAGCAAGGTCTTACCACAAAGGTGTACATGATTTTTATTAGTTACGGATCGACATCTATTTACTTTGAGGTAGAATTAAGTGCGTTAGTATTTCATTAGTGTGTTCCTTTACTTTGCTGTGTAATACTAGAACTAGATCAATGTAAATACACAAGCAACAATCCTATTTAAAATCGTACATCCGATGGCAATTACTCGAAGAGTAAAATGGTATACTAGAATCGTTGAAATGTATAAAACAGAGAGAAGGATGCGTGACAGACTACATAAAGTATATATGTATATTCTTAATGATCAACAGCCGAGTCGATATAGCCATGTCCGTATATCCGTCTGTATGAATAAATGAAGCTTAGAGACTATAAAACCTAGAGAGGAAATGAAAGCGATACTAGTTTGATTTTATTTGTTATGGAGTTCTATGCAAAGTTAAAGCAGGTAAAATATCAAGTTTTAGTAGAAAAAACTTTTTTGTTAGCTATGCTATTTAAACCGAATTTACATGGCTAGTATATACCAAAAGGAGGCCATGTACTGACCAAGGAACGATTGGCCGGATCAACGCTCTTAATATGAAAATTTTCTGAGTTTTATCTCAATCTAACTCAGTGTTTGTCGGCTAAACTGTTTCACTATGATTATTAAAACATATCGAAGCAGAGTAACGAATATTATACATACACAAAAGGATTTCTTGTTAATTATTTTGATATCATTCCAAATATTAAGCCTAAGAGGTTTAAAATTCAACAACGAGAGAATGACCTTTTTTAAAACTCCCTTAAGTGAAAAGACACAATTAGCGAATTTATAAAGAAATTTAATTAAAGAAAAGTTGTTCGAATGCACAGCTTTACGTAAACTTTTAAGCAAGTCAACTTTAAAATACCCTGTAATTCTTTATTAACATGAGAGCTCTTGAATATGTAAAGCAACAGATGGGATCCACTGAACTTTAACCAATAGCTGTCTTGAATAAATTGTTGTAACTATCTTATTCTAAAATTTTATTCAAGCTTAAGCCATGTGGACGCAATGAATAAATCATTACACAGCGAAAGCTCTCTTAAGTGACACCCTCGACAAAATTTGATCGACGGTACAAATCTGCTTATGAACATTTACGTCTTACCTTACCGCCTAATTTGCTAGAGACGAATATAGATTAGCTTGCTAATGCTAATGATTTACATAATCAGACAACGCATTAAAATCTAATAAGAAAGACCAAAATTCGAGCACGCCGTCTCTTAGAACTCCCGTTCTTATTCTAGTCTGCATTTTTCCATACAAATATGAATTGTCTACCGCTTTTTACTATGGGAGCCATAGAATATAGCATAGTTGTCTGATCGGGATCAATCTTTGTGGGGATAGCTATAACAGTACCATACATATAATGTTTAAATTTGGTCACGATAGCTCTAGTCTATGTTATGGTGATGTGCAAATAATTTTGTACAAATAGAGGGTGCCGTAGGACTCCTACGGTAGGAGACATGGCAAAAATTTGATATAAGCTTGATCTGGATAGACAGGTTTCATTATAAATTCGTTCGGAAAACCGAACAGACAGAACAACGCTATATTGTCTCGGCTTTTGATGCTGATCAAGAATATATATACTTTATTTGGTGGGAAAGGGTTTTACATATTATATAAAACTATTAAAAAGTCTTGTACTATTAACGGATTAAGCATCAATACAGGAAATATTAAAATTTGTCCATTGGCTTGTTAACTGCTAGCTTCAAACAATATTAATATGAATTATTACACGCAATAATTTCCTGATTCGTGATTTTAATTCAAACTTAAGCCGAAAGTTAAATATTACTAACAAAAAATGTATATATATTATGTGCCTTTATTATATATTAAATATTGTAATAAATAACCTAATCATTAAAGTCTTTGATAAATAATATTTTAAATTGCAGTTATCATTAACTATCGCATATTGATTTTGACACAAAACGTTAAATCGAATTCAAACGCAAATAAACGTCAATTACCAGCACTGAACAAACTGCCAACTCGTTTGCAGCAACAAACGATTAGCGATGACAATCGATATGCGATACGCGATAACGATAGCCGCGAATGCGCACGCCTCGTTTTTCAACACTACTTACCCGACACTCCCGTCTCTGCAGCAACCATGTCCCAACAATTCTCCGAAGGAACTCGCTTTCTATGATATTCATGATTTGAATCATATAAAATTGCTTGTTTCTCAACAGCGCGGCACAGTTTCACATTCGATTTAAACGCTGGACTGTTCGTCGAACCGTACACTGACATTTTTCAGCAAACAGGCACACACACACGAACGAGCAGTTTGGGTAAATTTTATTTTAATTTCACTTCACGATACTGACGAGAAACTTGCCCGACACCAACACGCGTCGCTGAAGCAAAACTGAACTGAGACAGCTGCGAGAACGACACACACACACACATTGTCAGCGAGAGTACAAGCGTTCTCTGAGAGGCGTTTGCACTAGTATTGGTGTTGGTGTTGGTGATACAAACGAAATTGGCAGGTCAAGCTAGAGGGTTGCATAAATGTTATGTTGCAGTCGATAAAATACGCCGGCAAAGCTCTACTACCAATACATCATTTTAAATTTGTGTACGCTTATTAATATATTCATTTCTGGTTCCAAATAATAAGAATTTAGTGTACTGTAAGCTTTATTTGCTGCGCTTGGTATACATTTTATTTAAAATATAAAAATCATGTTGCGAAAAACCAGGGTTTCAACACGACTTGCTACTTTTCAACAATAACTGCAACCGATCAATTATCGTTGCTTGTTGTATTTATTCACCAACTCGCTGCTACTGCTGTTTTTGTTGCTACTTTACAGCTGGCAACGCTGAAACTCTCTCGCTCTCTCGAATGATACACGTTTATGTGTGCGTGAGCAGTGTCATAGCTTGTTATTGCTAACGAGACGAGGGTTTTTTGCCTGAGTATTTGGGATCCCTTTGACATTTTGAAGCTTGCCTTACTGCGCCCATGGTATATTTGAGTTCATTTTTGTTTTTTTGCCGGTACAAAGTTGTTTATGGCAATAACAATGTATACGTATGAAGGCATGCACGTTTGCAAATGCGATGTTAAAACAAAGCTGTATGAATGAATTAAACTGAGTGCAATGCAAAGTGAACCATTCTTTTCAAACATATGTATATGTACATATTAATGTTGTAATTAAAGTTGTTTGAAGTTATTGAAAATTATTTGGCTACAGGTTGGCGTTTCATTTGTTGTCGCAATTCAAATTCCTTATCATTGCTTTCAGCAACGCCGGCTGCGAGTCAGTGCTGTGAAGAGAGGAAGACTGAGAGCGAAAGCAAGAGAGAGAGAGAGAGCGAACGAGAGTAAAGCGTAAATAAATTGCATGTGTATGTGTGCGTGAATAAAACTCAACAACAGCAATTTCACCGCAACAGCAGAGCGTCAACAACAGCAGCTCAGCGACAGCAGCAGCAGCAACAGTAACAGCAACAAAAGGCAACCTTAAACGACTGAAAATATTGGCAAATTCAGTGCACAAGGCAATAAACGGATATTACAAATTGCAGGTAAGTAAATGCAGAGCGGACCAATAACAGAACCAGCAAATTACAATAATCGTAATTGTTGCTGGCATTGCATAGAAAACGCGCCAAACAGCTGTTGCGCCCTACAGGCGAGAGAAACGTCCGAAACGTTTTGTCGTCTGAACATGCAGCAATGAGATTTCGTTTCTCTTGTCACCTGTGCGTGCGCAACCGTTTGTTTTGGCCTGTGTCTGTGTGTGCGTGTGCACATATACGAGTGCCTACCGCACGTGTGCATGTGTGTATTTGCAATGGAGAGAGCGAGCGTCAGTTGCTGTGGAAACGGACGCAGCGGAGTTGCAGTTTTACTTTCGACTGTTGCTGCGCAGTTAACGACATAACTCAGTTGATTTGTTGTTGTTTTTCGTTTTTTTTTTAGCCAACAACGGCAATAAAATGAACACCCGTCGCAGCACCGGCAGCATCACCAACAACAACAACAATAAAATAAATATGAACAGATTCTTCGTGGCGTCGTTTACAAAAACAATAACACCGGAACTGCATGCGATCAATGCAAAGATTTGTCGTCTGGTCGAGAAGTATCCTTGTATGTACGATCGCTCGCATCCTTCGTACATGAGAAAGTCGCATGTGGAGCGCGCCTGGGAAGATATTTCCAAGGAGATGAACGATGACGGTAAGCCAGCAAACGTAATTATATTTTATTAATTACATTGGTTAATAACGTTTTGTTTTAGTTGACAGTTGCAAAGAACGATTCCGGAACATTCGAACCAGCTTTGCGCGATCAATAAACGTACAGCGTGGATCAAACAGAATTAAGCCCTATTACCTGAGCGAGGAGCTAGAGTTTTTGAAGAAACACATAACTCCCGGCGTACCTGTACCTGTAAAGGGCAGACGTTCACGTGACAGCATACGCAAAGGCGATGATAACGACGACTATGATGAGAATGAGAACGACGATGAGGAGAACCCGGGTGCTCTGGTCCACATAAAGCACTCGGTGAGCAGCGATGAGCAGGAGAACGACAACAGCAGCGACAGCTCTGGGTGGGTGACTCAGGAACATGCGCAGAGTGTCGACAGTCAATCGAAGGAGAAACCCGAATCCGAGTTGGCCTCACAGAGCGACGAAGATGAACAGAAACCAGCGAATGTATTGCCCAACAATTCCTGTTCCCGTGTCTGTCCCATTCCACCAAAAAAGCGAAGACGCATGGTCGCCGATGCGGTGCCTCCGATTGAGGTAAGTTCATTGCCAGGCCACTTGCCACATTCTGTACTCATTTGTTTACTTTCTGCAGCCTGTTGCAAGCATCGTGGACCCAGAGGCTGTGACTGTGACTGTTCCTGTGGTTGCCAAGTCCGCGGTTATGGATTTCGATGACGCATTCCTGCAGGGTCTGCGCCCGGAAATGAACCACATGAACTTCCATGAGAAACTGTACTTTAAGCGGCGCGTTTATGATTTGCTCGGTGAGATTTTTGAGGAACGCGACCGCGTCAATAGTCAACCACAAGCCAATGGACAGTTGACAGCAACGCCTTCGCCCACATCCCTACAGCACTTGGGTCTGTTGGCCCGCACGGGAGCCCTACAGCTGCCTAAGCTTGCTCCCCGACCTGCCAAAGATCTTTAAGTAGAACTCACCATTCCACGACAACAACCATTGCCCAAAGAAGGCCACAGCAGCACGAAGCTGTGCTCATCTCTTCGAATTTACGATGTACAGCAATTTCATTTACCATTTAACATTAAGGCGTTATGTTGTTGGAAGTAGTATTTACCACTTACAAATAGAACTTAATTTAAGCAAGGTCTTTGGCTTAGGCCGAAATATACCGAAATCAACTTGGTATATGACAAGCAGCAATGTCTTTTCGACATAAAGATTTGCTAAGATCTATGGAGACATTACATTTTTATATTAAATAAAAAAAGTCAAAAAGCAAAACTTAATCTTTTATTTTTAAAAACTTATTTTAAATGAATTTTCGAAATTTATGTTGGGAATTGAGATGTGTGTCACTCAATGGTTTTTCCCTTGGTACAGAATTTCATAAAGTATTGCATACTTTTAGGCGGCATTTTAAATCGAGCGGAATTCAGTTTTGCGCTAGTTCAAATTGTGTAATGGGTGTAATTAAAAAACTAACAGATTTGTTTTAACGTAATTCTTAAATTTAAATGTTATTACCTCAAAGGGAATATTTTGAGCGTATATAGAAAATTGTACGATAATATGACGGTTCTTTGAGATAAAACAAACCAAGTTTTGTATTAAGTTGAGATGCTACAATACCACAGGGTTGCATTTATCGATTCGAACAGTACTCTTTGTTTGTTAAATTGTATGAATTGTTTTAAAAAATTAAAACTTTTCCCAAAAATCGTATTCACTTAAAAGTAGTTATTATTTCAGTTTTTAGCGAAAGTAATCCTTTTTGACCAACATTCAAATAAGTAGAGACTCAAAAATTCTTTACCAGCGTGAAATACAGTATATAAAATATTCTAAAAAATTGTTAAATATTGGAACTGCGACAGTCGTCTTCCGCCATAAATTTCGATTTTAGTCACCTTACCCAACCAAAGAACTTCAAATAGAAACATCAAGAACATACCCTGTAATTCATGTTTTTTGTAATATTGTATAATTTGTTTATTATGTAAGTATTATACATACAAGTATAGTATATATGTATATAATATTTTTAGCAAATACTTTTGTAAACGTAAACATTGATTTTTTTGTGGTTTAAATAAAATATAAGTAATAATTATTAAGAATAATATATATATTGTTCCCGCATAATTTATGGCATAAAATGCATCAAATATTATTGTTGTATTTTCTTTTTTGTTTTTTTTTTTTTTTTTTTTTTAATTTTCTTTTGGATATAAGTGTTTAGAAATTGTATACCAATATTATGTATAAGGAAATCTGAATATCTTCTCATCTGTTTAATGTTTTAAATAAAGTAAATTAGTTAAGATATAAGAATATGTATGTACACTCAATGATATATATGTATATATAAGTTAATAGGGCGGTGGTTAATGCGACACCGCATCAAATAATAAATGTTTTAAGCAATTGCACTTTAAATTATTTAAATTTATATCGATTACGATTATGTTTAACGAATACGATAAAAAATTATATAGATCGTTTTCTAAATGCAGAAACAAAAACCTTGCAAAATTCCTCTGTTTATCATTTGTATCTCTCTAATCAGCTTAAATCTAAGAAATTGTGGCGCATTCTATATCAGCATTAACTTCAACATCATCATAATCATCATTGGCTTTAGGCAAATGAAATCTTGACCGGTCCCAGTGGCAATTGCTTCATGTAGTTCCAGGCATCGACTCTGGTCATTCGTGCCGTGGATGCACCATTGATGCTGAGGATCTCATCGCCATTTCGCACCTGATTGGTCTTCTGGGCAGCACCACCTAAGAAGAAAGTAGCCAAATTATAGAAATCAGAGAGTGGAGGGAGGTATTTAGACTTACCCATGAAAACTTTCTTGACAATCAGCGGGCGATTGCCCAATGGCGAGTCGAAGCCTCCCTCGATGGAGAAGCCCAGTCCACAGCTATCCTTGACAATTTCTACACTACGTGCACCGCCTCCCAAAGCCGCATCCTCGGCTGCAAGAGGGAAAGACAAATCTCTCTTAGTTACGACTGAACTTAAGACTTTTTCCAGCAGGAAAATACTTACCCTGAGCTCGAATCTCAGCGGCGATAGCATGACGGGCTTCAGCGGCACGTTCCAGCAGCTCACTGGTGCTCAATTTGGCGGCATCTCCGCGAGAGAGCTGTCGTCGTGCTCGAATGCCAGCAATGGTGGCCTCCGCATCATTGGTGTTCCCCTCGTCCAGCAGACTCGCTGGCTGCTGTGGACTGTTTGTGCCTGTGCTGGGTGTGCTCGGTGTGCTGGGCACTGTGGCGCCACCTGCCTCATTGGAAACTATGTCCAGATCCAGATCCAGGGATCGTGAGGCCTTGTGATAGTTGCGCTTTCGTTCGTAATCCAATTCCGTGGGCTTCTCATTCAGCGAACTGAGTGAGCCGAGCGAGGAACGTTTTTTGTTCAGTGGTTTGATGATTAGCGACTCCGAGCGCGTCACAACGAGAACCACCTCAGGACGGGGCGTCTGAAAGGCAGAGAGTGGTATAGAATGAGTAAAGGAATAGGGTAGAATGGTAGAGTAGGCTCACCTTCAGCACGCTGATGGATTCACGATGGGTTAGTCCACGCATGCTCATGCCGTTCACGGCCAAGATGCGATCGCCCTTCTTCAAGCGACCGTCCTTGGCAGCTGGCGTATTGCTCAAGATCTTGTGGATCTGTAAGAGGAAGAAGAACGAAAGGTTAAACCTGCTTGAAATCAATTTAAAGCGTAATCCTACCGTTATTTCCTTAGCCTCGTAATCTGAGCCACCAGCCAAAGTGATGCCAATGCTGCTCTCGGGCGTATCCCGCTGCAGTACAATGATGAATGCCTCGGGTGTCTTCAGTGGTGGATCAGCCTCCTCCACAATCTGTTGCACATCCTGTGCGGTGATCAGACTCTGATTGCTGCCCAGCGATGAGAAGCTACCAAATTCGGTGGCTGTCTCCTGTGTGGTGCTTACATTCTGTGTGGTTGAACTAACACCCGAGGAGCTGGAGGCCAACGAATCCAGTGAACTGAAGCGCTCATGATGCGGCTTTGTGGCCACCACAACCGAGGCAATTGCCTTGTTCAACGGCTGTGTTTGTGCCCCAGCAGCAGCAGCAGCTGCCTCAAATTTCTCCCGCAGTTCGGCGGTGGTTTGCGACTTGTTCTTGCTGCTGGCAGTGCTGATTTTGGTGGTGGTGGTGGTGTTAGTGCTGTTGGTGTGGCTCAGCCTGGGCGCCTGGCTGCGTTGGGCCAATGGGCTGATCACAGGCTTTGCCTGTACCAACTGCAGTTTGGCACGCTGCGTAGGATCAGCCTTGAAACTGGCCTTGCGCTCCTCATCAATGAACATGGCACTGATCTTAGCCGGCGTATCTGATCTCCGGCTGCTGTCATCCGTATCCGAGGTTAGCTCCACATAGGCAGCCACATTAATCAGCTTATCCACGACCAGTTGCTTCACCTGTAGCTGCTGCTGTTGCTGCGACTTGTAGCTCGACTTGAGGCGACGTCCATTGAGTACACAAGCCTCGCCATCGGTGCTATCGTTATCGTTATCGATGTTGTTGTCCTGCCCACGACTCTTGGCGCTGCGGCATTTGGCTGACGCGAGAATACTCTTGCGATTGCCCAAGCCAAGCTCAGTACCGTTGGCACTACCTGAGCTATTCAGCTGACACTTAAGGACCCGACGGGTCAGATCAACGGTGGGCGTGCTACCCAGGGAACTGCAGCTGGCCTGGGAGCCTGCCGAGGAGCCCGACGTCAGTGTGGAGGTGTTGGAGCTGGCAATCGATGTGTTTGTCTCCGAGCTGAGGGTTCGTGTCAAGGCAAACTTCTCGGGCGGCGTTGGCACACGAGCTGTAGTCGAGAACACCGAGTCCGTGTCGCTCTCCTGATCCCCCAGAAACTGGGCTGGGGGTTGTAGCTGTGCCTGTCCAAGATTGGAGCGGCTGGGTGTGATCACAGCGGTGGCAAGCGAAGTACGCGGCGGTTTGGCTGGTGGCTGGGACAGCTGCGACTCCAAGGGGCGACGTTGGGACGACGTCGAGAAGATGCTGCGATAGCTACTGATGTTGTGGTTGTTGTTGGAGCTGTTGTTCGAGCTGATGGTGTGTCTGAGAGGGCGTGTCTCACCCAGTCCGCTATCCGTGGAGTCCTCTCCGCTGGCAGCCTTCACCTGGCTCTTGATCTCCGGCAAATCCAGTATCGGTTCGAGCAGCTGCGGTCTCTCTGGAATGACTAGACCACGCAGCTTGGATAGACTGCGACGCCGCTGCTCCAAGATGTTGGTAATGGCTGCCTTCCGTGTCGCCGCATCCCCCTCACCAGAGAAACTGATGCGACGCTCGACGGCCGAGGCCGCTGAGGAGCTGATCCCGTGACTGCGACGCGGCAGAGAGGCGTAACTGTAGTTGCTAGTGGGCGTGGCCAGTGTGTGCAGCGAGTACATGGAGTCGGCCACGTGAAGCTGTGGCAACTGCTTGGCCAGCTGATACTGACGCTGCACATCATTCAGATTCTCCACACTCATCGCTCGGGTCTTAAGCGAGGGCGGGGGCGTGGAGGAGGCAGCTTCCAACAGATTTTCGCTGCTCATGTTGAGCGGTTTGCGGCAGAAGCTAGGCGCAGAGACAGAGGCGGAGCTGGGCGTGGGAGTGTTTGGGGCAATGGTGTCCAGATCGCTGCTGGAGGAGAACATTGCGATCTTGTCACGCACCGATTTCTCTGACTTTTCATCCTTGCGCCAATCGCTGGGCTTGCGCGGCGCATTAGTGCTCGAGGAACGTTTGTAGTCACGGCCGCCAGATGGCGCTGCAGCATTTGTCATGTCCATGGCACGTGACGCATGACGTGCATCCTCCACATTGATGACCAAATCCTGACGATAAACCTTCCTAGGCACTGTCGGTGGTGGTCCTGTTTTGGGCAAGGGCGGAGCAGCCTCCAATTTGTTGTTGTTGTTGTTGTGCTCGAAGCTGAGCTCCGTTTTGTTGTTGTTGCCCGCCTTGAGGAGCAAGGGATGTGTAGACTGTGAGGGATGCATAATCAATGGCTCGCTGAAGTTCGGTGGAAATTCATGGCCATCGGGGGGCAGACGGGAATATGTTGGCGGTGAGGCGTAATTAAGATAATCCTGCACCAGCAGCTGCTTTGTAGTCTGATGTACACCTGTTGTTGTTGTTGTTGTTGCTGGGCTGCTCAGCAGCTCCATTTTGTTGTTGTGCTTCAGCTGCAAACTTGAAGCTGGATTTGAGGTCGGATTCGAAGTCTTTGTCGGAGTTGATGTGGATGTGGATGTCGCTGTCGCTGTTGTGGCTAAAAAGCTCTTCTTGCTATTAATTCCAGTTGTTGTTGTTGTGCTGATGATTGTGCTGTTGCTGTTGTTGTTGTTGTTGTTGTTGTTGTGATTGTTTAGGGTACCAAGATCTGTAAGAGGCAACAAAGGGCAGAGAAAAGGAAAAGGAGTTTGGTTAGCAACAAACAAAAGGAGCAACAAATGGAGTAACTTATAACAAGACAAACACATTTGGGATTAAACTAGGTGCATAAATTGTGCAAAATTAATTTATTTATAAAGAAAATTTTTAAAAATTATATAGAATCTGATTTTAGTAAGTAGAAAAGTGTTTAAAGAAGCAAAGTTTAATTTTATTATTTATTAATTTTATTATAATGGTAAACAAGTTTTTGGTAATTTTTTTTCTTTTAAGAATAGATTTGAACACATAGTTTAGGAAGTAAACCACATTCAAAGTCAAAAGTTCAACACAAAATGGAAAGGTTTTTATGGTTTAAACTCCATGGTGTCGTCGTTTTTCAGAGGTAATATGAATTGGAGTCGTAAGCTGTGCGAAAATGTGGCCAAAAGAATGAAGAAAGAAAGAAAGATTTTATAAAACAATTTCCAAACGTTTGTCTATTAGCCAACAGACAGTAGTGGTGGCATTAGACTAAAGACTATAATTATTCGTGAGTCGCAAAACGCAAAACGAAACTGAAATCCAAAAACTTTCGCCCAAAATAAAAACAGTTTCCATTATGCGTAAACCCCAAGAGCTAAACTAAATCTTACGTATAGCCCAATCTCTGGTTGAGAGCAATTAAAAACCGCAACAACAAATTACTCTCGTCTCCAGCCAAGTTGACAAAATGTCGCTAATAATAATAACAATAATAATAATAAGTAGTTATAATAATACCAGAAGAGATGCAAAGATTAAGACAAACAAAGGGATTTTTTTATTTTTGGGGTATTGTGTTTTTTGTTTTCGGGCTAAAAGCGAAAGTTTGGCCAATAAAGCGGAGAATAGAAAAGAGTTGACAGATTTTTTGCATTGGGGTCAATCATTTGGGGGAGTCGAACTTAGTTTGAACTCCAGCAGCTAATTTATACTAGAAATTGTCTACTTTATGGCCAACAAATCAAATTTATAATGCAAGCTTAAGTTTTTACGGTTTTAACGATTTCTTTGTTTGGCATTAATTGAAATTAGAATTCGTCAAGTCGAAATGGAAATGGAAATTGAAAACGCCCACAAATCATTTAAATATTTATACATTTTTGTAGGCAAAAGAATAAAATTCGCTGTGTTTTGCTTTTTTTTATACTCTCTGCAAGAGTATATTGGGTTTGTGCAAAAGTATGTAACAGGCAGAAGGAAGCGTGGCAGACCCCATAAAGTATATATATTCTTGATCAGCATCACAAGCCGAGTCGATATAGCCATGTCCGTCTGTCCGTCTGTCTGTCTGTCTGTCTGTCTGTCCGTATGAACAAACAGATTTCAGAGATGGTAAGAGCTACAAGTTCGAGCTTGGTGTCAAACGATCAGATATTTAGTCAGTCAATACAAGAATCTTTTTTTTTTCGATGCCACGCCCCATTCGCCCACAATAAGCAAAAAACTGGACAACTGGACTCGTGAAAAATTGGTGTTTTCGGCAAATATCTCAGTAACTATGGCACCTAGGATCACCAATTCTGGTACGGATGTTCCTAGCGAGAGCATAGTTACATTGTCATTTAAAATTTTTGACTGCCACGCCCACTTTTCCCACAATTTATAAAATAGTTTTCAAGCTTCAATGCCGTTTTTTCCGTATCGTACAGTATTGTACCTTATAACTGGTGTGGAGACTAACTATATTAAACTATCCTGAAAGGCGCATTAAAATCGGACTATAAACAAGAAAACTAGAAGCGTTACAATATTGATAATTGAACGCAATACCAACCCATTGGTGCAAGCGAGATAGAAACACACAAGCACATGTTCGAACGTTTTCGCTGCCTGTGTGTCGGCAGCGCTGCCCGCGGTCGCTGGCTGCGCCGAAAACACACATACATACATACATACATATTTGCATCATATACATATTGCCAAACGTTGTATGTGTATTCGAATACAAACAAACAGATGTGTGTTTGATTATGCTTAGATTGTTTTTGTTTCAACGTGTTTTAATGCAAGTAATTCACATTGTAATATCTCGATACCGATTTTAATAATTTAATCGGGACAAATGCAGAGAGTATTATACGGTCGGGCGCGCTCGACTGTACTTTTCTTTCTTGTTTATAGTTCAGCTCGGCTAAAAATGTTAATGAACTTTTGCAAATTGTTGTTTAATCAAAAGTAGGGCCCAAAATAACAGGTACATAACACATTTTAAAGCCGCATGTGCAGAATTTGGTAAGAAACAAAAATAAAATTACAAAAATATGACAAACCAAAGAAGTTGTCAATGTAATTGTAAATGTTTAGCCCCCATAGAGGTCTACAAGGGCATTACTAGACCTAGAAGTGTTTGCCCATGTTTAAAACATGTCTGTGGCCAAGCAGACCTTGAGGAGAGAGTCTGAAATGCTTTTGTCAGCGCTTTAAAAGAATTTATTACTCAGTGGTTCGGTTGAGTTTGATAGGCAGACTCAAAATAAATATTAGATCATCGATTGTACGCTATCTGTAAATTTCGAAAAGTATGAGTAGTGCCTCAAAAAGTGACTCAACCACAGTGGACACAGAGTCTATTCATGCCACGACGTCACGAGTACTTGAAAATAACTTAAAGTAAGTGAAATTTCGCATATGACACATGAGAATCGCATAGAACAGCTCCCAATGTTAAGGAAGTTTTGTAATTAATAATTATTATAAAGCTGTAGGCGCCATCAATTTAATTTTTAATTTACAGATTCTCCATGCTTAATTAATCAAATTAGTGGTAGAGGGTAAAGATTATTATTATGTGAACTCCAACGAACTTTACACTCTACCCTCGACAAGCTGTAGTTTGGCTGTGGCAGCGATTAATCTTGCCACGTCTCAAGTGTAACATGAGGCGCCCCTTGGTATTTAGCAAGTTGTTTTGGCTTTAAAGCCGCGTTGAAATATGCATAATTTGTTGGCTTTTGATTCTTATCTAATAGATGTTTAATGTAGGCTTCAGTTTTGGAACTCTGGAATGGGACACCTGCCACAAATTAATAATTTCTACGCCTCAACTTTTTTTTCTTTCTTTTTTTTGATTTCATTTCAACCTTAAAGATTGGGTTAATGGCTAAATCTTTGAGCTATTACGGCATTTTTTGCAGAATCTCTGTGGAATTGCTATTTCCATTTGCTGAATTTTGGACAACCCGCTGAGGCAAGTGGCTAGAATTAATTGTAATCTTCAGGGGATCGATTCGAATGAACGAACGATCGATCGATGTGTGATGTGTGATGTGAAAGGTTGAAAAGGTTAAGGAACATAATTCGAGGGGAATTGGCCAACAAAAATGATTAGATTGTTATGTAAGTTGTTTGTTGTGGCCGTAGACGGGCACTTCAATCAACATGGCTGAGTAATTCTTGGTACTTATAAACAAAAGCGATCAAGAGCAGAATTCTTCTAAAAAGCTTCAACGCGAACGCGGCATTTCCGTGCTCATCGTCGTCGTTGAGTACATGCCAAAGTGTCGTCTTTAATTAGAAGCGAGTGAAACCAAAGCGACCGACAACTGGGAACTGAGAATGGAGAATGGAGAATTGTGAATTGAGAACTGGAGAACTGGCAACTGTTAACTGGCAACTTCAATGCCACAGAACACTTTGCCAAGTTCTTTGGAACTTGCTCGCATAACTCGAAACT
The DNA here is from genome assembly GCA_020829145.1 of Drosophila nigrodunni. Classification (NCBI taxonomy): domain Eukaryota; kingdom Metazoa; phylum Arthropoda; class Insecta; order Diptera; family Drosophilidae; genus Drosophila; species Drosophila nigrodunni. Next base: position 11,998,276 of record JACVCZ010000003.1, read on the forward strand.
TGCTCTAATAACTTCCGTTGTTATCAACATGCGACTGCAACTGCAACTGCAACAGCTTCGATTGCATAAGTCTGTTTAGGCGTAGACAGCTTGGCAGCGCCACCTATCGCTGATAATTATTAACTGCACTGTCAAGTTTCCCACAGAGCATTTAGTTGCCTTCCCTTCATGCTTATGTACGAAATCCTTTAGCAAATTGCTCGCATTTAGCGCACAAAATGCCACTTACAACACTGACTGACGCGCACCCCTCTCGGCGATTCTCAACGTGGGAAAATAGCATCTCTATCGCGTTTGCGTGTTACTTTAACGTACGTAAATAATTGAAATTAATATTTTCAGTGATTTCTTTAAAACATTTCATAGCTCGCATTTTACTTGTCGGTCTTCCTTTGACGTTGAGCGGCGAAAAATAAAAAATTAAATGTGAAAAAAGAGAGAAAAAAATCGACTGAAATGCGTAGATTGGTAGCCCGCACATTTTTCTGTTCTCTGGCCAGGTCTCTACGAAGCTTCAAAGCTGCGACTCTTCGTGGTTTCTGATTATTTACCCTCTTTGCAATTTACTCAAGTGCGAAGCTGGAGCGAAACACTTTTAATACGAGTATTGTTCATTTCAAGCAGCTAGAGAATGCCGCATATTTCATTTTAATTATTTTATTAAAGTCTCAGCCTCAATCTGTAATTATTTAAAGTGTTCCATTTGTCCATTTGATTGAAATTGGGCGCTGGAATGTGGGAGCTAAACTGCCAGCCTAAGGGCAGAGTCAAGTTTTTTATACTCTATTTTTTATTTATTTTCTGTTTCTTTTGAAATCATCACATATCATAAACTTAATACGCTTTAATGAGCTCGAAATACATACAAATTTGTATGCATTTTGTGTCATTGATTAATGATTTCGCCGACTTGATGATTGCCACGCATTACGTGTCTTTTTTTTTGGGTTTCTTCTGACTTTACCTTGGCAATTCACGTTGATCCCACAGTTTGCCATTTGTTTAATTATATTGTCGTAAGACAAGAAATAACAACTGAGCGATAACTCAGCTCAGCTCGGCTCAGCTTACCTCCAACATAAGCCAAACTGTTTACCTGGCCAAAAAGAAACGGAGCAAACAGCTGCTACAGTAACAGAAACAGCCGGTTTATTATGCAAAAAACTTAACAAGAATTCTTTCGGAAAGTCGCAGGAGTTGTACCCTGTAAAAGGTATTTTAGTGGAGACTGTTGAGCAGAGAAACTTTTGTAGGGAAACTTCTTCTCCAAGTCTAAGAAAGTCGTTTCATTAAATATTTGTTAAAAGACCAGCAAAAAAGATAAGAGACTTACTGGATTTTAAATTAGTTTGTTTGCTTTAGGATCCCAGTCTTTAAAAGAGATTAGTTAAGTTAGTCTTTTATTAACTCTATTCTTTAATGAAGATCAAGTTGCTTATACCCACTTGCAGTTTTTATGCGACTCCAGAGTATATTATAATAAAATTCCAGAGCATTTCTTTTATTAAATAAGAGCAAAATGGTAGAATCAAAACCGACAACAGCAGCGGCAAAAGCGGCAGAAACCGCTGCTTAAACCGACTTCTTGGCGGGGGCAACAAAATTCTTTAGCTCTTTTCTGCACCTCACTCTGTCTTTCTCTCTCTCTTGCTGCTCCTCTTGCTCTTTCTGCCTTACAGCTTGTGTTGCTGGCCGTTTTGCATTTAATGTGTCATGCAACGCCGCATAGCGGACGCTGCTGCTGCTGCTGTTGCTGCTGTTGTTGCATATGTTGCAGTTGCAACTTCTGTTGTTGTTTCTGGTGCTGTTGTTATGTGGCAAGCGCCAAGTGTTGCAAACAATGCGATGAGCGAGCAGCAGTCGAGGGAGCCAAAAAGGGTAGCTGGAAAAACTGCTTATGCATATGGCGAGGAAAATGTGTTGCCAAGAAAAATGTGCGCTTAAATTGCAGCTGAGAGCGCTAGAGGGAGACAGCGAGGGAGCGAGAGAAAGAGAGTGAGAGGGGAGAATAAAGTGTAAGCAGAACTGAAGTGTGTGCCGTTGCATAAATATCGAGCTAAAGTGCCAGTTCGACTGGGTAACTTGGGCTGCCAGGGAGAAGTCGGGAGAGCAGCACGAAGGGGCAGAGAGGTGAGGTAACTGCCGAGGTTTCGCAGCAGCTGCCACACACGTTGAACACACGCACCCGGCGGCTTTCGGCGACTTGACTTAAACGCATTTTTGCCATTGGCAAAGGCCAACCAGAGTTGGGGGCAGAGCGAAAGGGGGCGGGGCAGGGCAACAAGGAAGGGGTAATCGCGTTAAGCGCATTGTGAATTATTTGTAAGATAGTCAGCCTGGCAACTGAGCAGGTGAGCAGGTGAGCAGCTGGGCAGGTTAGTAGGTAGTTAAAACACCCAGCGAGAAAGGGAGAGCGACATAGACAGGGACAACATTTCCACGCTATTTACGAGGCAATTTCGCCAAAGGAATATTACAGAACGTCTTCTAACAAATTTATGTTAAGCTTTACGTCTTTTGTTTATACTTTTTTGTTGGCGAAACTCTCACCCGAAAACTCTGAAAAGTAAAACTCAAGTTTTCCCCTTTGTCAAGTGCAGCTTCATTAGCCACAACAAAACGAAGCAAATGCCGAATAAAATTTAGAAAAGAAATACTAAAGAAATACTGTGTAATTCGGGGAATTACGATGCCATCTAAAAATGCATTGTTCATAAATTATGTTGGCAGTTTCATAGTTTCATCGTTTGTTTATCATTATCAACAGTTTTTTGTGTGTAGAGAAAAAAGCAAATAAATCTTTGGGGCGGCACATAAAACTTGTCACAGACCAAACGCAATTTAAATACAAAAAAAAAGCTAAAAACTAATTAAAATAATACCAAGAAATTACGGAAGCAACTAATTGGACAAATCTCTGACTGGGTAGAAGAAGAAAAGTCTTAAAGTGTGACATTTGTGGAGCTGAAAGCCAACTTATATAACAGTCGGTGAGCTTTTAATGTTAATGACCATTACGATGATCATCATGTGGTTGTTGATGGGTTTTAATAACCCACGTGAAGTTAAATGTATAATGGAATGGAATGGAATGGAATGCTTTGAATATGTCCAGAACCGTAGCAAAAAGTCGGCGAAGAAAACTTTGATCTGGAAATTGAAGAAGAGAATTTGCCTCAGGTCTCCAAACTATTTGCTAACTTTGTGTTTTTTTTTCCTTTCTTTGATGGTATTCCAAATATTGGACATTTAATTGTACGGCAATCGAACAATTAAATGTTTGCGAATGGCAAGAACAAGGGCCAACATGGGTTAATTACGATCGTTCGCTCTCTTAATCTTATTCCCACTTCCTTTCGTTCCTGCCCAGTGTTGAAAAAGGGCGTAGCTGGCAGATGAGCAGTGTTGGGAGAGCAAAGAGTCAAAGGTACTGAGAGCACGCTTCGTTGCACAGTTTAAGTGGCTCGAAAAAAGAGGTTCAAAACTATTTAAAGTGGTTCACTGAACACCCTGTAAGTATCCACAGACAGAGGGTATGCCAGTTGTTTTGTCATGGCAAATAATGGCAAGAAGTAAGAACAATGAACACCTTCACTCCTAGGGTATCCCAACTGTGTCTCTTTTACGAGTACTACTTTGAAAAATGCACTCAATTGTAGCATGATTCTTGGTTTTTTTCTAGATCGGAGGAGGAGGCAGAACTGGCACCTGTGACTCTACGCCGTTGGGGTGTGATCTTTATCGAGTCACAGCTGGCACTTCAAGTTCATTTTAGTTCAGTTGGGTTCTTATTTTTTGTTTTCCAACCTTCCACTTTTTGAACCTCTGCTTCTTCTTGGTCGTCGTATTTGGTTCTGTCATTGTTTTCCATGGGGATTTCCATTTGACTGACTCTTGTAGCGTTTCATTTACCTACAGTAGCCGCCATTTGGGCCCGGAATCTTTTATTATTTTCTCTCAGCCAAGTCGAGTCTGGTCTCAGATCTCAGAGGTCTCAAAGCTACATACATTGTGTTTTCTTATCAATTAAAGCGTGACCTTTGTTGTGGTTTATCTGAGGGAATTAGTTCGGCCAGCCAGGCCGGCTGCTTTATGGTCTAATTAGTTGGAGAAACCTCACTGAAGGTTCATTATGATTTCGAATCTTACACACACAAAAAATTAAAGAAAGAAGTAATGAAAGATAGATGGAAAGGAAAATTAAATCGAAATTTGTACGGCGATGACATCAAGCTAATGTTTCCATCACTTTCGGTCTATCGACACACAGGTACAGATACAGATACAGATAAGTATCTGATAAATCACACCCTATCGGACCCATAAATATCAATTTTGGCACCATGACAAAGGCAACTAGGTAATCAGAGAGTCTTAAAATCATATTGGTATAAATATCTATGAAGCACTCGACCTTTCAGATTTTATAATTTCTATCTAAAGCTCAGTTTACGTAAGTTTACTGCAATTGACCAAATAACAGGCAATAAATCTGCTTTACTTCACGTATTTGCTTTATATTATTATTATTATTGTTAATAATATTTCATGTTTGTATTTGTAGTGTCCAAATGTGTACAACTATTTACAGCTGATACAAAAAAATACGTGTACAATTGCAGCTGACAACAGGTGTCTGAAAAGCTTCGATTCGATTTAAACAAGTGTCAGTTTGGGCCATGGCTTTAAACTTTTTGTTGTTCTTTGTAACAAAAGCAAAACTTGTCATTAACAATAGAGCGAATGGGGAAGTCACATAAACATTGGAATATCTTTACAGTAAATATAATGGAAGTATTGAAATTGTATTACACAAAACCAGATCTTAAGTTCGAACGAAGGTTAATTGCAAATTGTAATTATAATAAGTAATAAATAATAAATAAAAGTAATTTAAGCAGTCGTCATGGCTTTAAGAATTACAAAACGTTCTCTTATTTGATCTTTAGCGATCTTCAGACGTTTAACAATCTGTTGAATATTTTAAAAGGGAATTACAAGAGTGATAAGATCTTGTCAATTATAACTGCGGACAACTTTTCACATATTTGCTCATTAAGTGAATTATAAGTTTCCACTTTGAAGTCACACCGAAAACCGTGCTCCAACCTGAACCCAAACCCGATCAGATCCGTTACGTTGCGATCCTGAAACTCTTTAAAAATGCCAAACACAAAATGGTACAAAATAAAACAAACTAAAAGTGGGGGATGTTGGAGACGGAAAAGGGAGTTGAAACAGTTTCAATTGGTTTGAAATTTGGGTCTTTGGTATTTCCAACCCCCCCTGCCTGAAGTACCCCCCTGGCCATTTGACTGACCATACATGTGAGAGCTTCTCCTCTTCGGCCCTTTTTGCCGAATTCTTTTTTAATGCGAAGCGCGCAATTTTCGTTGACATTTGCAAATTCTTGTCACAAACGCGAAAAATACAAAAATAAAATAAAAAACGAATCATAAAAAATGTTTTTTGTTGTTTTTGTTTCTCATTTCGAGCGAATTTCAACTATTTTGTTGCTGCGGCCTCTTTTGACGACCGCTGGAGTTGCATTTAAAAGCACACAAGTTACCCACTGTACCCCCTGCCCCTTAAACACTACATGACAATTTGTGCAAAATTTAATGCAAATATTTGAATGAAAGCAAACTGAAGACAACTGACGAACTGTCGACTGTTGACTGTCGACTGGCGGCTAAGTAGGTAAATGTTTATGGTGCGTTTTATTTGGTTACCACTGCATTTGACAGTAAAATCAAAATCAAAACTCTTGGTGACTGTCCAAAGTATGAAAGAGAGAGAGCAACACTTTATACTACTTACGACGAATGAATGTATGTTAATTCCTCAACACCAAATGAAAGTAGTTCAATTTTAGACACAGACAAATGTTTGCCAATGGCATACAAAATTCAGCTCTTTGTCAAAGTTGTCTCATTGTCTGTCCGTCTGTCCGTCTGTCTGTCTGCCTGTTTGTCTTTTAGAAAAGAACTTGCGAATTGCCTCTGTGTCTATGGTGGAAATGTGTCACAAATGTGTGAGGTGCACTCTCCAACCTAATGATCTACAGAGTGACAAGGCGTCTTTTTTAGTGCCACAAACACTGAAAGTGTGAAAGGTTGTTTGTCATTACGACTGTACTACTGAGGACTCTAGTGGTCGGGGGAATCAAGAGCAGGTAGACAAGACCAAGACCAAAGTAGGCTAAAGATTAAGGAAATGCCACAGAGGAAGTCACTGGAGCAACAATGAAAACAAGCAAACGCTTGACTTGTCACTATTTATTATGATTACAGGGATACTAACAATGAATGGATTTAATTTCTTTTTGTACTAATGAGTTGAGGAAAGCTTTCATTTTGAGCCAAAAGTGTTGGCAAGTGGATGGAAATGAATGTACATTCATTTATTAATGGAAACAAAAATTTAAATTCATTTTAAACAAAATACAACAAAAAGCTAAGTTTCTAAACAATTTCAATGGCACCAAAATTTTAATTTTATATTTTCTTCAATTTATTATTAATTAATTTAAATAACCTTTCAAGTTCTTTTTTCTTGCACTTTTCAGCTTACGTACCTCTCTACAAGCTTTTGGTGTCTTTTTGTGGATTTTCCCTTTGCACAAATTTTGAAGACATTATTTTATTTTATATATTTTTTATTTATTTTGAAATTTTGCGTAAAATATTTAAACAGTTTGATATTTGTTTACACTCAAGGGTTTTTTTTGCGAAATTACCCAACAAGCCGTTTCTCTGTTGACGACGACGGTTTCTGTAATTTTGTTGTTGCTGGCGAAACGGTTATAAAAATTAACATAATTATTGGTTATTGTAATTATTGTATTAAGTATTTTTTTTTTTGAGAAATTTCACTTTCTTTGCAAAAAGCATTAGCAATAATCAGAGATAATTTCAAGTGTTGCCAACCATTTGCAAATGCAGCAAACACAGCAACAACAACGAATGCAGCAATAATTAATTGTTGCGCTCGAATGCGCTGCAAAACTTAACGGAAATGGATATGAAATATTTAAGTACGAAAGCCGAAAAAATAATCAAACAAAACAAATATAAATACTGTTTGCTAATTGTTAATTGCAATTAGTTTAACACCGATTTCAATATTTGCATTATTACATTACACAAACGATGATGATGAATGAATTTGCAAACGTGAATGAACTTGGCAAATGAATGTGCTAAGCAACTGGCAATAAGAAAACAACAACGAAAAAACAAAAGCACAATTACAGTTACTCCACTCAATTTATAGACATGCAAAAAAGAACAAACTTCACGGTCAGACTGCAAGCGAACTACAGAATATACGAACGGACTTACACACATCAGTGTAGTGAGAGTATGCGTGTGGGAGAGAGCGTGCGCGTGAGAGACAAAGTCAAGTTTTTACAGGTACGACTGCGCGCCGCGTACGTTGTGACCGCGACGAGCGTTAAAAGTCAACTGAATTCGCCGGCAAGCACGAACCGTCTGCGCAGGCGAATTGAACAGAGTCGCAAAGTTGCTTGACGAGCAGCTGAGCAGCTAGGCGGCTGAGAGCGGCGACTGCGACCGCGACTGAGACCGAGGCGCTTGCAATTCTTTCGTTTGGCTTTTAATTGTCTTGGCGTCGCGTCGCTACGATGTTTTTGATCATTATCTCTCAGCTGCTCAACTTCATTATGAGCAGCATGCGGCGACTGCTCTCTGACTCCAAACTCCATGCACATGTGCACACATTAGACCCTCTCTGGCTATGCGCGTATGCATGTGTGTGTGTGCATAAGTGTGTGAGCTTGTGATCGCATTACAACAAGCTGATGACAAATTTGTGATAAGCGCAGGAAAAATCTCTCACCGAGCATTAAATTATTTAATTTGCCTAATGAAAATGCCGATTGATATCGACTAAACTTTGTACTCGTTTGGTTAGAGCAATTGGTCGACAGGCGGCATTTCAAAGTGTTATTTATTGTTTATGTGCATTTCTCGGAATTATTGTTTCAATTCGAGACGTGAATTTGTCACACAATATTTGCATATGCAACAATATCCCTTTGTTGTTTATTATTTAAATGAATTTACGACTTTAATAGTATATATACATATATATTTCGGAATGGCTTATATCAAGCATTGACTTTGATGTAACACTCATTGCTCAATTACTTTGTTTGCTTCCAATGGAATTTTTAATGGCCATTATCGTAAATAATAATATAAATATGACATACTGTTAGTTCTTCTGATCAACATTCAGTTAACCTTGAAGTCGTTTTTCTTGGGCTCAAACAATTGCCAATTTTTTGGGGTTTTCCAACACGAAATTCTAGTTATTGTTTAAATTAGCTGATTTTTTTTTGGGCTCATAACGTGATGTACTCGAAGGGTTCGGGGGTTACTGGGGTGGCATCTCAATGGTGTTTCAGCCACGCTCCACGCTTTGGGCTTAGTAATTTTTAATTTGATGATTAATCGATAAGCGACAGCCCCAACGACTGAATCTACCGGGCCATTGTACTGATCCAAAGTGGTAGAAGGCGGGAGTGGGGGAGGGTACGATCAAAACGAAAAGAAACATAAAGAAACCGATCGGAGATTGCATGTGATTAGAATTTGTAATAAGCCAAAGAGCTTGAGAGTCCCAAAGCTCAAAGCTTTTTCTTTCTTTCATTCGCTTAATTCTCAGCACGCTCTCTGGGGGTATACCTGATAAAGATCTACCTGTGATTGGCTGCGATCAGCTCTGGGATGCTGTGTCTTTTTTTTTTTGGGTTTTGGGTAAAATTCCACAAAACACCCGCAACAAGAAAATGATGGAAAAACCGAAAGTGCATTAAGATGAGTACACAATATTTTGAATACTTTTTATTGTTGGCTTTCACTTCCATTTCCATTGTCTAGAATCGTTAAAGAAATTTGTATTTGTATAAACATTGCATAATCTCTAGAGATTCACGACCTTTGGGCAATTATCATACAACTTTCTTTGCTTCTGCGTTTTGCCTTTGGCTCCAAACGAAACTTTCACACAGAACAAAAAATGAGCAGAGAAAAAAAACACTTTCCCAACCAAAATTTGGAATGGGAATGGAATAATGTAGGCAAAATGGAAGTTCCACTTTAGTTTGTCATTTATCAACGAGACGGTTCTGTCTCTCTCTCTCTTTCTCCCCCTCTCACTCATCTTCGCTCGCTCATTTAGTGATAAGTTATGTTTTTCATTTGATTTTCTGATTGACAGATGCGACCTCAAAGCGTTTGTAATGGATACCAAATGTTTTGGTCCCCAACACTTTTGACTTCAATTCGTTTTATTTCGTTTCGGTTTGCTACGATTTGTATAATCGTGATAGATATGTAAATGTATATATAGTATATAAGTTTGCCAAATGCAAAACAGCTGGCCATTAAAATGTGTCAGCTGAGTGCGAATACTTGGCTTTGGCTCACACAAAATCATAGACCTTGTGCCACTTGTGGCAAGCAGACCCCGTACCCATTACAAGCCATAAACTATCCCATCCCATCCCATTCCAAACCATTTCCATACCCTTGTCCCGACCTCCCTACATTTCATGTCGTGCGTCACTTGGCAAAACAAATCAATCAAAGCTGCAGCTGCGGGAGGGCTCGAAAATTGCATAGCAAAACACGCCCCACACGATGATAGCGATATCACTGCCGTTACCGATACCAATCATATCCCCCACAGTCTCCCACTCCCCTCTCCTGTTTCTCTGGCAAATTGCGACAGAAGCAGCGGCGCCAACATTGACGCCAAATGCAAATTGCGGCAAAACTATAAAGGCAAATTATTTGACATGTGACATTATGCGAGAATTGCTCCCTTTGGGTCCATACACCCATTTGCATTTTATATTAGCTAAAGGGTATTTACATCTTTAGTCAGGCAGTTAACTTTGCAGCAGAAAGATACTATAACCACATAAATGCCATAAAAAGATTAAAAATAATAAATTTATTAGCTTATCTTAAGTTTTTCCCATTACAAAGAAATCCAAATCATGTGTCATATTTTCTTGGCCTCAGTTTTGAATTGTTTTATTTAAAGTTTAATGTTTCATAGCAGTTGTCATAAATCACAGCTATGAAGACTAAACTATTTATTTAGTAAATATGTAGAGGTGTTTAATTATAATTGAAACTGATTTATTATTTTTATAAACATAAAAGTGTTAACGTCTTTATATATTTTTATAAGTTTATTTTTTTTAACTTTATTAAATTCTTTATTTCTTAATTAATTTTTTATTACATACATAAGTTTTAAAAATATGTTTCATTAATTTTCAAGCCCTCTATTCCATTTAATACGATTTTTGTAATTTTTTCTGAATATTAAAGAACTTTATGAGCAGCAGTAGCTTCTTTATAGAGTATGCTTTATTCGATTTATTTTATTTAAACCATAAAACAGCCCAACAATTGGCGGCTGGCACTCAAAGGCTGTCAATTGATAAGCGAATTTGTTATTGAGACTGAGCCTTGATTTCGCAGCACAAGCAAATGACAAAGTTCAAAGTGCTTTGTGTGTGTGTGTGTGTGTGTGTGCCACATGTTGCATGCAACAACTAACAGAAACTTATGATAGCACCAAAATGGTGCACACAATGATCACATTAACCCCGCAATGGAGCAAAGTTGCACTTGACAGCAGCAGCGGGAATTTATGCTTTGGTTGCTTGAATAAAACAGCCAAAAGTGGCCAAGTTTTGGCCTAAAGTAGCCAAGCTAAATGGCCAATCACTTGACCGTACAACGCGCACATTGTCGGCTCATTAAAAAGACTTTTTCGGCCAAATTATGAGCCGACCACAAAACACTATATTTTTTGCTGGTTTGGCCAACATTTTGGTTCGGCTTGTTAGCGTAATTTGTTTCTCTCTTCTGGCGGTTTTAGCGTGTTTATTAATTACAATTTGATTCAACACGTTTTGGCTTTTTAATCCGAAAACCAAACGAAGGCGTTACGTTCGATTTTCTTTAAGATTTTTTTGTATTCTTTGTGGCTTTAGAAAAAGACCGAATGGAATTCTTAAAAGTTTAAAAGAAATACGAATAGGGGTGTAAAAGGGAAAATTGAAGGCATTAAACAAATAAGCATAAACATAAATAAAATGTGTTAAACCATTAAAACTGTCAATTTGTGTGTTGAATAAAAAATTGCGAAATGAATTTAATAAATTCAATAGTTAATGTGGATTACACGCGGGGCGTACCGTAAACTCAGCATAAAACAAACATAAAAATAAATATCTAAATAATAATAAATATAAATAGCAAAACTACAAACAGATGGGGACAGATGGACAGAAGGACAGTGAAACTAAATATCATAAATTTCAATCAGTTGGCCAACTAAAAAACCATTAAAATATGTTATAAAAATTCAATTTCTGGCCCAGCGAGCACATGTACAACTCCCAATGTTTCTGGCCTAAAGCAAACTGGGCTCAAAAACAACAATTGTTGTAGTACAAATAATGCACAATAAACATAAATTAGCAATGCCATTTTCTTGTGTTTTTTTTTTTGTTAATGCTCTTTAAAAGTGCGCTGAAATGGGGTGTTTATGGTCTTAGGTACAGTTTGTGACAAACTGAAGGGTGTAAGTAACATAAAATATTTTTATTTTAGATAATTATTTGTTAGTTTTAAGTTATTTAAAACTTTCCTTTCTTCACACAGTATCTTCCCGTTGATCATTCCCAACTATTCTATTGCATTTTCTTAACTGAATTAAATTGGGCTCGTTATGGCCAAGTGACCTTTGCTAGCTAGTAAATAATACCCCCAGACTTTAGTATTTTTCATTTGTTCCCCGTTTACATTATAAATTGGCAATTGGCAATCCGACATTCGTTTGACAATCACCGAATTGGCCAAGTTCACATGGCCAACACATTGTATCCGATTTCGATGTTAATTTCGAGTTCGATGTCGATGTCGACTCCTAGTTCATGCATTAGAAAGTATAGCTAAATAAGAAAAAAAACCGCCAGATTTGAATTGGGGCGTGCCTGGGGACGACGACGAAGACACACCTTTAAGGTAGAGTGAGGGGCTCATAATGAGATTTGTTGCCATATCTGAGACAATTGGCGCTGCGCTGAAAGGGGGCGTGAAAATTGCAGGGCCTTTTAGATAGACCAAAAATTGTGACTTGGGGCTACAATTTTGGGCTGGGTCTGGCTGGGTCGCTCACCTTCCCAGCTCCCTTTGCCACCCACTGATTCTTTCGGCAGTTTCTGATTCTTTTGTGCAATTGGCAAGTGCAGTTTGCTTGATTTTATTTTTAATTAGTTGACGGTTGTTTTTCCTCCCCTCCTCCTCCTTCTCCTCTTCTGCTTTGTTTTTGCTTGGGGCGTGTGAACTTTTTTCTTTTAATTAGCTATCATGTTGTTGGTGTTTCTTGTGTTCTTTTGATGAATTGAATTTGACATTTCCAGCGAAAAAAAAATATTTTTTTTTGGGATTTCAAAGTTATCGCAATTGTGACGCAAACATTTGACGTTGCAATTAACTGTAATCTATAATATTAGCAACACTTTGACGACTTTTAATTAATGGCAGTACAACTTGTGGTGAATTCCACTTAATTCAGCTTTAATCAGATCAGAGGCAGTAGCTAAAACAGTAATTTCAGTTGTGAGTAGTATTAAAAACAGCTCACTTCAATTTATATATAAATAAAGATAAAAAATCTTCTTCTGAAGAGTATTTAAAGTGTGTTCTGTTCAAAGGAAAATTCCTTTCATCCCTTTTAATATTTTATTTGCTTTGTATGGAAATTGATTGTTTGGTTTTGTAATTATTAAATAAGCGCCATTTATTTATATCAAATATTTATGATTAACAATCTGATAAAATGTTGATAAAATTGTCTTTTTATTACCGCAAAACTGATGCAATCAATTACGAATAATGCAGAAAATAAATTAAAATAAAAACCAAAATGTCGCCGAATGTTTTGTTTAATTTATGAAAAATAACAACAATAGAGGGTTAAAAAAAGTAATAACACACTGTGCTATTGTTTATCATTGTTATTAACTGTAGACAACAGCTGCGATATCTGATTAAACAATTAAAAGCGAATGTTTTATTAATAATTGAGTTGAGCTTGTTGTTGTTTTTTCTACGCCTTTCTTCTCCTTCTACTGCCGTTCTTTGATTGTTTATAATAAACTGTTCTTTCAATTATCTAAATTAAAAAATTCCTCAGTCTTGTTTTGGTATCTGTTCTATTTCAATTTATTTATTTATTGTATTGCAGTTGCTTTTTTTTGCTAATTTGTTGCTGTGTCGCGCATTTCACGCTTCTTGATTGCTTTTGCTGTTTGTATAGTGAACAGTTTTTACCTTGCAAGGTCGCAGATACGCAGATACGCGTTCCCACAGATACAACAGACCGGACGACACAGTTGCAGATACATAACAATCAGATGCAGATAGCGAAAATTAACTTGTAAACGTTAAAATGACTTCAGGTTCAATTCAAGAGCTTTGATAACTTTGGTATTTTATCAACCACAAGATATTGACTATGAGAGTGTGTGTGGGTGTGTAACCTTGAGCGATTGAACAACCTTGACTCGGGTTAATGCCAATATTAATAGCCAATCTTAACTGCTTTATATATAGATCAGTTTATCCGTCTTAAGTGCGAGCAAACAATGAATGAATGAATGAATGACTGTATGAATATTGCCCATAATGAGTTAGTGTTACTCGTTAATTGACAAAAGTAACTCAATACAATTTATTTCACATTCATTCACAGCACTCATGAATCATCAAGAAATCGCATTCACTTGCGACTCTGAAGATCGTGATTCGAGTTGACATTTTGCTAAGAGTCTGCTTAAAAATTTGCATTTAAATCAAAGCCGACAAGCTGACTGACACCCCCTTTCACCCCTTAGACCTCCCAGCTTGTCGTCTCACCTTTGCTGTTGTTGGCGCCTAAAACGGAGCTCATAAATTATATTTGTGCCTAATTTCCCCGCTCTTCACAGTCCTAGGGAGAAGGGGAAATTCGGGTACTGCCCTTGCCAAAAAAATAAGCAAACTGAAAATGTGAGTGCTACACACACTCACACACTCACACACACACACACACACACTGCCGTGCACATAAATCATCGACGCGTCGTCAGGTATGGAAAAGTCGCCTGCCAGACACTTAGTCAAAAAAGATTTCGGCGGCACCGCACAGAAAGTTAACATGGAAACTACATAATTCACTTAAATGTCAAGTTTGCTGTACTCTCTGGCTAGGAAGGGTGAGGAGAGTGGGCTATGCTGGCTAGTAAAAGGTAGTAACTTGGCTATAAGTAGCAAACGGAAAATGTTGGTAGCAGCGCTTTGGCTCTTGGCTCGGCAGCTGTGCCAAAAACTGTTCACGTCACTCAAGCGGCTCTTGAAAATGTGGTAATAAAGATTCAGCCAGCTGAAGAGATGAAAAACTTGCAAATGCACAAACAAACACACACACACTCACACACACACACACACATTCACTTACACTTGTACAATTTGTTTGGGGCAGGAAAATTTCACTAAAGCGCTTTGGTCACGATTTATCATCATTGCTGAGAAGCCATTTGACAAAAAGGGAAACATCTGCCAAGGGGCGGCGGAGTGGGCGGGCTGAGGGGTGGCTTCAGGGGTACCGGGGTAAAGGGCAGCTCGGAGGGGGCTACTTTGGGTTCAAGTTCCAGTCAAGCGGCAAACATTTTTGGTTACATGGTTTAGTTTTTTTGTTTAGCCTTTTTTTTTGCTGGCTTGATTCACTCGCTTGACTGACAGACTATCCTGGGGATTCGCGGGGATCTTGGGGCTCTCGGGGATCTGTTGTACTCCCTGACACTTAACGTGTCATTCGAACATTTTATTAGACTTGACAATGAACTCTTGAACCCAAGCAAGACAAAAAAAAAAACAACACAACATTAACAACAAATTCAACAAAAAATTGCATTAAAAGATGTAAAAATTAAAATTAAAGTCTTTGCCACAACTTTCACATTGACAACGTCAGTGGAATTGACTGGCAAAAAGTGTATGGAAAATTCTCAGTGAAAACGAATTTGTGGCTAATTTGTTTAAGCTCATTGCCACTTTAGTAGCAAAGAAAAGTGTAACGAATTTTAAGACTTTCCTAATAATTAAACTTTGATTAAAAAAAAATAGTTTTTAAAATTTGAAAAACATTTAAAAATTCCCCAACGGTTATAAGTTGGTAATCAATTTATTGTACTATTAAAGCCATATGTTTATAGAAACCACAAATAAAGTCATTTAGTTGTAGTAAAACTTATACAAAACTCTTCTAAGCTCTTGCTAGTTTATCACTCACAGGCTTTCTAATTTATATTCCCCTTTTGGCTACCAATCAGTAGTCAGTTCCTGGGCTAGTCCAAATTCAAATCACCCACGATAAAAGCGTTCGAAGTTCTTTCACAGCAAACTAAAAAACGAGCTGATATTTTCCATTTATCACTGCCGCAAATCAAAGTTTACATTTCTATTGGAATTGGTATTGGAATTGGAATTGTCTTTTTAAATGTTATTTTGATTTTGAATTCGATGTTGTTGTTTATTTCACTGAATTGGGGCCAAAACGTAAACATTTCTCAATGCGCGCGCTGATCGCTTGGCCTTTAACCAAAACCAACAACAACAGCGACTTGGCTCAAATAAATCTTATCAAATTAAGCCGAGACTTCGCTACAACAACAAGTTAAATGTGGGCGTGAGTTTAGAGGCGACTACAAGTGAGAAGTTCGAAGTGGGCGTCACTATTTATTTTTTTCTTCAGTTTTTTTTTTTGTAGGGCTTGTCGAGGTTTGTTGGTTTTTTTCTGGGCTCGAGTTCGGGTTTGGTTTTTGGGATTTGGGCTGGGGAACTGTTGAGTAATTGTTAACAACGCGACGTCTCGAGTTGACCAAGTTAAATGTGTACCATGCCAAAATTGGGCAAATTAATTAAGCCATTTTAAACAATTTTACTTTTGGCTTTTGCTTTTTTTTTACGATTTGTTTCGTTTCGTTTCGTTTGCCTTTAAATTGCACTCGAATTAAATTGTTTAATTTAATTTGCTTGAAAATAGTTGCAATTGTTGTAGTTTTTGTTGCTGTTGTTATTGTTATTGTTGTTGTAATTGGCAGTCGCATTGCGTTTAAGTGAAAAGCGCTCAGCACGTTTTACTTTTTTTTCCATCCAATTCGCTGGCGTTAATTTCCAACTGTCCAGTTTTTGCTTTTCTTCAGCACTGCACACTGCCGAGACGACTGGGTATGCTGGGACCTTAAGTAGGTTTGTGACGTTTAAAAATCAATAAAATTTCAAAAAAAAATACAATGAAAGCTCTACTTGCGGACAGCTCCCTCAGGCGGATGACTCCCAAAAGCCGGACTCTTGGGCGGACAGTTTTTTATGGGCGAAGAAAAATACAAAACCGTTTTGTCCGGCGGCAAGTTTTCACTGTACATATTCCTTCGTAAAACATTTTAATATATAATTTAATTTGAAACATAAACTCATTATTAAGGCAGTCCACTGTGTTTTTGATCAGTCAATTGGTTATGACTACAAATTCTTTTTAGGCAAACCCTAAACTTAAACAAACTTAAAATAAAATTTTATAATTTCAAGGGTTTAGTTTTTAAAGCATTACTTTTTTAATAATTATTTATTAATTATTAATTTATAGACCATAGAAATATGCAAAATATTTTTTAGACTTTTAAAGTGTTTAAAAAACGCATCAAGTTATTGAAGTGAATATCGACAGTTTACTCATAACGATTTCATATTTATTGTCTAATTTATTCAACAAAAAAAACAAATTTTTAAAATGATTTTACTCAGCTAAGTAAGCGAATTGAAACTTGATTTTCTGTTAAATATTTTGCATATTATTTATTTATTATTTTTTTTTATGTTTATATATTTTAAGGTTCATTTAATTCCTACTTTTGATACATATTTTAAATAGAGTATTCCGGAAGTGTAGCTGAGCCTAATTTAATTTTAACTTGAGGAAGAAGCTACGATAGGCCTCGTTTGTAAGCTTTTATCTGACACTGCGATGCACGTTTCATTTTCTTTTGCTTCATCTTCTGCTTCTTCTTCTTGGGCTGCTCATATTTGTGGCAGGAAGCAAGACGACCGTAAGTTTTGTAGGTTCCAATTTATGTAGCCAGCAGCAGTTGGCAGCACTCGAGGGCTCATCTCCAATTACTGATTGCCCGGGTTCCACATGCCACATGCCACAGCCTTAGGGGGCAGTGAGAGAGAGAGGGAGGGAGAGAGAAAAAACAGTTGGCCCCGAGGGCTGGCAAATATTTGACGCTTATTCCATCAACGTCAACGAGCTGAGGAACAACAATAACTCAACTGATCGATCAAATGTCGTCGCTGATCGTGGAATGATCACACCAGAGGCAAAGTTAATGGGTTACGAGTTATTTTGGTCAGTTTTTGACACACTTTTCCAAAAACACGCGGGTTGACACCAATTTTTCATTGTTTTTTGTCGTACTATTTGATAAATTACACAAAACTTTCAATATTTTTAATATAATACATTATGAAAGTATTTCGATGGTTGAAGAATTTTTTCTGCTAAATAGACAAGAAATTTTCCACGGCTTTCATGGCATTTCGTGTTGCAATAACTTACTTTCCCAATTGTAACAACAACAACAATTGCAGCCAATTAATTTGTCATAAACAAAAGTCGAAGATCTATAGACAGAAATTATGTTGTTACAAATGGTGAAATGGGAGGAGGGTAGGGGGTTAGGGGGGAATTACTTGACCAGATCGAGTGATAAACTGGCCACAGTCAAATTCAATCCGATTCCAATGCACCCACAACAATTATAAATAACAACAACAAATTATAATGCAAAAGGCTTCAACGTCGATTCAAAAGAAATGCAAGCGATCCTCAATAACAACAAGCCAAAGCAAATTGCATAATTATTGCTACAAATGAAGCTGAAACTGAGAAGAAAGTGGTACCGTTTGAATCGTGATAAAGCGATAATTTTCCACCGCCAAATGCATTTCACTTTCAGCTCAACAAACAAACCAAAACTGAAACCAAAAAAGATACAAAAAAAATTACCAAACAAACGAGCAGCTTTAAATTCAACTGTCGAGACGACAGAGTATATTATTATGAAATCCGATTCGTAGTCGTATTCGTATTCGGATTCGGATTTGTTTACGGCATTGGAAGCGTCCAAAAGGCGCCCACGCCAACTGTCAGAGCAGTAGGAGAGGGAGAGGGGTCTGTCTTGAGCACTCTATTCAGCATAAAGTTCCGTTTTCAAGTCCGAGTTCGAGTTCAAAGTTTGCGCAAATCTGCAGAAGACACAACCATGCAAACGGTCTCTTTCTCAGTCTCAGTCTCAGCCTCAAACTCCTCTAAGCCTCTTCCTTAGCCTTTCCCCGCCTTCTTTTTTTTATACTTCAATTTAAATCATTTGCTTTTCACTCTTTTATTGTTTGGGGCACAACTAAAACAATAACAAAAGGGGAAAGTGATATAAACATCAGTTTTTGCAACTCCTCCGCCCTCCCACACTTCTCCTACCACTTCTGCTCACGAGGACCATCATCAGCATCTTTTGGCCATAAGACTAAACGGCATTTTTATTACGTTTGAAATGCGCCAAATCATCATGAAACCCACAGCATAAAGAGGAGTAAAAGTGGGAGGAAAGTGTATGAAAAATAGCAGGAAACTGACGGAAGCTTTTTAGCGCTTTTGACAAGAGCTTTGAGCACAATCTGCCATTTGAAAGCCAACAATTTGTTTATAACAATCAAAGCTTTAGGCCAGCATTAACTAACTTTAAATACAACTGTTTGTTAATCATAATAGCTTAAGTTTAATTCTTAAATTTAATTTTAGTTTATTTCAGGCATACAAAATGTGACAATCACAACAACAACAAAATGTTGGGGCTACCGTGTGCCGCAGGCCAAACGCTCAAAAGGCGGCAACTCTGGCTGAAGCAACAAAAGCGTGCTAATCCCGCCCTACGGTTATTGAGGCAACCCACATACCCAAAAAATACCCATTGAATCAAGCCAAACACTTTTCTTTTTTACCCTCTCTTTTTTAGCTTTATTTTTATAACACATTTTGGCCGCGAGCTGGGATTAAGTTTAATTATTTTCAGCTTAATTAATTTACAAGCTGGCAAAAGCAGAAGAGGTGGGAAAGCACAACAAAAAGGCTTCAACTTATTTTCTCGCACGTTGACAGCTGCGCCTTTATCTGGGAAATTGGCCAGATGCATCATCAAACTAATAGAAAAATGCTGGGAAAAATATTTCTACACGCCAATCGAGGGATAAAGGGCGGGTGGGTAGAAGAAGCAGAGACAACGAGAGAGAGAGAGAGGGAGATGGCATGCCAGTTGGGGCGCTGCCTTTTTTGGAATTTTCACAGCCGCCAGAGCGGCGACTTTGGCTGCCTTTTGATAACGCCAATGACTTGGGCATCGCTAACTTCTATAAATAGACTTAGGAGCAGAGACTCTGGAGTCGAAAACGAAGTCGAAGCTGAAGTCGATGCTGAAGTTGCGCATGCGCGAGGCATGCGATGCAGGTTCCTTGGAAAAATGCAGCAATGTCGAAGCAATAGTTGAGGCCAAGTTAAGTGTAGGACAAGTTGGCTCTCTGAGGGCGCAGGGCTGTGTGGGAGGGCAATGCGAGACGACGCGATGGTTGCCAGCCCATTCAATAGCACACCATGTTATGCCAGGCAATACACTGCCCAAAATTAAGCATTGGGTTAATGGTCAGCAATGGTAAGTTTCCTTTTAAATTAAGTAACTTTCTTTCTAAGGTTTCTAAAACTGAGCTTAAGTATTTCTTAAACAAAACATTTTCTAGCCTGTTCTATTTTTAACAGTGTAACATAGCTAACCATTTCCCCTGCCCCCTAAACCTAAACTCATCCCATCATAGACAGATGCTGTTAAATTGATAGCGTGCTTTTTTTGTTGTTGCGTGTCTGAAACTCTGCAACTCAAACTCAACAGTTGAAGCTCTCGGCATCCCTTTCTCCAGCCCCACCTGGTGCGCTGGGGTGGGGGTAAAGTGTCGGTAATGTGCCTAAAGACTAGGCTTCATGGCGATCACAAAGGTGTGTCGTCGCTCTCCAGGCAGACATTGTTCTAGCGAAAGGGAAACTAATCGCAAAGAATTCGAGAATTCAAGAAATCGAGAACTTGAGACCTTTAAGAACTTGAGAAAGTTGGCTTAACTTACCCCTATAACGCTTAATTGTTAACATATCGAGTGTGTGCGTTAATTACCTGCAAAGAGAAAGAAAAAATAATTACAATTAATTATATAAACAATCAATAAAGAAACCTTTCACTGTTAAACCAGCTGCGCTTTAAAATGTGCACTCGGTTACATGTTCTCATGTTGCTAATCAGCTAAAACGTCACTACAGCTTGTGGCTAAAAAGCCAACGACTTGGCCATGGCATTGATACGGTCTAGGTCGCAGCGTCTGCGGGCGCCCACTGCACAGGTAAATGCCAAACCCAATACCAATCTCAATGTACTCGAACCCAATTCGAATCCCAATCCCAATCCCAAGGAAAAGCAGACTGAGACTCTGTAGAGTCAGGCTCTGGACCAGTCAGCGAAGTAGATAAGAAATGCCTTTTATTGGTTTTTCCTTTTGACTTGGCTCTATTTGCTGATTAGCCAATAGATTACGAAGGCCAAGGCTCAAGCCGAGACTCTTGCCAGCGATTTGGGGCGCGGCTAAACACCGACTTAAAAAATATTTATTTTTAGTTTGCAAAAAAAAGACTGGAATTTATTGTTGTATAATAAAATAAACAATTTTAATTTGAATATGGTATTTTCGTGACAGCACTAAATCAATTTTATTTACAAAAAAAAAACATTTTCATTTTAATTTTCTTTTCTTGCCACACATTTTTCACACCAACAAATTGCTAAAGCTGCCAACGTGCCGTATACGTAATTATTTCAAATATGTTATGAATTTTGCACATGCAACAGAAACAACAACAACAACAGCAAACAGCACAAAGGGGTTTTACAGCATCCGTATAAAAGAGAGAGAAAAAACAATTTGAGGAATTTTGTTAAAAAATTGCCAGAAATTTGGGGAAGCGCCGCTGCTAAAGTTCAGTAATTAATTATAAACAAAAGCTCGAGAAAACAAAAGCAAAACTCTTCTTTATTTTGGCACAGTGGTAAAATGTGGCCACATTAATGCCAAATAATATATATTTTATTAAAAACTTTAAATTTATACGCCAAAAAAGAAAGTCTCTTCAATTTTTGATTTCAGTTTTCGTTATTCAATGAGATTTTTCAAAAAACACAACAAAAAATTGTGCAACATTTGTCGTTAATTATTTTTTGCTCGCCTTTGAAGGGCTTTTTTGTTATATTATCTTTTTCGATTGATAAATTGTCAATAATTAAATGTTGGCCCATACAAATTGGCGAAGATGCTCTCGTGATTTGGGCAGGTAAACAGCCCATTGGCAAATCCAGGCCTCATTGATTGACTGCTCAACATATCTTGGGTGATTTTTTGTGATCTTTGAGTTATTAATCGTTGGCTTTATGTAACTATAAAGTTGGCCAAAGCAAATAATAGTTGAATATTGGATATAATGCCGTCAATAGATCAGTTTTGCACAGTTAGACAATTGGAGAGTTGGGTATATTTAGAGGGAAGTTTGGAGAGTTAGAAAATGTTTTGATTAAACTTTTATGAATTAGAAAATACTTTTAGTGAAATGTAAAAATCACATCTATAAATTCTTGCTTCGTCTTTTATCTTACATTTAATTTAATATTTATCTTTCCTTTACGCATTTATCTGTGCTTCAGGTAATATATTATTACTTTATTCTAAAGCTTATACTTAAAAGTTGTTCAGCTTAGACTTCAGCTATAATAACACTCGTCACTTAAAACTTCCTCTCTTTTTTTCCTCTCCTCCCGTTTCCTTTCTAAAACTTTATCTTCATCTTACCCATAACATTAAAGCTTAATGCTTATTTTATCTCTTGGATATTTCCCCCTGGATCCTTTTCTTTAACATTTGATCGTAATATTTTACTGTTTTCCTACTCTTTCTTCTACTAATTCTTCTTCTTCTTCTACTTCTTCTTCTTCTCTGCTTTATATTGATGTTGTATGTGGAAATTATATGCATTATTAGATATTATTCCAGGCTGCAGTGCAGGCGAAGAGGAAGATTCTTCTACAACGATTCTACAAAAATCGCATTCGATTCGCGGCAAATCTCTGCATAGATTCTAACGGTAACTGGCCAACAAAAGACACGAAGAAGCAGCAGAAGAAGAAGAAGGCAAACAAACATGTGTAAGCTGCTGCTTAGCAATCTTCTGCTCTCCCCCATTAACCCCTCTTGAGTGCTAGAAGCTTCCTCTTCTAGCTGTGATGATTCTTTTGCGATTCTTCTGTTGGCTACCACTCTTGGAGCTGCTCTTGGCCAAGTTGTTTAGCAACATTTTGAACCTGTCGTCATGACTTGGCCAAAGTCAAGTTAGGCACAACAACAACAACAACAACAACAGCAGCGACAACAACCACAGCAATGCGGCACACGTGATTTAGTTCCTGTCGCTGCAGCAAACTTGTTGTCCCCCACCGCCCCCACCACGCTCCCCGCTCCTCTCTACTCCCCCTCAAACACCCCTTGCCTGTGCAGCGTAGTGTCGCTTGTGTTTTATGCATATTTTGTGGCCATTGGAGCTGCCTTGCTGACTTGCTGCCGCTTATCTTTGGCTTAAATAAATTTTACGCTCGTGTATTTCTTTTCAACGCCAGCCAGCATCCAATACCCAAGTCCCCAATCTCAGTCCCCCCTCTCCCCCGCACTGACCAATCCCGAATCCGGCCTGCTACAACAACAACCAAAACAACATCGTTGACAACGACACACTGCCCAAATGTCCTCAGTTACCACATTGCAACTTATTTCAAGACCCTGTACACGCAGGCACTAAGGGTAATTAGGCTTGCTAAGTTGGCTAAGTTAAATGTAAACTTCAATTCATATATTAAGTTCAGAGTTAAGCTACAATATTTTATGTCTATGATGTATCTGTTCATAATCGTTGACTAGATGAGTTCAGATTCCCATTACTGTTTTTCTCTACTCTACTCTACTCTATTTACAGAGTGTTTTGAAGTCGGTCTGGCTAGCCTGTACTACTGGTTGTTGTTGTTGTTGTAACATGCATCCTCCAATCGCTTGGCAAGCATCTTTGTCTGGCCATTTTCCCAGCTGCTCGCCCCCTTAACCCCTCCACCACCAGCATTACCCTGTTCTTCTCTCCCTCTCTCTCTCTATTTTTTTCTCTCCCTCTCTTTACATCTGACTGTGTTTCTCTGTTTGGCTTACTTGCATCTTGTTGCACATTGTTTGAATTTATTGCCACATTAATAAAATTTACAGCTAATAAAAAATGCATCGAGGTCTTGGCACGACACCCACTAACTGCCCCTACCCCGCCACCTACACTCATCCAACTACCCTCTACACCCTTCTAACTTGACAATATTATTGACCGCATTGAATGCCAAACTGAGTGTAGTGACAAAAGATTTATGTTTAGACCATACTAGTCTCTTCTTCTATTTCTTTCCTTCTGCCCTTTAACATCTTCTTTTCATCTCATTACAACTCTGGGGAACGTTAACAGTAAACAACGCCCAAAAGTCCTAAACAAAGCTCACATCTTTCCTGACTTGAGCTGAACTTTCTACAATTCTTCTGTCTTGCCTTCAGCTGTCTTCTTAAAGCAGAAGACTCCGACGAAGAAGCAGCAGAATCAGACGTAACTTACCAATTTCTTTAGCTCTTTGAATAAAAATTGCGCAATATTATTTAACAACAATAATGCAATTGATTTTCGTAAAAAGAAGAAGACAACAATTACAACGGTACTTGCTTTCAATGAAAGCAAAGCAAAGAAAGAGAGAGGCACTGGCAGCGTGGGGAGAGAGTGAGTAAGGGGGGAAGTGCAGTTAGAGATTCCTCAAGCGAACTTCAAGCAAAGCGAGCAAACAAAATGCTTAACAAAGGTCACAACATTGACATTGAACAAGACTTCAAAAGAGGTGAGTGGAGGGAGTGTGTGGAGAACAGCAGAAGAATGCAGTAAAGTGCGGGGGGCGGCGAAGTGGAAGGGAAGGGGCACCCAAAGGTGTACTGTTAGACCTTTCCAGTTAAAAATGTAAACATTACTTTGGAAAATGTTGTTTAATATGCAATTACAGGCGACAGAGACGAGAGACGAGAGAAGTCTGAAGTCCCGCGAGAACTTCGAGAGTTTAGAATCGACAATGGAGGCTACAAACAATTGGCAGAAGAAGTGAAAGAGAGAAAGGCAGTTGGAGGTAGAGGGAGACAGCGTGCATGGGCATATGGGGAAAGTGGTAGTCTTCGATTTTGGAGTATCGTTTGCCGCTTTGGCCAGTCAATCAAAACGTTTAAAATTAAATTATACGATGACAAACGAAAAGAATTTCCTTACGTAGCTTTACCCCTTACCCCACTCCCTCTGAAGACTGCTCTTCGTTGCTAGTTCATGTGTCAAAAGTTCAACACCGTGAAGCTTTTCAGTTCCCTTTTATTTTTTTGGGATTCGTTCTTTCCACAAATCAATCATTGCTGTCATATGTTGGTTTCTTCTTCTTCTTCCCATGGTTCTTCTGCAACTCTTTCCAAACTTCCATCCCATTGTGCGTCACACATAATTATGCTGTAATTGATATTTTCTACTCTGAGACACCCCAACGTGCCCCTTCCCCCCCTAACATACACACTGCCCCTTGTCACTCTGTCGGGGCGTCGCTACTTTCAAAAGAAATCAAAATTTGTAACGCCTTTTGATGGCCCGTTTCGTATTCTTTTTTTTAGGAGTTGGGAGTTACCGCCTAAGAACTTGTCGAACCTGCACTTAGTTTGCATAGAGTTCTTTACAGTTCTTTTCTTCTTGTTCTTCTTCTTGCCTCCCGCTTTTCCTCTTTGTTGATTGAATGTTTTCAGAGTTCTTAGCTGTACCGTTAGCTGTAAAGTGTCTAGTAATTTCGCCATATTGTCTATGGGGAAACACTAACAATAAAAGGTTCCTCGAGGAAGATCTTTTATCCCAGAACAAATATTCATGCAGTTTCTTTGGTTCTTCTAAAACATTTAAGTATATAAATAAAATACTTGTTCCACTTTTATGCAGCTGCCTTATCAATCTTTACACTTTCCCTGCAAGTGAAAGTCTTTGAGAATTTCCTAAAAAACATTTGCAGGCGCATCTCGCATCCCAGACATTCCAACAATGATAGATCATTAAAAAACATTTCGTAGGTGACCAGAGAGTAACATCAAAATAGTCACGACCCTGTTACTGACCACAGTCCCAACTATTTTCCATTTCCCAAACATTTCCAGCTCCCCCAAATACACGATCCCCGCTCAAAGGTATCGACTGCAGTTGAAAGGTCGTGTGAATGGCTCTTAAATGTTTTTTACAGAGTGCGAGTAGTGCAATTTGATTTGCTTAAAAACCAAAAGTTTAACATTGAAAATGCTCATTGGTCTCTAGAAATTCCCCACATTACAAGCCATGAAAACCTGTACTGGGTTTTGTCTAGCTCTTCTTCTTCTTTTGGTACTGCTTAAAATCGTAAGCAGGAAATGATTTACGTGTTTTTTGGTGGGAAGTTTGAACTGTTTCAGAACTGTCATCGGCAGTTTCGAATAGAGTGAGTTATGTAAGTTGGTTTGTAGATTAAGCTAGAAATAGCTAATCGATTAAAAGGTTGATTAAAAATCATCATGATTAAAACATCAGCTAATTGAATAAGGCTTTCGACTAAGTTCCCAAACTAAGTTAATAAAACCTCAGTGCTCTTAGCCAACAAACTCAGGTTGTTATTGTAGACTATCGATTAATCACGAAATCACTTGAAAGTCTGTGGAAACTGAACCAAATGACTCCCCGCTGAATAAATCATTTCTTTCCACAATTTGTTGACACTTTGTTAAAAGTTGTTGGGCATTTCATGTCGATGACCATTCAATAACTGCCACAAAATAGTTTCCAATGCCTCAAGTGCAATGTGTTTTCATTTTTTCCCTAGTTTTTATCCCTTTTTTTTTATTATATATCCAGTGTCAGCGTTATCCATCATTAGACTCAATTTGTTGGCTACGCCTTAAACATGACTCGACAAGAATAAAGACTTTGACTCGATTCTAACTGCATGACAAACAAAACATGGCTAAGATGGGAAGAGTTGGTAAGAACAGAGAGAAGGGGAGTGGGAAAAGGGTTGCCTGCATAATGCATTCATTATAGAAAATTACAAAACAAAAAATAAAGAAACAAACAAAAAAAAACTGTCAACAAGTGAGAACCAAGTAGACAATTTCAAGCTAGACAGTAGCCGGAAAAACAAACAAGAAAACCACTCGATTGCAGTTCAATCAACTCGGAAAACCCAAAGGCCAAGAGGCGGAGAAGAAACGAAGGAACGTATGGTTGCATAGGGTGACCATAGCTGACCATAAATGTCGCTCCAAAACTGTCAAAATGACCCTCCCCAGACTACAGACTCCTGTCTGGCAAATGTCAAACGTTAGTTTTGTAATTAGCTGCTAAACTTGTGACAGCCAAACAGCCAAACAGACAGACAGACAGACGGGGACAGAGACAGACAGTAGGAGCAGCGAGTTTGCCGCACTGACAATTTGCAACTGTCATTGTGACATTTGGCGGCAAGTCGCAAAAGTTGGCAACTCGCTGGGGTTAATGACAACAACATCGGCAACATCTTGCCGCACATATGACAGCTTAAAAACACACACACACACGCACACACTCCTAAGTTCATTTTTCTTATTGATTGTTTACTGTAGTAAGTGTAGTTGTAATTGTGCTCATGTCTCTCATGTCTAGCCTTGAAGTTGCGCAAATGCCTCTGCACAATTCACATTTCTGCCCAGACAGACAGACAGACAGAGAGTTAGACAGTCAGACAAACAGACGGTCAGACAGACCGTAAAAATGTCAATGAAATTCGCAGTGAACTGACCGAATATTCGTTGGCGTTAAACTATTTATAGCTCTCGGCACAATGTTGGCAATGCGATACCTCAAGACGTTGAGAGGGTGCTTTAATATTATTGGACATGAGTTGTGCTACTTGTGGAGCACTCAACAAGCCAATTGAGCACATAAATATCTATAATTTAGCAAATGTCTGGCAAAACAACCAGACATTCCAGCCGACTCGAGACGCAGCTTTGGTCACCCCTGAACGCAAATTTGGTTACCAGTGCCTGCTTTAAAAATTTAATTATTGCAAAAGTTTTTAGCACTTAATTTACTAAATATAGTCATCCTATTAATATAAAATGTATTTTTCCAATATCTAAAGTTACAAACATTTTAAGCCAATCAATTAAGTTTATTAAAGTTTTATTAGTTCGTAAATTACATCATTGATTAACGTTCTTTTGTAGCGAGCAAGCTGTAATAAGCTAAGTATGGTCACCCTGAACTCAAATTGTAAGCCAACTATTAAAACTTGAGCAAGGTCGTCTCATTAAACTTACATCCAAGGCCTCAGAAGGCTTTAAAAGATGATGGTCACCCAGAAATGTAATGAGCTTTGCTTTGTCCCGCACTACGAACCGATCAACATTGTGTTGGGTCGACTTATTAACCTTATTCGTCTCGCTTTCCACCGTTTGTTAGGGGTTTACGTAGGGTCGCCTCAAGTTGTGGCCAAGACAGGAAATGCGGCTGACTGAATTCATGTTTGCAATTATATAACTTTGAACTGTTCTTTTTTTTGTGCTTTTAACTCATTTCAATCAACTCTTTCGCTTGGCACTTCCCATTTTGATTAACACAGTCACCCTAAATCGCAGCACTCTGGCCACACTAATCAACAGCAATTAAAATCAATTAAATTCCAACTGCAAAGCAGACAAACAATTTGTCTGTCTCTCAGTCTCTGGAGTACAAGAGTAAATCTCCCTATTTGAAATTTCCATTTCCAACTTAAACTCCACCTCTCCATTTTCCCCGCTCCCTCCAACCACTTTTTTTGCTGCACTTTTCAGCTGTCAAATCAGCGCTTAACCCGTTGACATTTCTATTATGTCAGTCAGTGAGTCAATTGCAGTACGAAAGAGTTGGAGTGAGAGGAGGGGGAGAGGGCGAGCGACTGTGTGGAATTAAAAATTCTAAACACAAGCTTGAAGTGCCACCGCACAGTGGCTCCACATGCCACACACTGTCCGTCAAATGTTAATGACCAGCGTTGGTTCTTGGCTCTCTAGGCACGTCTAAAAATAAAGCAAGCGCCAGTTCAGTTCTGAGTTCTCAGTTCTCATTTTTCAGTTGCTGGCTCCTCCTTCTCTAGAGAACTGGCTGGTGGCAAAGGCGTCTGCATGGCGAATTAGGCGCAGATTAAACGCAGCTTTCAGGGGGGGTATGGGGAGCGGGACAGTTCTTTAGGGAGTTGTGAGCATATCAAACGCTTGGCATCTGCAACTGAATTTGACTTTAATGCGCGTTAATTATGAAAAGCAAACTTGACCAGGCACAAAAGGGAAAAGAAAAACTGAATAAAAATAAAGGAAAAATCGCTTCTGGTCTTTTACATTAGTTGCGGTTTCGACTGAAGGTCAGATCCATATAAATCACGTACGTGATGCGCTCTGATCTCAACTGCACTGATCTGATGTGATCTGATCTGATGTGATGTGGTGTGTAGTGTGATCTGATCGTATGTGATGGAAGGGTTATGCTCTTGCAGTGCTCTTTGTGTGGTTTTCCAATACTGTTTTTGGCTACTGACAGTCTGTGTCCGACTTCCCCCCTTTCCCCAGCCGCATATAATTCAGTGCGTCAGTTTTCTGACAGCTTCATGCAACGAATTCGTACTCGGACCTCGACTTGGCTTTGTGGCTGTGGCACTGTTGGTACTGCTGGTGTGACTTTTGGGTGTCTGCCACAGCGACGCGCCTTTTTGACAGCTCAAGGGGGATGGTGGGGGGTTGCTGCGGAGTGTCTGGCGTGTGGGGGGAGTTCTCTTTTTGCATAAATGCATAAAAATTGTTTGCCATTGTTTGCAGTTGAATCGACATTCGGTATTTTTCGAATTTTTTCTTTTATTTTTTTTTTTTCGAATTTTATTTTCGATTATTTTTTTTTTTGGTTGAGCTGTCAAAATATTGAGCTGTCTGTGGATTTGGTGTCCAATGTTTTGCACTGACAGTTCAGTTATATTTATGAGCATACACATATATTCCATTGTAGACAAGTTTTTAATTGAAAAGCTTGACATAAAATAGAGTAACATAGTTTAATTGAAGTTCTGTTTAGAGCAGATCATAAAATCTATTCTACAAAGCTAGTCTAAAGACCACAACACTCTATACATTAATGATTAAACAAAATGATCTAACTTCTAAGATACAATCTTGCAGATACTTTGTATCCAATGTTTGTAGCAAACTCAACCCAAAAGAAATCACAGAAAACAAATAATTCAATGACAATAGCTGCTAAAAGTCAGTGTACACTGGTTCCTTAATCAGCGTAATATAATCAAATAATAATCTTTTTGAAATATTCGGTGTGATTGTTGATGCCGCCAATGTTGACGCTTGCCACAAACCATTCACTTCAGGTTGCAACGTGGAATGAACTCGGGGTTATCTAAGTTATTTGCTTTTCTCACAACATTTCAAATCACTGCAAACAGAAGATGCAATAACCAAAAAGGTTTCAAAGTGCATTAACCAAACAGCAACAACAGCAGTGCCTGAAACAACAACAACAACAACAACAACACCACCACCTGATTCTAACAGTGCTGGGCACATTGCGCAAACAAGATTTTGAGGCAACCCTAAACGAAGTCAGAGTCCAAACTGTATGCAAATATTTGCTTAAAGTCCAGAGTTCGAGCTCCGTTTTGGCCAGGCCAATCGGAAAATTTGTTTTATCATCTGCAGTTGGAGCGAGATAGTAAAAGAGAGCGAGGGAGACAGATAGAGTTTTCTGATGCCGGATGCCAAATTTTGATAGCGTTTCCATTTCGAATTCTAAACACTTCAAAGCGTACGCCGTGCTGTGTTTTCTCTCCTTCTCTCTCTGTTGTGTTATCTTTGTTACATTTGTTGTTAGCCGCGTTTTTTGACGTATTACAATTGTGGCTACCCCCTTCTCCTTCCCCTGTCCTCCTCCTCGTGCATTTCCACCCACTTTCCTGTGCGTTTATGACTTCCATCCGAAATTCGAGGCATACTTTTATTGGTCTCTTTCTATCTGTATCTATGGCTGCTATCTGTGCCTTCATATCCGTTTTTTATAGCCCATTTCCCACTCTTTCTAGTTGTTAACTTCTTTTTTTTTTTGTTACTTGGTCTTTTCTGCGCTTTTCTTTGCCGCAATGACATTTTAATTGCTTTATTGCATTTTTTTCCAACTCTTTATATTTTTTGGTATTTGCTTTGTTGGTTTTGTCGTGTGCCGCCTTACGTCTTACGTCGTTATGTGTTACGTCATTTGCGTAATTGCAGTTACTTGGCTCTGTCTCCGCCTTGGACTGTATAACCCCCTCTCTCTGTCACTCTTACTACCAAAAAAAAAAATCTCTAACTCGAAACTGAAATGAAATGAGGTCAACATTGTTTTGGGCCATGTTTTGTGTCTCCCGTTCATGTTGTTGCCGGTTGTCGTTGCCGTTGTTATTATTGTTGTTGTTAATGTTGTTGTTTGCTGCTGCTGTTGTTGTTGCAGTCAATTTGAAATTATCGGTCAACTTTTTGTCTGCCGCCTGTCAAAAATTAATCAGATAAATGTGTCACACGACAATCTCGAGAAACTCCTACGCAGAAAAGGTCAAACTTGTTTATGTAACATTAAAAAACCACAACAGAAACAGCCACTACAGTAACGGTAACAATAACAATAACATAATTAATGGAGCAATGGAAAATTTGTATTACTTACGCAGATTTCTTGGAAACTATTTCAACAATTTAACGATCAAATTTTCATTCTTGTCTCAGCACAATTAGAATTTGCCACAGTTTTATTTTATTTTTTCCACCGTACGTAGCAAATGTTCCGTTCTTGTTCTTGTTCTCAATATGAAAATTCCATAAATATTTGCAGCTAAAGTGAAAATATGACTTTACAACAATAACAAAAACTAAAGCAAAACACGCGACGCAAAGCAGACGAGAGAAAAAAGAGTTTCGACGATTGCAGCAGAGACGTTGGCGTCGACGTCCGAATGCGCGGAAATGAAAAAGTGCACTGGACGAAAGAAAGGCAACAAACGCAGCAGCAAAAGCAGCGGCGACGACAACGGCAGTGGCTGCGGCAGAGCACGTCAGCAGAGATCGCAGTGAGAGATCTGCGCATGAAGTTGTTGCTGCACTTGCAGTCAGACCACGCAGCGCAGAGAGTGAGTAAAAGAGAGTGTGAGAGAGAGAGAGAGCGCGGTGTAAACAGTAAGCCGGCTCACCGGCTTAGGTGAAAGAGCGCACGAGCCAAATGTTGCTAAGCTCAGATTTGAGCAACATGTTGAGAAGCGCTAATGTTGCCAGCGTTCAGTTAATTAATTGAATTTGAAGCCAACTAAAAAAGCTGCTGTTTGTTAATTATTTACAGTTTCGCCTGAAAATTAAATTGAATACTTAAGCATGCAACTTGTTTGGTCAGTTGAGGCTTTGACAGCACGATAAATTGAATTAAGTATGCGAACGCTGGCTAAGTAATTATAATAATTTTCATTCCGTTGAACTAGAACTGAAAATTGCATTTCCCACAGGCAGAAGAATCAGGCTAATAATCAGAAATATGAAAGAACTTTAAATAATGATGCTGCCACCTTCCCTGCTGCTAATGAGAACAGCTCATCAAGAGCTCAAAAACAAAGTCAGACACACACAACTCACACACACAACTGCCACAGACTCCGAGACATCTCATCACACCTCTCACACAGTAGTGGCTGCTTGGTCCGGAAGCCTGAGAAACTTTTGAATTGTTTCATAAAATGCACAAAGTTGCAGTTAATTGTGTCAGGCAAAATGACAGCAAAAGAGACAGGGTATGAAAGAGGGAGACAGAGAGAAGACAGCAGCCCAAAATGAAGCCATTTTTGAAGACAATCTACAGCAGTCTCCTCGGTGTTCAGTCTTTAGTCTTCAGTCTTCTGGTCTTTCATTTCATTACCATTTTCATTTCCATTTCGATTTCGTCTCTTGCGGCAGCTGGCATCAGGTTATATGCTAATGCCAACAAGGATCTTGAATCTCATCGCATATATAATTTATGCTTGCAGCTTATTGGCAGCTGTTGCAGTTGCCTCTTGCCTCTTGCGTCTTGCCACATGCCTGTTGCATGTAGATTTGCATAAATTTCATATGCAACATGTGGCCAAAAGAGTCGAGTGGGCGACGTCTTTGACATTGGCATAAAGCATCGCAAATGTTACTTGAACTTCAGAAAAGCTCAAGAAGCGGCACAAGCAGAGGAAGCAGAAAAAAGCAGTCCAAAATAGACATCAATGTTCAGGAAAAGAAAAACAGAATTCACTAAAAAAAAACATATCACGGTGAAATTTTACAGCACGACCTCGTTTCGTTTAACAAGTCAGAATTGGCAGCAAGGTTGGCCAAGTGGGGGGGAGGTAAGGAGTGGGCCAAAAAATATGAAAATATGTTTGGCAACGCGTCGTTGTTTGGTGATCGAAGAGCGAAGATCGCAGATCGCCGATCGATTATGATCAACAGTTCGATTTTAATGAGTTCGCGCGCCAAAAAGCATTCAGGAGGGAGCAGAAGAGGCTTAGGCGCAGGGGGTTCAAGGAGAGTGCAGACACCCAGCCAGATAAGCAGGTCACTTTGTTTTTGTTTGTGTGCCATGAGAAAGGCAACAACTGAAAGTAAAAGACAAAAGTCTGCATCTCTTTCGCACCACAACTAAACATAACTCTCGCCATCTCGCTCTCTCTACGTCTCAGACAGGATGAGGAGTCGCCAGCCATCAAAGTGACCCAATTTCGCTTTTTAATGGGGTGCCAAAGGCCGCTTCAAGTCGGTATGTGCCAAAAAGATTGTCGATTGTCGATCGATCTTTTCATCTTGATCACATTGCAATTCATCTTTATTACGCTGCATCTCTAGAGCATTTTAGACGCAAACGTTCTCTATCTTCTGAGAAAAGAAGAAGAGCGGGGACGGGGGTAGAGAGAGAGGGGTACAGTTTGCACACTCACTTTGATTTTCACGCTCAATTAATGTTTATGACAAGTGATTGTGTCGCGGCGATAACTCAACTCGGACTTTGACTACAGCCAGTAATGCTACCAATACTACTACTACTACTACTATATGTGTGTATGTGTGTTACCTACACTTTGCGTGTGCCTCAGAATGTTGCACACACTATAGAAAGTTGGCGATTCGATTTGAATTTATGTTGCCTGTTTGACATGTGAAAATCAAATCTTGATTGATGTTATGACTGCGGCGACGGAATCGCACTCCAAATCAAATGCGAATCAAAAGTGAAGCGAGAGTGAGACAGTGGGAAAAAGAGACAGGGAAAGAGAAAGAACTTGACTGAAATGAAACCGAATTGAAATCTCAACCGACTTAAGCTACAAGTGTGGGCAATCGAGTCTCCTAATCCGCATTTCCTACACTGCCACAAAATGCGAAAACTGAAATGAATGCATAAAAATAAAGCGCGTATTAGGAACACTTTACTCTAAAATCTTTAGAGTTGTAATGCCAACATTTTTATCTTTTTAAAGTTGTTTAATTTGGCTCAGTGTATGCGCTGGCTCCAGTCTTATTGCTTTGCTTAAAAGTTGATATCCTGTTGCGATCTGCCAATCTGCATATACCACGTGCCAAATCCCTTAAAGCTTCAATTACAAAGCCGTCTTCAGCTGGCATTTCACTCCATTTATAGCGGTATCTATCTGCCTAACGCTTCCCCCCAACCTTCCTCGCTTTCGCGCCTTTTCCATTTGAAAATTGCTACCAATTTGACAACACATGGGCTACAATCCCTAAATGGTCAGTCTGGTCAGCGCTTGTCTGTTGCTTTTCCCCCTGAACTTACACCACCTCTAACCCTGCCCCTTACCCCAACTGCCCTTTACCCCAGCTGCCTTCCTGCCGCGTTGTAACAACAGCTGGCGTAAATAAGCGCCGTTATTCTCCGCTTGCCACTTATTTTCACCGCAGCAGTCGAAGCTGTGGAATTTGAATTGAGAGATTAAAACGCGGTACTCCAGTTGCCACACCCCCTCTCCATTGCCCCTCAACTAGCGCCCACCCACACATGGAGCTTTGGAAGAGTTACTGTGGCAAGTTCAAAATCCATGGCCAACAGTTGGTTCTACAACAGTTGCAACTACTTTTTGCAGTCAGTGTCATGAGTTGAAGTGAAAGCAGGTTAAATGCAAATAAAAATTCTCCAAACTATACGATATACTCAACGATTTACGATATTTATACACAACATAGTTGTTCGATATACGTGCTGCAGATATATCAATATTTGGGTTGATATATATATATGGTATATAAAGGTATTTATTTTTACCTAACTGCTGAAATTTGTGCTTCCCAAGGCAGCTGCGTGTGCCGTAAGTGTTCCCATTTTGATTTTTGGGGTCTTCAGTTTGATTACTTTTGATTATCATTATTATTCGGTTATCATGCGGGTCATTTATTCAGAAATTACTTAATCATTTTGTGAGTCTGTTGAGTTGAGCGAAATAGAAAGTGGCAGCTAAATCAATTACGACAGCAACGGTTAAAGCTTTAATTTATTACAGTGTATGACAATCGAATTCAAAGCTATCGAAATTGTGCAAGTTATGTTTGGTTAGATTTTCATAATTTTTAGTTTACAAAAGTTTAACAACAATTTTTCTTGTTATAAACTTATTTTAACTAATGTCTGGAGTTAAAAAATTAAATAAATTTAAAACTTTTGCACAGCTGTATTCATTTTAAAGGAACGAAGGTTTTGAAATCCGCACTTAACCCTTCACTTGACTTCAAACGACCATAATATTTTCAATTTCATTGAAGAATATGTTTTTCTTTAAGTGTTTGACCTCTAAATGAATCACTTCCCAATGTGGCATAAATTTATTGGATTTTAAAAAGGGAAATTCTTGACAATATCTTTATTTTATTTTATTTTTTTGGTACGGCACAAAACCATTAGGGTGTTATCCTTTATGGCAGGCGCTGTCGTTCACAGCACAAGTGTAACAAATTGTGTGAGATAAATATCTAAGCTATATGTGAATGAACAGCAGGTGAGTCGGCTACCTGGTGATCTTTTGGTTCGGGTATTACTGCGCCCAAATTTCGCGAGGGTACAAAAACACTTAAGAAACGTCGCGACGTGCTAATGATTTTTTTTTCGTTTTTAGCAAAAGGTAAATGCACTATTCGATATGAGGAGCATACGGAACTGGGAACCTGGTATCGGATATTGGGTATGAATGAATGTGAAAGTGTTTCAAGATTTATGATATGAGGCAACACTCGGGCGCAGTCGCAATTAGCTCACGGGAAAGTGAAATGTTCTCAACGAAGTGCGGACAAGTAGGTAGGGCCAAGAAAAAGGAGAAAGAGACAGAGAGGGAGAGCAAGGGGTGTGAGAGGTGCCACAAGATAAATGGCAGGAGAATGCAACAAGAAGAGCAAGATGAAAACGTATATATACACAACTATACAGTTGAAGTATAAAACACTTTAACGCTTTAGTATCATAAATCACAATGGGACATCATGTTCGGGTCCTGTGTACATGTCAGCTGGCCAAATGACCAGTTGGCCAACTGGCAAGCAAAACTGTCAAAACAGCAGTGGCCAAAATGTGAGTAACGGCTAAATAATAATGTTGCCCAAAAGCGAAATCCAGTAACAGAAACAGTCCCTGTGGGTTAAGGTAAACGCCACGACACGAAACATTCATTTATCATAAGTGAGAAGTGTGAGGAGAGAGCAGAGACGAGAGATGTTGGTAGAGAAGTGCAAGGGACGTCTATACCTCTCTCTTTTTTTCCTGCAGCTGGGCAGCAGCACAGAAAATGAGGTCAGACACACAGGAAGCCCGTCAAGTGTCGCCAATTTTAGGAGCAGGCCCAGCAGAGCAGGCCCAACTGAAGAATCGACTCTCTGGTCAAAATGGCTCAATGAACTGTAATTTGAGCGTTCGGGTAATTTGGCGAATTCGAATGCGATTGCGAATGCTTATGGCCCGAGGTGTTGGCCACAACGCAACAACGCGTCCAAAAGAAAAGAAAACCAAAGAGCAACAAAGTATAAAAAAAAAACTTAATTCATTGACCAAATTGGTTAAAAGAAGCGGTAAGAAGCATAAGGAAGAAGCGGCAGGAAGGTTTCCTGGCCAGCTCGGGGTGTCTTTCTCTTTCTAGCGTGTGTGCGTGTGTGTATGTGTGTATGTGTGTGGGTGCGTGTGTAATTTAAGACTTTCTCGCTTTACCCCTGTCTGTTTATGTCGTTTTGGGGGCGATACTTGCAGCTTTCAAAGGCCACCAGCTGGCCTGATGCGAGCTCCCTCAGGCTTCGTTGAGGCTGATGGTTAAGTTTCTGGCTTGTGTGTTGGTGGCCAATGTGACTTGGCTTAAACAGCGGAAAAAGCAGGTTGACTAAGCTGCAAAGAATGCTGCGATCGCTCAGCAAATTGCCAAAAATGTACAAGCTAATTAACTTTTCGACTAAAGAACTAAACACATAATCGATAAAAGTTATCGGTGTTAAATATTGAACTTTTGGTAGAAATACTCACGTAAGCCCAATGAAAACATTATTAAAATAACTAGGCTACCATTAGGTCAGAATTCCTAAGCAAAAGCAAGCGATAATATGAGTCGATAACTTATCGATATATTGTCGATTTAGTTTGGCTATCGCTAATAACTTAAATTAATTACTTTTCGACAGAATACTTAAAATTATTACTTACATACAAATTAACCGAAGTACTAAGCAAGTAACGTAAGCTTATCTGTTATCGATAACAATCGGAAGTAATAAATTGTGTATAATTTGTCGATGGCATATAAATTAAAACTAGTTCTTTACGTATTAGCCTAATGAACTACAAATGCACATAAAGATGTTAATGCCTTCGATATCTAATCGAAAAATAAATCAAGTCCAGCACTTATCGACAGCACACCGATAAACAGGCCTTTATCCATGTTATATCTAAACTTGCTATTCTAGAGTACGATAAATAAAGTCATTTTGGCTTTAAAGACTTTTAGAGTCTCATAAAAAATATGATATAGGCCGAGATTATTTATCGACACACTTTAAGCAAAATCAGTCGCGAATATATACACATATCGCTCTTAAGCCATTTTCTCCAACCGTATATCACAATAACCATGCAGTTGTGACATTTTTAAAGCCAATCGTCTCCTCTTTCACTCCATTTGGCTCACACAAATACTCAATTTACGGCACGGCCAATGACAAAAGTCCATTAAAATTTGGCAGCCGGAACCGTATGGAAAAACAAAAAAAAAAAATAAGAAACATTAACTGTCAAAATGTGAAGAAGAAACGAGAAAGAAAAATACAGGAAAAATTGTTGCACTGTGCGGTGTATGTGTGGGAAAACCGTTGGAAAAACACAACGCTGCTGTGGCTGGCTGTCACAGCTCGTCGAAATGGAAAACACAATTAGATGACCTAATAAATATATATGCACATGGACATCGGTTATAGACATCGGACATGGACGCAGCGAGCAGTCGACGAGAGCAGCGAAAGCCCAACAATGGCAACAAGCAGAGCAATAACAACAACGGTAACAAAAAGTGGTAAGAGACGTACAATTTTTGGTAATGCAAAAATTTGTATGGGAATTACCTTGACTGTGCAGAGGAGATCGTGAACGTGTCGGAGGGCAGGCAATTTTCATCGGGTTAGAGCTCTTCTCTGCGAGCCAGAAAACCGACACCGTCTCTGGACTTGGCTTAGAGCGTCCTCATTGTATTGCCTTTATTGGTGCAGTCACAGCGTGACTTGTCGCTGTTTTTTGGTTAAGGTCTTCTAATGTTTTTGGTCATGGGAAAGTGTCGCTTGAAGGCTTCAAGAGCAGCAACTTTGTAGCAGACATCAAGTCTTAGAATTGTCAAGAAATTGCACAAGTTATTTACGAAATAGAGTGAAAGTTGGGGAAGGAATCGTCGGGAAGTAGGGTTTAAGTGAAAAGTATTGGTTTGAGTAAGTGTCAAGAGTAGCTTGTGATTAAGGGGTATAAACTTAAAACAATAACATGAAAACTGCTCAAAAATGTAAATGTCTTTCTAAAAAAATAAAAATTTGTTGTGTTTTAAAAACAGATTCAATCTTTTTATTTACCTAGTTTGACAAAAAAGCGACTTTCTTTAAGAAAAGTATCCAAAAATTGTATGTATTACGAGCTTTCAATTTAAAACAAAATACATAAACCTAAATTTCATGTTAATAAGTTCCTCTGTAGATTAGTTTAGTTAACTTCCTAAGAACTTCCCTTCAAATTGCCATCAATACTTGCCTTACGTAGCTTGTTTAGGTCTTTTTAGATAACACTTATTTGCTCCCTAAAAGCGTTAAGTTCTCTTTAAATAGCGATCAATTCTTGAGCAAACCCCAATTTAGCAAGTCAAACCCAATTTGAAGTGGAGCTACCATTTTGCCCTTAATTCGCTGACACTATTTCCGCAGACTTCGATTGTTTGGCAAGTTATCGGCATTCAATGATTATCAGCTGCCACGGAGTTAACATTTAACTCACGTCACAAACTGAAAGAAAGAGTAAAAAGCAGGGAGAAAGAGAGACAGGAAGAGCGGTGAGGAAGGTAGAAACAATTCCTTTCGGTGCCTCTTTATCGTCGCATTCATCTGACTCATTTATCATCATCGAAAATGTGAAGCGTGTTGAGTTTTGCTATGGATTCGATATTTTTTTTGCCCGTTTGCCTCTGCTGGGGGCTCATTGTTTGGACAGGCGTGCTCCAGCAGAGTTTGCCGACCGCTTGTATGACCCACATTGAGAGATAGACAGAAAGAGACAGAGAGAGAGCGGGAGAGCACTACGAAGAAGAGGAGCCGACTTCCTTGTGTATGTTTGTCAGTGTGTAACTCTTTATTTTGGTTGTGCCGCTGTCGCTTTTCAGTGATAAATATATGTTACACTTTTTTACTGTTATTGCGCCCCGCATGTGATCGCATTTCTCTGTTCACTGAGCTTTCAAGCGGTGGGGAGGCGGGGGGTGGGGTAACTGTTACCAAATGTGGAACTCTCCATAGAGCCCGATGTTAACTCTTCCTTTCGGTTGCATTGGCCATTAATCGTTGCGTTTGCCTCTTGTATTTTCTAATTAAATTGCGGCCATACAACATGTGGGTGTCGTGTCTTAGCATTTTCCATTTTCCATTTCCACCTCTACATTTTTAGTAGATAATTATTCTACAGCCTTAGAATTGGTCATTGTAATTGAAAATTTAACTTTTACTTTGCATATCCCGTTGACTATTTTTGGTAAATGCTCATAACTCAAACAAACTGGGCCAATTAGGTAGAAAGAGAGAGAGGGAGACATTCTTTTGGCATGTGGGTGGTCTAAAACGTACCATCATTAGATCAGCTTGGTTTGGATTGGATTCTTTGAAATTCTTCCACATGTAGTTTATCACTTTTGTATGTGGTACAACATTGAACCTTAGAGATACAACGAGTATGCTTAACTTAGGCGACATGGCCAACAATTACCAAAAAAAATAGCAGACTTTGTGAAGAAACCCGCCAAGACATAATTTGTTAACGCTAATCTGCAGCAGAAGGAAGCGCCAAGAATAAGAATGAGCAAAGTGAAGAGCTGAGAATTTGGAGCAGATTGTTTATCGCAAGTATTTCGCAAAAAAATACTACAAAAAATCCCCTACCAAAAACAACAAGGCAGTCTTTTGAGCCACGTTAGAAGCGTTTTGGCCATGGCCTCGCTGATTGTGTCAGTGTGATAAGCCAGGCCAAGAGGCATGCCAGAGAATGGAACGGAACTTGGCTGCTGTCCCCAGTCAAGATTCCCAGCAAGATTCTCCACTTCCCTTTTCCCCCCCCCACAGCTAGACCAAGTACCATATCTTTCGCTCCCTGTCCGTTTCTCACTCCCCACTTATTTTGGCGTGTGAAAGCGCAAATTCTGATTATAAACCCCAAAAGCAAAGTGACTAGCAACTGTAATTTATAGACTAACTCGCCAGACAGATGCCCCTACAACTCTACACACTTCCCTCTTCCTACTCCGCCAGAAACTTCTGTCTTCGGTCTCCGCCAAAAAGCTTTTCGTTTTCACTTCCTATCGCACCACAAAAAAAGTTCAAAAAAACAAAAATTCATATAAAAAAGTTCCCTCCCGCGAAAATCATTTTATGTGTTGCATTTTCTGTATTTTTTGGTTTCTCATGATAAATTTGCGTGGTTTATCCTGAGGCTAGTGGCAAATTATGGTTCTTAAATTCTTCAGTTGTGCCAGTTGTTGTATTGTTGATAATGTTTGCCAAACACGAAATGAAATGGCCATAAAAAAATGCAAACTCCACTCTTGTTGTAGCCACTTTTACGAATTTTAACGGAAATAAATTGTTGAACCAATTGCACGCTCTTTAAAATATATATAACTAACTGAAAACTTTATTGTTGCTTTGCTTTTGCTGCTGGGGAAAATGGAAAATTGATATTGTAACGCAATTCACAGCGATGGTGAGAGATATAAATGTGAGTTTAACTGGTTTAGGAAATCAAACAATTTTTGAATATTTATACGATTGGAAGTGAGTTGATTTTCACTGCATGAAATCAATTTGATTGTAATCAATCTGAAATAATCTATATTTTCATCACATAAATATTGATTTATTTCTTAAATGAAAAGTATTATTTATACTTCTGGAGTAATTGAATTGTAAATTTAAATAAGAAATACTTGACTTTAATTGTCAGTTTCTGTCATTTTCTGTGTAGTTCCTAAAGTAAGTTACAACATTTGTTAGCGTTACTAAATATTGTCCTAAAGTAACTTAAAAGTAAGCTAATTATTCTATGGCAAATAACTTCTTTGATTGCCTGTCAAATGCTTAGATTTACCCAAATTGCTTGGCAACTCTTTCTAACCCGTTTGCAGTTGTCATTAGCAGTTGATATGCCATTTAGCTAACAACCACTGTCAAAATATGCTTATTTATTGTAATAATAATTCATTTGATTAACTCCAGTTGTACCCCAAAGCTAAAGCAACAGCCCCAGTCCGAATTGGATTTGGAAAACTAAACGCCCCATTAGCCTTTCTAAACGTTGGTGATCGGGGGTTAGTTGGTTCGGGGGATCGGTTGGTTTAGCTCCTAAATGCGCTCACGTTTAAGTTGTCCGAAAATGCAACATGACTTGGGATATGGAGTTGGATGTGGATGTGGATGTGTCTGTGGCTGGCGACTGACTACTGTGTGCTGCCACTGCAGGAAAGGAAAGTAAAGTTTCTGTGGCCAGATCGTGGATGGTTGCATTGGTTTTTTATTGAGCCATTATTAAGTTATAAACACGTTGCTATTGATACAAATACAAATAAATATTGCATACATACATATATATATATACCTATATAGTATTTATAAATGTAACTAAAAAGTCTTGCCAATTGTTTAGAAAGACAGCAGCCAGAGTGAAGTAGTGTTGAGTACGGTCAGAGTCTGAATCTGAGTTGAAGTCGACGTCGAAGTCGAAGTCAGAGTTAGAGCCAAGTGAAAGGTTGCACATGGACAAGGACCTGCCTTAGATTTGGACTAGACACTTTGTTTATGTACAGTTTACTTGCACATTTCGTGGAAAGTCTTTACAGACGATGTTCGACTTGAGTGCTGGAGGGAGCAGTAGGGAGACGGGGGCCAAATGTTATAAATAAATATTGCCATGTTGATATTCTGTGTGTGTGAACAGGCAACAACAACAAATATAACTTGTTACCTGCAACGTGGGCGAGTCTTTTGCAGCATTTTGCTGTACTTTTTGTATTTTCTTGGGGAATTTGCGATGTGTTCGCTGTGCATTTGTTTTAATGGCCCATTTCAAATTGAGTTGTAGCCGTAGTCAAGTCGAGATTTGGCAACTAGCCTTCCAAGTGGGCGTACATCCGGAACATGGGGTGGTACCCGAAACAGCCCAACGTGATTGCACACAGTTCAATTTGTGCAGCATCATTTAGCCAGCTTCATTGTGGGCCAAAGAAACAATTAAGCGCGTCCAGGGAATGGCCACAGAAAAAAACAATCGAAATATCACAATCACAGTCACAGTATCAGTTACAGTCACAGTTACAGTCACAGCTACACTTACTTAGAGTTACAGTCACAGAGTGAATGGGTCATTCTGTTTTAAGGTCACCCTGGAGACGTCTACTGCAGCAAACCCAACAAAATAGAGACAAAGAAAAGGTTGTCACTATCCAAAATGTGATCAAGAATGGAATAAGCAATTTTTGACTGTTACAACTGATTCTGAAAAGGAATAAACGGTCACCTTAAAGCTTAAAATAGACATATCACTTAAGTTGCAACTATTACAATAGGTCCTTAAACCCCTAAAGTGCATACTTGCTGTAAATGAACCCAATAAAGAAAGAAATGATCGATTTAGTCAGTAAATGGTCACCTTAAACCTTTTATGGTCACCTTAAATTTATAAGCTGCACATAATAAAATAATAAATTGCATGCAGTTCGTACTCTGCTGAGGTGATGATAACAATATACGGTCACCCCAACACTTTTTCTTCAGCTAAGACAGACATTATAACAGGCAGCATCGATTAGGGAAACACATTGTCAGCAAATGGTCATCTAAGATCTTTCACGGTCACCCTAAAGCTTTCAGATACTCAAGTCACACAATTCTACGACCGTTTCGCCTTTAGAGCTCACCTCAACAGCGACACACTTTATTTGTTAATGATAAACCATTTAAGATACTGAGCCTATCAAATGTTGATGTTGAGTTATCATTAATCTTAATGCCCGGTCTCAACGATAGGTGGCGCCTCTGCAAAATGATTAGCATCGCTGTGACCTTTTAAGACCAGTTAACAGAAACTAACTCAAAACTGAAACGTAAACATAAAAAACTAATATGGGGGCTGGCACATTAGATCTTTGCTAACGTTATTTTCTGAGCAATTAGCGGGATTAATTGCTTTCGTGTTTAGCTGCCGACGCAATAGGAAAACCAAGATAGCCAGAAGATGAAGTTGAAGTTGGAGACCTCACCTAGTAACCCCCAAAAGAGTTGAGTAAAATAAAAAACAATTAGAATCAAACATAAAGCTTGACATTTGAATTAGATGAGAGTGAAACAAGCCCATAAAAAACAACTTATGAGTTTGAATTGGGAGCTGACTACAACTTTGGTCTGTTGCTGCCAGTATTCGGATGCAACGCACCGCCCCAGAAAGGTACCACTCTGCCCCTTCTCCCCCTTGGGCTACCTCTTAGCGCCCTCGATTGTTATAGCTGCTGTCAAATTGCAGTGGCTGTTGGTGGGCGTGACACTGTCGGGTTCAGCCCACACACATCTAACAACACCAGCAGCCGGCAAAGCCAATAAATGGCATTAACCAAATGTGGTAAAAACAATTTTGAAACTTGTTAATAAGTGATCGTTGGCATACACACACAGAGACACACAGACGCACACACACACAACATGCACAGAAAATGTTTTCATTTTTAAAACAAATTTCCCACAATTGTTGATTTTTTATAGTTATTTGTTGTAGGTGTGTTTGATTTCTTTCTGACCAGGCCAGAAAGGCAAACCAATCCCAGAGCCTCAGTTCGAGTCATATGCAAATTTGCCTCGAAGCTCTTTCGCTTCGGTTTCTTGGTGGCCTCAAAGATTAGTGTGACAGCTGAGCGACGATTTGTTGAAAAATTATGGACAGTAGTCGCTGCCAGAAACAATAACAATAAATTTCAATATGCAAAGACACTGACAGAGAGGAGAGAAAATAGAGAGGAGGAAGCGATAGAGATGGCAAAGGAGTCGATAGAAATTGGTAGCAGGAAGCGACATGTTGGAAAAGATTTTTTATTTCTTTTTTTGCTTTGCTTGTGTTGGGTGTGGTCCTCGCCTCTGTATAATGATGTGTAATATTTGCCCAAATGGCATTAGAAAGTTGCAGAGATTAAGCTTAATGCACTAGAAATGAAAGCTGAAAGCCAGAGCGAGCTTTAAAGTTAATGTGCTTGCAGATAAGCTCAGGGAGTGTTGCCTATGCTTAAAGCTATTTTCCTTGGCGATTAACTAAAGTTAAATCTTCTGAAAGAGCTTTAAACTGCAGGAATTAACTGCTTTACTTACCCAGTGAACAATGAACTTTGCAAGAGAGTAAAAATCCCCAGTGTGACCCAATCATTAAATACAATTTAACATACCTGCAAAAGACAAATAAAAACACAAAGAAGTGAGTAAAAAAGCTGTTTAAAAAATATGTCATTAAATTTAAATTTATTTATTTTATTTGTTTGTTGTTCGCAAGGAATGTACTTGGCTATAATTGTTAAGCAAATAAATAAACGACTGAGTAAAAGAAATCAAAAGTGAATTGCTACGTTGATTCCAATGTGCGATGAAAGACAACAACCACAACAACAA
Organism: Drosophila nigrodunni; assembly: GCA_020829145.1. Lineage (NCBI taxonomy): Eukaryota > Metazoa > Arthropoda > Insecta > Diptera > Drosophilidae > Drosophila > Drosophila nigrodunni. Next base: position 12,043,149 of record JACVCZ010000003.1, read on the forward strand.
CAGCAGCAACAAGTGGACTTTTGACACTCGCTTGAAGTCAAGATTGAGGGAATTGCTTAGTTAAAAACAAACAGAAACTGTTTTTTGAGCTTGAGTTTATGATACTACATTTCCTATCTGAAGCTGACGAAGATGGACTTGGAATGCTGCTGCCAAAATTAGAGAGGGGATTGTGGGGGAGGGAGGCGTGTCAGAGTATTTACATTTCAATTGTAAAAAGGTCGGGAGCCGGATGAAGGCGTTGAAGGCGACAGTCGGCGCCTCAGGGTTAAGTGAATATATTGCTAAAAAATAAATACATAAAAATGCGGGTCAATAAATGATGCGATGCCAAAATTATGCAACAAACTACCAGAGAGTTGTATAGACATATATTTATACATAGCTGTTTGAGTGAGTGGCCTCCGTAGTCGGTTCGTCAAACTGTCAGTTAGTCAGGTAGGTAAGGCAGTCAGTTGTGGCTGCTCATTAATTTCATAAACGCAGAAGAAATGCAACAATGAAACCGAAACCTATACTTAAAAATATAGCTGGCCTCCTCCTACTTGCCTCCAATCCAAAGCCATCTTACACTTCCCCCCTCCACTCGTATTAACTCCTTTCCATCTTTTTTTCTTTTAGCCATCTTTCATCTCCCATCATAGACAAAAGCAACCGATTGCGCGCGCGCGCATTTGGCACACCTCTAGCGGAATCTCTTTCTCTCTCTCTATCTACCTCCATCTCTCACTGCCCCTCTTGGGGGAATTTGTATTGGAGATGCAGCCTTGGCTAAGGCGTGTGTGATGATGATTATGGCCTAATGGTGGGGCCTGTTGGCATGCCAACAACAACAACAACAACTGTTGCCGCTTTTGAAGCAGCGCGTAAAAAATGGCAAATAATTTTGTGCTCTGGCTGATTAGTTGAATGCCTGGGCTACTAAAACTGCAGAGGGGTTGTTGTGGTGGGGGGAGTTGGTAGTAAGCAGCTACAGTGAGGTGGAAAATAACATGAACAGGTCAATGCTTTCGTTGCACTCGAGAACTAAGAAAATGCAAAGTGCCTGCTATTCTGCTCAGTGCTTACAATGTATCAGAAACAGTTCTAAAAGTGTATGGCTAACAATTTATAACTAGAAAGAATTCGTCAGCAAATTAAACTGTTGAAATGAATTGCAGACAAATTTGTTTGAAGTTATGGCGAAATTAAATTAAAATATGTGCAATAAATTGATTAAAAATGAATTAAATTAGATCTTAATAATAGATACCTAAATGCCAGTCAATAGATTAACATATTTAAGATCTGTCAGTTAATTAATAGTATAAATAAAATAAATATTATAAAGATATCTAAAAACTGATTGAAGTATCATTTTAAGACTACAAGATGTAGATTGTGAATAATTCATTAGGTATTATTAGGAATTACTCTCCACACTAATTTAATACACAATTCCGCAACATAAAATTAAATGTATTGACATATTTGGCACTTCCTTAGTAGCAAATGGTCCACTCAGATTTAACAATAGAACCAGCCAAAAGCTTATACACATATAACTCTTTTTGTGCTATAATTCAATTTAAATTAAAAAGACAAATTCATTTTAAAGAAGTCACATGAGATTGAAAATTATTATTTTGGATAAGAATTGAAACTTCTAAGCTATCGATAGAGCGATCAAAAGCTGCCAACTATATCACGGCAGCAACAGAGTGATCTATGGCTATCTCTAGATTAGCTTGTCTAGATGTCTGGCCACCACCACAACAATTCGATCAGTTGGTAAGGAAAAAGGGGGAAAACAAAGCAACGACTTTTGTTTGTATTTTTTTCTTTCTTTCTATATTTGTTTTGATCAAAAGCCAAAAGCTTTGTGGGCGTTGCCATTTGTCTGTTCTCTGTTGCAGTGCAAAGCTGCCCATTCTCGGTTCTCTAGTCTCTAGTCTCCAGTCTCTGGTCTCGCTGGGTTTGTTATGACGCTGACAAATTGTTTACCATATCAGCTTTTTGTCCATGTGTAACAAATGACGCCCTGACCGCTGGAGACCCGAACCAAGTGCCCGCTGCAGTACGCCCAAACACACATACACAAAAGATCACAATATGTAAGTTTTGTTTGCATGTATGTACGTGTTTGTGCATGTGTGTGCTTGTCTGTTTTTGTGTTTGTGTGTTGTGCTGCACTCAAGGTCGTTTCATTACTCAGCGGCGTCCTTGGATAATTACACACACGCTAAGAGACCAAGAGCAAGAGCAAGACGTTCAAGCCGGGTTCGGACATGGGCTCGAACTCGGGCTCAGACCGCAAACCGCGCCAAAAGAAAAAGCACATAATAATAGCAAGTCAGCGAAAGAGCCAACAAGAGAGAGATGGAAAGAGAGAGAGGGAGAGGGAGAGAGTGGGTGCGGTAGCAGTAGAGGGGTCTTAAGCGTCGTGTTTTTTTTTTGTTTTTGCTTTTTTTCAATTTTAACCATCATAAAAAATGAGCAAGCCAAACAACAGACTCCCGAGTCCGGTCCGTCCACGCAGAGCAATCTGATCTTTCGTTCTCTTCCACTCACTCGCCCGCTCTCTCTCTCTCTATTCTTCACTTTGTACACCTTTCCTCCCTCTCTCTCTCTCTGCATTTTCTGCAACATTACTTCCTTTTAGGCTTCTAATCGCTTGCTGACTCAACCGTTCCCAGTCACCGCAGTTCCTCCCTTCGTCGTCTTCTCGATTCCTCTCTACGCTCGGCGCATTCGTGCGAAAGTCCGTCGTTCCGCTCCGATGTCCGATGACCGATGTCCATTTGTCCGTTCTGCAATGTGTTCGCATTGTATATTTGTAGTATTCTGTGGCCATGTTTAGAACAGATACGAGTTCTCAGTCGGTTCTTACGACCGTTTCGTTCGTTTCGCTCGTTCAGTCGTTCTTTTGCTCGGTTCCTCACAGTTTTCTAGTTTTGTGGCCTGGTCTGGAATGGACCGCGGACTGTGGACCACGGACTGGAGTTCAATGCACCGCCGATGTTTGTAGCTCTACATGCATTTTACCCGGCCGCTGGCATTTTATGAAATTTTTTATTTGCTTTTATCTCAGTGAAGTGAGTGAGTACGCTGCCCTACCTATTGCTAGTACGCAGTTACCCTACAAAAGAGTTGCTTAGCTGACTAACATACCCTGTACAAGGTAGAAGACTTTAATTTTTAATTACTATTGTTTTTCTAATCTATATTTTAACTTAAAAAAAAATAAATATTTAAACTTGATCAAGTACAGCAGATATCATTGGACGAAAACCAACTCAAGGTAAGATCTACAAGCTGCTGGCTAAATCATGACCTCAAGTTGAAGAAACCAGAACCAGAAAATAGCTCTTGCGCATCGGAGGAAGTTATAAGACAGGGAAGGTGGTGAGGGAGGATGCGAAGGTGAAGTCGGAGGCGGAGGCAGCTGTGCTACGCTTTTGTGGTGCTGCCATTGTTGCGATAACAATAAAATGTGGGTGGGTGGCTTGAACTTGGACCTCTCGCCATTGTCCGTATGCCCCACAATTATAGCCAAGAGTTGAACCAGACGAATTACTTTCAAAACACAACTTGAACTCTCCACGGCAACATCTGCCCCAATATTGTTCCCGTTTGTTCAGCGCAAAACTTGAAACTGACCCAGGCAAAGAACAACTGCAGCAACAGCAACAGCAAGAACAACAGCAAACAAACAACAAATAAAGGAAACGTAATAACAACAAGAACTAAGAAAAGTCCAACTTCAAGTCGAACTGCGATTCCAACTACAAGACGAAGGAGCATTACTCAACTGTGGTAAACGCCAATAGGCAGCTGCTTTTTGGTCAACTGCAACTGCAGCAGCAGCAACTGCCACAGCAACAACTGCCACAGCAACAACAGCAAACGGCAGTTTTATGTCGCCGGAAGCAAAGCTAAAACATTCGTTAGAGACGCGCATTCAGGGTTCTCAGCGAGATCCCGTAGTTGGCCAAAAGCCCGATGATTCTGTAGGGGAGAATACTAACAGAGGGGACTGTAGCCTGCTTTACTGTGTGGGTTTTTGTTTGTGCTAAGTTTTTTTCTTCTATATGTATGTATAAAAAAATGCATTTATTTATAGCATGTGCTTCTTGCTGCGACTTCCTTCAAGTTCCTTTCTCTCTCTCTCTCTCTGTCTCTCTCTTTGTTTGTGTGTTGTGTAAACAGAAAAATATTTTTCCTATTTATTTATTTATTTTCAGTGCGATTTGTGCACAAAAGGACGGAAGTTTTGTAATGTGGTCATAAAGTGCCGGCAATACTTGAAATCTTAATGAGTCTTCCAAGTTGCAGGTGATGGCGATGCAGGTCAAGGATCGGAAGCAAAACCTTGCTGATTTATGGATCTTACGAAATGGGTCAATAAACGGATGTAATCGCAATAACAAAATCAGCGAAAAACCAACATTTAATTGAACTGAAAGGCAGCTTTCGATTGATAATAACATGATTTGTTTATGGATTATGTAAAATTCAACAATATGTTATCAGATACTGTAAATTATTAAAAAACGAAAAAATGAAATTTAAATTTTTATTAAATATAATTTTTAAACAAATTTATAAGCGATTATTTTATATGCACATCAATTGTAATAAATTAAATTTTATAAAAATTTATGCAGAAATATTTTTGGATGTTTTGAATTTAATAAATAATTAATAAAATGATTTAATATTTAAGTATATTGGAAAGTTTGAAAAAAATGCAGTATTTAATTAAAAATTTAAATTTAAGGAAACTGCTTAAGCTGTTAAGTTCTAATTTGTTAAACAAATTTAAATATTTCATCATAAGTTTACTTCTGCACTTCATTTCATTTTTACTATATTTTTATTTAAATATTAAGCTTTATGTTTGATAATAAATACCTAAATTTGTCTTTAATGTTTCTAAACATTCCATTTTATTTAAACTCAAGAGATTATTTCAATTTTTTCTCTGTTTTATTGCTGCTATTGTCTCCATTTTGGCATTTACAGTGACGCTAACCAAATGTTAACTCAACATACAAATTACCAAGTGATTTTTATAAATTGTGCGAATGTTTGCAATTTGTTTGATGCCCTTTTGTGGCTTGGTTCCCTTAGCCCTATGCCTGCTCAGCTGGACTTTATTTGGCCCTAAGAGCAGCGTCAATGAATATCGTTGTTGTTGTGCTTGTTGCTGTTGTCGTTAGTGCTTTCTGATTACAACAAATTTGTCATGGTTAGTGGACGGTCCCCCACAGACATTTGATACCAGCCAAATGTTGACAAATGGCAGCAAAGGTTTCTCGTTGTTGCTGCTGGGGTGCAGCAGCTATGCAGGAATAGGAATCGGAATCGGAATGCTTGACGCATTTGGCAAATAAAACTCTTTTCAGTTTCTTTTTTTATTTTTTTGCTTTTTCTGTTGTGCAAATTGAAAATGGGAAACCGTTGCGGCCTCTGACGTTTGCTGCTGTTGTTGTTGTTGCTGTTGTTGCTGTGACTGGACTCGGGCATTGGTCAATCCACAGAGACTTTTGTTTGGCTTTGAGGGCGCGACGCTGTTGTCAACATGTTGCCAAGAAGCTGCAATGTTGGCCATAAAAATGATGAAAAGTGCTGAGTGCTGCAGCTGCTTTTCACTGGTCTAACAAGTTGTTGCTGCTGCTGCTGTGCTGTTGTTGTTATAGCGGTTTCCATTGCAGTTATGTAAACTTTAGTGAACTTTTGCTCAATTAATTTGCCACGCACAAACTGCGGCCACAGCAAATTTCGTTCTGCTTCATTGAGAAACGAGCTCAGTACAAGACTTAACTAGAACGAACATGATACTCGCAAGTCTTTTAAGATTTTTAAGTGTACTCCAAACGAGATTCGGTAAGCTTACAAAATAAGTGTAATCAAATTGTTGGCTACTGTTACAGTTTGCAGCAATTTAAAATCATGATTTGGTCTACCAAAAGTAGCTTAGCCTATATTAACAATTTATACGACCCATAAATAAGAAAAAGTTTCTTATGTTTACCTCAAACGTTTTTACGTTTAAAGCCAACATTTGAAGGACTTAGAGTTAGCGATATTCTTCAATAGTTACTAAAATACCTTGTTAAATATTTTATGCTAAAAGTCAGCAATTAAAACACTAAGAACAGTCTATCTTTTGTAATGTCTGAACATTTGTTAAGACATTAAGCAAGTTAAGCTAACGACAAGTCTAATCAAATTTAATGTTTATTATAAATGTTATATTATGTTCGAAATTTTTTTAATATTCTCAATTATTGAGGCCATATCAATCCGATTTCTACAGAATCAGCTAAGCTAGGCAAACATATACACATATATATCGTATAGATGTGTACATAAAGTTCGTGCTTTTGCCTTTTTTTCATTTTTAATGAGACTCCTTTGGGCACTACGCGGGGTGCCAAAAAGCGCAGTACGCAAGTCAGAGAGGGAGAGAGGGAGACATGAAGGAGGCGGGAGGCCAGAGACGATGAGGTAAAGAAACAGATGTAGAAGATATTGCCTATGAGTTGTGTTCGCACAGTAGCCACAATCTCGGCACAATCTGTTACATCTTCAACTTGTAATTATTAACTTACGGCATATTAATTTATTATTTGCTATTTAATGTGGCCAGCCTCCAAGACAAGTTCCCTACCTTAACCGACCCATACTCTTTACCCTTTTTCCTACCACATCCACTTCGACTGCGACTACGACTTCGTCTTCTACCTCTACTTGTGGCTTAAAAGCCAAGGCGGCCAGACAACGTTCAGTCGTTTTGGTCTACTATCAAGCTGTGCTTTGGCTCCGCAAGTCAAGTTCATTTTTTGACATCTGATGTATTTATGTGGTTGCTACTAGCTGTTGTTGTTAGTGTGTTAGTGTAGTTGTTTCAGACATTGTTGTTGTTGCTTGCTGTGAGCGATTGGTGGGAAACTATCCTGTCATGTGTAGCCAAACACAACAACACAACAACACAAAAACAAAGTGTATACAGTCTCTAGCATTTTTGATTGAGTGATTTATTTGGAAATTGTTGAGTGCAAAAAGGTATAATTAAATGGGCATAATGATGCCAAAGGGAAAGGCTAACACAAAGTGGAAAGGAGTTGGTAACAAATTCAAGGAATTGCTCTGCTCTTACAGAACAGTCAGTTTGCAAGTGAATGTACTATTTCAAAGATAAGATCTATGGATTGATGACGACAACTACAACTTAAATCAAAGATATTGCTAATTAAGTGCGGTTTTATTTGATAAAAGATTTTTAGACACGCTCGAATTGACAATAAAAATGCTTTCATTTCCTTATATTAGCCATAAAGGCATAGACATAGGCTCATACATAAGCAGATATGTATTCAAAGTGCGGCACATAAAAGTCAATTAAGTTGGCAAATCATCAGCAAAAATAACTCTATAAAAAGTGTGATAGAGCAATCATCAAAGCACGCACTCAACTAGAATCGCCAAATCAGAAGGAGACTTAATCGCACTTAAGAAAGTACATGCTACAGAGTAGTAGAAGTAGGAGAAGTCAACTGTAAATGTACACTGAAAGAAAAAAATTCTAAAAAAAGCTTTTGGTGGCAAAAACTAGAAACGCTGCACAACAGTTAAAATAGTAGTTAACAATGAAAGAAAATAGGGTTTCTTCTTAAGTTCTCTATTTTGGCATAAACTTTTATAAGTAATACACATATTCCTAGTTAAAATTGCTCAATTTTTGTTCAGTGTAGTCAACCCACCCAGTCGTAGTTGCAGTTAAGAGACATGCGAGCCTGAACCCCGAACCTGAACCCAAACCTGAACCCACATAAAAATCTTAATCTAGATCAGGAAGGAAATCAAGAGTCGTTATAATTGATTAACTGCACAAGCTTAAAGCAAAGAAGAAGAAGAAGCAGCAGGCATGTGTGGGACAGAAATAGTGAGCAAAAGAGCAAAAAAGTGAGAAAGAGCGAGAGAGTGGGGGAATAGAGAGAGAGAGAGACAGGTAAACGGGCAAAATGCAGATGAACAAGAAGCAGGAAGACTTTTGGATTGTAATGCGAAGAGAATTGGGATGGAAACGGAGACGAAGATGGAGACGGAGAAGAAAGACGTAGACTAAAGACCGGCACTGGAACTGGGATTGGTACTGCATGCTGTACGGCAGAGAGGGGCAGGCGTAAGGGGCGTGGAGCAGTCACGCGTGCAGCAAGTTGTTGTCGTCGTTGCTGTTGTTGTTGTTGTTGGTATACCTGGCTATTTTGGGATGCACACACGACGATCTCGACTTTGAAGATGACCAGAAAGGGAAAACAACCGTTGCATTCATCGTTAGAGAGCCAAACATTACGGTAAAATGCATTTGCCATCTCTATCGCACTACAACATGTGATTAGATTAGAATTGCTCGATACTTAGTTAGTTAGTTAAGTAAGATAAGTTTGGAGCGTCTCTGGTGTTGGCAGAGGTCATAAAAATAGCAGCAAACTAAACTAGCAACAAGTTGCAAGTTCTTGTTTAGTAGAAGGCGGAGGGGGAGGAGGAGGGTTGAGGGTGCCACAGCCAGTGTCAGTCTCAGTCCCAATCCATTCCGGACAACTCGGCTGTCTGACTGATGCGTGCATCTTGGCCATAAAAGAGCGACAAGCACAACAACAATTTTAACTCACGTCCAGTGTCCAGTGAAATGGTCGCCAGTCGTCTTAAGGAAATGCATTAGGTAAGACTTCAACTAGCAAGTTTAACAGTAACAGTTGGCTCAGACTACTGGGCTTACTGCCTCCCTCCACCCTCTTCACCTCCACTTTCCACACGTCACTCCAACGAGCTATAAAAAGTCTGCAATTAAATATTATTTGGCCTTAAGCCTCCAGTGGGTCAACATATTGTTCCACATGGCATTAGGCCAAATCACCCGACACAAAATCTATTTCAACAAAACGAATTCAATCTCACTGAAAGATGTAAAAAATAAACCTCTAAATGAAACTCTTCAAATGGATAGTTAAAAAAAAATGTTATTTTATATTTACGACTATTCTGGTCATGATTGCAAATATATAATTTCTGACTGCAGCTTCGAACTTTAGCAATTTATATGATATATTGCGCTAAATGTTGTAAATTTTGGAGATCCCCAGGCTGTGGATTAGACTTTTATGGGATCCCATTGCAATTCCGCTAATTAATTTATCTAAGGTTAAGAGTTTAAACTAAAACATCTAATAATTTTGTATTTAATCATTTTGTTTCCCAAAGAAGAAACCACTCAGCAGAATTTGCAGTCGTTTAAACGAATGTAATAAAATCAAATGGACAGCAGCAGATGTTAATGACCTCAACTATCTAAATTTATAGCAATTCTAATGATTTTCAAAGACCGACTTGCTGATTTTATAATGCATTTAAAACTTCTAAATTTATTGCAAACTTCTTAAGTTCTAATTTAAAGTTCCTATAAAAATTAAAGCGACATAAATTTAAAGTTCTATTAAAAGTCTTGAATGTGCATGGAAAATTCAACTGAGAATTAAAGACAATTTATGCGAATATAAAATAAATTCAGCATGACTTATTTGAATAATAGTTATGCCGGTTGATAAGCTTGTTAGCAGACATAAAATATTAAAATAGCTGCAATTTTCACGCATACTTTAAGTTTAGAAAGTACACACACACACACTGGGAGAGCAAAGAAAATTGCAATAACTTCTACTTTGCTGTCAACTAATCCATAAAATATATATAGTAAATATATGAATACTGTATTAGTATGTGCGCCAATATGTAGGGAAATGGCATCGCATGGCCAGCTATCCATAGCCATATTTTAATGCATTTCAATAATAAATCTCTTTGGCAATTGGCCAAGTGCAGACAGCGCTGTGATGCAGGGAAATGGAGGAGATCAGAGAGGGGAGACAGATGGAAGGCGGGTGACACAGGCTAGACTGAGACTAGATAGAAAAGCAAAACCTTAAATCCGTCCATGACCTTCTTTGGCCATGAGTAGACCGAGTTCTTTATTTCGTTTCTTTTTTTTTCTGGCTAATAACGAAAGATTTTACTTTGGCACGACTTTGAACTTGGTTTGGATTTAGTTTTGGTTTTCGATTTGGTTTTGGATTCGGTTTTAGTTTTGGTTTTGCTGTTGGTTTTGGCTTTGGTTTGGTTTGGATTTAGCCACAGCTGGTCAGGAGGACACAATTTGTGGGCCCTGAGATTTTGGCATGCAAAACCACAACAACACAACGAAGACTGAGTGACTGACTGACTGACTAAATGAAATTATATGCCAGCCAGCACGAATCTTGAATTGACATGAAGTCAAGAGCAATTCCAGGTCTGCAAGTTGAAGGTTTCTTTCACCTGGTTCGGTCCCAAGCCCAAAACCCAAACCCAATCCCTTCCCAAATGAAATAGAAAGATGCCTGAGGCTGAAGTTTGTTATTTTCTTCTCTTGGCATCTCGAGAAGATTTTCTGGGTCGTCTTTTAGCCGGCGATTAAAGCTTGTAAATAAGTTTTTTGTACTTTTTGCTTTTCTGATTGTTTGTTTGTTGTTTGTGTCTTTTGTCTTTTATTTATAATCAAAAGTAAGTAAAAATGATTGCCCCATCGTGTTTGAGGTCGGTTTTTTTTTTGGCCATTTGATGACCCAGTTGCATGTTTTTCAGTTCTCCCTTCGCTCGTCTCAAACATTTTACTTTAAAGAAAGTAAATGAAGATGATTTGCTTGACAAGAGAAAGGAATTGCAGTTGTAATTGATATTTTACTACACAAATTGTTGTGTTTAATTTGGCGTGAAATAGTTTCTTAATTGAGTACGACAGTTCTTGAAATTGACAACATCTGGAATTACCTCATCTGATCAGTCATAAAACTGACCACACCTCCGGTTAAACCGCAAAAAAAAAGCATTTTGTAAACCGCAGAAAACTCAAATATGATCTACAATATTGTCGTGTGTCTAGTGTGGCGTATGAGTAATGGCATAATGACTCAATTTAAATTTGTTAGCTTGTTTTTTTTGCGACAACATTTACTTAGCTTTTGCAATATTTAAAAGTAGTGCTTATCTATTTGGGTTTGTTAGCGGGTTTCTCCACTATTTGAAACAGGGCATAGATGTATTTTTTTTACCTTGTTTGGCTATTAGAGCAGCGCGTCTTTGCAATCGATACATGGTTGTTGTGCACTTGATCAATTCGCTTAGGGAGAAACTAACAAAAGTTGCTCAAATCGATATGTATAAACACTGCTGGTAATACACACTCTAAAAACAGTTCATTGTACATATATTCAGGAATAAACTTGTACTAAACACGGTCTGCGACAGCGAAACACTTGCATCACGACACGAGTTTAACAAAATAATCTTTTGCTAAGAACTTGAAAAGTATAAAACTTTGAGTCGAACTCGATCTTTTCGAAACTCGAGATTTTAGATTTTGAGATGGAGGCAACAACGTTTTAGGACCGCTTGAGATGACGTGCAAAATTCAACTGAACTGAAATTGAACTTCCTGCTGTTTGGCATTGCAGAAAAGCAAAAAAAAGAAAAGAAGCAAAAAGAAAAGAAAAAAAAAACACACAGAAATAAAGTATTGCGACTGTCCCGTGTAGGAGTTTTGTCCAGAACCAACAACTGCAACTTGTTTGGCCAGGCCAAGTCTCTCTCTCAAAAGAGACTCTCCCTCTCTTTCTTTTCGGCTCTCTCAACTATTCTCTGTGTGCTCCGAAGAGCGCAGTGATCTTTAACGAGCCATAAGGTAAACAAAAGTCGCTTAAAACAACAGCAACAACAGCAAAAAAATTGTACATGAACACAATCAGAACTTGTTTCCATTGTCCATAGTTGGACTTGGACGGCATTACAATCTGCCGCCTGTGTGTGAGAGTGTATGTGTGTTTGTGCCTAGCTAAGAGCTTAAGAGAGCGAAAAAAGCGTAAGAGATTTTTGGCATGATCGAACATGTTGTAAGCTCGATGGCAGTTGCAACCAAATGTTGCAACGCTTTGACACTGAACTTGGCCGGCAAATTGTTGTTTTTTTCTTCTCGTTTTATAAATTAACTGAAGTCAAGTTTAATGTGAGCAGTGGGAAAGGTAAGTTGTCTAATGGAGTTTACGTGTGTAAATAATTATGAATTCTTCTAAATAACATATAAATCTTCTTTTAAGTAAACTCTTTTTTGCAGATTTTAAGAAGTGAATATGGAAAATATTTTAATTAAAAAAAAAAATAAAATAAATAATGTTTATTAATTTAATTGACTTTTGGAAATGGAAAAGTAAACTTTTGATTATAAGAAAACGTGGAAAACGTTTGTATGATAAACGAAAATATTTTATTAGTTATTTTTGTAGGTTTATTTTCTAACTATTTATTGTTGATTTATATATTTGAAAATGAAACCAATTTTTTCATAAATTATATTTAAATGCCATGAGTAAAGGATGAACCTGTGAACGAGTAGACTAAAGCTGAGTTATACTATTATTTAAAAATATTTTGATTTCCTTTAACTCTTTTAAAACCCAAATTATATTAAGTCCAGCTTCACATGCAAAATTCACCAAACTATTTCTAACTTTATGTATTTTTTAATTGTTTCATTTTATGCAGGTTTATAACAAACAACTTTAGACCATTTGTTAATTATCTCATAGTCTACTGACAAGATCAGTTGAGATCATTTATGCATTTGAGTTATTGACAAATGATCTGCAAGATTCAACTTATGAATAATTAATTGTCAATCTACAAACGGAGTATTTGAAATCATAAACGATTCGAGTATTTCGCAAAAAATCTAAATACATAAACAGTTTATTATAATGACATAATGAATGTTAAATGTAGGCCAAATTGTGTATTTATTTTTGGCTCGAACTAATCTTAGGCAACGCATCTAGCATGGCCAAAACGCAGCTGTATATGTGGAGCAATTTAAGCAATCCATAAGAATAATGCTGCTTATATGGATAAACCGACGAAAAGAATATTCCAACTAGTTGGCTTTATTCAGTTCATTAAACCCAATTAATTTGTTTTTATTTTTTTTTCTTTAGCTTTCCTTCTCATCCACCTACGATGAACGAATAAGTTGTTACAATCCAAAATCACAGACCCTGACACTGACACTGACTCTGCACATATGTATGTATGGTGTATAGAAGTGTATTATTATTGTGGTGTATCTTGATCTAAGTGGGTCAAAGTTTGCGTACCAAGCCAATTAATTTTAAAGCTGTTGAAAATAAAAGAAACAAAAAAAAATCAACAAACAAAACAAATTTTGCAGATCACTTTTTATTTTTTTTTTGCTGACAAAATATATAAATTTTTTCGGGATAGCCGTAAAAATTTACATGCCAGACTTGTTGCCAACAATTTATACACATTCATTTGCGTATTCGTATGAGTATTCATGAAAAAGATTCACTCAAAACATTCAGTTTGCGATAAAGATCGACCTCCATCTATAAATATGTTCTCACGCTTTATAGCTACGTGTATTTGTATTTATATGGTATATATAGTATTTGCTTGAGTTGTCAAATCAAGTGCTCGTTCCAGCCCTAAGCTTCAGTACCAACTGAGGGCAGTTTAAGCCAACTTTGTTGCCCATTTTGTGCCTCATTATAAGGGCACTTAAAACTCGAGTTCTGCTATCAAGTTTTATTATGGTCAACGGCTATCAAATACCGAAACTGCCATACGCTTTATGGCTTATGGCACATTCTTGATGTCTGATCGTTTTACGATCCTACCGATAGAAAAAAGGGTCTCCTCCCTTTTGGTCCCCCCATTCTCTAGTTTGTGGGCTAATTTTTATGTCTCGTTTACAATCTGTTCGTAGATGAGCTGATTATTGATTTTGTCCAATGCAAAATCTCTGTAACTTTAAGTGTTAACATTTCTACAGTCGGTCCTTCTCATAATTGGATAAAATTGTCGTCATCGTTAAATGAAATTGTACCGAACCTAATCCAACCTGGTGGCCCTCGGCATTTAAACAGAAGTTGTCGTCTCTGACGGGTCTGCCCCACGGCAATTTGTTTATGGAACCGTTTTATAGTTTCGATGATATCTTTTTTTATTTTTATGATAAAACTGACAAGTTTTAGGAGTTTTTATCGTGCTCTGTTAGGTGTGAATAGAAATTGTTATTTATTTACTTTTCTTTCTACGAAGCGCTGGTAATAAAAATAATTCAATTAGAGACTTTAAAGGAAAGTAAAATAGTTTGGAAATATATAGTGCAGATATTGGAATTGTGTAACTTTTTTTCTACGGATGGACAAACCATTCCTTGTTGCATAACTTAAGCCTTGTGCCAAAAGCTGTTCAACCTCTTGAGCTTAACTCAAGTGTATAGACCACAACAAACAATAAAAACAACAACAACAATAACAATGAGGGTCAACTCCTCCAACTCAACAGCCAAAAGGTATACAAAAAAAAAAACTGAAAATCATTTGAAATTTACCACACGACTTGAACAAATAACAAAAGAAAGCTCCGCACGGGTCCAGACAAAACTTTTTGCACGAATGATCCACAGACAAAATACTGATATACTCGATACTCACTTTGCACACTCCATATACACTCAATACACTCGACCAAGAAATACAACAAACAGCAATACAGTCATAAAACTAAAAAAATAACTACAAATCTACTTATTTTCGCATACAAAAATCATTAAATGCGATCATTGAACTGCGTGCTCCCGTAATGGATACCCATCAGGAGCGAAAGAAACAAAGCATACGAAATGGAAAGAGATGGGGGAATGGAGAAGGTGGAAGGGGTGTACGCGTCACGCGAGCAGAACATTTCGTATATATTTGATCAGCGTTTATAAATAAAGAATTATGATACACAAAGATTAGCAGGGAAATCAATAAAATTCCAATTCGAATATCAAATCAATTGAAGATGAAAATTAATCAAAATGCCGCATAAATTTGTCACATACAATTTAAGCAACGAAATCATTAATATCAATTTATTTATTTATTTACCCCCAAATAATAAAAAATAAAAGCAAGAATAACAAAATAAGCGAGTAAATTTCAATTGGTATTTAATTGTGTGATGACGGCTCAAAGAATGAAATTCATTGGCGACGTTCGCCAATCGTTACAATTTCAATATTTTTCTTAAAACTTTTTGTATTCTTTGGGGTACTCGAATACGTATTCTTTTATGTTATTTTGGCGACTTGCCGTCGACTGTCTTCAATATTGATTAAGGCTTAAGCATTCTGACCTTCAACATTCATTGCGATCGGTTTTATTATGTTTCATTTTTTTTTATTTATATAAATTTTTTGATTGTATTCATTATTATTTTATTTATTATGATTATTATTGAATTCGATTTCGATTACGATTCGTTTTTGTTGTTGTTGTGTTGAGGGCGCCTTTTCAAAACTCGTCGTCGCCACTTCACTTCAATGATTTTGACTTTAATTTTTTTGATTTCTGATTTCGATTTTGTTTTCATTGCTTGAGTTCAACAGTTTAATTATGTCTGAGTTATGTGTGGCAGGGATTTTGTCGTGCAGCTGCCACAGAATCACAAAAAGATCAATTAGAACTTTTGCTATTTTGCTAATCGCCCTTGAAGCGATCCAAATCCATGCAAAACGAATTGAATACTTCTAAAGATCGAAGATGGACTAACGTTTTGTAATCTTGCAATCAGTTTTACCTGTACAGGTTTCACTTCCTTCTAACGACTCTGTCAAAGTCTAAGTCGAAGTTTCACGTTCTGACAACATGAGTCTTATCAGCTTATGTTTTGTAGCTTGGCAACTTGGCTTTTTGGCTCGTCATTAGTCAGATCGTTTGCTTGTTATTATGGGCCATGATCGTGTCTAAATGAAATCTATTTTCTTGTTCCTCAGCCAGAGAAAGAGAGAGAGAGAGAGACGGAGAGGAAGAGCGAGTAGGCAATAAAGCGCACTAATGCGATTACATTAGAGCTTCGAGTATTATGGCCAAGAGCCGCTTAATACAATACTGGGAATGCTGGCCAAAAGCAACTAATAATAAAAGTGAAAAATATGTCTGTGAGAGAGCGAAGAAGACGCAAAGCCAAAAAACAAGCCAAAAAGCCTTGGCAAATAGTTGACCAAGTACAATTTCTAAAGTCAATGAACGTTACGTAATTTCAATTAGGTTTTTGGGGGAAACAAACAAGACAAAACTCGCCGCTCGGAAATGATGAGAATGAAATTGCATTTAATATTTGAAATGAGCGCAATTAGACTCAGCTTGAGAGTGACTGTGAGGTAAAAAGAGAGGAAAAGACGGTGAAAAAGAAAGAAAGAGAGAGAGAGAGAGGCACTGACAAAACGAGCTAATGATAGCCAGAGTTCAAGAGACTTACCCGCCCGTTCAACATGACGTATGAGTAATTTAGCAGCATTTTAAACTCACCTGCAAATAAAAGAACAGAATGAAAGCAAAAATAAATAAATTATATTTATACATAGCATTAATTTAACTAGTTAATAAAGTATTACAGTTATGCTAATAACACTATATCACCTACAAAATAAACTAAAGTTTATTAAATTTAACTGTTATTAATATTGTTTTCAGTTTTTCCACTGTATTTGCGCTTGTTCTTGGCGTTGTTTTACTATTAGTGCAGTTATGTTCTTTATTTTTGTTTTGGCTATGCAAATATTCGTTCTCTGTTTCCCCACTGGGTGCACTCCCCCGCTCTCCCACTGTCCCTCCCTCTCGCCCTCTTTATAACTGTTGCATTCATAAATCTGTTATTCATCCAGCGAGCATTTTGCACAAAACTAAACTAAAAATTGCAATGAACAATTTGCACGGGGCTGAGTCAACAATTTGTTCATAGCTTTGTCTGTCGACTTCACTCTCCCACTCTCTCCCTCTCTCTCCCCAACTCTCCTTTCCATTCGTTCTCTCTCTTCAATTCTTTCGCCCGCGGCGTTCAACGCTTCATGCTGATAACAAAAGCCAACGATACAAATAAATGTGTGTATATGGGTGTGTGTGCGTGTGTCCGTGTGTGTATACCTATGTACACCTAGCTTAATACTTGTACACAATACAGCTACAACAACGCAGTTATGAATCTTCATATGTACTCCGCACTCCCCCTCACTCCTATCGACTTCCTCCTCTTTCCACTCCCCATTTCCCTTGTCCAACGCTTTTCTCTCACTAAAACAGTTGCCGTTTTGCCGGCTTTTTAGATTTTTGCTATTTGCGCGCTGCAAAATATTTGCGATTGCCTTTTGTTAAATGTTGTTGGCCCCCCTTAGTTACGCCCCCTTCTGTCTGTGTATATATACATATATCCAGCAAGAGCTGTATGTTTATATGACAGACAAAGCATTGTGTTTATACCCTATACATTTAAAGCAATGCTCGTTGGAAAGGTAACTTGGAAATTGAATCATATGGGCAAACTAAGAAATAAGTGAATTATATAAATTAATATCCAACAAAATACTTTTAATAATTATAATTCATTATAATAATTTGTTTAAATTTATTAAAATTTAAAATAAATTGACTGAAATATAACTCCCTACAATATCTGTAAACTTTGCGTCCTTTGTGTACAGGGCATTTGCTCGTCGTGTAAGTCGTATAAGAGCTCTTCTATTCTGTTGCTCACTTCGGTTTTAGCCTACGGAACATGGCTACCAGCGATATAGAATAAAATCGGCGCCGTTCGTTGCCGTTCTTTGCCCGCTTATTATGAATTATGGCCACGTTGACAGTTTGGACCAAGGCGAGGGCGTGGAAAACTTGACAGATGCGCACAGATCTCAAGAGCTTTGCTATGAAATGGTATGGAATTGTCTGAAATGGTTCCTGGTATTTATTATTTGCAGTTGTTGTTGTTGGTGTTGTTGTGAGCAAACATAGCCGCAGCTCTATTTCTTATTAATAATGTGATAAAAACTGTCAAGAGTGGCAACTGTGTGAGCTCCTAAGTCTTGGAAAAAGCAAAAGTGGCTTTTATATTTCGTTTTTTTCTTTATATTTTTGAGCAACTCTCGCAATCCATTCCACTAAATTAAGCAATTAATTTCACATTTATATAAGCCGACAACTACAACGACTTCTCCATCTATGTGGCAACAATAAATTATAGTAGTTTTTACTCCCAAAACTCCCCTGACATAATATCTTGCCCCCCTCCATCTATCTCTAACAAAAGCAAGAGTTATGCGCGACTCTGTCACATTGAATCAGTTTATGTTGACATCAAATGAGCCAGTTTAAAAGTTGCTTAAAAATGTATAGCCAAATGTAGATAAAGCTAAAAACTTTGAGACAAATGAACTAATCGGTTATGACGTCTGGCAGGCTTAAGACTTAAAGGCCATAAGGTATAAGACAAGTTTTGAAGCAACAAGCCGGAAATTTTTGCAGTCGAAAGGGAAAAACATTTGTCATTCCCATAAGTTGAAGGCTTTAGAATCTTGCAAATATAGTATCAATTTTTTGAAGTGTTTCCCTTCCGGGAATCTCATTAAAAGCCTTTTAGACCCCAACCAAAAGACAGCTGAGAAATTTGCTACACATTTGTTTTGGCCATTTAGCGTTCAATGCTCTCGCCACTTGGTATAAACAACAGAAATAAGAAAAGCGAAGCGTTTTGAGCCAATAATAAATTCAAATGCTGCTAACATTGCTGCTATCAATAGTACCGTCTAACCAGCAACAACAACAGCAACAACAACCACAACAAAAGCAACAACAACAAATGCAATTACAAATAATATGCAACTTGGTCGTTTATCTTTATCTTATTTATGAAAACGACAACAAACCGACAAATGCAATTTATGTGTTTGTGCTGGTCAATGCAAAGGGCAGAAACAGAAACAGAGGCAGCGGCTGCGGCAGAGGCAGAGGCGGCAGCAGCAACAGAGAGAGCAGTAGAGGTAGCGGCAGTGGTAGAAACAGCGGCAGAGGCAGCGTCAGAGGCAACAGTAAAGGCAGCGCCTGAGCGGAGAGAGGAAGTATAAGAGGCAGAAAGTAAAGGGATTGAGATAGGGACAGCGTTAGGGAGCTCATCCCCTCTCTCTCTCTCTCTCTCTCTCTCTCGCTCTCTGTTAGCATTGGGATTCCATATCAGCAGCTGGATACCCCAGTGGACAACAAGAAGAGTAGCTGCAAATAATGCTGCATAATGGACGCTGCTGGGGGAGCCTTGCTCCAGCAGCATTCAAGTTTGAAGTTGGAAGCTGCAAAGCTGAAGAGCTCAACACGATGATGATGCTGATGACGCTTCCCGAAATGAAAAACAAAGCAAAAATAAAAATAAAAACAAAAACAAAAGCCAACTAGGAAGAAGAAGTGCCAACAATTGTCGGGCATTAGAGATAGAAGATGAAACAAAAAAAGAAACAAAATAGAAAAAATGGAAAAACAAACGAAACGAAATGAAATGAAATGAACAAAAAAAATCAGAAACATTAAACTGAAACAAAAAAGAATGCGAAACGATTTGTTAAAAGTGCAGTAAGGCGGTACAGTGGGCAAAACTGGCAAATTATGTGATCGAATATTTGTTACTGAAATATAATTGTGAAATTACAATTAAACGTAAAAAAAAAATTAATATTAACAAGTAAAAAAAAAAAAAAAACAAATAAATTTAAAAAATTAATTTAATATAAAAATAGATAAATATTTATACAAAATAAATAAATTAGTTATGGTACTAAAAAGCTGACCTAAGTAGTAGTTAATAGACAGAAAAATGTTTATATTGAATAAATGACAAATTGAGCAGTTAAATAATTACAATAATTAGTTAAATAACTGAGTAGAAGAATGTAAGAAGAATCAAAAGCCAAAATTATAGGATCCTGTTAAATAAACTTAAATTTTTTGGATATTTCCAACATATAAATTCATAACCATGTTAAATTTGTATGTTTAGCCCATAGTAAATTGCATGCCACCAGAGGCAGTGGCAGGGTCATACTCATACTCATACTCATAGTCATAGTCAGACTCAGAGTCAGAGTCAGAGCATTGCATCATCGAGTGGCATTGTGATTGAAATGGTGAGAGAAGGGCAAAATGAAGAGAGGGTAACGAGGAGACAGCTAAAGGGATTGCACACATTGAGCACTCGTAACAGTGAGTGCAAAAGTGTGACTACAGCTTCGATGGGGGAATTGTAGCAGAGCAGTATTAGGGCTGGGCTGGGCTGAGCATACCAGTGCACTGCAGTGGTCAGCAGTGAAATAGATGCTGCAATATGCTGCAACCTGGAAGTAGGAAGTGTCTGCACATTGAACAACAAGAAGAAGACGAGGAAGAAGAAGAAAGCCCTTTTGGGGCGCAATACACGCAAAAAATCAACAAAAATAAATCGCACTTTATGGCCGATAGGCCGAAGCTAAGGCAATGACCATGGTAGAGTCTTAGCCAAAGCCCTGGGTATTGCAACGGCTGCTGCTTGCCACAAATATTGCGTTTAATAAGCGCACATTGAGCCCCGGTAACTAACTGGGCGCAGTTTGAAACAAAAGGCTGCAACAGCAGCTACCAACCTGTTGCCAAGTGCAGGGCCACAACTTCTATTGATAGTCAATGACATTTGGACGGTGGTTTGTGGTAGGGCTCTGTTACCATCGCCCCTCTCCCAAACCGCCTCCTCATCGACTTTTGCTCTTCCGCTGGCAGGCTTAGGCTGCTCCCGCGTGGCTATAAAAAATGGCAAAAGCTTCTTCTTTGTTGCCTCGAAGCTGGTCAAGAGGCTGCTGTTGCTGCTGCTGCTGTGGCTGCTGCCGTGACTGCCATTGAAATCCTATAAAAATGTTATCTTAATGGCTTTTATGTTAGCGAAAGCCATTAAAACAACAAAGCCAAAGCCCAAGTTGCAAGCAAGCAGACAACATGCAACAGGAGGCAGCAAAAAGCGTCGCGTCGAATCGCACCGCATCGCATCGCCTGTTGCCCTGTTGCAAGTACTGCAAATAAAGTTGGATTTTACTCAATTGTACGATTGATCAGCCAACAGGCAACAGGCAATGGCCATGATGGGCGGCTGCACCCAGCCAGGCCAATAGGGATTCGATTTTGGGCTTTAACTTGGACTTGGATTTCGATTGTGCTTCATGATGAAGATTAGCGCGTGAAGTTTCGCTTGAGCCCTGACTAAGTATTTGGCCAGATAAATGGCCAAAATGGCAATTGCCAAGCAGCTGCCCAAAAGTTAATAAACTCCAACAAACAACAACAGCTTCAAATAATTAACAATAATATAAAAAAAACTTAATTTAAATCGAGCTTAACTCAAGTTAAAAGTTAGGTAGAAGTTGAGTTCAAGCCGCTTTTGATAACTAGTAAACAGTAAGCTGTTTTTGTTATTTTGCTTGATTTTGGTAAGACACAAACTCTATCACACGCTGTTGAGCTCCCTTGGTTAGCACCCCCCTCCCTCACACTCTTCATACCGCTGCTGTCCATCAAAGCCAGCAACTAAAGCCACTTAAGCACGCTGTTTCTGTTTCTACCCCAAAAAAAAGACAAAAAAATGAAAAATAAACAACAAAAAGCCGAAAACCAAACAACCTACCGCAGTGTCAGCAACAACGGCAACTACAACCACAACAACAACAACAACCAGAGACAATCAACCTGCTTGAGTTACAGTTTGAGAGCTGCTGCTGCTGCTGCTCAAACTGACGCTTTGTCTTTTGGCTATCAGTTTACATTTTGATTTTATAACCGTTTCCCTCTCTGTCTTTCTCACTCCTGAGTAATTGAATGAAAACAAACTGTAAATATTTGCTAAAAGGCTATACGGAAGCTTTTTGTACACGGCTCTCAGCCGAACGCGTTTAAGAATTTTTGTGAGCCATTAAAAACATTCAGATTGCAAAGTGAAGTGAAGTGCGACAGCTGCCGGTTTCAAGTGCCCACAATACAACAGCAATAACAACAATAACATTAACATTAACATTGCAAAGCTCCCACTTGAACAACCCATCAACAGTCAGCGAACCAAACGATCTGTCAGGTCTCTCTACCCTACCTATCTCAACTCCCTCTCTGTCTGTTTCACTCGCTCCCTCTTTCCCCCATTCTCAGCGTCAAACTGCACATTATCGCAAAAATATTTGCTGAGAAAAAATAAAAAATAAAACAGTGAACAACAATCGGCATTAACAAAAGACAAACATGTGAATTACGTTAATACTAGGCTGGGAAACAAAAAAGCTCAAATATTATTTCTTTTTCCTTTAATTATCTAGATTGTGGTTAACACAAGTGACAACATTTACCTCAAACCAATTAGTTATCCATTAAAACTAAATCATTTAGCTTTAGTTTTATGTGTTATCAGAGAAACCTTTGATTGACTTTAACTAAACTTTTTATTTTATATGACAAACTTTTTTATCTGTAGTAAAACTTGCACTAGTTCCAGGTAGTGTGACTTATGATATGATTTAAAAATAAATTGAATTTTGATATACTATTTTAAGTCGAATTATAGAGTTTGTATTTATTCACATTAAAAATCATCATATTTTCATCTTCATTTAATTAAAAAGCTTAAGATCAATGATCAATTTTATAGGTATTAAATACCAAAATCAAATACCTAAAATTCTATTAAAGTTTCTTTATTGTTCTCTTATCATTTTCCTTTCCCGACACAAAAAAATGTAAATTATTAAAATTACTTATTTATTTATCGCTTATTTGCTTATACATATACCTTTACAACATTATCTGTTTTCCATAATCTTACTCACTAAGCCCAATAATGCCGCTTTATTCCACTCGCTTTCCAGCTCTTTAAGTTTACATGTGTAAACTTGACTTTGACGCTGTTTAATTGCATTTACCCTCAGATAAACTCTAGGCAACAGCAACAACTCATAAACATAATGAGCAACCAACAGCAACAACAAATTGTACAATAAAACTAACAACAAGTTGCAATTTGATACGAAAGATTGGAATGAAAAACAGCTTCATTCGCAGTAGCATAAAAAGCCATTTAAAGTCTTTGACACTTCATTTAAAATGAAAATGAGAAGCGAGAATCGAGAAGTGAGATCGGGAGAACGCAGAGAGAAGAAAGGAATAGGAAGAGAGCAGAGGGTAGCAATTCTACAAATCTACACCCCCGCAAGTATCTCGATCTCTATTTCTTGGCCTGCATTTCGTGCTAAGCAAAACAAAAGACGAAAAGCCAAGGCAAAACAGGCAATAAAGAGGCAAACGAAAAAAAGGAAATAATAAAAAATTATATAAAGGAACGTTGAGAAAAAAAAAAAAAAACAGTATTGTAGGCTATAAAAAACTTAAACTAAACCTGAAACTTGAGCACAATATGCTGGTTCACTCAGAGCCAAAAGCTTCCAATGGGTTCACAAAAGTGTTGATCAGTCAACGGGGGAGGGATAGGAAGGAATAGGGAGGCCATGTGGGGTGAGAAGAGGGAAAGGAGAGGGGGAATACCATGAAGCCTGACGGCGACAAAGTGTCGCACGACGTCGCCAGTCTAGACTCTGGGGTTTGGGTCTCTCTCTCTCTGTCTCTCGCTCTGTTGGGATTCTCAGAACTGAAACTGCATTCGCAACAGCAACAAAAGCTCTACAAGTTGACTGATTCGAGACCTCGGACTCATAAAGCAAACAAAACGAGCCTCATAGTCAAACCAACCAGCATAATGGCCATAAATAATGTCCAGAAATCAGTCTAAAAGAGGCAAGAGCGTAACGCTGCAACTGCTAAAAAAAAAAGTCCATTAGGGATATGCCATTTCTGGGCAACTTGCACTTGGCATTAGTCATGCTCATGCTCCAAACGCTGCGTTTTATTGAAATCTCTTGGAGTTTCACATTTTGGCCAAAAAAAGGTGTGAAACTCACGCACACAAAACCTTAGCAGAAATCCCCAAAAAAAGCCATAAGGTAGAGCACAAATGGGTGCCCTCTGAAATTTATGAGTGACTGACAGACTCAGCTAAAAGGTGACTAACTGACAAACTGACTGACGGACGCAATGGCAAACTGACAGCCGCTAAAGCAACGTGTGCGGTCTATTTCTTGTATAGCGAAATGCTTACAAGCAACTACAGTAGAAACAGCTCTAAAGGAACTTTTCTGTAGTGTGTGAAATTGCTGAAAAATTCATAAAGTTATACAGAAAATTGCGTTGCTGGAGAATTTAAAAAATATATAAAAATGCTTAGCTAGATTAGTTAGACTTTACTGGCTCTCCTTAGGCACTCCCCACTGTGCCACAATAAAAGCCAAACCATTCCAGGATCTTTTTACGCGTGACTCATTCACAAACAAAGCTAAAAAAGCAGAAAATAAAAAATAAATAATAATAGTAAGTCGAAGGGCGTCTTTTGCCGTGGATTCTTGGCAGCAGTTTTTTTGGTTGTTCGCTTGATTTCGCTGGATTTCCAGCTAAAAAAAAACCTTCAGCGTCTACTCCTTTTTCCCACATGAAGTAGTAGTATATAAAAAGACCACCGGGATTTTTAGTGTGTTTTGCAATTTTTGCTGAATGAAAATTGAATTTGAAGCACATAAATTATAGGTTTTGCCCGGGGTATTAGTTTGATGCTTTTTTATGCGGAAAGAGAAGAACTCTTTTGCTCTGCCATCATCATTAGATGACGATGATGATCATCGAGACACAAGAAGAGACTTCAAACTGCAAGACGGCAAACAGCAAACTTAAGATTTCAGATCCAGATAAAACACGAATTGCACACAGAACTGACCTCTGAGAGTTGCGTGTGACGAGCGCTCAAAGTGTGGCAAAAGTCTAGAACATATACATGTATATATAATATATATATATATAGACATACTAAAAGATGGAACTGAACAGCAGTGAGTACTGATGTCTCGTTAAAGAATCGCCTCATCATGCAGTCGAAACTTGCTCCTCTCCATCCCTGGACATAAATATTAATAAGCTGCTAGAAGATAGATACTCGGGACAAGCGCCAACTTCCTCTGAAACATTTAGAATTCTAATTAAAACGACTTGATCTCTGATTGGATGCCAGTTTCAGTTTTCCACATCTTTTTCTTTTTTTGTTGTTTTTCCTATATCTTGTTGGCAATTGCATTAGAATCTGAAGCACGTGCCCAGGGACTGACGTCTCTAACTAGACCTACAACTACTTTTAACAGCTTTACTTGTCGGTTGGTTTAGCGAGGCATGAGGACTAAGTCAAACTGTTGGTTAAACAAAAGCTATGCTGTTAAAATTAGATATTTCAACACTTTAGGTTTTATTTTAAAATTAAAAGAGGCATTTCAAGTATGAGTATTTATTCAAATCATCTGCTTATAAGTATTTATTTTAAATTAAACAGGTTTTGTATCATTTAAAATTAATATAAACAATTACAAATATCGTTTCATTAATTTTCTATTATTATTAATAATGCGTTTCATTTTCCTTTAGTGCATTTTAAATTCGCTGTAATCAATAGTTCAATTAAATGACAATTAAGCATATCTTGCGATTTTTGATCAGGGATCAGAGCCCACATGCTGTTAATGTTAATGCGCGAGCCGCTGTTAACGCTGCTGTTAATGCTATTGCTGTTGTTGTTGTTGTTGGCGGCAGGTGCATGTGGTTGGCACAAAAAACTAAATAAGGCGCAAAACAAATAGTTTTTGCTATTTGAAAAGTGGCAAACAAAACAAAGTCAAACAACAGCTCATTGAGCAAAGGCAGACACAACAACAGGGAGAGATTGATGAAGGGAAGCAGCTAAAGGGAGGGGAAGGCAGTTGGCAGGAACCAAACAGTAGCCAGTGTGCAGCAGGAAGAGCTCTGCTGCTGCCGCTGTAGCAGCTACTGTTGTTGTTGTGTCTTTTATTTAAACAATTTACAAGAAAGCAACATTCCAACTGCCTTAAAATGGACAAAAGTTGGCACAAGAACTACGAATAGAGCTAAGAACGCTAGAGAGGGAGACAGAGACAGCTGAGGCGACGCCAACAACAGCAGCAACGACGATGACGACGACGGCGACGACGACAATGGCAAACGTTGGCGCGACAGCAACATTTTTCTTGGCACCAACACAGACAATGTACACAAGACGCTCTGGAATCGAGTGGAAGGAAGTAAGCTGGGGTTGAGGGTTGGCAGAAAGAGCAACACAAATAGAGAGAGAAGGAGGGAAGAGGGAGATGGGGAATTGGGTGTTGAGTAAAACAATAAACGCGTTTATTGACTTGCAGCTGCTGTGTGGGCAGCAAACGAGCAGAAGAGAAGAGAGCGGCGTATAGGAATCTTCTGTAGCTGTAGCTTAACATAACAAGAGCGTTTAACAGTAAACAGTTGACCAACAGAAAATGTTAATTGAGTGTAATGTTAATTACGTTGTGGTATTTAAGCGTTTGATTATGTTTCCCCATTGATCGCGAAGAAAGACAGAGACAGAGACGGAGAGACTGTGTGAAAGCAAGCCGCATCAGTGGTTGTAAAACTAAATGACTTAACAACAGCCGCAGGTTTGGCAGTCACTGGTAATGCACACACTGGAAACTAAACTGTAAATTATACGTTTTTTGAGACTCGCTTATGAAATTGCCCTATAAAAAAACCAAAAATAAATAATAAATTATAAGGCACGCTTAGCGCCGTCAAAGACTGAGCGAGAAAGCAACAGCAAATAAATATTATTATCGCGATTTTTTTCGTCAAGTTGCTTGAAAAAGATGAAAATAAAAGACTTCGGGTCTGTGGCATTTTGGCAAGAGGCTACTCCTCTGCTGCCTTATGCACTTCTAAGACCGTCCAGACACGCAATGAAGACAACATCTTGAAAAGGGTCAAAACATCAAGCAAAAGGTTTAAGGGATTGCGATTGCGATTGGAAACTGCAGAGACTTTGGTTTGGGACTCGGTTTGGGATACGGATTCGGATTGGAGTTGAGATTCAAATGCAAAAGGTATTTATTCATTTTCGTTTTATTTTCATTTTGTTAACTTGGCGATGTGCGCACTTGATAGCAGAACTTCAAAAAAGTCTTTACAGCTTTATAGCAGACAATGGACAAACTACAAAAAATGAAATCAAATCAAATGAAATGAAATGAAATGAATGAATTAAGCTGAGATTTTTGCAGCACGCGAGATTTATGAGCTGAGACTTTTGACATGAAATCGACAAAAAAAAAGAGTAAGGAAACTTTGATTGTTTAGCGATTATGAGCACTACTTGATGAGGCAATAAAGCAGTTTCAAGTTGCCGGAAGCAGCGATGTGAGCCACAGTTTTAACAGCACTGGTCTGTCCAAAATGCCATGTAATTAACACCAAAAAAAAAAACTAACTGTTGCGTTGGAGGCGTTGGGAGGCGTGTCATGCAATATGTTTAACGTAATTAGCTGAGAGAAGCGCAGCAGCAGCAGCCGCTAAAATATTTGCCTCGAATTAAGGCAGCAAACAAGCTCCCGACTTGGCACTGAAAACCGGCAACAGCTCGAGACTTGCAACATGCGAGTCGAGTTGTCGCTGCCTTTTGTAGCAGCAACAACAATAACAACAACAACCACAGTAAGATAAGCAGTTAGAGCTGCTGGCAACAGTCTGTGATTGGCGTCACAAGACTGCGGCGACAACGACGACGGCAGCAGCGGAGACGACACCCATTGGGGCACTACAATATGGCGCCACTAATTAGAAATTCTTAGCGCACAAAAAGAAGCTGAGGAATTATTTTTGTTGCCTGAATGGCGACAGGAGACGCTGGACTTTTAAGGAAGTGCCAAAGTGACATTAAATAGTTGTGCTTGCATTTCTATGATTCGTCTGCATACCCTGTAAATTGAGAAGTTTCTAAAAAAGGTATTGACAGAAATATGCATTACTTTGCTAGAAATGAAGTCCTTACAGGGTACTTGCTAAGCTTTCAATCAAAATCTAGCTATGAATCCATCACTTAAAGTGTCAAAAATTCCTTTACAGCGTAACTGTTGGTCGCTTAGCCCTTACTGCTTGCCAAGTCTAACTTGTGTGCGACTCCTTAGAGGTTTGCGTGGTATCTGTCAGTCGATCCCTTAAACACTGTAGCCCTTTGCTGTCAAGTGTCAATTGCAGCTAATTCCCAGCACAGCTAAAAAAAAACCGCTAACAATTTAAGCAGCCCACTTAAAATGCTGTTAGACAACTGTTGTAGAACTGTTACAGAACTGTTGGGATAAGCGTGGGTTGTATTAACTTTTAGTGTCAACAGTTGCTTACTTTAAAGCTAACCCTAAACTTTAAGAGCTTCTTCTCGCCATGCCACATGCCGCATGCCGCTGTGGCACTTAAAATTCAAGTTCAATAGCTTAAGCGACAACGACAACGGCAAGAGCAACAATGATGTTGCTGCTGATGACGATGATGGCAACAGCGGAACGTGGCGCAGCATGTGGCGCGTTCTAAGAACTTGCAACAGTTGCCGACGCTGCGGCTGCTACTGCAGTAACTGCTGCTGCTGTTGCTGCTGCTGCCACTTGGCACGAATGTCAACTGCACGAAAATGCTGCTGTTGTTGCTGCTGCTGTTGCTACTGCTGCATGCAATTGCCTCATCCTCTATCTTAGGTCTCAGCTCGCTTCTGTTCTATTGATCGTTAGGCGGCTGCTGTATTTTTTTTGGTCCCTGGTGATAGCGTTTGCTCCTTGGCTTGTCAAAGACGAGCAGCAGCAGCAGCAGCAACAGCTCCTTGTAGTTGTTGTTGCTACTGAAAAGGTTAACAACATTCGCCATGGACTACGTTTCGGTTCGTGCGGCATCTTGATGTTGTTTGCTGCTTCCTGATGCTGCTGCAGTTTTTGTTGCTGCTGCTGTTATTGCTGTTGTTGTTGTTGCAGTTGCAGTTGCTGTTTGCCTTTTTAATTAGCAACTTTTGGGTACTCTTGGGGCAGCCCAAAAGGCAGCTGCTTTTCATTAAGTATGCAGTTTCGTTCTGTTGTCTTGCTGCTGCTGTTGTTGCTGCTGTTGCTGGCAAAACAATGTCTCCTTGTTCTTGCATTTAATTAAATGCTCATAAGCATGTGAGGCAAACGTGGCCAAAAACAAACTCATTGTTGTCGTTGTCTCTTGGGCAACAGTTGACATTCTCTCTCACTCTCCCACTCTTCCACTTTCTCTCTATCTCTCACTGTCTTCTTTTTTCTGTTTGGTTTACAATTGTCTGCCTGGTTTTTGTGTGCTTCTAATGCCCAAAAGGTTTTCCTTTTTGGCCATTTTAGGTTTGCTTTTAGGGCCACTTTTGTCTTTGGCTTTGTTGATAGTTATCATTTTGTTTTGAGGCACAGGTAAATGAACTCTAAACATTTGCTATCAGTGCAAACAGAGCGTATACTTAATAGATAGTTAAAGAAATACATTCCATTGTATGTTCGACTTGTAAATACTAATAAAATCAGTCTGTTATTTGCTTTAAAGTATTTCATTATTTGTTCTATGCTTTTTCACTGCACATTGCCTGCTAAAAGTATGCTACTTTTGAGCTCCATAAATAACTTTAAAATCCCCTAAGTTAGTTGAATGCCAGGGGTTTCTCTTGAATGCTTTTCGCTTTCCGAACTGTCTCTACTTCCGGTTCCTTTTTCATCTCTTTTTAGCCTTTTGCCTCTTTTCCCTACATTTTCTGGCCAATACTTTCAATATGCCATTCCTGTTGCCAGCGTCCTTTTTGCATTTTAGTTAAGGCAATTTTGCCCTTTTCAATTTGTACAATTTTGTTGTTGTTATTGTTGTAGTTGTTGTTGTAACTACCTTTGGCTGCACTTCCTGTTGCCTTTGGACCAAACTGCACATTTTGCATTCAAATTGCTGCCGCATGTCAGTCAGCATATGCAATGGCAAATTTCCCTTTCTCCCCCGCAGCAATATCCTCTTCGTTTGCCTAAATACTTGGCAGTATATATATGTATATATATACATATATGCGATTATTCGTAGCACCGCAATTCCGTGGCATGATATTACTATAGTTCGTTCCGGAATACTGTGGCAGTTGCTTCTTCCCATTTTTGTGAGCGTGTTGTATAAACTTTTATAATCAAATTAAATTTTATGGCTTATTGCAAAATGTGCGCGTGCAAATCCAATTTTCCCACACATACACACACACGTTTATACTTATATTGGAATTTTCTTTTCCACTATTTGCCAGTTTTTCTGTTTTTTTTTTTTTAAGCATTTCCCTGGGCTGTGTGTGTTTTCAAGGGTTTTAGGATAACGAGTTGCTGTTTAGTTTGAAATACAAATTGAAAACAGTTATTTGCATTGCGAGTTGCAGAAATTTGATTTTCGCCGCTTTAGATGCAACTCAGTTGTTTTTTTTTTATATATCAGCACAACTTTGTATCTATGCCCAATATCATTTTTTACAACTAGATTTAAAAACAGTTTACATTGGCAACACAATTTTGGGATTTAATAATTTAAAGATTTTTAAATTGACATATAAAGTTAACAGTTTTTATTTTAAGCAAATTTAAAGATTACTTCTTTTATATATATTAATCTTTATATTACGGTGTTATAAAAATATTCGTGGATTATTTTAAAACTGATAAAAATTGCTTCGACTAATTTAGATTTAAAACTATAAACGCAAACATCAACAGAGCTATACATGTCCTTAGTTTTTCTCCATTTAGCCCCTTATTTTTCACAGTGAATC
This sequence comes from Drosophila nigrodunni, assembly GCA_020829145.1. Taxonomy (NCBI): domain Eukaryota; kingdom Metazoa; phylum Arthropoda; class Insecta; order Diptera; family Drosophilidae; genus Drosophila; species Drosophila nigrodunni. The sequence goes on from JACVCZ010000003.1 coordinate 12,073,857, forward strand.
GGCAACAGCAATTGGCCAAATAGAGAGCCAAGTCAGCCCGGGAGCCCAAGGCGTATAAAGAGAAAAACTAGGAGCAGCCTCCCACCCAATCAGTAACTACACAATTTTTTTCTTGCTCTCTGTTCGTCTCTTTATTTTGCTAGCTACTTGTATTATTTTTTTAGTTGGCTGCTCGCTCGCTTTTTGCTCTGCTGTATTTAAAGCAAATTAAACAAAATTGCGAGCAATAAAACTTAATGGCTAATTAAATGGGCTGGGTTGGACTAGGGCTGGTCCAAGAAAGAGTGGGAATATCAGAGTGAGAGAGAGGCAGAGCACAAGCGCATCCTCTGCGAAAAAAGAGGCAGCTGGCAGCAATTTTGCAAAGCCTTTTGCATAATTTACAAGTAGCAAAGGAAGTCAAGCTAAAAAAAAATGCAGTAAAGACAAGTTACATAAAGAGAAGCACTCTCGAGTGGGCGGAAAATTAAGTTTAATGTTTTACTATATGGCAATATTTGCCATTCACTTTAATTAAATTATTCAGTTATTGCTATATGCATGTCCTACAGTTTTCCCTTTAACTAACATTCTATTATTGACTGCTCACAGCTGTAAATATGCAAATTGCTTATGCATAATTATTCCAACACAAACTGCAACTAATGCAACTAAAGGCAAAAATTCAGTTTAAACAAAGTTTGAATACAATTATCTTAAAGTATCTGCGAAATACACAAACTGCAGGCCAGTAGGTCAGTAAACTCAGAAAATTCTCAACAGCAATTTAAATTTAGTCCTTTAACTACTAACATTATATTTAAGATACGGTGTATTAAATTTATTTTAAATATATGTGGGCCTATTTAAAATAATATTCTATAATAAATATTAAAGCTACGTTCAGTAACTTTTAGTAGAAATTTGCTTTCGAAATATGTTTTAATAAATTGTTCATTTACTTACAGTTCAAATCATAGTTTTGTAGTCTTACCTGTAATTATAAAGAAGTAAATGAATGCGTTAATAATAATTAAAGGCAAATAAATATATAATAATATACATATAATATTTTGAACACATCAAATCAAAGTGTTATATATTATTAATTTATTAATTAGTTTTATAACAACAGAATTTATATCGTTTCTAAGTATAAAACATTCTGTTTCAAGTTACGTAAAATTAATAATCTCAAGTTCTTTGAGGCATTTACAACTCTTTGTACTTCCTCTTTTCCCCTTTATTAAGCCCCTTGTGTTTGAACTTTCAATTAATAGCTAAGAAGGGCTGTAATCCTCTTTTAGTTACATTTCTGCAGTTCACAATTCCACTCGAATCTCAGTCTCTTAAACTATCTGCTCGTTCATTATGTCTGCAGCACTTTGTCTACTTAAAATTTTCTGCAACAGTTTTGCAACTTTTGCTTACAAAACTTTGCATAGTTTTTTAATTTTAATTAGCCAACTGGCGAGAGCACCATATAACCCTGTAAGTCCAGAGAACCGTCAGTTATACCCACACTCTACTCCCCATTCCCCGATTCCGGCCTGTAACATGCTTATCTACTGGACCTGTATCCAACTGTTGTTGGCTGCCTGCCTTACGCTCAATTTCTTTTCGTTTGCCCGTCTGTGCCTGTCCAGTCCTGTCCATTCTTGCCCGCTCGTGTCGTATCCTATGCTGGGCGTCTTGGCAGCCGCCTGACCGCCAGATAAGCGCGCAAATTTCCAAATGGACAGCAAAGTGTCGGCTAGTACCGAGTTTGGAAGTCTGGGGACGCGAGTAGAGCTCAGTTCTTGGCTTGTAATCTGCATAAAAAGATTTCATTCTTGCCTCGGCATGGGTAATTAGTGCATTTTAAACGTCTTTTAGTATTTGGCCAGTTGGCCATTTGGCCATTTTGGCCCTGCACAATTTTCCAGGCTATTTTAAGAGTTATGGGCATAGATAAATGGATTAGCCCGTACTCAGGGTACCTTTGACGTTCAACAAAGTTGCCTTCCTTCCTCTTTCTCCTGTTCTTTTTTTATTTTTTTCATCCCACTTTTCTAGCGAACATTTGGAAAAATTATTGCCTCAACAGGTATATATCCCCAACCCTAGCGTTTATCTATAGTATCTCAGTTGAACTAAGCGCAAAACGTAGTTAAAGTCAAGATCTGACTGGTAAACGCAGTCAAACGTGCGATAAATTCAAAAGCATAGACCAAAAAAAGCCCCCAACTGACATGGAAATAAAAGGCACAAATGTTAATTGGTTTGTGTCAATCTTCCAGCACATTGGCCCTAAGGGGAAGAAAGAGAAAGAAGATGGCAAAGATTCTGCCCAGAAGCCCACTCAAGACCCTCTATACACCTCCTACCGCTACTTACCCTTTTGCTATATAGATAGAAACACATTTAATGCAACGGACAGATGAAGTTGTTTAGTTGGTAAATTGTCTTACACTCCCCGACACTCGACTCAGATTCTGAACTTAGATTCTTGACGGGAGTCGGTTCTAGATGCGGTACTAAACACGGTACTGAAGTCGGTACTAAACTCTAAACTCCGTTCTGGACTATTGCCTTTCCGATTTTTGCAATTTTCATTTCAATTTCTGCAACGTTCGCTGAAAGGGAAATGATGTTTAGCTTCGGTTTCACACCACGGTCTATTAGAGATCATTTCAGCTGCATTCTGTTGCATTCACCTGCCTGTCTGACACTCTAATTCAAGTTGTGGCTTCTATGATTCGGACTCGGATTCTGACGGAAATGCGCGTGGCAATTCTGAGTAGCAATTTCCTGACTGAATGGATTCCGAAACGGATTCGTTGAGTGCATTCAATCGAAAAAAGACTTAAACATTTTTAAGCATCGTTCAAAGCGAACGTTTGATTTTATAAACATTAATTTCCATCCATAAACTAATCACGAAACACTCTTTGACTGCTGGCAGTAACGATGCTGTAAATAATTTAAATAGTTGTAAAAACAAAGCCATAATGAATCTGAATTATCTATAGATTCTTAGTCAATGATTTAACTATGCTTAGATACTTAAACATGGCTGATTGGTAAGTAGTTTCTTCACGCTTTATGCCAAGTTTAGAGCTGTTGCTTTATCTTAAGCATCTGCACTATTAGTTTTGCGGTTTTACACCATAAATTATCAGACAGGGAGAAGGAACCTTGCCGAACAATTTGTCATTTCGAATGGCTGCATCACTTCGTACCGCACTTGTTTCCTCTCTTCTTTCTGCACTTCTTGCCGCACTTCATACTTCTTTATACACTTCCTTCTGCCGCTCTGCTGCTCTCTGTAATCTTTCTACCTGACACGGCTTGGCCCAAACATTTGAAAAATGATCAAAAAGCTAAAATGCCGAAAAGCAGTGAAACTCAAACCCAATTCGTAGCTTCTTTTGGCTTTGTTGTTGGTCTTTTTGCCCAGTTGGTCCAGGCATTGCCATTTTGGGGCGCAAATCCCTTCAAGTTTAGTTTGATGTCCCTTAACTGCGACTGCCGCAACACCGCCGCATGCCGCATACCGCTGCACGTCCCGTTCATCAAGTCACGGACTGGTGGCAAGCTCCTCAAGCTGCCTCTTGCAACGATGCCGCCTCAACTTGCAACTTGTACAAATGTCCCAAACTGTCCAAAATGTCTGTTCAAATGTCCAGGGCGCAACTTTTATGGGCAGTCGAGTTGATTGCACTTTGCTCAACAACAACAACAACAACAAACAAGCTAAAACTGCGTCTCGTTGACAAAAATTGTTGTTGCTATTCGCTTTCAGTTTTTGATGCACACACTCCGGACACGGGTAATTAACACCCACGTGAAAAGACCGAAAGGTACAGAAAGTAGTCATCGAGAGAAGCCTGTATTCAGTAGCCAAGTTTGTGTAGGAGTAGGTGTGAATTGGCCAACTAGCTACACTTCCATTTACATGCAACAATGTTACTCAAGTTTTAAATATTTAGCCTGGTTTCGAGATGGAAGAGTGACAAAGAGTTATCGATAAGCCTAAATGAGTTATTGACAGTGCTTAAGATAATGAAGTTGTACCTAGGGGAGCCTGTTAATTAACAGCGCCTAGCTACTTGTAGTTCTATGATTTAATTTACTTTATCTGCCAATACATCTTTCAAATAGTTATTTTATAAATATATTATTTTCAATAAAGTTTTAAGCATTTTATCTGTTTATAATCGTTGGTAATCGATAGCTCCAAAATAATTATCTTTTCGTTCTTTACGTTTCACATTCTCGACAATCTCATCTCCAATTTAATCATCAAGTGTATGGCAACCCAAAAGCCAAACTCAACTCAACTCGGCTCCTCCAGTGGCACTGCTCTTTTCCTTGTTGCTGCCTCCCTGTTGTGGGTATTGCTGCAACAGACAGAGCGCTGTTGCTGCCACAGTCTCAGTCACAGTCGCAGTTGCAGTCACGTCAAGTGTGTGGTCTTCGGATGCACTGGAGAGCGACAGTCGCTGATACGCACACTTCACATTGAATTTCCATTTGTTGGCCAGCCAAACAGGGCCCAAAGTGGCCAAGCTACTTGCATCTGAAGCTGGAGAGCTGTAGAGTCTGCTGCTTCTGCTTCTGCTTCTGCTGTTGCAGTTGCAAGCTGGAGTTAAGGCTAAAGTTGTAGCTGACGTCGCGTCGTTTGGCTGTTCCCTTGATTTCCATCGATTTTCTAGACACTTTGATTGTTTTATTGTTGCATTAAGTGCCCGGTGCCACAACAGCTGCAGCAGCAGCAGAAGCAGAGCCGCTGCAACCGAGCAGAGAGGAGTTGCATGCCACTTGCGACCAACCACAAAAATGCAATTGACACTTTGGTGTGAAGTGCTTAGCAATGGTCACAGACTCGACTGCATCTGGATGGCTTAAGGCTTACGACTTACGACTTATGTCTGAAGCCTGCGGGCTTTAAGAGTCTCTCTGCCTGATTTCTGTTTAATAGATACATTTGCATCTTCTTCTGCTTCTGCTTCTTCTTCCTCTTCTCTTGGGTTACCTTCTTTTTTCTTTTAGCCCGAAGAAGATGCGTTTGTTGTTGCCACAATGTCCACGGTTCTGGCATTTTTCTAGCTGGTTGCCTGCGTCGCTTGAGTGGAAAATTGTTTTCGGGCAATTTTGTGCGTGATGATAGCAAGGCCTGAGAGTATGCTGTGGGTTGTCTCTCTTCCTCTTCCTTTTCCTCTAATGGACAGAGAATTGGAAATGGGGGAGGAGAGGGAGCGGCGAACTGTGTGTGCGCTCCGTTGGATCGATTAGCATGCTGGCGTGAGGTGTGAAACATTAGGCCTTAAAACGTTTTCAGTTAGTACATAATATGCTTTTAAGTATGCTATGGGCAAAAATAACTAACATTCTTGTACGATAGATGGCGCTTTTAGCAGGCGACACGACAATTTCTAGCCAAGCTCATTAAAGTGCTTAGCTTTAAACTAAACTTAGGCTAACATCTTAAAAAAAACACTTTCTTTATCATGTTATTGTTTTCTTACATTAAGTGGAGTAAGGTAATTTACCTACAGTTAATAAATGAACATTCAGCTGTTTTATAAACATAAGTTGGCTGATTTGAAAGCTCATTAAAGCTTTCTACTAGAAACTTTGTCGAAGCAGTCGAAGCTTTGAAATTAATCTATACAATTTATGACAATAATCAATCACAAGCCAATAATTTAAAAATTTTCAAAATTATTCACTGTTTATTGTAGTATTTTCTTACTTTACAATTTCATAAAAAGTTTAACTTATCAAAGCTTCCAAGTAAATCTATGAATAGAAATAACTAATTGACGTTTGGTTTATTCGTTGCACATACAAAGCAGAACTTATCAGAGAATTCACCACTTGACATTCGATGTAGGAGATAACTAAACCACCCACATATCATACCCATTTAATTATAACGCCAATTTCAATGTATCTGCTGTCTGTATTTGTGTCTATATCTGTATTTGTATCTGTATCTTTATAGTGGCATATCAGTTACGTTAGCCGTTAGCGTATTATTGTCCAAATACACTCCGGGCCATAACTGTCAATGTCAATAGGCTGCAGGAACATGTTGGTAATATTATGCGTATGTGAAAGCTTATGTGTAATTCGTGTGCTTCGCTGCATGTGCCAAATGCTGATGATTGGCAATGGGCAGCGTCTGTCCAGGATGTGACTGCATACAACACAAACAGCACGCAGGCGATGTCAGAGCCTTTGGGGCAACATTGCTGACATTGCCCCGTGCATTTGCTTGCTGCGTGCTGCATCATCATCCAATGCCGCGTTATGATGCGAGTCCAGCGATCCAAGCGCGCTGTCCTTTTGACGCTGCGGTTTAAACCGATTTTCTGTTTGCAATTGCCGCCAACCGCAACAGCAACAACAACAGCAACAACAAGCACGTCGACAGATACGGCATGCAACCTGAAGGCAGACGCGACGTGCTGCGATAATTGCCACAAGATTTGCCTTGTGCAACATGAATAATTTCGCACGCAAATTATTTTTAATATTAACGCCAGTCGGAACCGCTGAAGTTGCCCCAACCAAAAAAAAGGGGCACAACGGGTGCAGCGGGTACAACAGGCGGGTGCGGTCAACCATGCAGACAGGGAGAGGAATAGGAGAGTAAAGGGACAGGGCATGTCGGGGGGCGGCAGGAAGGGTGTTTATGACTGCCACCAAAAGCGTAGCACGAATTTAATTTTAACTTTGCCGCTTACAATTTGGCAACTGGCAGTTAAAAGTGTAGGAGGGGAAAAGGAAACATGTAGAGGAGGTGTAGGGGTAGTAAATGGGCACAGGGTAATACAGCAGCTGCCGCCAAAATGTAATACGATATGTGAACTGATCCAGGATTCGGTATCTGCGAATACAAATGAAACTTCAACTGACAAACTGGCGAATTGTCGAATTGCCAAACTGTCAGTTTGTCGGTTGCTGCATATTGTTGTCGTTTCTCGGTTTCTTTTCATGATTGTTGATTATTTTGTGGCTGAGATGAGCCTACAGCCGAGGTGACAAAAGGTCAACATGATTGCGCAAATCAGTGCAAAAGAGTTGGCCATAAAAGCCACAGATGGAGTTGCAGATGCTTGAAGTTGTTGTTGCAGTTACAGATATGAGTCGAAAACGTGTAAATACTAAGAGAGATCATCAAAAGAAAATGCTAGAGGACAGCTACAGTACTAGCCGAGTACTTTTTGTAAGCCGAAGTTTAAATACTCTAATAAATTTGAGTGTATCTTTTAGATAAAAATAAAATATAATATAAAAATAAATCTGAAACAGTAAAATAAGCCCAAAATAGTTATGCAGGTCTGAATGTCTAAGAACTCGTTAAGTAAAGGGATTTTTATTTAAAGAGAATTAAGTTTTGTTCTATTTTTACTTGAATATAAACTATTTACTACCATTTTCAATGTATGCTACATTTTTATTAAGTCTACTAATTTTAAACAATTTACTACTATTTCTACAATATCCAGTCCATAAAATTCCTACCTATGCTTAACTAAAGATTATCCAATACTAACTCGATACGCGCTGCAGCGTTCTGTCTCTGGTTATGAAAAGTTATTCGCAAATGTTGTCAATGCTAATGGAGGATCATCACCATAAATGTGGCTGTATGTTGCGTAGTGTTAGAGAACCAGGAAGAAGAGTTACCAGCTGCAGGCCAGGCTAAATAACTCACTCAACGGACGTGTGGTTAATTCAATTTAGCTACAAACGTCTTTTGGCCAGTTTAAGTGCCAGGCTAAGTATGAGGACTGCGTTAAAGGCCCACACAACACTTCTTATGGAAAAAGACGGAGTAGTGTTGGACAGTGGAAGGGCTAATAAAACTCCTACCTTGAGTACAGCAAGATACTCGCATAATCATAAAACACAAAACTCAATTACAACATTTGATGCTCAAGGCCACAAATAAGCTAAGTTACGATGCGTCAACATTTTCGAGCACCTCAAAAGGAGGGAGTGCAGCAGAGTGAGAGAAAGGTAGAAAGACGATCGGAAGAAAGAGTGTAGAGGGCGGTAGGGAGAGACAGAGAGACGCACTGCCAAGTGATGCATTGCTTTATTACCGCAAAAAAAAAGTGAGGCAAGTTCTCAGTTTCCAGCGATTCCTGCAGCTGCTCCTTTCTGCACCTCCTCCTAACCCCGTCTCCCACATCTCCTAGTTCCTACGTCTGGATGCTGTACACTCTGTCTGGTTTCCACAGTCTGCAATATGCATAATTATGCACTGCAACGCCCTCTGTCAGCGGCTACAACGTACGACTGCCCAGTCAGCAGTTCTGCGCACTCCACCGTTACCCCTGCTCCTAACTCCTTGCTCCTTCCTCGACTCCTCCGTATCCTTCCACAAGCGGCTCTTTTGGATCCATTCTCGTTTTTAGCGCTAGGCTGTCTTGTCAGCAGGATTAAGCAATTTTCAGCTTGGTTTGCGCTTTTCGCTTTGCCTGTCCGCGCCACGTCGTCATGGCAACACCCCTTGCTCCACCTACCCCATTACCCCCTCCCGCCTCAAGCGGCTGCCTGTCTTCAATCTCCAGACTTGCAGACGACCCACTGCCCACGTTGACAAAAAAAAATAAAAACGCGTTTTGCTAAAATTTTGCGATGCGTTAAATTTTGTTAATTTAAGCCGCACGTCGTCGAGACCCGATCGTCTGCAGAGGTGTTAATGTGCAACATGTTGCATCTTTATTAATTTCAAGTTGCTCTTTAGTTTGCGTGGCACGTTCTACTTTGGGTTAAGGCTTGGGAAGTGTTTTTTGGGTGCGCTTTTTTTATTATCAAACAAAGGAGAGCAAACCCTTTCGAATTACATACTTTATGACTCAACTGCCACACTTGGCAGCGGTTTAAGGCCAAGATTCAAGTCAATTCAATAACTAAGCACAGGTTAATGCTGTTGTTCTGCTTGCCACAAGTTGCACGATTGTGAAACGGCATTATCATTAAACTGAACTCAACTCAACTCATTAACAGCTTCCTGCAAATCTTCAGCAAATGCAGCCACAATTGTGGGTTAACCTCATTCACAGGCTCTGACGGCTCTAAGGTTGGCCAAAAACAAACCCAAACTAATCAGTTGTCATGTCTAAAACTTCTTAACTGTTTGGCAAACGGGGGAAAGTAATTGAAGAGAGAGAGAGGTGTTTGAATGGAGGAAAGCAGTAGAACTAGTAAGTGTGTGTGTGTTGCCTGCTGACTGCACTTTCAAATCCAATTAAGAGTGTGAACTTGCAACGCGTTGCAAATTAACAGACAGATAAACAACAACGACAAACTGACATTGTCACATTAAATGCGAAACAAAGCGAAAATGTGCAACGGTAGCAATTGGTGTGAAGAGCAGAGAGATAGATGAGATCCGGTGAAAGAGAGATAGCTAGAGAATGCTGTTAAGAGCCAAGCCCAGCTGCACTTTAGTGTCAAACGCAACCATGCCGAACCCCGCATACGTATCCCGACCCGATTTCGATCCCGAACCCATAACCAAACCTAAACTTGAGGCTAAGTCTTAAGCCCAAGTCAACATCATGGTTATGCCTCATTACAAAGATCTGCTTCTGGTTACGACGTACACTAAAAAATAAGTTCTCAAGTTGAATCTTACTAAAAAGTATATTATGGATTAAAAATGTCGTAGGTGCAGAGAAACACTTTACACGGGTCCAAAAAGATGGCAGAAGTTTGGTAAGAAATTTCATTTTATTTTTGCTCAGTGTACTGGGCACTCGACACTAGGTTCAGCAGCTGCAATTATCACATTGCCAAATGGTCACGGACCACGAAATCTTAACTTCCAGATAGGAGCAACACCAAAACACAGTCATAAGTAGAACCCAAGCGAAACCACGCTGCAGTCTATGACTTCATCACATTCTCAGTCTCAGTCACAGTCCTTCCTATCCCCACCACCAGTCAATGTTCTTCTCCTCTATATTTTCTTCTTCTTCTGTTCACCTCTTTTTTGTTTCCACCTTGTGTGTCATAATTCTCGCCAGGTTGACATTTATGATGTGTGTACTGTACAACGTTTGCGATTTCAGTGCGATAAAACAATGAAAATGAAGTCATGTCTTGACTTCCCAATGGTTTTTGTTCGCTTCTCTCTTCTCCCTTCTCCCTGCTTCTTTTTACGTCTCTTTCCTCGCTTTCCTCTTCTTTGCTTTGCTTGACTTGCGCACCAAATTGGACATGCAGCAAGTGTTAAATAATTAGTTAAAGCTATTTCTTATTTCACTAGAAGCCTTGGACTCTGAGCAGTAACATCATTTTAAAGTTCTTATACCCTGTAGTGTAGTTCTTCAATTATTTAAATATTGTAGAATACTCAGTAAACTTTAATTAAAAACTTCGCAACTTCTTAAAATTAAAATAACTAGATCCTCAATAAATTCCTAATTAATTATTATTATATTCCATACGAATAGACTTTATTTTCTTTAACTATACAACTTTAAATTTACAACCATATATTTTACCGTCTCTATAAGCCCCTTAAGAAGCCACAAACTGGGTCACTGACCAATTGAACAGATTTCTGCATTGTTTGCTTATCATCCATTTAAGATCCTTGAATGTGCTGACAATATTGACCCAAGGCATAAAGTAAAATAACCGATGCTTATTTATCTTTATGTTATACGCCGTCCACTGTTTGTATTGTGTCTGAAGCGAATATACGACTGAACATATGACTCGACTTGCATATGGCAATAAGCCGTAAAAAAGGTACAAAGAATGCGCCCTTCGAAAGGAAATGAGAACTGAATTCACATTTCACTAGTGAATTGGTTGAGTGGACAGTAAACGACTTTGGGTGATATTCAATTGCAGTGGAAATCGTAGAAGTAGAAGTCAATGAGCAATTTCATCATTTGCCCTTTGCTCTGGCAGTCGTTCTGCTGATGGTGCTGCTGCTGCTTCTTCAACTGTTTCCAGTTTGCAATTACTTTGGCAATCGCAAGATTATTTTGCATATTTATAGAGCAGACGAGAAATACTTTATGGCAGCTGCAGCAAATAAAATTGTATCGATATCAACGATTCACAACGAAGCGAATCGAATCGCATTCGCATTCGCAATTGAATCAGTCAATCAGTTTGCTCTTTGACCTACGGTCGAACGCCTCTCAAACTGTTAAGGGTGTTGCATTTTCTGGCTCATCGAATGTCAAATTAAATGCCATTTAACATCAATCAAATCAACTGGAAATTTGACAGCGTGGTTCTGTGGTTCCAATCGGTTTGTGGCTACCAATACTGATGAATTTGATGATAAACCATTGCATTGTGGTTTAACTAAAGGTATCATATTGATAACTATTAATTTGCTCAATTTATGTCACTGGGACATATAATCATTTGCATAGTTTATAAACTTCAAAATGTAACAAAATATATAGAATAGCTAACAGTAAATGCCACAACCACAACAGCAACCAATTTATACCAACAACAACCAAAGTCAGCACACGACACTTTTTATTTACCAATTTATTTCGAGCGAGAAAACCGCAAACAACAAAATTAGCTACAAAATCTAATCAAAAGACCCCGAGGCGCCAACAGCAATGAAAACAGTCAACCAGTTCGACATGTAATTACATGGAAACCAACGAAAATACACACACACACACATCTAACGAGAAGGTAGCTCCGAAAATCGAATTGAAAATTAATTCCAAATTAATTTCGAATTTACAAAAGCGATAAATTTTGCGCAATACTCGTGACACATACAAAACCAGGCAATGATTGTAAAGGGGAGAGGAGTTCGACCTGCAAATGTCTACAACACTTGTAATCAAATAAACAGACAAGGCTGTCAATAGAAAATTGTAAGCCAAAGTGCAAATAAAACACACTAAAGAACAGAGAGGAGAATATGCAAAGTCGAATAATTTATGCTCTTGTTGGAGATCAGAGTTTAACATCAAAAGGAGCTTCGTAATTTATGTAAGAGTTTAAACTTTGAACTTACATTTAGTTTAAGCTTTGTAGCATAAATTTGGGCACAAAATAAATAAATAAATGAAGCAATTATTTAAATTAAAATTAAATTTCCCTGTTGCCGTTAGAACAAATTTCTCTTGTTTACAGCCAAAACTTTCACTGCACTTCAAAGACAAAACACGTTGCATACTTTCGAGTGTTTCGACAAATGGCCAACGTTCCACTTCAACAGCTGGAATTGGTATTTAATTTAAACAATCAAAAGTATGCAATAAAAAAATTAAATCGGCTTAATTTCCAACAAGTATCTCAAGCTCAAGTATCATTTAAAATGTATATTACTCTCATGCAGTACAGCAATACTCTAACAACCTGCCATGCATTTTCATTAGCCCCATGTAGAGTTTCCAGCAAAACCGCAGGCGCCTAAGTGGGTGTCGTGTGTCCAAAAGCAATTATGTCAAGCGTTGACTGTGATCGAAACTAACGTAGGAAGGGCGGATAGTGGAAGGACTGGACCTCAGCTTGGCAGCCATTCAGCCAGTTGGTCATTATGGCTCAAAATCCAATTTCCAAGTGTTGAGTGCACTGACTGCCCACTGAACGGTAAGCAATAGAAGAGGAACCAACAGGACTGCAACTGAAGCCGAATAGGGTTAACTAAAACACGCCATTGGTAGTTGGCTTAGTGCAGTGCGGTTGAATGGTAAGTGTTTACGGATTAGTGAGATCAACAAACGCCTTTAATGTGGTGAAAACCGCGCACAACTCGCGTAAATTTGGCTAGAGTTCGATAAGGCGTTATCGGGAAAACGCCATATGGACAGAAAAGTCCAATTTATAAAGTACTGACAAATTTGTTGGCAGCTGATAAGAGACTCACAATCGATATCAATGCACTTTCGATATAAAAAATAATTAACATTGTAGACAGAAAGAAAAACAAAATATCTTAATTATGAAATTCCAGGCAATGTGATAATAATTCTTTTTATGACCATAAAATAGCAGGATAAAAAAAACAACGTTGCATTAATAAAGTATTTGGGTGAAAACGCAATAATAAATATAAAGAAAATTAAAAAGTAGAAGATGAAAATCCACAGAATGATTGCATAAATTGCTTATTTGTTGAGTATCAATTGAAATGGGTGAGGCAACACAAATAACTAATACTTTGCAACTATAAACCAATAAACAAATGAATTTTAATATCTAGGAGCACAATCGATAAGAACTATAAAACAAATTAGCTTCTGCTTCGATCACAAACATCATAAAGTATTTTTATAATGTCTAAATAAATTTAAATCGAGTGTCTGTGAAGAAAAGTAGTGAAGTAACATTTTTTAAATAAAACAAACGTATGTCATCGCTTTAACATACCTCTCCCACTGTACCACTATGTAAATTGCAATTCAGTGTTGGGCAAAATTGCATTAATATTTGGACGAGTGGATTCCCCATACTGTCCAACCAATCTGGCTACAACGAGAATCATTTCGGTATGCAAATTCCATTGCTGCATGCCACACTCACACCTATTTTTGATACAGCCAGGTGCCAATATTTGTCAGTTTTTTGTTTAATTAAAACATTTTGCCAATATTTTATATGTGATCCCTGCAGTCCCTTTTCCACGATGCCGACTCTGTGGTTCTACATTTTGCATACGATTGCGATTGTTTTTGTTCTGTAACCAAATGCAAATGCAAATGATTCGTTTGCACAGGTAACGCAAATCCAATGCACATGAAATATTTAAGCCAAACAATTATACTAGAGCGAGATAGATATAACAGTGTGTGTGTGTGCAAACGAGTCGTATACGCAATGGAATTGTATTATTTTTCGCTTCTTCTTTCCCATTTCAACCAAAATTTGCATTTTGGTTGGAATTTTTGTGTAGTGCTTTATATATTGTCCGCAGGTTAAATAAAAATAACTTTTTGTATATGGTAAATTCCCATTTTTGGCATATTTAAGAAGATAATTCGCAACATTGTCGACGGCAACAACAGACCATATTTCATCCATTACGTTTTACATGCGAAATTAAATGTAAAATTCATATTTTAATTTTCTAAATACGATTTTCAATATTTGACTCAAATAAATGAATTTTAAAAAGCCAACCAATGTTATTTATCGACAATTTGGGGAATTTAACTATTTGTTTGGGAAGACGTAAAATTTATTTTAATTCAATTACGAGTTTAGTAATGAAAACAAAGACCAACAAATTAGAATCACTTTTCTTTCAGCTTCTCTTTAACTAACTAAATAATCCATAACGATTCATTAAAGTTCAACTTCCTCCAAAACTGCAAGGCTCAAGCTCTAACACTTACTGTCAAAATTGCATTCACACTTTTGCCAAACAGTTGACCACTAATAACAAGAACCAACTAACCAAACAAAAGCGTTGTTCAAAATCGGGACAACGCTTCAGTTTCAGTTTGGGCATCAAGTCCATAAAGTCCATTAGTGGCATTTTGCATATGGGAAAAGGCAAGCAAAAAATGGGCATGGTAGGAAAATTCGGAAAATTTGCGGTCAGTAGAGAAGCTAGAAAGTGTGTGTGTGTGTGTGTGTGTGAGAGAGAGGGAGAAAGAGATAGAGCTAAACGCTGCAAACTGAAAATTGTGACCAATAATTGGATGCCTATGACTGCACAAACTGACGGTTTAGAGACGAAAGTTGTCAAAATTCAACTTAGGGGATTCCCACAGCAACCACAGCAAAGTACAGTTCAGTCCACTTCAATTCTAGCCCAAATATCCACCCACTGAGTGCAGTTGGCCAAACAAAATTCTCCCTCCTGTCAGCTGCAGTGCTGCGCATTTGCGGTAAATTTAGAATTGTGTGCCAAACCGTTTGGGAGATATCTGCAGACCATTAACAGAAAACTGCTTCCAAAAATTGCAAAATAATGTTATCGAAAATTGGCACGAGCCTCTAGAGTTTCAACTCATTCAATTTCTGCTTATCTTCGGGTTTCATTTTGGTTTACTGACACAAATGTTGAAGTATCTGAGAACACGAGAGTTTCTCAAGTGCTTGCAATTAAGGTGACCATATAATGAGTGCAAGTTTTGTTTGCGTAGTTCAAATTATAATAATTCTTTTTTAAGAAAATTTGAAGTTTTGTGTAACTTTTTGTCTTATAGTGGGAAATTAATGCCATAGTATGTCTCTCTATTTTTAAAATTCCTACCACGATTAGAGTGACCATGATTTGGCTTAAACTAAAGAATATTCCTAAGCCTCTGAGAAACCAGAAATAAAGTATTTTTCCAACTTATTCGTTAATGTTTAGGCACTTCCCATCAAATCCGTTGACCTTAAGCCAGAGCCTAACTTGGCTAACAGCGTACAGTCGGTCATTAGCTGAATGTGCTGTCAGTGCACTTGGCTTAAGCTCAACTCCGTCACACCCACTGCGATGTTATCGTGACATGACATGCACTCACCTGTTTCGTGTTCTCTATCAAACGCCAGTGTTGACACATCCTGCACATCGTTCGCCTCCTCGTTAACTGCTCCAACAGCTGTGACGCCTCCATCATTCAAACTGCAGTTGTTGTTATCGTTGTTGATGTTGTTGTGATTCTCGATGCTGTCATTGGCATGCCCATTGATGACCTCGATGACGCTTTTGACCGAATCCAGTGATGACGTTGCTGATATCAAAATTGGCGTTGTTATGGGCGTCGTAGCTGACGATGACGAAGCTGTTGATGTCATCGATGAGCTGGCACTCAGTATACCACCATTGGACTGCCCCTGACTCTTTCCAGCTCCTGACTGCTCATCAGCATCAACCTCACCCTCCACCTGCCGTTGTTTTTCGGCATTCGGCAGCTGATGGCTCTCAAAGTGCAGCTCATCCGACAGCAAATCTACAGCTTGTGCCACCAGATTGGCCTCGGGATTAGTTTTGTTATTGGAAGCGGTGGCTGCAGTTGCTGTTGCAGCTGTAACTACATTGGGCAGATCAACGCTGGCCAAAGTTATAATTGAACTTGGCTCAGTTTGCTCCACGCCCACAATAATTCGCTCGAGGGGCTTTGGTGGAGTCAGCTCGAGGCTGCTACGTCGTTGAGTCGGTGTTGGTTTTGCACCCAATCCCAGTTCGCTGCGCTTGCTCGGCACTGGAGGCGGTGCTGTCTTGGGTTTGACAACAGTTGTAGCTACTTTCGGCTTATTGCTGGGCACTGGAGGCTTAGCTTTAGGTGCCTCCATTTTAGGTATGACTTCATCCAGTTTGGGCTTGGTATCGATTATGTTTTTGTGCAGCACATAACCTAAGTCATCCTCTACGGCAGGCAGAGTAATCACCTCTTGTAACTCCTGGACAATTTCGTTAACTACTTCGATAGCTTGCTGTGTCTGAAGACTTTCCTTAACGGTTCGTTGCTCCATTCGTTGCTCTACACAAGCTTCCTGCTTATGCTCTCCAGGGATTTCGACCTGTTCGAAGGCACTCAGATCAAAGCCCTGCTCATCATCGGCCAACTCCAGATTGTAGAGTTTCTCCGCTTCCTTTTTGACCTTCTGATAGCTTTCTATGAGCTTTTGGGCCTCCTGCTCGAGGCGTCGTTCCTCATCGGTCTTTTTAAGCAGCTTGGGACCCTTCTTATTGGTGGACTCCTTGCTCTGCTCCAGTCGCTTGGTCACCTGCTTCTCCCCATCTTTACTCACGGTTAGTGTTTCACTGAGTTCTCGCTCCAGCGTGGGCTCAGCATTCAGATCGACGGGTTCATCGTTGAGGATCTGTTGTCCCTGAAGATAGGACTGTTGTTCGGTCGTTTCGCATTCGGTGTAGCTGATGCCGCCGTTCTCGGACAGCTGCAGCTGTTTGCCACATTCGGATAAGGTCAAAGTACCAGTTTCAATACTCTGTTTATCTTGTGGATTCTCTAGGCGCTCCGTTAGACACGTCTCCGCCGAGACGGTGGCAGTCAACGGCTGCAGCTGCTCGACATCGTCCAGGTCGAGCAGATTGTCGTTGCTGCTGATCTTCTTGAAGCGCGCACTGCTTGACTTGGACTCGGCGCTCGTCAGCAACTGCTCCTCCCCGGTCAACGCATCCTTGGTCCGTAGTTCACTTAGCACTTTCTGCTCGCTAACCACGCGACGCTCCTCATGTATAGTCGTTGTCGTAGCAGTGGGTGTGGTATGCTCCTCACCATTCTCACGTTCCTCATAGGGTTGCAGCTTAAAGGCAACGTCCCCAGTGGGGCTCTTGAAGACTGAAGAGGAGCTGCAGCTGCTGCTGCTACTGCTGCTACTTGTCTTGGTTGTGACCACTTTAGTGGTAATTGTACGTTGGGTTTTTGTAGAGCTCTGGCTGCTTTCGCTGATTTCCTCTTTGCTGCTCGTTTCGCTGTGGTTCGTTGTGGTGCTGGCGGTACTGCTTTCGACGAGTGGGTCAGCTGTTTGGTCATCAGCTGCGTCATGGACAACAATCTTATCGTCGCTCTTCAATTGAGCCGCAACCGTATCTGCGTTAACTTCCATTTTGACTGTGCTAGCTGAAACCTTTGACGGTTGCACGTACTGCGGTAACTTCTTTAACTCCTCCACACTCGCACCGGGTGGGCTGTCAACAGAGAAGAGGTAAGAAGAGAGAAGCAATATAACATTGAGTAATTACAATGATTGAGTCTTATCAAATTGATATGTTAATTGTCTCGTTGCGTTCGCACCTGTCGCTACAGTAAACGGAAATTTCGTTGGCCAAAAAGCAATATAAATTCAACTGAAAATCGACCCGAAACCTTTTGCCTTTCGCATCCAAAATAGCACTAATTGGCCCGAAAAAAAAAACCTAACTCGAATGCCTTTTGCCATTACTGCTTATCAGTTCTAACCACTGCACATACATAGTCATTATCAGTTCGTTTGGCGGTGTTAGTAAACACACCGGCATTTCGGCCTTATCTGCTCTATAAACTGAAAGGGAGCACCCCCTTACCATCCACCCAATTGCCCAAGTGTGAAAGTTATTATTGTTCTAGTATCAGCACTTTTTGCAAAAATTGTGCTGCCAATGGGATAAAATGCTTAGAACCTTGGACAAGTCTTAGCCATAGCCATATCAGGCCCAAAAAATAGTTGTCGAACTAATGATGCAATGCTTAAGAATGTATATGCCATTTACTGATTTAAAATTAGTTTAATCGGTCTATAATACTTTGATTTGCACTAACCGTTTGAATTCATATCTAAATCCCTAAGTAGCCTATCTTATCTGGTATCAAATTGACTCAATCGATCGCTGTTCTCGCTAAAACTACGTCATTTAGTCTGAAACTGAGCCTCTCTAGATCCCTATATAGGTAACAATTTTGGGGTTCAGGGCTAAAGTCAAGAAAACATAAATTACGTTTTGTTTTTTACTGAGTAATTCTAACTCAATTTCCTTTAACGATTCCCTATCCTATGTGTATTTCTTGGAGCCTTTTCTTACCCATTGGTTAAGGACTGTGGCTCCAGCGAGGAGAATTCCTCTTCAACCTCGCCAATTGTGGGCAGCATATTTGAATGCCAATACATGTTGAAATAGGCCTCTGAGGGACCAGGTCCATTGATCAACTCTGGCGGTCCCAGCTTCTCGCCATCCTCACAGATGTACTCCCGCTCGTTGGCATCCACATCATCGTGTTCACCATCATCGTCATCGCTGCTGGAGCTGGAGTAGCATGTAGTGTTCTCATTATCTTCCACGATCTTCATGCACTTGCCCACCACCAAGGGCGGTGGGGATTCCCGTGAGATATCCGCAGCTTCAGCAGCTGCAGCTGCCAAAAGTGAGGTTATATCACGCTGTTGCTTGGGAGAGTTCTCGCGCTGTGACCCCATCGAGTCCTGCTTATGCACCAGATCGAAAAGACTAGGTAATTTATCCTCATCCTGCGTCTTGCTCTCGTAGGTTTGAATTTTAAAGCGTATTTCCCGATTGCTGGTGGGTGAAGGTGTATTCACTGGTGTCGTTCTGGGCGTCGCTGGAGGAGTATTATCAGTCAACTGTTTGAAGGTCTGCATGCTCAGTTTGGGCTGCTGCTGCGGCGGTGTTGTTGGCAGCATTTGCAGCTTGGGGATCTGAGTCTTTGGCAGCGACTGCACACGCTCCGGGGGTTTAGGCTTGGGTCCCTTGGGTGAACGTCCATTGCTGCCGTTGCTGCAAATAGAGCTGAGCGACTCGGTGGAATTGGAGTTACTGCGAGAGTTGCTGTTGAACAATACGGGTATGAAGGTACGTTCTGGGGTCCTGGCTGGTGCTTCAGCTGAGTTAGCGCGCTGCAATGGCGCCCTCAGTTGTCCAGGACTGGGACTAGACTCCTTTGACTTGCTGCGATAGAGGCCCAATTTAAGATCCGTTTCGGACTTTTGCTTTTGCAGCAGTCGAGGGATATTGGAACTGGTTGGGGGCGGAGAGGAGTTAATTGTTGACTTGGTTGTTGCTGGAGATTTCTGCACTGGAGTGGTTACAACCGGTATGCGAGATTTCAACTGCGGTGACTGTTGCTTAATGGGCTGAAGATGCAGTTTAATCTCACCTTCAGTTTTGGCCCGTGAAAAGCCCGGACTGACTGTGATCTTAGCTTTGGGGATTTTTGTGCTAAATTCCTTGATTTCCCGTACTTCTTTTTGCTCCTTAAGCTCGTTGATTGTTTCGTTTGTTGGGGTTTTGGGTGACTCTGGTTTGACAGTCTCATTGGTGGGCGTTGTGGGTGAGTCCATGGGAATTCTAGGTGGCGCCACCTCAATGGGCAACTTACTAGGTGTAGCAATCTTACGAGGCATCGGAATTATGGAACGCTTCTTTGGCTCCACAGTGGCCAGCATTACCCGCGGCTTTGGCGTTGGCGTGCCGAGCGGACTCTTAAGCTCAACATTCTCATAGACATTGACTTTCTCGGTCTTGAACTCAACATTCTCATAGTTATTTCCCGGTATAATCAACTTGGGTTGTCCCAATGTCTGTTCCATTTGAAACTCCTGCTCAAGCAAGGTGAAAGGTTTCACTAACTTGGCCAGTTCTTGGCCATTAAGACCGCTAGCCAACTCCGTGTCGGAGGAGTAATTGGAACCCATTGAAAGCTTATCAATGACTGTGGAAATTGTGCTCGCTGTGTCATCCGATTCGGAGCCCGCCTTAAGCGATTCAGCAAATAGATTAATATAGTACTCGGCATCGGGTGGCGGCGTCAATGGTTTCTCAATGACCAGCTGTACTGTAGACGGACCCTCCTTAGAGTTTTGACGCTTTACCAGCTTACGCGGTGGCACTGGCGGTGGTGGCGGTGGTTGTGCATTCAGCGAAAGTGACAATTCCAACTGTTGTTCCTCCTCACTGGGTGGCTTTTGGCCATGTCCATTACGTACGACCAGCTTAATTGCCACATTATCTTTCAGACAACGCACACACTCAATGCGTGTCATTTGTGAAATTTGCCTCTCATCGATGCTTAGAATCTCGTCACCTTCGCGCAAATGACCCCAACTGGTGGCCACCTTGGAGGCGGGACTGTCGCTGGCACATGATTGTATATATAACTTTTGTACTAGCTCTGTATTGCGTGTGCCGCCCTGGAATCTTAGACCGAAACCCAAGCGTTCTCCTGGCAAGCGGTAAACAGTTACATGCTCGGTAGCCTCTGTATCCAATTGCTGTTGCTCCTGTTCCTGTTGTTTTTGTGCCTCCTTCTGTTGCTGTTGTTGGAGCAGCTGCTGCTGCTCGTTGATGGTCAGCACGGTAATGAACGAGGAGTCTTCGGCCACAGAGCTCTGCCGTTTGACTAGCTTCTTCAAGTGGTTTGTGTCTTTGGTAGACGATGTAGGATCGTCAACTTCAACAACGGTTATGTAGTCCTCATCCGTTGCTGAACCGTTAGCAGTTGCTGTTGTTGTTGAATCCATTTTGTTTGTTGTTGAAAAACTTTAAGCATGTGTCTCTGCCGATCGCTGTTGAGTTTGAGCGCTTGCTAAATCATTCAGCGGTTCGGTTGCTGCATGCGCTAAAACTTTACCGTTTCAATTGTTGGGTTTTTGCCTTAACTACGCTGGTTTTGTGAATTTCAATTGTGCGGTTGTTGTCTCAACTAAGTTTGACTTCAGTTTTGTGCTGCTAATGAAAAAAAAAATAAAACAATTATAAATAATTAATTATTAATTCAAAAAATGCTTATGAGTATTACACAATTTGCAAATTAATAAAAAAATGAAAGACCGAACACAATATACAGTTTTATCATTATTCACACAGCGTAATCATTTAATTTTCAATCATTCAATTCAGCACGCTTTTGGCACTTGGCTTATCTGTCCATCTGAGCCATTCATCAAGCCATAAAGCAGCAAAGACAAAGGCGATTAACTTGTTTTACGAAAACTTTCAAATGCATTTCGTTTCATCACCAAAATCCCACACAAACTTTGCCAAAAACTAACCACAATCTCCCCGCATTGCCCCTTTTAAACAAACTACACATATTTCCTTCCTGCGCACGACAACTCTAACAATAACTGGCAACTTTTTAGCTACCGCAACTTCAAATGGGCAAAAAAAATTACGAAAAAACCAAAAACTTCGGGCTTACAATTTATGTCAACTTTCTTTTTTATCAAACAAAAAGAAAGAATTAAGGAATGAAAAAAAAAGAAGTGCAAAAACAAATTCCAAAGATTTTTCAAAGTAACCGCAAGAAATCTGGCAAACGACTCCCACACGAAAAGTTGCCTAGTCAGGTGGGTTGGGTTCCGACCAGGAGAGATGTTAGCTCCAAGATTCAACAGATGATTTACCAACGGGTTTTTCTCACTGTCGTCTTTTGCACTGACTGCAACATGCTGCAAGAAAGTTGCCAAGTTGCCAAATCATGTTGCGATTCTTCTTCTTTGGCCCCGGCACAAATACATTTTCGGAATGGTTATCGAAGACAACGAAAAAAACTGAAAAAACAAAAAAAAAAAAAAATAATCAACCTTAAAAACAACGTATCCCAACGAGCCGGCCAAACAGGTGACCAACGGCAATAAGTCCAACACTAGTTGGTTGAGTTCTTAAACTTGTTTTAATTTCTGTTCAATTCCAGATACTCTACAGTTTGTTGGAAATTTGCCTTGATTTTTAAGACACTTTATGTTAGTACTTTTCTTAAAAGTCTTGAACTTAAATTACATTTATACTGTTGTGTTAGATTATATAGATTTTTAAAAGTGTTACGATAGAATTTTATAAAACTGTCTGTAACTAAACATACACCGTGACTTAACAGATAGTGTTTGCTTGTTGAATTATTTTAAATCTTAATATATTCTAAATAAATTTTATGATATTTAAATGTTCTACCTTTCTAATATAATTAGCACAGAGAATATATTCAAAGACTTCTTTGAGATCTCAAGTATTTCTTAGAGTATATAAACTTCGCTTTAATGGCTATTCGACATTATTTTTTTTCGGACTTTTCTGGACGCCTCTTTTATAACTGTTGTTTCTGAACAGCAACGGGGTCTGGAACTGAACTGGAGCTGAAGTTGTGGCTAAAGCTGAAACTAAAGCTGGAGCTGGGGTAATTACCAAGTTCGGTTCGAGCTCGCGGCCTGTACATCACAAATTTGAAATCAGTTTCATTATATAAATTGTTACCTTTAGACACTGTGGCAGACAGTCAACAGTTGCAATGAGGAAGAGAAGAACGGCAGAGTAAAATAAAGAGAAAGGAAAGGGGAAGGGGAAGTGGAAGAAATGGAACTGATTCGCCCCATTGAACGCTGATTTTCTTTTTATTTTTATTTCGTGCATTTGGGAACTAAAGCTGTGAAATATTTTGTATTTGCCGCTGCTAAACTAAATTGGCTTTAAATTGCCACAATTTGTGGCGCATAATGTCAAAGTTAGTTTCTTTAGCTGCCAGCCATGCACTCGACTTCAATTAGACTGGCAGACCAAAAAGGCTTCCGATACACGGTCTACGCTATGCCCGGTCGACCAACCCATTCCAGCCAAGTGGCAAGTGACAAGTGGCGTCTCTTTTGGACGTGGCATAAAGTGTGTCAGCCAGGAAGCCAGTCGACGCGACTTTGAGTGGCGTTCCCCAGTTTACAGTTTGTTTGTTTTCCATCGTTTCCAAACGGCCTCCACCGATGTTGCAACCGATGACTGTCCATATCCCAGTTCATCCATCTCCATCTCTCTCTCTATGCATGCTTTCAATCCTTCTCTTTCTAATGCCATCCAGCTCCCTAGCCAGTGTTGACTGACTGACGGCTGCCGTTGAGAATTTTGCCGCTACAAAAGCGCATAAATAAAAATTGTTCAACTCTGTTGACAGTGCAACATTGAGGCAGACAGGCATAAAACGGGAAAAGGGGAAGAGCTGAATAAAAAGAAAATTTGCTACAACATGGAATGCCATTAGTTAGATGAGCTACAGAGCCAAATGAATACCGGACAAATTTCCTTTTGTCTAAACAAATTTGTTAAATCAATTATTACTATTCCCCTAGGAAATTCTATTTGACAAAAGAAATTAAAGATTTGGCGAATTGCTAAAGAATATTCCACAGACACGCAATATAATTGCTTTTTACTTCAAGTACGATTTAAATAAGTTTAGAAAGACTTTGGGTAAATGTTAAATTAGGACACTTTTTGCATCTTTCAGCTGTTTGTTACTGTTGACAAATTTAAATATTTTCTTAAATAAATATGTTTGTTAAATCAATGATTACTTAGTTTGTCAATTCTTAAAGAGTTTTTCCACATAGAGACGAGGCAACTGGCGTTTACTTTAACTATGACTTAGCTCTTAGTTTATAAATCTTTTGTGTATTGGAAAATTAAGACACTGTCTTTAATATTTTACCCAGTTGTCTAAATTCTTATGTAGTCTGATTTCAGCTAAACTGCTTTAAACTTACACTTTTCAATGCCTTACATTTAAGTAGCTTAGTAATTATGCTAAACGCACTTGTTTAGTCTTTACCTTTATAGCTTACTTTCAGTTTTAATGAAAATTTTCAATGCTCGCACAAAGTAAGCAATAGCCACTTTGCAAAATATGCTTTAAACGCTTTAATTAAAAACATTTATGCTAATTTCAGGCAACAGCAATAATAATAATAATAGCAAAAAACTAAGTGCGGTCGCGAACAATGCAGTTCAGACAGCTGTTTATGGCTGCCTCCCTCTCTCTTTCTCTGCTGCTCTTACCCCCTCTCCTGTGCCCCTTCCGTGTTCGTTTTGTGAAAATTTCACACCATTTGCTATGCGACTGACCGCAGTACCTGCCTACCCCAACTCCCAAACTAACTTTTTATATTTTCCTTCCCTCCCCCTTTCTTTCTACTCCTCTCCCTCCGTCTCTCTCTCTATCTCTTTCCATCTGCTCTTGAGCTCATTATGTTTGCTGCTCTACGCAAATTATGGGAAACTATCTAGCTGTTTTTTGCTCTCTTACTATCTCTCTCGCCATCTCTTTCTATTGTATGACCATCTCTGTCACTACCATCAATGCTTATGCTAATTTCTTTTGCGTCAACTTCCTTTGCACTTCCCCTTGCAACTCGAATGCATTTTAATTGCACTTTTTCCTGCTTTGCCAACAACTAATAACTGGCAATTTATTAAAATGTTTTGCGGCTAAAAACAACAGCAACATTTATGAACAGCAAGACGAGGGGGGAAAGGGATTTGAGTATAAAGTATTTGGCATAAGTTGGTACACAATTTTGATTAAAGAGCAGGCCACAACGTCTTGGCCATTGGCCAGCGAGGCGTGAAAATTTCTCTACCCAAAGCAGCTAGCGATTTATGTGAGAAATATGCTAAAATCTCAAACGAAGCGTTAACTTTTTCCTCTAACATCCAACTCCTCTCTTCATAATGCTTTACTACCAAAAAAACAAAACTGTTTGAGATGAAAACATAAGCAAGAAATCTGCCAAAGTTGAGGGCCACTCGAAATGGTAACAAAAGAACCAGTTTACCACAAGTAAAGAGTACATGGTTGGAAATTGATATAGTGATTTAATTTGGTTTGTGTCATGCTCAGATTTAATGAAATTTTTATACAGAAACAGCAAGGAATAAATCAACAAAATATATAAAATAATAGCTTAAATATATAAATTTAAATTCTGTATTGATTGGCTGAAATATTAATTTATCAGCTAAGATTGCTACAAGCAAATTGGTTTAAATAAATTTAATTATTACCCAACACACAGAGACTTAAATTGTCTATTGCTTTAAACAAACATTATTTTTTAAGCTTTGATTTTTCTGAACATATTAGTGTTAATAAATTAAATTATTGCCACAAAAAATCAATCAAATATCTATATTGATTGTTTGATATATAAATGTTCAGTGAATCAATTTAAAGTTCATCTAAAAGTGTTTTAAATAATATTCTGCATTTTTTAATTGTACAAATTGTTTATTTTTAATTTTTATTAAACACAACAGAATTCAGTATCAATTTATTGTCATATGCCTCGAGCTTTTACTCAAAATTTTTATTAAAAATTGAACTTGTTTTATTATTGAAAATAAACAGAAATTTTTATCGCATTAAAAGTTTAGAGCTATTTAACGGTATGACCATAGAGAGCGAACTAGCAATAAAGGAACTCGGTTCAGAAAATGTTAATAAAGAGATTGCAGCCAGAAACAGATTAAACGATATCAATGGCATGGTAATAGAGCACAACAAGTCGGATAACGAAAAGTCGGAAAAGAAAAAGGAAGAACTAGAGCAACAAAATACAGAAGAAATAAACTGTTTAATTGATGTACTGCATTTGCACATGCTGCAACTGATGGAGCGGCACACAAGTCAGAATCTTGCACTAAAAACACATTTATCCAGAGCACAGCTAACCCTGGCCAGAGTACGACTGCAGCAGGGAACCTTCAGGCAGACGGTATCCGCCATACATTTGCCCAACTTGAAGCCCTATCGAGCGTTGTGTCGACTTGTTGCCCAGGGTATAACCTGGGGCAGTACCCTGAAGTTGTTGCGCTTTGGCGTGGATACAACTCGGGGCTTTTTGGAGCCAATCACACATATCTTTGGCAGTCTGGTGCCGTACAGTTTACGCGTGGCGAGTAACAACTGGGAGCGTTGTGTGGATCAGATTGTCGAAAGCGTTAATGTACAGCGGGAATTGGAATCTGTAGTCAGATCGATTGATCGATTGAAGTGGTCACCGCACAGAAGACGCAATGTTTGAGGGATTGTGGTGATAAGTTCAAAGTTGAGAATAAAGTCACTTGTTTACGAATTGTGTGTACTATATATTTTCTCACTCTTTTAGATCGCATTAACTTGATGTAAAGGGGAAATCGACTGTCCATGCAGCCGTCTCGATTCTCGATTGAAGCTATAAATAGCCCTGATATAAATGTGACTGTATCTCTGTCTTCAACTAGTACTTGTACTTGTATCTGTATCTGTGTTTGTATCTCTCCGCGTGCTTGTAATTGCTTTTTAAAATAATTCATATAAATAAGCTACAAAAGTGGTGCGTAAGTTGCAGCCCAGAGTGTGTTTTTGAGCAGCTATATAAACCTATGCTTTATAAGAACATATTTCTGTAAAGTTAATCTACAAACTAACAAGCTATAAGACAGATTTTTATCAATAAGCTGATCGACTCGTATAGATTCTTTTACCAAATATGGTCAAATAAGCTGACAACTTTCATAATTTGCTCACATATTTTAAATTATTTTATATTTATCTATTTTTTTTTGCAAACAGATTGCAATGTTAATTGCTGGTGCTAAGACCCTAGCAATGCCGGGCATCATTTGCAGTCTAGTTTAAAAATAAAATCAAATGCCAAAGCGGCAGCATTGACAACATTGTCGATTTGGCCAACATTCCTCCCTGTTTCCCGCAAAAGCCGGCGCGACGTCGACGGCGACAGCGACAGCGACGACTGTGGCAATTATGCGGCATTTTCTTTGGGGCTCGAGGCAAGAAACGAGTTTGCGAGATATCTTTGTTTGTTGCCACGATGTGGCTGTTGCAGTTGCTAGTTGTGTGAGTTGCGGCAACTACAACAAAATACCAGAAATAACTTGAAAATCCATTAAATTGTGGCATGACCGCAACTCTGCCATAGGGATAAAGATAAACTTTTGTCAACTCGCCACTGGCAAGCAAACAAGTTAGGGAAGAGGGAGGGGAAGCCGGCAGAGGGGAGTGGTGCTAAAAAAGCGAATGAAACCTGCGTTGACAAGTGATAACAATGTGTCAGCGATTCCGTAGCAATTGCGACGACAACGTCCTTGGCTTCGATGACGCCGCCAAAAATGGACCGTGACGAGTTCGCTGATTTTTGCCTGCCTCCAAATGTAAATCTCTTTTTTTTTTATTTTGCTGGGCCCCCATATTGATTTTTCAACATGTGTACAAAAAAGTGAAAGGCCAGCAATGTTTATTGGTTTCTTTATTTATATATTTTTTTTATTTTTCCTCTTTGACTTGTCGAACCCAAGCAATAACCTGTTTCGACAAATATTTGCACAGCAAAAATTACTTTATGAAAGTATTTTCAAACAGCAATTGAGGGTGCAAAAAATATTGTAGATGAAGGAAAATTTGCATAGAAAAATGTGTTAAGTGTGAGGCTGGCGACCTCAGAAAAATAATTGAAATTTTTCAGAAAATGTGCAATAAAAAGTGAAAAGAAAGAAACCAAAGGGTTAACTTTGGACACAACGAAGAATGTTAATAAAAAATATTTTATTAACAAAAAAGCTTTAAAGAATTAGTGATGGGAAAATCAGTCAAAACAAGAAAGAAAAGTACAGTCGAGCGCGCCCGACCGTATAATACTCTCTGCATTTTCCCGATTAAATTATTAAAATCGGTATCCAGATATTACAATGAATAGTACTTGCATTAAAACACGTTGAAACAAAAAACAATCTAAGCATAATCAAACACACATCTGTTTGTTTGTTGCGAATACACATACGTTTGACAATATATGATGCATGCATGTATGTATGTGTGTATTCGGCGCAGCCAGCGACCGCGGGCAGCGCTGCCGCCACACAGGCAGCAAAAACGTTCGAGCATGTGCTTGTGTGTTTCTGTCTCGCTTGCACCAATGGGTTGATATTGCGTTCAATTAACAATATTGTAACGCTTCTAGTTTTCTTGTTTATAGTCCGATTTTAATGCGCCTTTCAGGATAGTTTAATATAGTTAGTCTCCACACCAGTTATAAACTACAATACTGTACGATACGGAAAAAACGGCATTGAAGCTTGAAAACTATTTTATAAATTGTGGGAAAAGTGGGCGTGGCAGTCCAAATTTATAGATGGCAATGCAACTATGCTGTCGCTAGGAACTCCCGTACAAGAATTGGTGATCCTAGGCTCCTTCTGCCTGGAATACTTTTAAAACAGACTTGTGTTAAAAATAGTGGAATATAAAACAGACTTGTGTTAGACATATTAAGTATAGATCAAGTATAGAGTTTGTAAAACTCTTAACTTTCTTTGAAACAAATAGCAAATATTTTAATATGCAGAAAATAATATAGAAAATTAACTACAAAATTTGCGGGAATATTTCAATTAAAGTTTTAAATATTAAAAAATAGAATCACAGATTGAAAAAATAATCATGTAAATAAATATACATTAAATACATTAAAAAACGATTTTTTATTAGAAAGTAAAATTTATTTAATAAATAAATTCTTAACTCTTAAAAACAATTGAAATCCTTTTCAATTTAGCTTGTTCCAAATAAAAATTAAACTCCCTGAGAAATCTGCAAACTCAACTCTAAATTATTGATTGCAATAACAGGCGTCCCTTGTGTTGGCCGCTATCCAGTCCAGATATCTGCTGACTCTGGTATAAACACCCGGAGCATTGGGCTTAGCACAGCCATAGCCAAAAGAGACAACGCCAGCGAGACGGAAGATACGATCCGGAACAATGAGAGGACCACCGCTATCGCCCTGCAGAAAATACACACATGCCAGAATGATATAGAAATACGAACAGTTGCTTACTGAACACCCACCTGGCAGGCATCCTGTCCACCTGTTTTCACATAACCCGCACACAACATTGTGTCGACAATCATGGTCTTGTAGGAGGTAGCTCGACATTGGGCATTGGTAATGATGGGCACTGTGGTCTCCTGCAACACACTGGAGGTGGAACCGCCCTCGCGACTTAGTCCCCAGCCCGCAACGATTGCCTTTTGGTAATCAAACTTTTGCTGTGCACTGCTGGGCAGACAAACGGGTCGCATTGATTTCACCAGTGGCACAGGTTGATCCAAACGCAGCAGAGCAATGTCGTTAACCAGCCTGACAGGATCATAACCGGCATGGGCATGGGCAAAGGCAATGTTTCGGTTAATGCCCATGTGCTGGGAGCTACGATCGAGCTGCAGTAGACGCACTGAAACTGTGGACATGTCCATGTCATGGACACAGTGAGCGGCGGTCAGAACATAGCGATCGTTGATCAAAGTGCCGCCACAGAAAAGAAACGAGCTGCGTATCATTTGTGCGATCCAGGGATATTTGTTGGAACGCACCTGAGTACCGCCCACAATGCGATTGGCGTTGGGAACGCCGCAGGCTGCAAGGATTCAAGAAATTATAGACCAAGTAATCCTCAAGTGCTGCTGCTTTCTGGCTAGATTTACTCACTGCAGCTGGCACAGCGATTGACGCGAAAAGCCTTTGCATCGTTGCTCTCGAAGGGCGACTGGGCGGGCTCACTACCCAAGGGAAAGGAGGGCGCAGAGGAGGCAGAAGAGGCAGAACCACCCAGCACATTTGACAAGATTTGTTGCTTATGTCCCTCGATCAGATCGTCTATGTAATCCGATTGTACACCCGGTGGTGGAATTGCTGCTGCAGACGAGCCGCTGCTCTCATTGTTCTCGGGCAATGACGGTATTCTTGCCGGCTTTGGATAATAGTAACCACCGAATGGAACTTTATACTCGTAGCTAAAGGCACAAGAAATGATACCCAGACAGAGTAAAGTGCTGGATATGGATTTCATTTTGAGAACCGCACGTATCGCGAGATAAAACACAACTGTCTGTGGCTGGGAAGACCCTAACGGCTCTTATAGGCCAACCGCATGGCTTCGAAAATTCATTAAAACCTAATGATGCCATTAAACTGACAATCAACCTTTTTATCAGCTTTTGAATTTATGCATAATTTGCAAAAAAGAACAACATTTTGGCCCACTGTAAAGGCCCTCAGACATAAATTGACCCAAATCGAAATGCATAAAACAAAACTCCAAAAAAAGGCAGAAAAAAAACCTGAACTCATTTGTCAATTAATCGGTTATTATGCTGAAGATCGAAAGAGCCGCCTCAGTAGATCCCTCAGATCTGTTGACAGCTCCAAGTGGTTTCAGTTCAGTTTATATCAAAATTTATGTTAATTGTTTTAGCTGCTTTCTATTCCCCAAACCCAACAAAAAACAACAACAAAAACCGCCAACTTGTTGTGCACTCATAAAAATATGTTTCTAACGTTCATTCCGAAATCACTCGCTAGATTTATAACTTTATTGCCAATTTGGCTAAAAGGCGTTTGACCCACTAAATTAAGACTTCAGTTCGATAACCAACCAAACGCTGACCTCAAAATCTTTGAGTTACAGCTAAAAAGAATGATGCTTGACTTGATAAGGCACGTGAAATGATTATCAGGACTGACAAGCAATTGAAAATGATGATAGAATAAATGAAATAAAAATAAAATAAATAAAAAAAACATATACAATTAAGAAAAGTACAACACTAGAAATGACTGAAGTTTACACCTTATTAATTTAAATAACTAAAACACCTATTTAACGCGGATTAAATAGTTAATTTAAATCTGGAAATAAGTCTTTTTAAAAAAATATATTCATTCTATTTTAGCAGAAAACATATCTTCCTTTAAAATTAGAAAGAATAAAAACAGGTTTAATTGCTGAAGTAAAAGTACTAGAAAAGAAAGGACCAGAGTTGACTACTGATTAATTTAAATAATTAAAATACCTATTTAACTTCAGGAAAAGAAAACAAGAAAGAAAAGTACAGTCGAGCACGCCCGACCGTATAATACTCTCTGCATTTGTTCCCGATTAAATAATTAAAATCGGTATCAAGATATTACAATGCGTAGTACTTGCATTAAAACACGTTGAAACAAAAACAATCTAAGCATAATCAAACACTCATCTGTTTGCTTGCATGCGAATACACATACATATATACGTTTGACAATATATGCTGCATATATGTATGTATGTGTGTATTCGGCGCAGCCAGCTTCCGCGGGCAGCGCTGCCGACACACAGGCAGCGAAAACGTTCGAACATGTGCTTGTGTGTTTCTATCTCGCTTGCACCAATGGGTTAATATTGCGTTCAATTATCAATATTGTAACGCTTCTAGTTTTCTTGTTTACAGTCCGATTTTAATGCGCCTTTCAGGATAGTTTTATATAGTTAATCTCCACACGAATTATAATTAAACAATACTGTATGATACTGTATGTTCGCAAAAAACGGCATTTGAAGTTTTTTTCAAGTGTGGGAAAAGGGGGTGGCAGTCCAAACTTTTAAATGGCAATGCAACTATGCTGTCGCTAGGAACCTCCGTACCCAAATTGGTGATCCTAGGTGCCATAGTTACTGAGATATTTGCCGAAAACACCAATTTTTCACGAGGTGTGTCCAGTTTTTTGCTTATTGTGGGCGAATGGGGCGTGGCATCGAAAGAAAAAAAAGATTCTTGTATTAACTGACTAAATATGTGATCGTTTGACACCAAGCTCGAAATTGTAGCTCTTACCATCTCTGAAATCTGTTTGTTCATACGGACAGACGGACAGACAGACAGACAGACAGACACCCGTCCCTAAGAAATAACATTTAAGGTTAACAGAAAATATCCATTTCTATACAATACACACTATGTTATAGCATAGATAAACTACACGCTAGTTAAAGTGTCCCATAAACAATCGATAGATAAATTTATGTGTCACTTTGAAATACAAATGGCGTAAGTGTGAAAAAGTGGCAACACCAAAGATAAAAAACATACTTTATGTGCAAGTCCGGTAACAACAAGTTTTTAAAAACAGTCAAGTGTTAAATAAAATACTTAATTATAAAGTAACAAGTATCAGATTAGATAAGTAAAACAAAGTCATAAAAATAAAGTCAAACACAAGTTTTGTTTTTAAAAGAAAATTATGTGCCAGCTAAAGTGAGTCATAAACATTCGATAGATAAATTTATGTGTCACTTTTAAATGTGAATGACAATAATTTATGTAGTCCGGCAACATTGTGGTAGCAAGCAGCTGACTTTCTGCGACTATGTGGCAACATTCAGTCTTTTTTTTTTAAACAGCGACTTTAAAGATCGTGCCACAAAATGAGCATCAAAATGAAAAGAAATCGAAGTAAAAACTTTACGGAAAGAGAAGAAGCTGTACTTTTGGCACTAGTTAAAGCGAATCAATTTGTTATTGGCAATAAAAAGGCCAATGGCGTAACATGGAAGCAAAAGGGAGAAGCCTGGGAAAACATAGCATTCGTGTTTGGTCGCAAAACTGGAATACATCGTTCGACACAGGCACTTAAGGCCAAATACGAGGGACTAAAGAAAAAGATTAGAGGTGACCTTGGCAAGGAGAAAACTGGCGATGAATCCCAAAACAGCACGTGTTTTTCGGATTTCTCAGACGGAAACGACGATAGTAAGTATTAAATTAAATATACACACTGTAAACACATTTAATTTGATCTTTTGTAGATCCTTTAAGCATTATAGACCTAGCTGATCAACAGATGATAACATCCAACTCCGAATATGATCATAGCAACGTGAACGAGCACCTCCGTATGGAGGATGCTCAAGGCCATAGTACAGTTAGAGATCCGGAGCATCACGACTGGCACTTACCTTTTGAGAAACAAGCAATGTTATTGGCCAAACAAACATATTATCAGCAGGAAAATATAAGGGCACAAGAGCGACATCTTGCAGAAATGGAATTGCTCAAAATAAAGAGGGAAAAGGAGATCAAGGCAATGGAACTGCTGCAGCTGGAGATTGCGGAGAAGAAGCGAGACATAAGGGATGATTAACATTATGCGTTTATTTTATAGTTACACAAGTATGCTTAAAGACTGCTCTATACATTCGAACCACCACCATATGATTACATTTGCAATCTACAAACCTCATTAACTTAAGTAATATAGTTTACTATTTACATAGCTGTAATTTTATACAATTTTTCCAACTGTTTTTTATAATAAAAGGTATTTAAAGCTGACATTAATTTTGTAATTTCACATAAATGAAAGTACACTGTATGAATAATGTCTTGAAACTCACTCGTTCGCTTGTGTAATACAACCGCATGGAATGATAAATCAATATCGCATTAGTCTACTTATAATTTGTGCCTTTCTCTTTATACATTCTCGCTTGAACATATGTAATAATCTCGCAGCTAAAAAAGTCTTTCATTAAAACACAACTAGAGCTTTCTTCCATTGCGAAACGGAAGCGACAGCGGCAACGCCCCAAACAAATCAAGGAAAAGACCAAAATAAAATCTAACTTCAAATCGGAAACAATAAACAATAAAAAGTAAGAAATAAATAAAAAAAAAAAAAACTTTTCTCAGCTGTCAGGCAAATGAAAGTAAATTGACTTTAGACGCCCAACACAGAAAATAAAATCGAAATGCTAACAAGCCGGCTTTGGAGATTGAGTTGGCTATCAAAATTCTGTGGATCGTTAAGAGAAAATAGAAAGTAAAAAGAAAAGAAAAAAGAACGCAGCAGCAACAGCAGTGCAGGCCCTGTAACACGATGAAATTGGGTCAAACTAATGAAGACACCGATAAAGACGCATAATCGAATATAGAAAATAAAGACTTCCCCCCTCATAAAGTTCTGCTGGGTTTGGTTTTTAAGAAGCTGTCGATAATCGCTTGGCTTGTTGTGCCAACAGTCTGAAAAACCAAAACCCAACTCAAACCCACAAACACAACTCAAGTCAGCAACCAATGACACAAGGTGCACATACGATTGGAGAAAGAGATTTGTGTATTTGGGTTAGGAACGAGGCGAGAGAGCTGCTTCTAAGTAAATAATAAATTCTATAGATGATGACGAACAGATGAATGGCAAGATAGTTAGTTGGGGTCAGTTTGGTAAGTTTGTTTCGCAGAACGAACTAAACAACAAAACGAAAGAAAGAAAGTCTTAATTTATTATTTATATGCGTTCCGCTAGAATCAATGAAAGAAAGTTCTGCAGCATCCCAAAAACCAAACACAAAAATAAAAGCAAAGTCAAAAGCAACAACAAAACGTGTTTTTGCTTTTTACACTTTTTGAGAGAGTCATGCTCTTGGAGTCTGGTGTCTGAAGCCTGAAGTTGTCGTTTCTCTTTCAGAACGAAAGACTTAGGCAACAAACTTGAGCGCTGTATTCGCCCATTGAGAAAGACTTGAGCAAAGAAACCTGTAACTTGAGTCTTCATTGAGTGAAGATTTCGCCTTTTCGAGGGGCTTACAAAGTCTGGTGTCTAGAAATCAGCGCCTGGCTATTTATGGCCGTCCACCTGTATGTAAGTATGTACCACTTTGTTGATGTATGTGTGTTGAGTGTGTGTTCCACTTGCATCAAAACTGGGTCAACTGCAACGGAGATGCAGCTTAAGAACAAGTGGAAGATGCGATTGTGTCTGCAGTTTGGTTAATCGAAGATGGCCAAGAAGACAAGTTGAAATGGACAGATATTAAAGAATTGTCTTTGTTGTTGTTGCCTTTGTTGTTGCCTGCTTTGTTGTACAAATTTGTTAGCAATTATCGCATTTTAGTTTTTGTTTTGTTTTGCTTTGTTTTCAGCTTAGATTGTCACTTAAGCTGTACTGAGCTGTGGGCTCAGTGTTCATCAAGCGGCAACTACAACATGCAGTACAACAACTACAACTACAAGATACTCGCAACTTTCTCAGGCTTCATTAAGTTTCACTTCAACTGGCATTTTGAGCAGTTATTTTGAGTATGGCACGATTTTGCTTATGACACGAAAATTGTTTATGGAGTTGTTTGCCATTTCTTAATGAGTTTTTTGAGCAGCGTGCATTGAATTTAATTAATTTGTAAGTGCAGATTTGTTAAATGCTCAGCATTTAATGCGTGCCATGACGATTTTAATTCGAATTTCGAACACAGCCACAAGTCTTCATCTCGTGTTGGTAAAAGCCTTGTTTGTTGATCTTTGATTCTTTTAGCTTTTGCAATTTCAGCCAACTGGTTTTCTTTTGACATAAACATTTCCCACACCTTCAACGGCTTTAGACGCATTCAAAGTCCAGCGTAAACTCTACGAAATACCAGAGTCAAGTTCGTTGCTCAAGTCATTCGTTTTAAAAGCATACAAAGCTAAGAAAAATAAAAATAAACTAACATGACTCAATATAAATCATATAAAAATATCTTTGTCTATATATGACTCTATGTGGACTGGGCCACCTTCAACTCCATTTGACATTTGAAAGTTAGCAGCGTGAGCAACAACAGCGAATGACACTTGAAGATAAATATGCAAAGCGAAAAGTGGAAATAGCAAATTGAAAAATACAAAAATACAAAAATAGAAAAAGAAACGTAATAAAACTGAAACTAGTTTGCCAAATGAGAGAAATAAGTAATAATAAAAACAGAAAACAAGAAAATAAAATCAACTGAAAATCACTCTCATTTTTGCCCAACTCGTCATTTGTTTATGCTCGCAAAACTGCACAGAAAGCAACTGTAAACAGGTAGGTGTGTGCTATTGAAAATTATTAACCCACAGATACCCTTTAAGAGGCGACATTTGGAAGTATTCAAAAAAGTTGGAAGTAATTTGGAGTGCTTAAGACAGCAGAAGATATTTATAAATATAATTGATATAAAATTTAAGTATATTTAAAAGTGGCCGGCTTTCCGGCTTACACCCTTTCTAAGCTAATTTTCATAGGGTATTTAGCAAACTGTAAAAAGTGTCAATGCTTTTGGTTTCGGTATGGACTGTGAAGCGCATTGACATCAACAACAACGCTCCATTTACGGAGCAACGCCAGCTCGTATTACCCGACACAACAACGTTCAACGCCTTTTGTGGGTTCTATTTGGCCCGGTTTGTTTGGCGTCCGTCCATTGTCCGTTCTCCGTTTGTCCATCGTCTGTTGTTTGTGTGTTTTGTGTATGGTGGTGGGCGCTTTATATGCGCCACACGCAATTGTGCGGTGAGGTAATTAATAAGCCACCAAACCAATTGAAACTGAGCGTCGTGTCTCGCACCGGGCATACCAAGTAGCCCTCAGTAATGATCCAAACAATATGCGATATACGATTACGAGTGCAAGTACGAGTACGAATACTGACCATACACAAGACCAGTTTCGGTTGGTCTCTTGTAGGGCTTCTCTTTTTCTCTCTGCACAGATTTGCGCAAGTGCAGCCACAAAGCAGAAAAAATAAAATGAACTAAAGTAAGTGCAATATTTGGCAGTCGTTTTTGTTAAAAAATATATATTTTTAGTAATATTTTAAATTAATTTTCAGTAAACATATTTTCATTCTGCTAGTTTTTGTTTATTTAAACTTTATCTATTAATAATAAATCAATCTAAAGTGCGCAATTATGTCTTTTTTAAGTGACCATGGAATGCATAAAAAATTTCCTTTCTCTTTTTCCACATAAGCTACTGGAATTGCCGGTATAAATTAACAATTTAATGGGTTCTTTAGTTCCTCTGCTAACTATAATTTTTTTTGATGACCATGAAGGACATTTGGCAATTTTAGCCACGCTGTTAACATTGATTTTCCTCAAAATGACCATGGAGGACATTGGCAATTTTCTGATAATCGTAATACAGTTAATAGTCGCATTCTGCTTTGTCATTGTGCTCAATGATTCTGTCGATTGGACACAACCAAATTAGCTGCAACTGAATACAATAGAGTTCCAGAACTCAGAGCAGGCCAACTGATGATGGCCATAACTGTTTACCAGCTTTAGACTGTAACTCATTGTTGTTCCCATTCCCATTCGCATTCGCATTTCCCATAACCATTGTAGTTGTAGTTGTAGTTGTTGTTGTTATTATTATGGTTGATGCTCATTGTGTGTATTTGTGTGTTGTGTGTTGTGCGCTGTTTGCTGTTTTCTGACCCACTCACAGTGTTCATTCATGCCACATATAGTTACTATATATAGTGGGGGACTAATCGGTTGGCGCTCTCATTATGCCGCATTTCCGCAGATACTTAAGCGTTGAAAAGGCCGCTTGCCTAACCGTAAATCCCTATTGGCCTGTTAAAAGGGCCACATTAACGAGCGTATCTGTCAGATACTTAAGCCAAGCACAAGTGTCTTACATCAATGTGCAATAGTCGATCTTTTTTTTCGGGCCTTGCGCACTTTGCAATTGGCCTTTTCATTAGCTGCAATTTCAATTTGCACACATTTTGTTTTTTCTATTTTTTTTGTTATTTTCAACTTCTCATTTGCCCGGTTTTTTCAGCTTGGCTGAAACTTGTTTATGGTTTGCGCTCCTACAAGAATGTGGCCATAGCAAAAAACTGGGTTAAAATAGTTAGACAACCAACCAACGGGCGGTCGCCTTTACAGTGTGTACTGCATGTTTGTTGTCAGTCGTGTTGTTGTTGTTTCTGTTGTGGGTTGTTGCCGGTTGCCGTCTGAAGTTGCAGTTGGCGTTTAAGCTGATTGCACAGCCTGCTGCTGTCGGTCTTTTAAGCCATAAAGTACGACGAGTACGAGTATGTTAAAACGCAACTGTTTTGCGTTATTAACACCGTTTTTGGCCGATTGCAACGAGTTTGCCATAGGCCCCCAATCAATGGAAGCTTTGCAATTTTTGCATACGATACTTTTTTTTTTTGCCAAAGAAGTGCTACTTAATATTGCTTACAAAATGTTGTTGAAAGTATACTTAAATGTTTTCACATAACTGACACCTGCAATAGTTGGTTTCAAATACTTTTAATTGAATAATTTGTAAAACAAATCTAATTTTATACAAATAAAATTACTTTTTTAGTATAAATTACTTGCATAAATTTAAAAAAATATTATCAAGCATACAAGTAAAAAAGCACACCTAATGCTTTAATTAAATTAATTGGCATTACAATGCAAATTAATAAGCAAGCAAAATAATTTTATTTTATTCGCGAAAAGCGAGAAAAACAAATAAACAAAGTTTAATTAGTTAAACAATCAGCTGAGGCAATTACTCATGCCGACTTTTAGTTGAGTTTTTTGACGTATCTTAGCAAAAGATATGACACATTTAGTGCTAACCAAACATCATCAATCTGTTGTGGTCGGGTCTTAAAGGTAAGTTCAGTGACCTCCGCAGCTACTGTCCAGCTTTTCTATTGTGTGTAGATTGTGCGTGTGTAGTATGTGTGTGTTCCGCTGATGGTCTACACTTGTTGTTCAGTAGTTTGGTTTCTTTTAACACCCCGCTGGCTATTTACACGGTGTCATCCACATTTCTCTAAGTCATGATCCAAACTACGCGCACTAACTACCGTCTTAAAGACCTGAAAACTGAATGCAGTGCTTGGTACTAGTATTAAACTATCCTACCCATCTTTTACTCTATGTGTGTGTGTGTGTGTGTGTGTGCTGTACACCTGGGTTCGCTTATAATTACGTATTATATTAACTTTATGACTTTGTTGCGTTGTTTCTGAGCATTTACACTTGCTGTTTAACTGTACGTAATGTCTTCTTTTGGCTCTACACTAACTTGGACAACTTTAGCTACTACACAGCTATAAGAATCGGGTATTTTGAGTATAGAACTCCAAATTGGGTAGTGTTTATTTTAAATAGAAAAGATACGGATTTAAAAATAGTAGAAAATTATTAAAACTGTATAAATAGCAGTAAATACTTGAAAGGCAATAGTACTAACAGTAGTAATAGTAGTAGTAGCAGTACTTGTAGTAGTAGTCAAGTTTTTAAATAGTAGTAGCAACAGTAGTTCATGTAAGAGTATCAAAGTATTCAACTAGTTTTTCTTTTTTGTAATTTTTCCATGCCCTTTTGACTGTTGCTTCTGCTGTGCGCTCTCTTTTATGCTTTCTGCTTCATTTTCACACATAAAAAACGCATAAAAAATGTTTCATTGTCATTAAAAAGTTAAATTTATGATAGTTATACCAGAATGACGACGAGTTTGGCTCGCTTTTGCGCTCTAGGTGAAATCTTGTAACGGATTCTACGACGCGTTAGCAGCAACCGAAAGAAGAAGAATCGTTTGAAAACGGTAAAGTCTGAAATGCGTAAAACCCTGCGGCCAAAACGATTGTTTTTCAGTTCTAATGAGTTAATAATTAATAAACCATTTTGATAATATCGTTAATAATACGTTGAAATAGTCAACGAAGATGGAATGATAAATGCGTTATTCATTTAGCGATGACACAATTATCGATAACTCAAATGACGTGATAATTAAAAAACGTTGGGCTATAAATAGAATCAGAAAAGTATTATGGAAATTGTTATTTAAAAAATAATTAAATTACTTATGTTGTTGAAAACTTGACGCATTTCTTGGGAACTCCACATAGCCGTTGTCGAACTCTGCCATTTCGTGGAGCAACCATTTCAGTTATCTTGATCTGCTTAAATTCCCAATTATAGCGCGAGCTCCAATTAATTGCCCTGCAAAGCACAATTGCCAAAAAAAAAAGTAACAGAAGAAGCAATTACAAAATGCCAAACTGAGGACTGAGGACTGACGACTGGGGCGTTCCACTCGAGAAGTGTTGAGCCTCAATTAGCCAAGTTAGGCCGAAAGCTGTGCGACAGGTAGGTAATGTCGGCTACGACTTAAGTATATAAACAAATATCACAAAAATCCAACAACAACCTTGACATTGAGCGCTGACAAGTTGCGTCAAAGATGTGCAGCCGTGTGGAAAGTAAAGTAAATAACCAAGTCTGAGCGACCAAATGATGCCCTGTACCCCAGACCACAAATTAAATAATTTCAATAAGTTTTTAATAAACTACACACTTTATATACTCCAGTACAGGGTATAAACAACCCACACACACAAGCCGGCGTTGAGCAGACCGCGTTAAATACAACAATTGAGATACAAAATATTTGATTAGAGTCAGCAAAACGTGTCTTTAGCTGTAAAAACAAGCCGCGAATTCCCAAAATTGCATACAAAATTATGCAAAACATGAAAACAGATGAATAAAATAAAATGTTAAGAACGCTAGAAACAGTTAATGAAAACAATGCCAAAAACGTTCGATTCAAGCCGTTTAGTGAGTCATTCTGAACAAGTTTATTTCTGGTCCGACAAGATGAGCTCACAGTCTATAGCTCCCGATGCCGTTAATAGGCATAAAGATCTCTGAGATATGCCAGATCGCCAAAGCTCTGATCTCAGCTCGTTTCCCGAGTTTACTTAAGCATTATTTGTACGTACATTTATTTATTAATAATGTTTTATGATTTACCTTTTTTTTATTTCTTCTTATTCTCCTTCTTCCGATCGCTTATGGGTGTATCTGTGTGTGTGTCTCTCCGTCAAACCGACTGTTTCTGATCGTGATTTTTCACTACTTTCACATTCACAATGAAAACAAAATGATAACCATAAAATTGATGCTTTTGATTATTGAAACTTTGTGTGTTATTGTTTAATTTGGCTTTGATTTATTCAATTTCTATTTATTTCTTTAGTTTTGCTTTCAACACTTAAACAGAATATTTTATCTATATTTTCACAGATACGAAAATACTTGATTTTTTCTATATATTTTGTTATTTGATTTGTGTTCAATCTGCAAATTAGATTTCACTTCAATGATATGATATTTTCATGTCTGCACAGCTGGAAAATGAATTTCCCATTCGACGTTTTACACTTTTAATGCTCAAGTCATAAGTCAAGACTTTCAATTAAGCGGCTTTAAGACGGTAACAGTGAAAAGATACGGAAAGTGTTCACATATCTACAATGTATCTACATACACACATGCATAAAGATATAAGTATAAGTGTGTGTTTGAGTGTGTGTGCAGTAAAAGTGTAAAAATTACACTAGACAAGAAACGACTTGCGCTTTCACAAAAAGATTGCACATACTAGATTGCAGATTCATTCAGATTTGTCATATGATTTAGCCATTCGCGAGATACCATTGTATCTTAAGCAGCCCCGTTTCGTTAGTTTCAAGAGACACAGTTCCGGGTTGAATGACAAAGTCACATTATTAGACCTATAGCGTTTAACCGATCGATTTAAAATAAATTAAAATACACGCACAGCTGCCCAAATACAATGGAAAACTGTTCAAATGTGCGTATGTGTGTGTGTGTGTGTGAAAGTACGCAGTGAATAAAAAAAAAATAACAAATCAAAGTGGAAAAGCGCTGCCAGCCCATTTCGAAAATGGAAAATTGTCAACGCACATTGAACTTGACGACAAAAGAAATGCAGCGCATGAGCAAAGGAGAGGGAGCAAGAGCGAGAGAGGCAGTTTACAGTTACGGCGACGCAGACGCACACACACACACACACTCACTCAATAAAAACACCGACAGGCAAAGATGCAAAACTCTAAAAGAGACTTTCGGCCAGTGGAATGCGAATGAGAAATGCACTTGCTTCGCCAACTTTTTTTTTCGCGAAGCAGAAAGAAAGAGAAAAAAGTGAAGGGGTCTCAGCAGCAGCAGCAGCCGGGATCCAAGATCTCTGCCCAATGTGCGACTGTCTGTGCGCATGTGTCCATGTGTGAGTGCGTATGTGTGTGTGGCTGGCTAATGTTAGCGAAAAACCAAACAAACAAAAAAAAGACTACTTGTCTATAGAGAGACGGCTAGCCGGCGCATAGCGGTACTCTGAGTGGGCATGACGAGGAGCTAATGACTCGGCGCCCCCTTTAGAAAGACAGAGACACAAGTCGCAGGAAGTTGGCAATTTTGGTTAGCTGAAGTTGATTGGGCTGCTGCTACTTATGCGCACACATACCAATGCACACACATATGCATATGTTAACTATTAGGTGGGCTGGCATTTTAACAACAAACGTTCAATTGCATTCTTGTATGCAGTTTATATTTAATTAACTGTCAAACTGTCAAATAACCAATTTGTTCAATTCATCGGCACTTAACGAACATTTCATTTAGTTTAATGATTCATTTACAATTGTTACACTTTTTCTTACGCATTTATGCTTAATTAATTACTCAATTATTTTGCGCACTGTTTTAATTCGTTAATTAGCCGCAATGTTCGCGAAATAAACTTTTCGTTAGAAACATGCATGTGCAGACATGTAAGACGGGGCAAAAAGTAACGCGCGCGTGGCGAACGCGCTACGTACCAAACTGAGACTGTGAACGGTCACACGACAAAGCAGACGGCCAGGCAAAGAAACTCAGCAGCAAGAGTCAAAAGCAAAGTCACAAAAGCAACAAAACGAAAATCAAAGTAAAAGCAAAAACACAAAAACAAAGCAAACCAGACTCAATGCGAAAGCAGCACAGCCGCTGCTTAAGCAGCTTAGGAAAAAGCCCACAGCGCAGGAGAGCAAGCAGAACAACAAAACCTAAAGAGAACAAGAGAGCGGCTGAAATTTGAGAGAGCTCAGCTCAGCTGTTGTTGAAGCTTAAATTGTTTGCAGTTGACCAACTTTATGGGTGAGAATACAGGGTAACCCGTTTAAT
The DNA here is from genome assembly GCA_020829145.1 of Drosophila nigrodunni. Classification (NCBI taxonomy): domain Eukaryota; kingdom Metazoa; phylum Arthropoda; class Insecta; order Diptera; family Drosophilidae; genus Drosophila; species Drosophila nigrodunni. The sequence goes on from JACVCZ010000003.1 coordinate 12,116,657, forward strand.
AGTTGATCACTTTTAATTAATTATGTTAATATTGGAGAACTGAGTAAACTTAAATGTCTTAAAAAGTCAATTATATTAGTCGAGTTAATTATTCAAATTTTACAGACAATATTTTGTTTCAAATTATTCTCCCTGTGAATTTAAATAAAATAAACAGTTTGCAATCTAACATAAATAATATATTATATTATTTATTTTATATATACAGACATATATTGGAAAGAGCTTTGTTATATTCCCTTTAAAAAATTCCTAATGAGTCTTTAAACGTTTGGACAGTATCTTTGCTCAATTGGAATTTTATTCTCAGCTGCAACAGTTTGTGCTCCAACCGATTTCCTGGAATTGAAACAATTAGATATCATTATTTCATTAACATAACAAGACCTTGTCTTACCTTTAGTAATTTAGCTACAGATCTGTCCATAGAACTTAAGCATGACTTTTGTTTACTGATCCTCTTGCGGCTTAGATGAATGTAATTTTCATTATGTTTGACAATTACTTGTTTCAGACACTTTTAAGTGCCTCCTCCGTCCGCGTGGACACGCATGTGTCGTTTGAGACTACCTGGATGGGTGTAAGACGATGGACACTGATCACACTTGTATGGATAATCACCGGTGTGAGTGCAAGTATGAATCCTTTGCCTGTTCACGCTGGAGAATGTCTTGGGACAGTATATACATTTATAACTGCACTCGCCATGATGCGTTCGCATGTGTCTTCGCAGGCTCCAGCTATCTTTGAACGCCTTTTCGCAGTGTGAACACTTGTAGGGTCGTTCCTCTGTGTGGGTGCGTAGATGCCTTTGGAGCCACCAATTCCCATAGAAATTTTTTCCACAGTGTGAGCACTTGAAGGAACGCACTCCACCTTGCTTACGTTCGTGGAAACTTTGGTGCAGCGCGAGTTTCCTTTTCGTATCGAACTCCTTGCCACAAGTCTGGCAAATGTGTGAATTGTCGACGGGACAAGGAATGGATTCAGCCGTGATGCGCGAGACCAACGCATCGCTTAGCGGTGTTGGGTCCTCGGGTAGTTCGGGTAGAGTCTCCTCCAGCTTTACATTGTCCGTGAGTAGGTCCCAGAAGTGTCGATGGCTTTGCTCGCATTTCCGCTTGAACCTGAAGGCATTTTGGGCAGCTTGGACGCAGGGTAAGCACATCTGCTGTGGCAGGGGATCATCGCGTCTTACTTCGCAGGCTGCCAGCTCGCTGAGCATTTCGGCCAGACTGGGCTCATCATCTTCTTGCTGATATAGATCGTTGAAAATATCTACAAGGGGTCCAATATTTTCTCTACAAGCGCGGCAAATTTGTTCCATCGTCTCTTTGTGTATTGTAAACAAATGAATTAATCGTAGACAATATCGATTTACAGCAAGCAAACATCGATACACAATAAACAAAAAAGTAGTATGCGATGAATTGTACTACACCAAACATATCGATAGTGCGTACATCGAATATTTGTCAGCTGACAGCTGTTTTACTCATTTTGGTTTTGTTATTATTCTTCGTTTACTCCTCATATTCTGTGGAACACACCACAATGTCCACAACAAATTGTACATTCTGTGATATAGCTGTTGGCAAAACTCAAACAGTTTTGGAGGTGGAAACAGATGAATTTGTTATTTTTAAAGACATTCGGCCTGCTTCCCAACATCATTATCTGATTGTTACCAAAGTGCATTATGACAGTCTAAAGGTTCTCGACAAATCGCACGAAAAAATGGGTCTGTAGATAGCTGTTATCAAGTAAATCAATCTCCAATTATGTATGTATATATATTTTAGTGCTGCGTATGGAGGACACATTAAAAGATTTCTTCAAGTCCAAGGGCATTAGCACAACGGATGCACTCTTTGGCTTCCATATGCCGCCTTTCATCTCAGTGAAGCATCTGCATCTGCACGGAATATCGCCTCGGTCGCAGATGGGATTCTTATCTCGCTTGGTTTTCCAACCGGCGGCGCCGTGGTTCAAATGTGTAAGTACACAGAAGATTCCCTGTAAAGTGGGTTGTGTATTAATATTAACATTTCTCTCAAGGCCAGGGAGGCTCAAGCCTATTTGAATGGAAAATAAATTAAACTCTAGAGTGACCAAATTTTAAAAGCCAGGCCAAGGCTCTAAGGTATCAATAATAGTACAAACTTGTATTATGTTTTATATAAATTCATATTTTGATTTTATATCCAATAAAATTCGCAGTCCATTTGAATTGTTATCAAATGAACAAACCGACTATTATCGATATACATCACGAACTATCGACCACCTTTTTTGATGAATTGATTCCATACGATATTAATGATTGCTTGTATAATAAATTTTATTTAAATTTTCGCATGATTATAAAAATTTAATAATGCTAATAAAAGAAAACTATTTTTTTAATTAAGAATCTTTTTTAGTAAATAATATCGATAACTGCCCTCATGCTAATCGGAACTTTTAGCTATTGCTCATCGTTTCAGTTATTTTGCTGTTATTGCGTTATTTTATTTGCACAATGTTTTCATCAAAGTCCAACTGTATTTTCTGTGATATTGCAAGTGGCAAAAGTAGAACGGTTCTGGAAGTGAACACAGATGAATTTGTTATATTTAAAGATATACGGCCTGCATCCGAGCATCATTATCTGATTATACCTAAGCAACATTATGATAGTATTTTGGTTCTTGATAAATCACACAATAAAATGGGTTTGTAGATAAGAATTTTAAATTTAATCAGACATAGGTGTTAATCATACAACTATTTCAGTTCTACAAATGGAAGAAACGATGAAGGAGTTCTTTAAATCAAAGAATATTAGCATAAAGAACTCACTCTTTGGCTTCCATATGCCGCCCTTAATCTCAGTGGGACATCTGCATCTTCACGGGATTTCACCTCGATCAGGACTAAGCTCAGTTATGGCTGAGTACCGTTTTAATCCGAAAACGGAGTGGTTCAAATCTGTGAGTAAATCTACTTAAGAAACACAGCAATCAATTTGCTTACATTTCTTCTCTTTAGGCTAAGGAAGCCGAAGCTTTTTTAAATGATAAATAGAAGATTGCCAAATGGTACATATGTATTATTAAATGCACATAAAAAATAATAGTGGGATAAATATGTTGTGAAGTATTCGTTTAAGGTATGTTGTAAAATAAACTTTGAAGAATTTGTATTATGCCGTCTTATTTAATGAGGTAACAACGATGTGTTTGAGGTAAAGCAGCTGGAATAAAGGAGCTTTGGATGTTTCTCAGCTTCCTTCCGTTCTTCAACTTTATTAAATAAAGTTTAAATATTCAGTCAGCAACTGCCACAAACTTGGACAGTTGTTCACCGAATTTTGCAAGCAAATGAAAACAATCGAATCAATTTTCTTTTGGCAATACCAATGAAGTATTTAATTGCTTCTTGTGGCTGGTCACACGCAAGCCATAATTTATTTGAAAAATACTAAACATTATCTTAAACTTTATTGGAAAAAATTGTAATTGAAAATTAATAGAATTAATATGGGAAAACGAATTTTATGGACTATTATTATTGCATTTTTATTTATAATTTATTCTTGTATCGCATACGTTAACTGGCGATTAATCTGTGCACACATATCGATATTGTAGCAACTTGCGTGCAGAAAATACAAAAAGAGAAAACTTATCGATATAATATCAACAATCCCGAAGTTGATTTCAGCTGTGTGCGCTGCTTTGCTCTCTGTTTGCGGCTCATATTCGTATGTTTGTGTCCGCTTGCATGCCTGTGCGTGTGTGTGTGTGTGAGTTTGTGCGTGTGTGCTCTGGGCTATTTGTGTGTGTGTGTGTGCGTGTGCAAAATCAGAGTCTTTGGAAAAAAGCAGAAAACTCATCAAAGGCCCAATAACAAAGTTCCTATACCAAATTTACACAATACGTGCTCGTGTTCAATATAAAAGTGGCCAAAATTCGGCGAAAACAGCGCAAGTGTGATAAAACCAACGTGCCACAGCCGTCTGCAAAACGAACGAAAACAAAAGAGAACAGTGTTGATAGTACAACAAGCATTTTAAGCAGTGGCAGTGGCAGCAGCAGCGGCGCCGGCAGCACTAACAGTAGTACAAACAACACCAACAACAACAGCGGCAGTAACAACAACAAGCGTGCATACGCGTCGGTGGGCCGGGGAGCGGCCGACGTTGTACCTGTACCCCGCGGACCCCCAAAAACAACAGCAGCAGCAGCAGTCACAGCAACAACAACTACACGAGCAGCCGCAGCAGCAGCAGCCGCCGCAGCAGCAGCACATACAACAGTTACAACAACAACAGCCGCAGCAGCAGCAGCAAGAAAACAGTCAGCTGCCGCCGGCCGGTGTACGGCCGTTAACGAAACTGTTGCTAGTTGTGGGCGGGGCGGCGGGGGTATCGAAAGCACACAGCTAACAAAGGGCCCACTGAATGCAACGCATTTATCAGTCTCAGTCTGTTTGCGCACTGTGCAAAAGCTTGCGGTTGAGCTTGAGCTGCAGCTTGACGCCAGCGTTAACGTTAACGTCAACGTCAACGCCAGCAGCATTGCCAACAGCGACGCCGACGTCGCTGACGTCGACGTCAACGTTAACGTCATGTCGGAAACTGGCTGCCGGCATTATCAGACCTACGTAAAGGAGCACAGTTACGATACGTTTCGGGTCATCGATGCCTACTTTGCTGCCTGCGTCAACAAAGATGCGCGTGAGAAAAAGGTAAGCAGCAATAAAATTAACTCAACCCCTCTAACCATGAAAACAACCACCTCCCCCGTCGTCCCTAACCTCTACGCTTGGCTCTCTTGCAGGCCGTGCACTGCAACTGCTTTGAGTGCGGCAGTCACGGGATTCAGCTATATGCCTGCCTGCACTGCATCTATTTTGGATGTCGTGGTGCCCACATCACCAGTCACCTGCGCTCCAAGAAGCACAATGTGGCGCTGGAGTTGTCACATGGCACCCTTTATTGCTATGCCTGCAGGGATTTTATCTACGATGCACGAAGTCGCGATTACGCCCTGATAAACCGCAAACTTGAGGCCAAGGATCTGCAGAAGAGTCTGGGCTGGCAGCCCTGGATACCCACAGCCAAGGAGACGAATCTTCTCTTGGCAAATGCCCGGCGGCGTCTGGTGAGACCAAATCAAACGATTGGACTGCGTGGTCTGCTCAATTTGGGAGCCACTTGCTTCATGAACTGCATTGTACAGGTGTGTTGAATGGGTTTGCCATGAGTGGTACAGTGTTAATTCATAAATGTACAAGTTTTGTGATGGTGGGTACACTTTAGACGGGAGCTGTACATTTCTAATAGAAATGGTACACTTTAAACGTACATATATGTACAGTACACAACTGAGCTTGGTACATTTGTTTTAGACATTAGTTTAGTCTGGTACATTTGTACAAAAGTTTAAACAGGCTAGAGCTGGTACACTTGCCGATAGTTTTTATCGATAATTGACTTGTTTTTGCCATCAATCGCAGGCTCTGGTGCACACTCCGCTGCTGAGCGATTACTTCATGTCGGATCGTCATGACTGCGGCAGCAAATCCTCCCACAAGTGTTTGGTGTGCGAGGTGTCGCGACTCTTCCAGGTAAGCGCATGCGCCTTGGTCCACTTCCAGAGTGGTACAGTGAGAATGGTACAGAGAGAGGGCAAGAGAGAGTGGAAATGAACAGTTTATTGTTTTTGCAGGAATTCTATTCGGGCTCTCGTTCGCCGCTCTCGCTGCATCGTTTGCTGCATTTAATCTGGAATCATGCGAAACATTTGGCTGGCTATGAGCAGCAGGATGCGCATGAGTTTTTTATTGCGACACTAGATGTGCTGCATCGGCACTGTGTGAAGGCCAAGTCGGAGCATGAGAGCAAGAGCAATAGCTCGAGCGGATCGGGTGGCAATTCGAGTTCCAGTGCCAATTCAACGGCCACACATTGTTATGGCCAATGTAATTGCATAATTGATCAAATCTTTACGGGCATGCTGCAGAGCGATGTGGTGTGCCAGGCCTGCAATGGTGTTTCGACCACATTCGATCCCTTTTGGGACATCTCGCTTGATCTGGGCGAGACGACAACGCATGGCGGGGTAACGCCAAAAACGCTTATCGATTGCCTCGAGCGCTACACACGTGCCGAGCATCTCGGTTCGGCGGCCAAAATAAAATGCTCCACCTGCAAATCGTATCAGGAGTCCACCAAACAGTTCAGTCTTCGTACTCTGCCCAGCGTTGTCTCCTTTCACCTCAAGAGATTCGAGCACTCGGCGTTGATTGATCGAAAAATCTCGTCGTTTATTCAGTTTCCCGTCGAATTCGACATGACGCCATTTATGTCGGAGAAGAAGAATGCGTACGGTGATTTTCGATTCTCACTGTATGCGGTGGTCAATCATGTGGGGACTATCGATACAGGGCATTACACAGCGTATGTGCGTCACCAGAAGGATACGTGGGTCAAGTGCGATGATCATGTGATAACAATGGCGTCGCTCAAACAGGTGCTCGATAGTGAGGGGTGAGTAAAATACTAAGAGAGAGAAAGAGAACAAAAAAAAATATACTCTTCACCTAATTCATGCGTGTGTGTTTGTGCTTTGATTTTATTTACAGTTATTTATTATTCTATCATAAGAACGTGCTGGAATACGAGTGAAAAGGCAGCTAAAGCGGAATCGGAGACAGAATGCATCCATAAGAGACTGTATCCCCCTCTCACCATTCTCCACAAACCACACACACAAACAAACACGCACGAACTGTGCAATACACACACACGCAAACATATAGAAACATAGAAATACAAATACAAATACAACTACAAATACAAATATAATTACAAATACAAATTCAAAAACAAATACAGAAGCAGACAAGGACGCGACAGCGCTTACAAGAAATCTAAAACTTAATTAATGAATCCATATATTGTTCTTAAGTATTTCCAGTACATAATGCTAAAAACTAAACGAATGCTAAACTAAAAACTAAAATGCTTACATATGTATGTATGTAAAACAAAACAAAACCAAACAGAAAAGAAAAAGAGCACACGAAACAAACCAAAATTTATGCATAGCAACAAAACCCAAGGCAAAAAAAAAAAACAAATCAAAACAATTTTTTTTGCTTTGATCTTGCACAAAAAAGGCAAATGGAAAACTTACTGATAAATTAATCGCCGACGTCAAGAGCAACTATATTTATTTTGTTTATAGAGCGGTGACAATTAATTTTTTCTCAGCTTGCAGTAAATTAATCAAAACCAACAATTGGTAAAGCTAAAAAATGAAACGAAAAAAATTTGTTTAGAACAGCTTGGGCTCGTCCGGGAATTGAACCCGGGACCTCTCGCACCCGAAGCGAGAATCATACCCCTAGACCAACGAGCCAGTTGAAGATGGACCGCCATATTGTATATTTGATTTTGCTGTGTTGGGCTCGGTTGTGATGAATTTGGTATGTATGTGCGCAGCGCATTCAACATGTGTCAGAAAGAGACGACAATAGTATACTCTGTGGTTGTTGAACTTGCTAGAACGTCTACAGCCAAGACCCGAGCCGCAGTGCACAAATTATTTTCCCACTATTAATATTTTCCGCACAGCTTCAATTAAGTCTCAACATGTGCTGCCATATTAGCATAAATTTATCCTGCTCCAAATTGACTAGCTAGAAATATTTACAATTTGTTTCTGTTGTATTTAATATTCAATACCATATAATGTATATAATTACAAAAAAAATAATATAAAATAAGAGAGACTAAATAAAATAAATTAAATGATTCATTTTAGAATAGATTCATAACAATGGATCCATTTACTGGGTCGACTTTTTGTTTGCAATCGATTGTTGGCAGCACCGATATAACAACGATGTATCGATTCTAGAATCGATCTGAGTTTAATCGTAATAATTGTCTAAGCGGTCGAGTCGCAGCTTAAAATCAGAGAACGACCAATATCAATTAAAATGGAAGTTCAAAGAAGCAATAAGACAAAGCCAAAATACTCTCGGCTCGGAAAGAACTCTGGTTTTTCGACCAGTAAAAAAACTGATGATACTTGCGAAATCAACTGCATTTGCCATCGCAGGCGAGGATTGATAAGCTGCACCAACTGCCTAAATTCTTTCATTGGTCGCATTGCAACTCGCTGTCCAGCCCACCCAGAGGTAGAACTAAAAGTTTTATAAATTGTATTAATTATTTTTATAATTTTCTTAGATTGCATATCTAATGGATGCTCGTAACTGCGCATTCTGTGGAGCTTCCATACAACATTTGGAAATGGATCAGATATGAGAAGAGATTTTTAAGTCGAAGATGTTGTTGACAACACACTCGATCATAAAAATAAACTGATATTCGATGGAATATAAGAACTGGTGTAAACAAAGAAAACCATAAATAAAATCATAACAAATGTGTATGTAAGACATACATACAAACATACACAAAACAGTTGTTCTGTCTTATGGGTATATGCACAGACATACGTATATGTGCATACAGTTCGTTGCATGTGTGTGTTAGTGTGTTATGTAGTTTGCTTTGCTGCGTTTGTTTATCAAGCATTCTCTGCAAAAGCACCGTTACTAGCTAAAAGATTTTGCGTTTCATCTGATCAGAGTCTTCTTTTTGGCAAATGGATGAATTATTTTATTTCGAACTTCAAAATATTTATGCTGAGTTAATTTAGTCCTTCCATTCATTTTATTTGATCATCAGCTTAAAGTGAATAAAAAAATAATTTAAATAGTAAACAAATTCCTGAACTAAACGATCACATGAACCGTTCATTTGAACGTATGCCGAACTAGTACTAAGAGCTCAAGCCGTTACATTAGAAATAATCCGCTGACGTCGGCGCACCGTCTTATCTTTACTTGCTTTACAGTGAAACGTCTCACCACTAATAACCACTAATAAGCGTACGTCTCTCTTAAGAACAAAATTTTTCTTTTATATTGATGATGCGTTAAAACAATTTGCCACTCTCACACATATGTAGATGGGTACTTAATATTAACGGACAAAACTTGCTCGACTGTAGCTGTCCGCTGCTGGGAGTTTCCACTGTATTAAATGATCTGCTTTATTTATCGCTTGAAATTCTACATAAATGCGTTGCTAGGATGCGATTAGTTGCAATTTCAAGTGCAGTTTGCATTATAAATATCAAGTTTGCTTTAAAGAGTGCACTGCAAAAAGGCTGGCAACACTGGCAGCGTCATTCAATCCACAACGTCGCTGCTGATTAATATAGAATTACTAAATAATACGAAATTCGATACGTAAACAAACAAATTTCTTTGTAAGGTAAGCAATATTTGTTTAAAAGTATGTGTGAGTGTATTCAAATTTAATTACTGTAACATTAAAATGTGTGGTGTGCTAAGTATACATGCATACGCAAATAAATGTACACATACAACATTTATATGAATGTCATTGTTTATGTGTGTGTTTTGCTGCTTATGATAACTTGACAGCCTTAAATCTTATTGTCATTGTATATTAAATAATTTATTTATGCTGCTTTAATATTAAAGTTTGCATTCAAAATAAATAAACCAGCGGCAAAATAAAACAAACGTTTGAAGAAGGATAAATAAGCGATAACAATGGGTAATTATAAAGCAATTGCAAAAGTACCGTTTTAATTCACATGAGTGTGTGTGTGCGTTTGCCGGCAGACTCAACCGCTTTGAACGTACAAACGGAGAAGAAGAATGGAAATGAGAAATGCGCTGATGAGAACAACAACAATAACGAAAACAAAGAAAACATCGAGAACTCGAAGCTAACATATGAGTTGCCTGTGGATTACAAGTACAAGGTACACGAATGCATTTGTGATCGCCCCCAAAAGGTGTTCGAGTGTGGACACTGTCACCACTACTTCCATGGCAGGATTACAATTCCATGCAAGGTGCATCCCAAGGTGTGTATACACACATATGTACATGTATAAGTGTCATAGAGAGCACATTATAAAATGTTATTTATTTATTCATTGCCAGACAATCTTTCTCATGGACTTTTGCAGCTGCCCATACTGCTTTTCGTCCACAAAAGATGTGATTGAATCTAAATTGACCTGGGAGCAGATACGAAAAATTGAAGATGCTCAGTTGCCCGGCGACAGCGATGGCCTTTAACTTTATACGAGTTTGATACTCGAGCCAATGACTAATTCTAAACTAATTGAAGTCATACATTTCGAATGTATACTCAGTATTATAATAATCTACAAGTTAAATATAATGTCGCATTAACCATAAATTATGCTATTGCATGTGTGTGTGAGTGTGTGTGCTGTACACACATGTGTGTTGAGATTACAGGCTAACAAGGAAAATGTCATGGCTTAAATCAATATATCAGCACAAGACCGAGACACAGCTCACTTGCCGGCAAATCTGCACACACACGTGACATTTATGAAGTGCTCAATGTCGTCAACAGCTTGCAAAGAAGTTTCGCATAAGCTACTGGGAAGTGCTGGCGTTGCATGTGGTGGGGGCATGTGGCAAGTGGCATATGGCATCTGGTGTATGTGGCAAAGGCAATGTCGAAGGAGTTGAAGCTGTCGTGACTCAACGACTACGGCTAAGTAAGTGAAGTGTTGTTAGTGCTCTGCATCCATTTAAATGGTTGTCCTTTTCTCTCCTTTTTGCAGGTGCTTCTGCCTCCAATTTGCGGCACTCAGCTGCAGTGGGAGTGGCATTCAATCATGGACCCTCCACTTCCGGAATTGTTGGAAATGTGTGTTAAGGGAACGCAAAGTGTTTTCGCTGAACTTTTACCCACTCCATCTGTCTGTCTCACTATCTCACTCGCTGGCATTTGTCAACTTCATTCCCAGTAGTGCGACATCATCATGCAAATCGCTGAACAATCGTTGTCCATGTCGATGATAACAATTCAATCACTTAAAAGTTCAAATCGCCTTGCAATTTCTCCCACGAGTCCAACTGTTTATCTGACACCGCAAGCAACTCTTTTTTTTTCTGTGCTCCCATCTGCTCTCATTTCTGTGTACACAATCTTTTTTTTTCGCTGAAGTTTTCACTTGACTCAACAGTTTGCAGAAGCATTCAATCGATTGGATTTCACTCCGTGGAGTGCCTTTTGCTGCTTTAGGCAACGATTTGCTCAACGAGTTTATCCCCCATTGATGTTGAAGAATGCACTCTGAAGCACCTACAAAAACATGCATATAACAGCATATCTGCATAAGTATGTTTGTTGGTATTTTGATAACATTATTTAACTGATTTTATTATGCAGCATCAATCCCAGGCAGACAAATGATTTGAATCGTCTTCATGCTGATAAAATAAGCGTAAAACTGTTATACGATAAATTAGGTAAGTTGTATTTCGCACACTCATTTGAGTTTAATTCTCTTAAATAGATTAAAAGAACTAGAACTATATGTCTGACAGCTATGTAACGATTTTATGTGTATAAGTGAGCAGCACTGCTGGGAAAGCTCCAATTAAAAGAGAGCGAGATGTGAAAGAGAGAGGCTTAAGGGCTTTGCCATTAAAGAGAGCGCTTTATGTTATGCGTTGAGACGATGTAACGGAGCGACTTTGCTATTGAAGAGAACGGTCTGTGTTAATGTGTGGAAGTTGTATGTGTATGTGTCTGTCTGCATGATCAAAAACAGCCCTGCTGAGAATAAGAAGTCAGTTGTCTGCAGAAAGCGGCGTAGATCGTAGGACATAGCGGTGCTTTGAAGAAGTTTATTTCACTTTAGTTATTTTCCCGTAAACTGAACAGCTCTTAATATTAGCCTGTGTGGGGTAAAAGTGTTATATTGTAAATATTATTGAGTAAGCTTGTTAATAGTCTTTTAATTCTTTAAATGTGCTTAGGCAATTCCCAGCCTATTTGCTATCCGCTTTTTTGCACAAAATAATTGCGCACTTATTGTTACACTGGTAATAATATTCATTGTAGCCAGCTTTAGCTACAACCTGTAGCCGGGAGCTGGCAGCTGACAACAAAAGTTCCAAAGCAGTTGACCCTAAGTTTGTTACCCTTGACAGCGACAACTGAAACTGAAACTCAAACTGAGACAGAGAATGGAGACAGGGATTGCAACTGGCTCTGTTTCTGGTACTGTAGCTGGCTGTAGCCAAGTCTATGTCTGTTGTCCTCTGTGTTGCTGTTGCCTTCGGGGGACAACTGCTGAGTGAATTGCACAATTGCTTTCATGCTGATTTCATTTCCCGCAACACTCACAGTGCCGACAACTTAGTTGCTTTTCCCGTGCTTTTACCCAGCCCACCCACTTGCCTAAGTTTCAAGTGTCGTTGGCGGCCCAACAACTTAACCAAGTATTAGCACTATTTAAGAGTCTTCAGTTGAAAATTTTGCAATTAGTGTTGCTATTTTGCAATCCAAAATTCTGCTGACTTTTCGCCAACTTACAAGTTTGTTGTAATCTCGGCAATTAGTTTGCCGTCTCGCAGTGTAAATTCTGCAATTGCTTGAAATATTCATGAAATTGTTGCTACAATTTGTCTTTCCTTCTGCGGGGCTAAAGAAAAAATAATAGAAATTGTACGTTGACTTTCTTTCTTGCCCATTGTATTCTTGTGTCCTTGCATCCCTGACTCTGTCACTCTGCACTTTGGTGCCACTTGGCGTCGCCCAGCTTCCATTATTGAAGTGTGCACTTCCGCTAAATGGTATTTGGGGCAAGCACATGAGCTTACGATATGGCCATCGCCACCCAGTTAAAGCCAAGTCTCATTTTCAAGCGCAGGGTCTCTAAAGCTAGTGACGCATGCAATTTTTATTATGGCAAACAATAGTAGAACGCATTGTGCTTTAAACGACACTGTTCTATGCACTTTTTGTAGGCACTGTTTAGTTAGTTTTAGGCCAGGCAAGGCTCAGGCAAAAATTTATCTACACCTATGCAGTTTGAGATTACTGAAATTTTAATTAAAAATTTAATTAATATATTTTTTTTTAACTTTGTAATACATGAAACTTACCCCATCTGGAGCCCAAGGCCACGGGACACACTGCGTGTTCCGCTAGTTTCTCTGGCTTTAATTCACCATCTCGGTTGACCCAAACTAATGCGCTTCCTTTCCTGGGCTGCACAAGTAGTTTGAGTTTGGGGAATACAGTGGCGCCACCTAGCGGCACATCGCTAGCCTGTAGAGATCAAGATCTAATAGTGGTCTTTAAAATTTATGTATTTTCTTACGTAAAATAGAATTGTACCGACACGTTGGCTATGACAACGTTCTTTGAAATCTATTTGAATGGAGTCGGCAGAGTTTTTGGGTTTAGTTTTTGTTTTAACAACTCGACAAGTCGACTTGGAGTGCCTGGGTAAATAGCCCCCAAGGCCATAGTTATACAGATGCATAGTCGAATCAGTTATGTCGAATAGAAGTGGCTGCAAGAGTCTATATTTGAGTTTGAGTCTCAAACTTTCTGAAAGTTGTTCAAGTGGAAACATTTTGGCAGCTTCCATTTCGAAATCCTTTGCAGTCTGGTTAATGGCAGCACTACGCAAGGTATCGATTACGCTGTGGGCAAGTACTTGATGGTAGAGCACGATTAACGGCTGCTCGTTAAGGATTTCCATCTTAACGGGTGCTAGTTTAAGAAACGCTGAATTATTCTGAAAATAGCTACACGTCAGTCGATGCGGTTTACGCTCCGGCCAGAGTCCTCGGCAGCCGCGTTGTAGTGACGTCATTTTGGGTTTGTGTTTTGCTCGCTCCTTTATAAAAATCTGCTCGTCTCCTGCGAGATATTCATCTATGAGTTTCTTGATGTCAGCATTGGTGGCGTTTAGTACAAGCTGATTTAGCATTTTATCGGCCATTTCCTGCCATTCAGCTGGTGTGGCATGCTTCGGCGGCTCCTCATCACTGTGTGCTGATAAGCGTTTTTATTTCAAAGGGTATACAACTGTTAGCCTTACCTTTAAAGACTTACTTTCTCTGGCAATTGCCATGGCATACGAACGATATAGTTTCTTGCGCTTAAGACCCAACACTTGACCATACAATTTCCCATAGGGTTGTTTATAGAGTCGCAGTGCCGTACGAAACCAATGTGTGGATTTAGAGTATTCCGTATGATTGAAGAGATGACTTCCCAGCGCAAAGCAATCAGCTGGATCCAGATGAGCACTGTCGAGCAACAAAATGTTTACTAGTCTATAGTATTACCAATTGTGTACCCACTCGAATTGTTTGTTCAGCAGCAAGCCCTTGGCCATGTGAGATGCCTCGAGATCGTAGTAACTCTCAATGCGCAGCAATCCATCAATTGCCAAATGTAAATCCTTATCACTCGGTGATTTCTCCAGTTTCAACCGCATCTGCTCGACCCTTTCGTGAGTAGTGCCACCCTGCAGATATGCTAGCCATTTGGGCCAATCCTGCTGCAATCTGCGAACTAAGCCCAAAGCATTTAGTGGATTTGCAACATATTCTTCTTGAGCTTTCGGATCGTGCATGGCAGGACGTCGTAGCATTTCCTGATAACTTTAATTTTCATTTAATTAGAGAAAAGAGGAAAACTTTTCCTGCTCTACCTACAGCGTTATCATATCCAGTTTATGTTGCATTTCCCTCGCGTAGTTTTTCAAATCACTCAGTAGCTCATTTTCCATTTGCAACAGTTTAGTCATGCTCATAACTGAGCTGCTGTAGAGCGGCCTCGGATGTTTTATGTTCTCAGTTTCAATGCTGCAGGCAGCGTGGAAAATGATAAGAATTTGTAGCACAAACAAAAGACACGTCATATCTTTAAGCAGACTCTAGAGTCACTAAAAGTCAAGTAATTTTTAGCTTTCATATCACATTTTTTAAAAACGGTGTGTGTATTTGTATCTTAAATTAATTTTCATGGCTTAAACGCTTCTTTATACCCTGGTAAAAGGGGTGTTTTAGAAGTGCCAAAGTGTTTGTTACATTTGTAATTAGCTGTCTACAATTTAGCATAATATTTTATAAATATCCTTTTTATTATTTATCAATTAAATAGTTTCAATGTATAAATAACAAGTAACAAAGGCTACAGTAGAATGGTCTGACTGTAAAACACTTCAAACACCTTTTAGTGCGCATTTTCCTTAATTTTCGACTGAATTGTCCTATGTGAACTATGGACTACAGTTGTCCGATCTTGATCAAACTTGATGAGGATGGTTATAATGGTATCATACACCTACTGTGTAAATTTGCTCACTATAGCGCTGATAGTTTCGAAGTTCTTGTTCAACGAATATAGTTTCTTACAATTTGCGGGAGCGGTAAAATAAACTTAACCTGCCTGACATATAGACGGACTTTCAAGCCAAAGTTGGTGGCTCTAGCTCTTGTAGTTTAAAACATCCAGGTGTTCATACGGATGGACATCGCAATATCGACTCAGCTGTTGATGCTGATCAATAATACTCTCTCTTTTGGAGTAAGTGGTCTAAAAATGTAGTACAGAGTAACTGCTATTCGAGTAAACTATACTGCTACTTCCCTAAATTAAAAGCTAATAACGAAAACCAGTAGCGTGACCGTTAAGAAAAAGCGCTAAAAAGCTGCTTCAATACCAAAACAAATATGTTCAAGGTTATATTTATAGAACAAAGTATAAACGACATAAAAATACACAAAAAACATTGAAAACTTTAAACAATTCTTGAAATTTTTAAGTTACAGATTTGTGTTGGAAGGTGCAGGGCTTTATGAAAACCTGTGCCGCCATGTGCAGCCACTTGGTGAGAGCTAAAGAATTGAAAACATTAATAACATATGAAGAAAATAATTAGACAGAGGCTTACTCCATCTGGAACCCACAATAACAGGGCATACAGAGTGCAGAGTTCGATAGTCTGGAGTGCCATCGTCGAGTATATTGTACCAGAATAAACTGTTGCCCTTTTGGGGTGTAACCGACACGTTAATTTTGGGAAAGAGTGTCATGCCACCTTGAGCTACATCACCAGCCTGTTAAATTAAATCGACTTTGTTAAACTTTAATTGAATTTGATATATATCTGTTTTACTTACATAGAATATAAGGCTAGCCAGACGATCGCCCAATAGTTCAACTGTCTCCTTTGCAACTCGATTGCCAAACATGAAATCATAGTGTGCTCTAAAAAAGTTACCCAGACCAATGTTAGCCACCTGTAGAGCAGGAAATTCGCTAACATCAAAGCCCGTCATGTCCGTAATCCGATGATTTATGCGATCCATAAAAGCATTACGTTCAACCAACCACGAAAGTCGAGCCACAATCTCGACAGGTTCAGTTTGATTCTCGTTCCAGGGAGCTGAAAATCCATTGGTCATGTGCTTTACTCCCAGACGCTTCATTTCCTCGATCTCCTCATCGGAAATTACATTGTGGTACATGACAATATAAGGATCACGATTAATTTCCTCCATTTTCAGTGGTGCCAAGCGTAGGAATGGTGTTGTCGTAAAGTTATAGCGGCAACTGAGATCGGTTCTCTTTTCAAACTGACCTTGACAACCCAAATCATGAGCAGATTTAGCTGGTTTCACCTTATCGGCTTGTGCTATGAACTTATCCACATCCATTTCAAGCATTTGCCTCACATACTTCTCGACATCAATGGCACTTGTGTCAGTTAACATGTTTTCAACTTCTTCTTCTAGTTCTTTATGACTGAGAGTAGGAGAGCGAATGTATAAAGCTGGAAAAATATGGGAAATCATTAAATTTGTTTTTTTTTTTATTTGCTAGCTAGTTATATTACTTACCATGCATTAGACACGCTGCCGCATATTTGCGACGTATTTTTGGTATCGGTTTTCCAAAGGCATTGCTGTAAATTTCATGATTAGGTTCTTCCCTGCGGCCTATGGCCTGACGGTACCAGAGTGCAGCCCTAGTGTATTGACCACTCTCATAGTTGTGTTTAGCTAGTGCCAAACAGTCGCGCAAGGAAAGTTTCTGGCTAAAATGAATAACTTACATAAATTGAGTTATTTTACTACGAAACATACTTAAATTGTTGGTGAAGCAGTCGTCCCTCGGATATATCTACGGGATTGAGTTCATAGGTCTGCTCTATGCGACTGAAACCCTGTAGTCCTTCTTTCATATCATGGAACGTCGGTTTTTGCAACAAAAGTTGCTTCATAGCCTCCAATTCAGCTGTAATTTGTACAACATGTTGATAAAGTTAAAAACTATGTAAAGTATTACCTTTTCCGGGCTTGGCTTTAGTGTAGACCTGCAATCTGACCCAATCTTCACGTAGACGTCTTAGAAGACCAAAAGCATTAAGGGGATTTGATACATAGTTCTCTCGTTCCGCCTTGGTTTTATACGATGGTCGATCTAGTACTTTCATGTGCCTAAAGAGCTTTGCTTTCAACACAAAATTTACTTCATAACTTCAATTTGCACTCACGATTTAAGCGTTTCCAGTTTTTCTTGTAGAGCATCTGCATATCCCTTTACATGTAACATAAACTGCTTTTCTAGCTCCCAGAGTTTCAAGAGTCCCACAATAGAAGTGCTATATAGCTCAATATCACCATCGTAACTATTATTTCCGTAGACTGAAACTAGTAAACCTAAGAAAACCAGAAGGAATTTCATGTTAAGCACTTGCGTTTTCACTTGATTTCAAATCTTAAATGATGAAGAATGAAGAATATTGCTTTAATTAAGTTATTACACTTAGATTTTAACGCTTCATGGAATTATCCATAGTCATTATAGTTTTAAATGCAGTCAGACATAAGTAAGCTACAGTTTGACCGATTTGTTCTATGGCAGCTATATTATATAGTTGTCCAATACGAATTAAACTTGGTTAAGATAATGGTATAATGGTACCCTATCCTATATGTGTAGTTTTCAATTAATTTAGAAATAAATTGCGGGGGCGTGGCATAAATTTTCAATAAATTTAATGTGCCTCACGCATAGACGGACTTTTAGGTGTCTCTAGCTAATATAGTTTCAGAGATCTGCGTGTACGTACGGAAAGACAGATGGTCATTGCTATATCGACTTGTCAGTTTATGCAGATCAAGAATATATATTGTTTAGACTTTGAAGTATCGGAAAAGGCTCGTTCTACCTGTTGAACCTATTGGACCCCTCTTCCCTTTTTGAATACCCGAACTAAATATAAGTTAGTAATACACAAATTTAAATTTCTTAAACAGTTGTCTAGTTTAATTTTTAAAGTATGAAAAATAGGCTTCTGAAAAATTCTTAAAATATTAAAATTTAAGTAAGAATTCATGGCAGCATATCAACTCCATCAACAAGTTGCTTCACAAGTGCTGAAAGTTAAAAATGAAACATTTTATTACCCAAACAAATGTAAGTCACAAACTTACCCCACTTGTTACCCAGCACAATTGGGCACGAGGTATGACCAAAATATGGTTGATTTACCCCATTGTGCCATAAGAGTGCAGAACCCTTTATAGGTGGCACGGTAATTTGTAGTTCATCGAATACAGTGGCGCCACCTTTCGACACATCACTGAGCTACGGATCACCCTTTAACAATATGCACTGTAAAAGTCTTTAAAATACTTACGAAAAAAATAATGTCCACTGAGCGTTTATTCGGTGTCGACTGAAAATATGAATTATATGAGAACTATATATAGTTCTTTACTGATTTGCTAACTTACTTTACTGATATAACCAGCCAGGCCAAAGTTGATTAGCATAAAATTCTTGTCCCTGCCAATGTGCAAGCCCGTCATATCCTTAACCCGATAATTGAGCACATCATGCACATCCTTTCTGACGGCTGTAAACTTCACAGAGTTTTCAAACGATTCGCTTCGATGATGCTTTAAAGTAGTTGGATTTACGGTCAATAGATCTTGTATTTCTCGATCGTAAATGATAGCGTGAAATAGCACTACGTAGGGTTGTAAGCTCAAAGTCTCCACTTTGAGTGGCGCCAGTGTTAGAAAATGCGAGAAATTACGCTGATAGTGACAAGTCAAACGCTTCGAAGTTGTATACATTTTGGAGCAGCCAACTTGAATGGAGTTCTGCGGAATACTAATAAACTGAAAGTAAAGGAGGCAATTAACTGTTGGTAATCATTGAGTAATGAAATATTTCTACTTGTGGTCTATCTTTCAAATAAATTGTGGTGTCTTCTATAGAGCGTCGATAATGCCAGAACCCAACGTCTGAGTCAGGAACTTTGTTAAGTATTTCTAAAGCATCCGGAGCGTAGCCTTGTAATAAAAAATAAACTTTTCTAATTAGAAACTTGGGCAAAATAAATAAATATAGTTACCTCGACTTGTGAGGAAGTTAATGTAGGCACCATAAACTTTAGGCAGAGTCAGATTATAAACTTGCTCGATCAGTTCATCTTTGTTGTTGTCAAATAGGTCGACGGATACTTTATACCACTCCAAGGCGTACTGATTTTGGTCAGTGTAGAAACAGTATTGAGCCATACGAAAGGTTTCCAGTAGTGTCAGTTGGGAACTATTGGTTTGAATTTTATACAAGAAATTTACATAGTTTGGTGCACTAATTACCTGTACTGCCTGTCATCCACAAGACCGTTTGTTAAATTGATTGCATGGTGATTGTAAAAGACTTGCAGACGTAGTATAGCTGCCATAGCATCGTTTACATCGCTCAACTGAGGCGCTTGCTCCTTAACGAGTTTTACAATGTTCTCTATATGATCTGTGCCCACTGGTTGTGACATGTAGGCCTCAAAGTAACTCCAATCCTCATGCAAACGCCGTATAAGCGAATAACTGTTCAAGGGATGGCTAACAAAGTCTTCACGATTTTTCTGAGCTTCTGCCTGCTTGGCGCTGACTTCTGAAACGAAACTTTTGAAGAAAAGTTGTAGGTGCATTTATTTTAAATTAAATATATATGAAAGTTGAATAATTTCCTAAACATTTTAAGTTATTTATACTATACCTTTCGGTTGTATCAATCTTTAGCTGCAGTTCCTGTGCATAGTTCTCCAGTTCGTCTATGAATTCCCTTTCCAGTTCAAGCAGCGGCTGTAAACCCGCTATGGACATGGCATAATCCTGCTGCTGTCTAAGACAGCTTGAAACTTTTAGCAGCAGCAAACAGATAAAATATTTTAAAGTGCACTTCATTTTAGAATAAGTTTACAAACTATTTAAATAAATATACTGGCGATTTGTTCAAATTTTTCAGTCACAATTCGTCATAGTCAAGCAATAATCAGCATGAAATTCAAGACTTAAGTGTAAAAATTAATTTTTTTACAGTTTTAATATTTATTTTCTTTTTGCCAGTTAAAGCAATTTTTATTCCTCGAATCAAATGAAAACGGAAACCATTACTTTCACTTAAGCTTAAGCTTTCTTTGGTTTTTGCTAACATTTTTTCAAATCTTCTCTCAAAGCCCCACTGAGCATAATTCTGGTATCTGCTTTGATTTGCTAATCAGTCAGTCAGTCAGTCTGGAGTCTGGATTCTGATTTATAATGGCGAGACATTAAAACACATTCGAATTGCAAATTTACAGCTTGGGGCAGTATCTGTCCATTGGAAATTTATGCACTCGGCGTCTGTGTCACAGCTGTTGGTCTTTTGGTCTTGGCCAACATTTCAACGTCATTATCGTCATCGTCGTCTCTCTTTCCGTTTGGCAATCTCTCAATTCCATACGAATCAATTCCTCTTCAATAAACAAATAAAATGATGTAGGTGTTTGGTCTAGTCAGTGTCTGTTTGCCTCGTGGCAGATAATCTTTAATACCTATGATATCAAGGTGCAATGTCCTTCTTTGCAGCGAGACAAAAGTCAGCTGATTAGTCGAATATTCGACTCGAATATATGTTTATATATATTGAAGATAATTCCGTCATTTCCACAACCTCAAAAAGTTAATAATTTCGGTTTTCATTTCAATGAGAGATGCGCCTGAAAGCATCAAAGAGACGACTTCGAGTGGATGCCGTGTGAGTGAGCTACGAGCTATTTCTGTATAAAAAGTACGGGTGCTTTTGACTTTAAATACCCTGTAAACGGTGAGTTGTAAAGCAAGCTAGGCCAGAAAGTAAAAGACACCACAGTTTCAAATATACAGATAGACTATATGGCGTATATTTATTTGACATAATTTAACTACTTCATAACTTTAAAACTATTTGTTACATATGTTTATTCTTATGTCTTCTTTACAGGGTACGTTGTAGTTGTTCCTTTGCCATTTAAGCACATTTCACTTGATTTTTATGTGTGAGCATTTCGTCTTTATTTTTTTATTATTATTTTTTCGTCATATGCCAATTAAATTTTGTTTATCACAGCGTTCTTCTTCCTTTGGCCTTCTGTCTTTTGTGCCACTGACGCAATTTGTTGTCGTAGCAATAAGCTAAAAAAAAGGAGAAAATAAAGAAAGCAAGAAAGAAAAGTGCTTGGAAATGAATGAGCTTATTATTTGGCTTCTATAGCTGCTGTGCTAAGCAGCAGGTAAAGATACCATATCTATAACTATGTATCTAGGCAGCTGCAGTTGCATGTGGCAAGTTTTGGTGGCTCACTCAATGTGAAATGTTTTTCTAGTTTTATTTGCTGTCTGCTGCTGCTCTTCTTAAAATGATTATCATTCTATTAAAGCAGCAAAAGTATTTGTATTTCAATGGTTCCTCATTTCGAGAAAAAAAACTGTTTTCCTATAAACACACATATGTGTGTGTGTGTGTGTGTGTGTGTGTGTGTGTGTGTAACAATTGATTTTGATTTCGACTTGGCTTGGCTTGGCTTTAAATAGCATTGAGTTACGACAATAGAAAATGGCAAATGAAAATGAAAATGGAAATAGAATAGAATGGCATAGAATAGAATAGAAATGGAAATACTACGTCGCATTCTCCTGCTCACTCCACTTCTCAATCTTTCAGAGTTTGTCTTGTTTTATTTTTTTTTTTTTGGGACATTATGTGCGGCGCTTCATTTACTTTATGTCTTTTGTCTGCTCTTTATGTGTACATGGCTACAATTTGAATGAGCTTCGGTCTTTGACTGGGCGTTGCATTTTTATGGTTCTCTTTCTCTTTCTTTCCTCTATCTGGCTTATGCCCTAGAAACCGCCCCGCGATCTGTAACCATCGACAGTTCTTTTATTTATTGTATGGCTACTTGATGAGCATTTGCTAAAAACGTTTTATGGCCCATGTGCCAAATTCCACTCTTGTCATTCCACGCACTCGACTATCAATCATCGATGGCAGTCACTGTATTTCAAGCGAAACGCGTCTTTAATATATCTCTTGTTTTCTATAATACCCCCATGCTCAGCTAAATTATTTGTAACTGGGTAGTTCCACTTGTTAAGGAAGTGCTGTGATAGATTGCCGCTTTTTGTCTCCGACATGAAGGGCATTTATTTGGTATTTAAACAGTTTTATAAACTCAGTTTAATCTGTTAAATTGATTAAGTACTTCTGTTTATAGATTAAATGTTAGAAAGAATTAAATTGTATTTTAAAATTTAATTTCTTAACTACAGAAAATTCTGAAACTATTTAAAACATAGAATAGAATACATAATAATTCATAAATATATCTCAAATTTAGCTGCTTTATTTATTATATTTTAAAACATTTGCTTTGTATTTAACCCAATTTATTTACAGAGTATGTCTTCTTCTTGAACTCATAGCTCAATAACTATGGCTATCATTGTTTTATTATTTTATGTTTTTTTGGCCCACGCATTTATGAACTGCTTACAAATTGTTGTCGCGTCCAGACGAAGCAATCTACTAAAACTGTTGGTTGGTCGCTAAACCTGTTGTACCTCCATTTATCACCCGATGCTGGAGAGTGCTCAAAATGGCGGAACTAATGTGTCCAGCGTCGCATTTGAATTATGTATTATAGCACTGAATTGTGCATAAGTTGGAGTAGAAGACGCTGGAGGCTGCAGGCTGTACGCTACATTTTTATGTCAGTGTAAAAGTGTCGGAGCGTAAATTCCACGCGATTTACTGGAACTGCTTTCAGTATGAGGACGATTTTGATGTGGGATGACGTGTGATTTTTGTAATTTATAATCTAAAATTTGTAAATGATGGACAAGAGATATACTATCAGTTAAAGCAACTGTTTAAAATCTTTTGCTGTGCACACTTTATATTTTATACTCTTTTTAGTGGGAATTAATATTTTTTCTGCTTTCTGGTAGAAATAAAAATTGATTTGGTTGTTAAGCTACAAATTAAGTTACTCTCATCACTTCCACTTAGTTACACGGGGCACAAAGACCGAATAAATATCGATTTGTACTTTTGCTGTTCATTTTAAAGCCTGAATTGATGGTCTCTCATATTTAGCACTTGTGTTGTCCTGTCGTGTCCTGTCCTTCATTCCAAACAATGGTCTGAATCTGTTTGTTGGTCTAGTTTATGGTCGAGTCAACGTTATCGGCTCGCATTACATGTAATGCCTTTCGTCCCAATACCCTGTCACCTTGAAAAACCTGAGTATATAAGCTACACCTACACAACACATAACTGTAAACAGCCCGAGCAATTTTCTCTGCTTTTCTTTGGTCAGCTTATGAACTGTAGAACTCAGGATTGCGCAGTTGATTGCATCGATTTAATCACTTGATTTTTCGCTTTGATTGACATTTGCTAAAGGTTTCTCCATCACGTCTCAGTGCTTCCAATTCCCATTGAGAGTATGACCTTTAACGTAATGCTTCAAAGCAAAAGATCTTGGCAGAGTATTCAAGCAATTTCACAATTAGTCAATGCTCATTTAATAAATTTAAATTGCAAATGTTTTCGATTCACAGTTTTCAATAAGAAATTCAGTCACTTAGTAAAGAAGTCAAAAATGATAAAATGGCAATAACAATTATGCAAAAATTGACGTTAATATATTTGATTTTCGTTTGTGGACACCAAAAGGCGAGAAATGACTGAAAAAGTCAACACCAAGCAATAATCGTTCAATGATTTTCAAATATGTTGTAAGTAAGATACCCTATTATGTCGAATAAACTAAACAATGTAGAGGTTTAAACTTTAATTTTAAAATAGTCCATAAAGAGGTATGTTTTAGTCGTGCTCTTTTACATATTTAAATTTTGCCTCGTTACTCATACGCCTTGGTTATTTTTCCTCAACAGACATTAAGCTCTGCATTTTCGTATTTTCTTTTATAAAAAGAAAATTCAGAGCACAAATTTGTTTCCTTTTAAATTCAGACTGTTGCAAAATGAATCATCGTTTGACATTAATGAGCAGTCGAGCAGCCGAGCAGCCAAAGGAAATGGTTATTAAAAATAATTATAGACACACGAAAGCAAATAAAAAATTATTTTGAAACATGTTGAACAAAAGAATTGCATAAAAAAGTGAGTTCATTTCAATTGATAAATGAGAAATGCTTTTGTTTATAATTGAATGTATTTTTTATTGATAAATTGTTTTTAACTTAATTTACAGGAGGAAGCTGGGAGCTGGGAATTGCAGATGACCACACAGGGACCGTGTTGCACCTGAACGGAGCACTTGCGGCGCCAATCGCATTCGATGGGCACAAATTGACCCTTTCTCATGACTGTTTTCGGTTTGGTAATGCCATAGCAGGCGTACTGATTGTTGGTGCGGGAGATGGGCAAACATTGCTCATAGATCTCAATAATATCCGGATGAATGCTGTCTACACTAAAGTCCTGTCCGCAGCGCAATTGTTGATGAATGTGCAAACGACTGCGGCTCTTAAATTGGGCACGACAGCGACGGCACTGCAATGAGCGTGAATGCTTGGATCGGTTGGAACCACTCGAACTGGCAGACGGTAGTTCGTGGAAACGCTGAAATTCTCCCATAACATTGTTCAATATGAGAAAGTTCTTGTTTGGCTGCTGCTGCAGTGTCTCGCTAATGTGATGGGGCACCATGAAGAGCTCCTTGGTGGTCTGACACTGCTGTATACCGAAGAGATTGACACGCATGTTGGATGGAAAATAGCCATGACATTCTCGTTGATACTTCACATATGCCGCACGTAAGCTGGCCATCTCAGAGTCATTGGTTGTGCTCTTGCTGCAGGTACTGCCCGTGGCGTCTGGATGGAATTGTAGTGCCAGTGGCAGTTGCATGCTGCAATTTCCAGACTCACTGTCATCACGTATACGCTTGAGTTGAATGCGCAAACGATTGATGCTGCATTCATCGAGTTCGACGTTATGACTACTCGCCAAATAGTTCTCAATACGTTGTGTAATCATCTCGTAGATAACACTAACACACTCTTCGATGTCGTAATGATGCTGCACGTTCAGTGTACCGCTCTGAAAGATATGCAACTGATCTGCAACATTCACATAGCACGCCAAATTGAACTCCAGACGTTGTGTGCCATTGTGGAACATCCAACGTAGTAGTTCTGGTACAGCTCGTGCAGCAGTTTCGGCCAAGAAATTATGCACTTTGTTGTTGGCGCTCTCGTCGCAAATGAAAAATGTTTCGATTTGTCGAGCCTCGATAATGTCGAGTACGGCCTGCTGTTGTTTACTCAATTGCGGTTGCTGTTCCATGCTGCGAGGCAACCAATGCTGGCTTGGGGGCTCATCGGCATCGATGCTGCTGTAGCAGGTGCTGCAATCATGCACTTCACCCTCCAAAATCCATTGATGTTGGAATGTTTGCTGGCTTCCCACGCTGCTGAACATGAACTTTGAAATTGTCTCCTCGTCATGCATATTGTTGAAGCAAAAATGAACAAAATTTTTCGATTTGAATTTTTAAAACTCTGCTGATTTGTCTGTCTCTGGCAAGACTGCGCTGTTGACTGATGTTTGGTGCCAGCGGGTCACTGCATTTTATACACTTCATGGAAAGGAGTTTTACAGGTAAGCGTCTGCCACAGGTAGCTTTGGGCGCAGGATCTGTGCAGCAGCTGTTGCAGGAACAGCTGCAAATTTTGGGTGTTTCCCATTTATGGGTTTTATGGCCGTTAATCCGCTCACTTTTGGCAGGTCGAAAAGGGTTCAAGCTGTAAATCCAAGCAAACTTTAAAATGTCGTTAAGGTTTTAAGTTGGTAGCAGCTGTACTTGCATAAGACGCTTCCATCGGTTACCGCTTGTTGTGGCACGCTAACAAAATGGACAATGGACAGATTGTGGCAAGTGATGTGACAATGGCCGTGTGCCACATGCACTAGAGAATTATTTTTAATGGCACAACGAAAGAGGGGCAGCAGTAGAGCAAGAACTTGGCTTAGAGGCGAAAAAGAAGTACACAGACAGAGCAATGTGAAGGACATACTGCAGTCACTTAATTTTCTTTTCCGCTTTTTCTACGCTCCATTGTCTGTTTGTGGTTTTCCTTTCAAACTCCTCTCTGCCCCCTTTTCCTCTCTTCCATCGTGCCGCTTTTAAAGTCAGCTCCGGAAATAAAGTATGCTTGAAAATTAACAAAGGCAATTAGAGAGCACTTTAAGCTGCAACTACCAATGATTATTTGCGCTTGTTTGCTTCTCTCTTATGTTCACATACTTCTCTTACTCCCCCTCCGCGCTCCTTGTGTTCATTACTACGTAATTTGCATTGTGTGCGATTTGATTGTATACCCTAGCATAAAGTTGTATTAGTTTAAAGCTGGTAAATAAAAAAGCAACTCTATTATTTAATTTTGATTTGTTAGTACATTTTGTTCTACTTTTTAAGGTACATATATACAATTATTCAAATTTATTTTAAAGATTTAATTTTTTATACTTCATTTAATACTTTTAATATTGGTACTCAGTGCATTTATGAATCACTTAGAAGTACATTTTATAGGGTAGTCGAAATTCGGTGATAACTAGTTGTAAAAATTCCTTTTGCACTTTTATTTATGCAAACACTTTTGGCAGCCAAGCGTCCGAGTAAACAATGGCAAGAGATAGACAGCGAAAGAGGCAGAGAGCGAGAGAAAGCATTGGGCACAAAGTTAATTAAAGCATTGTACTGTTAGTCATAAGGGGCGTGGCCAAAGGGCGCCTGCCAGCTGCCAAATGCAACGAGCCAAAAAACAGCCGCCAAAAGTTCTAGCCGCTGACCAGTTTGACTTACTGACCAGTGACTGAGTATTCAATTCCGCTGCCGCTAAATAAATCTCTTAAATTAATGTAAAAATTCATTCGAATTTTGTATATTTATTAAACTGAATGAGTTGTTGTGTTAAGTAAAATTGTGGGCTGCGAAATTCCTCTACAAATTGAATTTATAATACAAATGCCACTACTTTTGTTCACAACTGTTTCTAAATTAGAGCTGTCTAAAAGCTGTTTACGGCAGAGCACTCACCAATACAATGAATTTAAAGCAGATTAAAAAATTTGCTGCACTGCAAAAAATTCTTGTAACTGTTTAACATTTCGTTGCATGTTCAAAACTAACACCAATTTTTACAAGTGTAGGCACGTACACAAGAAAGTCACAACAACAAATTTACATTGAAATAAGCTTAGCAAAAAAAAACGTATATAACTGTTTTTGTGGATCTCGATCCATTCGAGTACGAATAAAGATAAGAAACGAAATATGAAAATTGGTTCTCTTCAGCATTTTGCACTGCCCCTGCTTCGTATGGTAAAAGAGAATAGAAGCAAAAAGTGTGAGGCCTTTGATTTAGCTGATAAAGGGCTTTGATATTAGTTTCACACTTGCATGTGTACAGTGTGTACACAGTGTGCAGTGGTTAGCATATTACAAAAATGTAAATGCATTTGGGAAAAGTCTTTTAAAATTGGAATTAAATTAAATTTAATTAAATTGTATATTGATGACAGTTTTTTGCAATTTGTTAAGTGACTTTTTTGTTAATATAATTTTATTAATATCAGTCAAAATTATACTTATAACTAATCAAATGGTACAGTTAGAACCTGGATACATAATTCGTTTGCTCAAGGGACGCCACGAACTATCGAGGGAAACGCATTGTAACCAAAAATCAGTTACCCCAGAAGGAGATTTGACTAAAAGCAAAATGAATTATAGACAAAACAGAAATATCCCAGTATTTAATGATCGAGTTTTGACCTGTATTAAAGGAAAAAGGTACCAACACTAACCACATAGTAGAATATTGGTTGGTTAGTTAGTGGTCCGAATGCATGTCATTTAGAATGATGGAAAAAAAAATACACTTTTTATTTTCAATTTATCAAGAAGCTGAAAAAAATCTAAATTCCAGAATTTCTTTTTTTTGATTTGATAAATTTTTGTACATAAACAGTTCTTTTAAAATTGAAGTTGAAATAACTAATTTTGAATTCCCTTAAATTGTATTCTCGTTGTTCGAACTTGTTGATGCCTGTCAAAAAGTTCCACATTTTTGTTGTATTATCAGTAACTTAGAATCTGTAAATCAATTTATTGGTAAGTGGTAAACGCATACAAAGAAGTAGCCACAATGCTAAATCAAATGCAAACCAGCATTTTAAATCCAGCCAATCAATCCGATCCATAATAATTGCATTTTTATGAACTCAACAACACATTTAGTGACTAAACTACAGGAATAATAACCAGTGACATGCAGTCGTGAAGTAGAGAATAAACAGTGCAATATAAAAGAAACCGAGAAGCCCTTTTGGCTGCCACAAAAGTGTAGTGCCAACAATTGTTTGCCCTTCAACTGTGCAGCAGTGGAGTTGAATGTTTGTGCAATCCAATCGTGCAGCCCTGTGGCAACAACTCGCTCAAAATCAAATCAGTGCTAAGTGTGAAAGTGTTATTTGCTATATATATATGTATAAAGCATTTACTAGCAACCTAATAGCAACTGCCAACTGCCAACAGTTAGGCAATCAAATAGAATATGAATCACAGTAGCATAAATGAATAGTAGTTGCTCAAGGGAACCCAAAAAGACTGACAAACTGGTGCTCCATCATAACATTTATAATCAAGCTTGGTCACAGTTTTCTTTTCAGTCGGTTTTTGTGCTTAAAAGCATTTCTGCGGTTGAAAGCATCGACAGGTGTGGCTGTGGAGGGGGGACTGCAGGTGTGCAACTGCGCCTGCAGCTGATAGACAGCAAACACTATCTTTCCAAAGCTTTTTTTTTTCTTTTTGTTTTTTTTTTTACCTTTTCCTTTCTGTTTTTATCATCTTCTCAATGTGTTGACATTTTGTGTTCAGAGTTTGCTGGCTTTCTACAGCTTTTCTTGCTAGCCGTTTGCATGAACCCAGTTTAAATGTCAGTTGAGACTGCTTGTTGACTTCTCGACAGTTTGTGGTTGGCAACAGACAAGCTTCATACATACATTACTTGAATTGCCTTAAAAGGAAAACTCAATTAGTTCTTGATTTAACTTTAAACTGCTGTTGAATATAGTTATTTCTATCAGTTTTAATTTAATGCTGTAAAAACTTGTTCCTTTTCAGCCTACTTGGAAAATGACTGAGAAACTTATTGCTCGAACTTGCAGTAGTTTTTGTTAAATTTGACTTAAACTTTAGCAGACAAAAAAAGCCAGTTAACAAGATAGAAAGAGGAAGCAGTGAGCGGAAAATGAAAAACATGGAGAGCCATTCCCGAGGCGTCTGGCTAAGAAATTGCCATAAGAAACAAGAAGCAGCACAAAACTTTGGCTGTCTCAATGGCAAAAGACGTCAATTTGTTGCTCTGGTCGCGCTGGTCGTTCTGGTCGTCCTGGTCGTCCTGCTCGTTTGCATGCGTAATTCAGGCAATCTACAGACGTGCCACAGACTGAGGTAAGTACTGTGAATTGCTTGCAACCGGTTTTGGGGGACAAACTTGCGGAGGTGTTGACATTCACCCAGGGCCACAATTTGTCAGCATAGTCAACAACTAAATTCTATACTTTTCTTTACCACTTCACCCCATTTCCTTACCTCCTTACCAGTTCACCTCCCCCACTTTCCTTTGCTTTGTGTCGCATGCAAATTATGCAAATTTCTCTTTCACTTTCACTTTCTAGCTGAATAAGTGCAAGGTCAACGCATATTTGCACCCTTTTCTCTATGCAGCTCACTCAAAGGCTAAGCAAAAGCCAGCAAAACTAAAAGCATATTCATTCAATAAATACCCCTTAGCAAAGTAAGCAAAGTACGCCAAGCATAGGGTATACTTAAGTCTAACTCAGCTATTGAGAGCAATTAAAATGCTTTAGAAACTGATGTCGCCATCAAAAATTGACTTACTCATCTCAATTTCAGCTCGTTTGACAGCTGCTGCGATGATATCATTAGATTCACAGAGTTTACAAAGAGACAAAGAGCAAGAAATGGAGAGGGAGAGTTGAAGAGAGACCGAGGGAGATACTCATGAATGTATTTGCAGTCTGTTAAATGCAATTTCAAAGACACCATTTTCCATTTTTTTAATGAATTAAAGAGCATTGCGTTTCGGGCCATATTAAGTTGCCTTTTCAGCACATTTCAAAAGAAAACGCAAACAAATTCATAATTTTTAAAATCCTTGTGGCATGTTTTAGATTTGCTTTCTTTGCACTTTTCTTTTTCATATATTACAAGTCAGTTTGTTTATGTTTTCTAGCTAATCTTTTGCATAATTTGTCATACTTGCTAGTTGAAAACATTAAGTGTTAACCCGCTTCTTTCTATACATGCAAGCAGCACATATTTCATGCCCCATTTGGAGGTCAGTGTGTTTGAATTTTGAATTTATGTGGAAATTTAATTGATTGCATATAATTGAAATTCATTTGCAGAACTGTTGGCTGTTTCTTGTTGACCATATTAAGTTTTCTACACCTGAACAATTGGAATTTGCCACCTAAACATTTATTTGCTTGTTTTAAATTTATTGCACAATTCAAATGAAATGTTTTACTATATTAATATATTTGTTTATATGTATATGTCACACTTTTATTTGAATAATGGTTTAGTTTCGTACAAAAATAAAAATTAAAATTAATTTGTATGCCAGCCATGCAGATTTGGTAATTAAATTGAATTTTATTATCAAAACATTGTTGCAAATTATGTTTATTTTAATTTGTATCTGTGCAATTCAAATTGAGCACAATTTAGTGCTCCACTTTAACTTTTTTTTGTAGAAATTTAAAATTTATCTCTACACATAGACAGATTTTCTTCGTTTTATTTTTTTTCAATTCCCCTTGGGTTTCGCTTAGCAGCTACTTAAGATGTAAAAAAATGCTTTGATTACTTTATCTTAAGCTGCTTTTCATTTGCTTAACATTTTTAGCGCACCTTTGCGCCTTTTTCAAGCTCTGCTGTCTTTTTCTGATTCGTAGATTAAAATGCATTTCCTTAAGCAGCAAAAAAGAGACAAGAAGTGTAAGAGAGAAAAAAAATAATCCTTTAGCCTTGTCAGTCTTTATTCCTTATATCTTTTGCCAGCTCTTAATTCTCATTAACGTAGCCTTGTTCAATTTATATTTTCCTTTTAGCTTTTCACTCTCATTAAATTTGAAATTCGATCAGTCGTAAAATTCATTTAGCATTTTCATGTCTCCCGCAATTGAGCAGCAAAAAGTAGAAGAGAAATTCAATTGAAATTTATTTGCATTTTATTCCTTTGGAAAATGTCTATTCTGTACCGTAAATCCTCTTAACAATGTGCAAAGGCGTTTTTCGCTTATTTATTTTAACCGATTTGGCATAACATTTGTACCTTAAGAATTGAATTCATTTGGTTTGAAAGAACATGTAATTGCAAGATTTTCCTTGAATTAAAACTAAATTATAGTTAAATGTGATTTTATTCAGTCCCAAATTGTTCCCACATAGAGGCTTTAATAGACAATTATATTAAATTGGTTTTGTGTAGCTTTCTGCCTCTGAGATTCTATTTCGCCTTCGTTGTTGACGCTTCCTTATTGGGTCCACCGCCTCCTTCTGACTGTATTGTCAATTTTTGTGATAAACGTAATGCAGTGAAAGCTCTACTCGCGACCAGCTCCCTCAGGCGGACAGCTCTCTTAGCTGGACGAGTTTTATAGTTTTTTAGCTTGATATTCATACAAAATTCCTTTCTCTTAGGCGAACATCTCCCTTGGGCGAATTCAAATACTGGAACCATGGCTGTCCGGCCTCGGAAGCTTTCACTGCAAACCCCTGTATACTCTACTTGACGGTGGCTCTAAAAA
The DNA here is from genome assembly GCA_020829145.1 of Drosophila nigrodunni. Classification (NCBI taxonomy): domain Eukaryota; kingdom Metazoa; phylum Arthropoda; class Insecta; order Diptera; family Drosophilidae; genus Drosophila; species Drosophila nigrodunni. The sequence continues at coordinate 12,148,811 of JACVCZ010000003.1, forward strand.
AGTGCTAGGTGAACATTGTTTATTTTTCAAACAATGGCTACATTGGTATCGTTGGTTTCTTAGTTCTCTCTTTTGATCTCGTTACGTTCTTATGAATTTTTTTTTATGCTCTCTTTCGTTCACTCGCTATCGTTTTTCGGCTCTTGTTTGTCTGATCTCGTTTTCCTGCTTTAGTTCGCTCGCTTTTTTCTCCTCTTCTGTTAGCTGCCTCTTAATCGCTTTTGTTTCTTGTTCTACTTTTTTGCTCTCACGGTTTATTTCTTCTTTTTGCTCTCTTTCGTTCGTTCGCTATCGTTTTTTTTTTCTTTGTCTGATCTCCTTTGCCTGCTTTCGTTCGCTCGCTTTCTCCCCCCTCTTCAGTCAGTTGCCTCTTAATCGCTTTTGTTCCTTGAGTCACTTCTTTGCTCTCACGGTTCGTGCTTAAGCCTCTTTCGCTATGTCCCGTATTCGGCTGCAAACATCTTGCATCTCGCTCTACAGTACTGAGCCTATACTTGTACTCTCTCATTAGCATTCCTTAACTGTGATAAGCACTTACTTAGGCGCATAAACTTTAAGTTCTTCCTTTTGCTCTTGATTTTTATATTGGAAATAATTTGCCTGCCGGAAAGCAAGCGGAATTGGTAACATTATTTTGATATGGCTACCGTTGAGTCACTCATTTATATGGTTGACTGTGGCACGTGACTCGATTTAATTTAACCAACTTTTACTTTTACGATTTTGGCTAATTCCGTTAGTGTGTCCGAGAAATCTGCAAACTAATCAATTCATTTGCTTCCTTTTTTTTAATTAGAATTCCAATTAAACTTTACTATTTGGAATTGCAATAAATCCAATTAATTGGATATATGAGACGAGTACTTGTAAATGAGTTACGCTGTCAAGTAAATTCCCATTCCTAGAAATTTGTGTTAGGGAGTGGAAAAATCATGCAGCCCTCTACTTTTTGCAGCACTTGGTGCAATTTTAAATGATTAGCGAAGAATCAACAATAAGCCGATTAAAAAAAAATGAAACTCGCTAATGGGTTAATACAAATTTCCACTGGTCTACTGAATGGGCTATATTGTGAGCTATGCGAATGGAGGGGTTTAAATATCTTCCAACGAGGCAGAAAAAAATGGTGTTTTTTTAACGCGTTATAATTTATGCACAATAAAACCAGCAAAAAACGGTGCAGAGCATACATGACGTGCTATATGATACCCTTTAATAATCATAATTTCAATGTGTTAGAGTCTAAGAAACTGCTAAAAGTGTTTATAATATTGTAAAAAAATGTTTAAATTTATGCTATTTATATTTAAAGCTTTATTTGATCAAACACACTCCCTTTGTAAAACACTCAGAGTATTAATATGAAAGCGGTTGCTTTTCAGCCCGCGCCATCAGTCTCCTAGACCGGAAGCTTGTCTCAGGGCTGGCTTGCTGCCAAACAATATTTTTTTTTAACAGCGAATAGGGTAAAATTGGGGGGACTTTCAGTGGAAGCTTGCCTAGGCGTGACCCAGTCAACTGTCGACTGCAATTTACATGGAATCTGATATGTTTTTATATATTTTATCTATTTTATATTTCTGCGCCAACCCAGCTTTTGAGTAATTCAACATTTCAGCGTCCAATTAACATTTGAAGCCGAAAAGCTTTTGAAACGCGGGAGTAAAATTAAAGAAATAATGTTGATTATAAACATTTTTACGGGCACTAAAGTGCCAGCCATGGATAAAAAGTAAGTTGAAGAGCAATGCACTTAAAATAGCTTGATTTACATGTGCTTGATTGCAAGATACCCTTTAAGCTAAGTAAAAATACAAATGTTTTATGTTAAAGAGTTAAGATTTTATAAATTTTACAATTATATATTTTTAAAGTAATGCAGTTTAAGCCATTTCTTAAGCATTTTTTATAAATTTTACAGTTACAAATTTTAAAGTTATGCATTTTAAGCTAATTAAATGAATTTTTCCCTCTTAGCACTGCATATACCCCTTTCAAAACAATCCGCTAAATTGTGGCTGTTGCAAGCCAATGAACTCGGCCTACTCGTAATACATTTCAATTGGCAAGCCAAGGCAAGCGCGGCCTCTCCGAGTTTTGGCCTCATTGAAAAAATGCCCAAAGCTGCTTCCAGCCCCCATAAGTATGCTATGAAAAGTTGTGTTGAGTGCATTTCGCTCGCTGCTTTCGCTTCAAATGACTTTGCATTTCGGTTTGGTCATTGTTAATGAATATATCTCTGCCGATGTTTAGTAAGCAATTTTAGCATACACATTTCTGCCAAGGATTAAAGGGAGGGATGCGGAGGGCAAGTTGCTTTTCACTCTGTGCTGTGCTCATTAAAATTGCAATGATGTTTGGTTTTTATGCACAGAGAGAATTCTTTGTACTTCTTTGTACTTTGGCTGCATAGCAGCCATAACGCGGAAAGTTGCACTTGCAGCGTGTTAATTTGTGCGTGAATTTTCCCAACGAACCGGAAGCCCTGCCACCCTAACCAACCCCTGTCATATCCCCCTATTCCCCTTGCATGGGAATTGGGAATCACACAGACCGTAAAGCGCGTAATTGAAATAGCATTTGAATGTTTTGAGTATGTCAAAAGTGAACAAAGAACAAAGCATCAGACGGTATCAAATTAAAAATATTTTAGCAATCAAAACAGTCTAAACTTTAGTTTAGTTCATTTTAATTCCTTTCAATTAATTCTGTTATTAAAGCAAAAGGTTTAGGGAAACCAATTAGAATGCAGTCAACAAATATGAGAGTCAGAACTCAAACTCTATGCTCTTGTGACCAAATATTTTTTGGCACCAAACCCTTACACACACTAGCCGCTACCACAGACTTTGTGGCGCTTTGGAACTTCCGCAGCTGATGATGCTGGCAGCTCCATTAGAAAGTTGCAACCTGCAACCACACATATCAATTACACAAGTTTCGTTGAGTTCTCGTGTTGCTGTAATTGCATAGAAAATTCCAACCGCAAAAAGCAAATCACACTGAGATCCCCACAGTCTCAGTCACGCCCTCTGTGTCTCTTCCGCCCCTTTCGCCAGCGTCTCATTCAGTACAATAAGCTGGCAACTTAAATTGGCATTTAGTTGCTGAGCTGGTTTTGTATGGACACGGTCTCATAACTTGGCCAAAAACATTTCCGGCAATTGATGGCCAAGAGTTTTGTTCGTCTGGTCCAAAAGTTGCAGTTAAAGTTCTAATTCCATTATTACATTGAAATCTCCATTTACTGTTGCCTTGATATAAATTTCTCTTATTGTTATTTTCTGCACTTTTCTTTTTGACTTTTCCGGCTGCACAAATGTTTTTACGCTCTTGGCATGCAAATTGTGGCGAAAAGCACGATTTTCATCAAAAATGCGTTGAAAGGAAAGCCGTGGAGATACCAAAAAAAAAGAGATTGTAAGGTGGGTGAAAAAACTGGCGAAAAAGTTTCGTTTCCAACAGTTTCCCTCTTTTTTTTGCTCCCCTTTTTTTCTACAGAACTTGATGTGTCGTGGCACTCAATTCCCTATCGCATGTGTGTGTGGGAGTACGTGTGTGCGTGTGTGAAAGGTGTGTGTGGAACAGATTGACAGCAGATGCGAACACTGTAAAACATTACAAAGCTATCGTATGTGTATATGTTGCAGACTGATGGATAAAAAACTCTTTGTCTCGCGGCAATTGAAAAGTTCAACTCGATTCTCTGAACCAATTATTGGTCGTGAGTTGCGATTTTTAACATTTTAAAAATAAAGCCGTTGTGTTTTTTTAAATTTGTCATTAAGAATATTGAAATCGGTAAAGTAAAGGAGTGAAATTTATACTGAATATAGGAAAACAATTAATGGAGATACAAGTTTTAAGTGATTTGTAGTGAAAGATATTTTTAATCATTTGCAGATTTAAAGAGTTGATGCTAGTAAAGCTTATAAAGAATGCTCTGTTTTGTGTAAATCTGTAGTAATGAAGCGAAGTATTAAAGTAAAGCTTGAAATATTAAAAATATTTTCCCACTTTTCGCACACCCTCCACATAATACTCAGAGTTTCTAATAACTGTATTTGTGAAAAATATATAAATTTTCCCAGTGAAATATTGATAGCTTTCAAGTCTGGCAAATGCTTTTAAGACGACGCTTTTCAAGTCAAACTGCCAATATATAACAAACAACGTATTGTGCTTATGTTAAATATACTTATATACTCCCAAAAGTATGCTACCATTTTTTGGCTTAAACTCTGCACACTGGCATTAAATCAACTTTAGGAACTTGGCTCTCAGCCTTTTGCCATTGCTGCCATTGATTTATGCGATCGGGCATAAAGACTGCAGCATTACCCTGTAACACTTGCCACGCCCCTTCTCTGTTGCCCACACTTCCACCTGTCGGAAGGAACCAAAACGAATGCTACTTTAAATATGGGGTAAAATCTTTGGTTAAAGAACAACTCACTGAAGCGACAAAAATCCACTTTGAGCTGCTGTGTACTGTGGACATGTTTATCCCTTGACTAGGGGATAACCCACCGTTGTGGGGGATAGAAGGGTGTGTGGATAATGGTGCAACTTTTTGGAGTGCAAATTTGTAAAGATTCATTCCTGTTGCTTGGTTTGTTTTCTGCCAACAAGTTACCTTTTTTCTCTCTATTTTTAACAGTTTTTCTTCCCTCTTTCTCTCTCTCTCTCTTTCCTTTTTGTGCACTTTAGCTTTATTATTACTTTTTGACTCTTGAATGCACTGGCACTTTCGGTTTTTTTCTACTTTCGGTTACTGAGCTCAGCATTAACGGGTTTAGTGGGATTGAGAACAAAAAAATAATATAAAAATGAAATAAAGAAATTTATGTACTGCAATTCTTTAACTTTGATTTATGCCGAACTGCCGGCTTGACAACTGTACAGCAGAGTCTTTTTGTGGGCAGGGGTAGTGTGAGGTATGTCTGAAAATAAATTAAATATAATTTGTTTTGCTGGCACTTGTAACGTTGCTCTTTTATGTCTCTGCATTGCGGCTGTTCACCATTTTAATTAGTTGATTGCCGAGTGTTACTTACACTAACGTGGGGTATATAAGGCAATGTTTATTGAGTGTAGTACTCGAAATATGGAAATCAGGGATTGATCTATAAGCTTTGGAGTGTTCCAATTCCTCTAAATTACATAAATTTACTTAGCATGTTTAATTTATTTCTTAGAAAGCGACAAAAGTGTTAGAAAATATGGGAAACAAAGCTCCAAAAATGTATTTAAAACAAAACAAAATTTTAAATATGCCTAATACATATAAAAATAAACTGTATTTGACTAGTCACAAAGATGATAAAATTATTTTGAATCATGTAAATATTTATGTTTTTATTAAAATGAGTTTATTGAAATATTATATTTTTTTAAATTTAAAATTTGTTATTTAACTTATTTTTGAATTTAGCTTAATCTCCCAAGTTCGGGTACTTTTTAGTCTTCTACACATTTAACATTTGTTTGAAATGTTTGCGGTAGAATTTCGTAAAATTAAATTACACCTGTGATTGACATTGCGGGCCGAAGATTGTTTCATTACCTGGTCTGTTGACTGACCGCAAGGTGAGTTCAATTTGTGGTTCGGCAGCTTGTTAAATTGATTTTGCGCATTGCTTGGCACACCTACTTGGCCATGTCCATTGCAGACACTTCAAGATGCTCCAAGGATAACTCACTGGAATGCCGCAAATCGGAATAGTGGCAAATTTGTATAAATGTGTGCTCAATGCTGTTAACCACCATCACTAGCAAATAAGCCAAGTTAATGAACTGTTTTGCAATTAAAGCCAACAATATGATTAAGCCTTAAATCCATAAACAAAACAAAATGGCGCAATCTGAAACGTGTGCTGTTAAAATTCTTCGAATATCAGATGGGATTTTTTACTGCAATGCGAACCGGCGACAAATCTGCCAACGCCGTGAAATATAAAACGTGACCATTGTATGGTCCATATATACAGGGGATTACCGAAAGAGACAGGAAGGGAGAGAGAGAGAGAGAAGTGGGTAAAAGGTGGCTACAATTGCCTCGCATTGCATTTGCCGCTGTCTGCTGCATTTCGGCTGCGTATTTGGCGCCTGAATTGTCTGCATACTTTTCAGCATCCCGTTGGGAATGTGTCTGGCTCACAGCATTTCATTATTGTGCTTGATTGGATTACGCAGTTAATGCATTTCGCTGTCCACATGTCTTCTTAGCAAGTGAGTTCTATGTAAAACTCTGCTAGCTTCATTTTCTTTTACTGCAAGTATTTTTAAGGATCTTCCAGAATTAAGTATCTGAATTTAAGCACAAAAACTGTGTTTTCTGCTGCTTTAACAAGAAAGATATTTAAAAATTTCATTCTATTTTTTACTTACCTCCCAAAACGTCTCATAAGACTTATCTACTGATTATTTGAAATTTTTGTAATTTATTTATTTTTTGGTAAATGTTTACTCAACCTGTTTTTAAATTTAACAGATTTCATACCAGATTTGTTTTTTTTTTTTTTGAAATTTTATTTATTTAATATTAATCCATTGAGAAGCACATTTACATTAATAAAATGCCTTAATTCTAACTTAGTGCGAGGAAGACACCTGAGGTCTCTTCGTAATGCTTTTCACTGCATTTGAGCAACACTCGATTGCTCTACGAACAGATCTTAAAATTTAAAAATTCAAGTAGTTTTTATTTATTGCACAAAACACTTAATACTTAAGTCGTGTAATTTAAGTTTATTATATTTGATTTTGTGGACTTTTGGATACTTTTCGAAGGTAAACTCAAAGAATTTGGTCGTTGGGAATACAAAATCGCGATCATTTAAAAAAATCAATTAACAATACTGCTTAGAAAAAATTGACTAGTTTTTGCAACACACACATACGTACATATATATAGAAAAGATTACCCCATATTTAAATGCCAGATTTCTTATCACTAAACACACAAAACTTACATATAAATATTTTTAAATTTTAAAATCGTTTTTTATTTTACAAATCTGTTTGTTGCATCAAATTCGATCCACGTCGTGCTGTTGTGCAGAAAGCCTCCTGCTGATCACTCAGACAGATGATGAGATTCTCTGCTCCTGGCACCGTTAATTTGCCATTGGAGCTACAGGATTTGGGTGCATTCGTTGAACCGGTTTTCTCTGCTGTTGTTGTCGACGATGTCGTTGTCGATGAATTGTTGTTGCCCACATGGTGGGCCAAAAGGGGCGGCTGCTGTTGTTGTTGCTGCTGCTGATTTGTGGCCAAAAGACGCTTTGAGCCACCACGACGTCGACTGCCTTGTTTGGTAAACACACTCGGCTCATTCTGCAGCTGGGCATTAATATCCTGCTGATTCATGCAGGTAAATGCCTTAAAGAAACTCTTGCGAAAGTTTTCACTTAAAAAAGCATAAAGTATCGGGTTCACGGCCGAATTGGAATAGACCAAAGCACCAAGCAGCAGAAATATAAGTATCTCCAGACGAGAGAGATCACGTTGCGCTGGATTCGAATTAATCAGTGCCAACTGGGACATCCAATGCGGCAACCAACAGCAGATATAGACCGTTATAACGGTCAAGACCAGACGTGTGACCTTTCGATGTGCTCGACGTTTCTCCTTCGACTTGGTCAGGTGCTTGGGACCCACCGAACGCAGTTTCCTTATAACCAAATAGTAGAAACTCAGTATAAAGCATAGCGGGGTAGCAAAGCCCAAGAAGAAAGTGTACAGAATAAAAGTAGTGCCCGAGTGCTTCTTATACGCATCTGGCCACATAATGTTGCAGGAATAGTTGATGCCGTCCTCCTGCTGTACGGTGCTGGCGTAGAGCATTACCGGCAGCATAAGTACCGCCGATGTGGTCCAGGCCAAGGCCGATACCAATTTGGCTATATGCAGTGTGCGATAACGTGGCGAAGATATCGGATGACAGACGGCTATATAGCGATCCGCCGACATGATCAGCAGAAAGATTGAAGATGTAAATGAAGTAATCGATGTGCTCACCATGTAAGCCTTGCACATCAGTTCTCCAAATCTCCAGCTGCAAATGCGCATCGTGTAGAGCAGAAACGGTATGCCAATCAGAAAACATTCATCGGCTATAGCCAGATTAAGTATATAGATGTTTGTAACGGTTTGCATTTTGGAAAAGCGTAGCACTACATAGATTACTAGGGTATTGCCAAAGAGACCGACTATGCAAACGATGCCATAGAGCACCAGGGTTAAGAGATCCGCAAATGAATTTCGTGTTGCTATGCAATGTTGATATGTTGGCAAATCGGTTGTGTGCATCGAACTGCCTGTGGCAGGTAGATACTCTGCCGACTGTGTGCTGTACAGAGTATCATTGGCATAATAGACAGTTGTGCTATTGCTTAAATCCAAATTCCATTGTGATTCCATTGGGTTGCCAGTGGCCAAATGCAGGCCCAAAGTTAGTAGCCACATGTTTTTGGGGCACTCCCTCTCTCTCTTTCTAGTTATATATGTGTCTCTTTCGCTGCTGGCATAGAAAGTTTTGTGTTGCGGTCTTTAATCCGGTTTTGTGCTGTTGTTTTCAGTTTGTCAAGCTCGTGGTCAGCGTTTGGTCTGTAAAATAAATGTAAATTGTTAAATTAACATTTATTTAGACTATTAAATTCTAATAGTGCTTTGATTGGCCCTAAATATGTGTTTAGTTGTTAAAGAAAATATATTTAAATTACATTACATTTTTCTACTTTCTTACAGTCCCCAATAAAGTGATTTGCATATTATATTTGCAAAGTTTTAAAATTTCATTGAACCAAATTGAGCAACAACAATTTATCAAATTATTCATGGCATGAAAGAGGCTGCCTCTTGCCATTTAGCAAATATCGCATTGACTTTTTCAAATTTCCGTATTAAACTTTGAATTTTGTTCTTTAAACTTTTTCACAGATTCCAAGAAAATAATTTTGTAAATACATAAATCAAACTCAAGAGTCGATTGTACAAATAACACGCTCAATTAAATTTTGTTCAGATACAAAGATACAAAAGCATAATCAAAGAGACGGAAAATTGTTGTGCTGTTTTTGTTTGGGGTGGAAAATTTTGAATTAACATTTAAATTGAAATTAAATTACGAATAAATTTTGTGTTTTGGCGAAAAGATGAAACATTGTGTGCGTTGCACATGAAATAAAATGTAATGAGCTTGTATCTCTGTGCAAGTAGCTGCTAGATACATTGTATCTAGGCGTGATAAAAGCGTTACGGAATTTATACAAATATAAAGGTATAAATATGCATTTTCTGGGCGTCAATACAAACAACATGCTGTGCGTGTGGCACGTGTCAAGCTCAATATTTGTAGCCAATAACGTGTATATGTAAATTCCACTTGGCTTAAATAAGTTACACAAGTTGCACTCGGAAAATGACCTTGACAATTTTCCTACTGTTTTCTAGCAGCCTGCTCATTACACCTGTCACTCGTAAGCTTAAGAAAATAGTTTAATCTTTCGTAGAGAAAGTTTATTTAGCCCAGCAGGCAAAAGCATAATAAGCGATGATAGGGCACTGGCGAAGTAAATCAGTGTGAGTAGCAGGTATGAAAGACTTCTGATCTGACAATTAAATATAATTAATAGAGTTTAAAGTGTCATATTTGCACGACTTAGAGATACTACTTGGTATGGTATGCTGTTAGAGCTTGTAAACATTCAAGTACACACTACTCCAAAGGGTAACTCTTAGTCGTGCGTCTTTTTAAACGTGCCTGATTGTGTTCTCTCTTACAAACTTTCATTGTTTGTCTTGCAAATTAATTTGCCATATCTTTTGCAATGCGTAAACACTTCAGTTTGGCTTAAAGCAAAAGCCGTGTGTAAGTCTGTGTGTACAAGTCTCCCTGTGTGTATGTGCTTTACGTCGTATGCTTTCAAAATGGTTATTTAAACCAAATTAAAATGGCTAACAGAGTTGGCAACTTAATGCATAACACTTAAACTACATGGCCAAAGTGTTGGGCAAACATGCTATGCAAAAGATTTTCATCAGTTTAAATTTTAGATTATTACGAGATAGTCAATTAAACTACTTGTAAATTCTGAATATTGTGACTAATAACTGTTTAAATTTGGTCTTTAAACTGACAAACAATTAAATTTTAAATGTTTCTTAAAGTTAAACAGTAAAACTAAATGAATGCGTAAAATATCTTTTAAATATTTGCAGTTTAAATGTGTTGATTTGTTTTCAAGCAGCTATTAACACGATATTCCTTTGCTCGCAATGAATTTTCAATTTCCTCAATAATAATTTCCTTCATATTGAATTCTGAGCAACGAACCGCCTGCCAACGATGATAGCTGCAATCAGTGAGATACGAATTCACTGGAATCGAGTATTTTGCCATTTCGAATTTCGGTCTTGGTTGGAGGAGTATGCGAATTCTGATTGTGCAATCAATTAACGCCTTGTTGATGGCATGTGCTTTAAATTATTACGGACAGAAGGCCTCGAACTGGTCTGCAGTTAAGCCACGAGTTTTGTTGGAAAAATGAAATGAAATTATATTTTTAATTCATTTCGTTTGCTGATAGATCAAATAGTGTGTGGGAGAGTGATAGTCAGGGCGGAATAATGAAAGACAGCGCGAAAAAAAGAGTATCAATAAAATTCAATTTACAGTTTCAATGATTATTTCATCTGATTTAAATAATTTTAAAACATGTTTAAAAATAAACACTTGTTTTATGTCGGATAAAAAATGAATTGAATTTGTATTTAAAATCATCTGAGTATTCAAGAATATATATTAAGACAGTGTTAATTAAAATAATGGAATAAGTTTTCATTTAGTTCTTTTTTGCCCCTGTTTTAAGTTTGCTTAAAATATAGAATAATTTATTCACAATATAGTTTTGTATAAAATAAATTCTATAAAATAAAACAAACTATAAACCAAACTCTTTATATATTTTATTAAAAGACACTTTAATATATCTTTTTAAATAAAAGTGTCTTTACGAATTCAAGACTTGTGTTTGTAGAGTGTTTAAAAAGCGTCATATGCATACATGGATTCCCAATTACCCACATTCCGCTGTGGTCGTGTGTCGTATGATTGTTATTGGTTTGACAGTTTTGTGAAATGGCCTTAACGGCTTTAGTTTACACCTGTTTCGAATGGTTGTTGTTGCTGTTGTTATTATTGTTTTGGCTGCTATCGTTTTCGTATCTGTTGCGTGCTTTTTGGCTTTAATTGTGCTATCAAATGGAAAAGCGCAGAGCAATGTCAGCTAAAGCAAATGCTCGTGTTGCAGTTGTAGTTTTAGTGACCACAATTCAGGCGCAAATTGCAGCAAGAAACACGAGATTATGCGAGAGTGACAGAGACAGAGGTTAAGCGAGATAGAGATAGTGGTAGGTGTGGTGTGACCAGTGCATGTTGCACATTGGTTGCCATTCGAGAGGCAAATGGCACATGTGTTGCAGAAATGCAGAAATTGCTGCAGTTTTCAAGCGGCAACTTGAAGTGGCAATTTTTGGTTTGCTGACATAGAGACAGACACCAGAGGTTAGCGGAAGGTGCAGCTTCAAAACTGCCTCCCCTCTTCCCACCACTGCGTCTCTAACCAGTCCCCTCTTCCACAGGACTTCCACTTGTCAACGTCGCTGTCGTCAGCTTTATCCCTTGACAGGATTTTGTGTGCGTCGCTTATTAAAAATTTATGCAGTTTATGAAACTTTGCCACAGCTCCAGTCTTTCCCCGCTACGCTTGAGTCCGGCTTTTGGTCAACCACAAACTGCCGGACATGACTGTAGCAACTGCTACTCTAACGATGATGATGATGATGTGGCGAGAGGCTATAAAGCAGCTGTTTAGAGTTTGTGCGAATTTGCAACAAAGCTGCAGAAAAATGCCAGTCAAGTGCTGTGAATGCTGAATTTAACAGTGGCTAAAGACATTTCAATGCTGGACTTGGACTGATATTGATGGCAGCCAAGAACACAAGCATTGAAAAATTCTATGGCAGTGTGTGGATTTATTACAGTGGCGGTCAATAAAGTAACTCTGCTTAGCTTGGCTTAGGTTTAAGATGCTGCTGACATCGTTGTTATTTAGAAAGTCAAGTAGGAAAATAAGAACAGTAAAGTCAGTTTCTTGTCATTAAATATAGTTAGACCAATCAAAAATTTAGAAATAAAATAGTTTTTTAAAAGCAAATTATATAGAAAAGTTTAATGATTTTCTATGATGAGGTCGATAAAAGACAGGTCTGATCTATACAAAAAATGCTAAATTGACAGCACTTCATGGCTGCATACAAAGTACAGAGTTACAATGCACAAACCGGTACTATTTACTACAGTTCATTATTGACGATTTGAAAAGGTTTTAGCAACAATCTTTGCGGTCTAAACCAGGTGAGCTTGTGTGGTACTTTGCTCGATAGTTTGAATTGAATTAAAACTACTCTCAGTAATTAATGTTCGTATCTTTTGGTTTGCTTTCTAATCGATTCGCATTGAAAGTTGACTTGATTGATTTGATTTATGGAAACTCGAAGTGTGTGCGTAATTAATTAAAAGTTTTGTAGAAAACTTCGGCATTACCAAGTGAAGCTGTTTAGCCAAGAGCCGAGATCCAAGAACCAGGAACCAAAGCAAACCATTATATTGGCACATACTTGAAAGTTACAACAAGTGCTGTTGCACGACGCGTGTGGATAATGCCACAAATTTACAGTGGAGTCCGCAGAGCAAGTTAAACAGTGTGGCAAAATGTATTGCATACAACAAGGCGCAGAGCAAACAAACACAAGAAGCGAACATGAAGTGGCAACGAGTGGGGTGCGGGGTGTGGCAAGTAAAGGGCATGACAGGCAACAGCTTGCCTTATGTGGCATGCTGTGTATAGAGAATGGTGCGGCATGCGAGGCCCATAATTTTTGGATAAACAACAAGAACATCAACAACAACAAACAAATACATACACACACACATGCACCCACACATACAAGCGTGTGTGTAGCATGCAAATATGGCTAGCAAATTTGCATGAAAACCTTCAAACTCCCCTCGCTGTCTCCTAGTCAACAAGCTGCGCCTCCTGTCAAGTGCACTTGGAGTGAGCTGTGTTTATGAAGTGTGTGCGGACCACTCTAAAGTGCAGCATAAACAATAGACGCCCAATCTACTACTCTCTCTTTGCCTCTCCCTCTCCATCTCTCCCTCTCTATCTCTCCTTGCTCTCACCTTTTGTTACTATATGCTATTTGCCAAATGTTGACCGCACTTAATCTTTGGTACACTTTTGGACCACCACAGGTTGCCACTCAGTTTGGAGCTTTGATAAAAAACATGAAAGTAACAACGATTTGTGTAGCACACTCGTTTTGCCTCTTACCTCTCCCACTGTTTCCCAAATGGAAAACCTTTTGATCATAGCAACAATTGTGTAGTCAAATAAAGAGCGTGTGGTGCACACAGTAAGTGTTAAAAGTATTTGTATATGTATTTATTAATTGAATTAAAAGTTAGTTGAACTTTTGGCACAACTTACATGCACTACAGTTTCAATTATGACTATTTAGTAAATTTTAAATAAAATTTTATGCCAACTAACTTTAAAGTTATTTTTAACTTAAATTCCAACATTACTAATTTTAAACTTAATTTATTTTGAATAATTATTCTTATTTTGACTAGAAAATATTTATTATTTTAAAAAGTTGAAACAATTTATCACATTTAATAGTTTTTTTCAGTTAATTGAACATTTGAAAAAGAATCAGAGACTGAAATTAAATAAAATTGAATATTGCTTTATTTTATTTTATCTGATTACGTTTTTGTGCTCGTACTATTTTGTTTAGTTCTATGTCTTTATAAAAACAACCTAAACAGTGCAGGGTATATTGAATTTGTGGGGTTTTCTCTATCCGGAAGAAATTCCCATAAGTCAGATGGCGACTTTACTGCACAGGACATTGCTTAGTTCCTTGTCCAGTCAGTTCAATTATGTATATTGAGAGCGTGTGTGTGAGTGAGTATATATGTTGACTTTCTCGCATTACTAACCAAATGCAGAGTGTGGTCTGCTTTTAGTTGTGAGAAACCTGCGGTTCCACAATCATTTCTCACGCCGACTCCCTTTTACTGCTCATTTTATTTATGTTTCCTTTCAGCAACAGCAAAAGGCCCAACTGTGCCACCCCCCCACTCCACACATTTATCACAGGTAGCGGCAGTTGGCTTTTAACAGACACATTTGCACCTTTTGTTGACCAAAGCAAAATATACCCCAAAATTTGGCCAACGTGAAAAGCCATCCTTTGATGTGGCTTTCATTGTTGCCGCTATTGTGGTCTTTGGGGTTTCAGCAGCAGACTTAGGCTCCATATCCTATATGTTTATAATGCAGATCTGGGTTTTGTTGCGTGATCATATCTACGGCTTGTTTTTGAGAAGGCTCTGAATTTGCTTTAAAGTCAATTAGACAGTTAGCCTTTTATTAGCTATTTAATGTGATCTAGAAAGTTTATTTGTTTGAATGTATTTTACTAAATAATGAAGTGAATTTTGAATAGGTTTACTGTTAACTTTTGATGTACAAAGTGATCCCAATTAATATCCTTAGCTTGTAATGTAACAAGCTAATTATTGAGGCCAGCACTAAGAACCATAAACGTGATTATTGCTCAAATTCCGTGTCATTATTTAAGGCGGTTAATCGGGCATTTCCCTCCCGTAGTGCAATTTATGTACTTCTCGCTGTGTGCGCTATCCACATGAAGCAATTTGCATAAATTAACACCAATATATGGCCACGCCCATATCAGGCAATACGCCTCTGTCTGCTGGTGGTGTTTATTGTGCGTTTTCGCATGACGCTCATTAAGAAAGGATAGCAACGAGTAGAGAATAGGGGAAGAGAGGAGAAAATAAGCGCATCCAAAAGCGTACCGATAGTTAAGCTCCAAAATTGTAACATGCAATTTCGGAAGCTATTTGGCATAATTGAACTATGCACATTTTGTTCGCATTTTCTCCATATGTTGTGTGGGCGTGGCATTATGACAACTGTGCCCAATTGTTGTCACATTTTGCGTTTTCATTGTGGCATTTCAGAGATGCATAATTTTTGGTTGCATTTAAATATTTGGTTTATATTATTGACATTGGCTCCATTGTCCAATTTGTTTGAATATTTGCACAACTGAAAGATATGCTTTTAGTCAACCAATGTGGATTATAATTTCGGTACAGCACTGTTAAATATTTTACTTTGCAGGCAATAGTAAATAGATTCGTTAAATAAAACAATGTAGAGTTTTTCTGTACCTTTAAGCGCAAAAAGAGAATCGTTTTAACTTTCTGTACAGTTTTGAAACAGTACCACTAGAAGTCCACTGTTTACAAAATGTACCCAACTTGAAATATTTAACAGAGAGAGTGAGACATAGAAAACCATATTCCACCCTAGAGTACTCCTTAAATGAGTCAAAGTTGAGCGCAACGTTAAATATCTAAAGAAATTACCCAAAGCGATGTGCACTCTCTATACAGATTCCAGTAGAATTTTGCTCAGCCGCTTTGTCAGTTCAATAATAATAGGACAAACATAAGAGTAGAAGAGACGATTTAATGAATCTCTTTGATCAGCAGTATAAGCGTACACAGAACAAAAACTCACTGAAAGAAAGAGAGCGGTAGCTCTTAGGAAACCCCAGAGCTTAAGCGTCAAAGCAGAGCGCAAGCACACGGAGAGCACGAATAAAAAGCTGCGGTGTAAAAACAAACCAGAGTAGAAAGAGGCAACAGCTGAGAGCAAAACTACACATAATGAATCAGCGATTAAAGCACAATAAGTAAGAAAAAGTCTGCCCACATCTGTTGACGAAGCAAAGAGACCAAAGCAGCTTCATATTTTGCACAGTTTGCGAAAGATTCTTTAGGAGAAGAAAACACTTAATGGGACCCCAGCCGGTAAATACAGGCGATCGTTGTTTTCAGAGCAATACTAAGTAGGCACTTAAGCAGTTGCGACTGCAACGGAGTCAAAAAATCTATTTCAATTGGTGCTTGCCAAAGAGTACAAACCATAAAGTGGTACAAAATAAATATGGGTAAAGAAAACAGTCGCTGTTACCCACAAAAAATTTATATCAAACTTAATCTATTTTACAGAAAAAATATTAAAGATAAAATAATTTTAGTTACAGTCTAATAGAATAAAAACTTAAATCCAGAAAAACCAGAGCTGGAATATTTTACACAAATTGAAATATTTAGCAAATAATATTTAGCGATTATTAAATAATTATATAAGGAAGTTTACTTAAATTATTACAAACAATGCACAATACTTCAACCATTTTCTTTCCTATATAAAATTCCCTTCTTTCCGATAAATATTAGATGGTTATTTTCCTTCCCCTGTTTATTATTAACTCCCACTGTTATTCAAAGGAATTTCTTCGCTTTGCGTTTCAAAGGAACTGATTTCCTTTTTCTATCTCAGCTTCCATTTAGCTGTTTATCTGTTTACCTGACTGTAAATAACGCTACAGGTATAATTATCGGCAAGAGGAGTTGAAATTGAAAAAACAAATTGTCAGCACGTGTCGCTAAGTGCTTTGATGCGTTACCAGGTGAGTTTTTCAGTCTGTCAATCAGTCGTTTAGTAGGTAACTCAGTTGGATTGTCAATCAGTTGCTTCTTTGTAGATATTTCCAGCTGATTTAACGACCATAAACAACAAAATAAACAAAATCAGAGCAGAAAAAAAACGGAAAATAAATAAAAAAAATTGCAGTTTTTAAAGGCAAAAGTCGTTCTGCTTTTGCTACGCCTCAATTGCAATTAGCAATATGAATAGCCAATTAATAATTATTGAATAGTGTTTGTTGTTATGGTTGTTGTTTTTGTTCAAAAGCACTTGCTCATCAATGTTTACAGTCAGCCATCTGTATTATTTTTGCAATCAATTATGATAGTGTTGGCCTAGTTTGTACCCACTCAACAATATACGATTTGAGCGAAAGGAGTTAGCTGCTAAAGGTGAACAGTAAATTTCAGTAAATAAATAAAATTTTATTAATTTATTTAGGGAAACTTATATATTTAATAAATAGCTATTAATATGTTCCCCATTTTAAAAAATTTCCCTCCATTCAGGGTCGTAAACATGTTTTTCCCTCGTTATGTAAAATTTTTGAAATTTTTAATTAATTCTCATGTTCGTTAGTCTTACAATTTTTTTTCAGTCGTTTATTTGCCTATCCTATTGAAGTAATATTCGTAGTCACGACCCTTCGGACCCTACTGCATCTAGTGCCATGCCTCCTGCCGTACTCCGCTCCTATTTGTTGTTTTCATTACAATTATGGATTCATTTAAGCAGAAGCAATGCAAATATGATGTAGTCGCACATTGGCAATTTAAATTGATTGCTCTTCGTTTGGTCGAGCATAAAGAGCCAAGTGGAAATTGTTGGCCAAGATAGGGGATGAGTCAGTAACTGGGCCAGACAAGCCCCAGGGGAGTTATGACGCCTTTTTTGTATACGTACACGTATCTATGTATCTTTATGTGCAAGTACTTATCTATAATGTATTGACGTTCAATTAACACTAAATCATGCCGTTAATTAATTGATATTTTCCTACATAGTTCTCATAGTTTAAGCACTTTAGCTGAGTGCTCTATCGATACCCTTTAAATGTTTATATCGTGGGTATAACAGCATGCTGCATGCATTAAAATTATGTTGAATTATTTGCTTCGAAGTTGGCTTGTTTAGGGTATTTCCTAGTCAATCATTTATTTGGCTAGCATAAAAAAGTCCAATCAATAAGCTACTAGTTAGGGTTGTCACTTCAGTGTTTTAGCGTTGCTAGGGTTGCTTCAGTCATATCCGTTTGTCTCTTGCCCCAATCATTCAATCATTCATTTCGTCAATGGTTCGCTAATTGAATTGGTAGCAGTACGAAATTGATCTCATGACTCATAGGGTGAATTTGAAGAGGGGTTTTCATATGGAAATAATTCAGCTCGATTTTTGTGGGGAGTATTATGTGTGTGAAGTTAATACCATAGTTGATTGATCTGATTTGTCCTGTATTTAGTGGTACTTGGAGGGTTCTCGATAAAAACTGTATTGCGTAGATTACAGCGTAAATTTATTGTTGGTTTAAATTTCAGTAAGGGAAAGAAAATTTAGAAAAATAAACAAATGATTCTGGTTTAAAGTTTCAAGTTTTTTGTATGATTTTAATTCAGAATATTTTGACTTAATTTCTAGGGTATTGTGTGTTATTTACCTGCCTCCTTAACGCTACACTTCCCTTTAATGGACACTAAAAGAGCAATCTCTGACTTATTTATATACAGCTTTATATATAAACAATATGCCCCAAACTATTTACAATTTATTATGATGTTTTCGTTGTTGTTCTTTTTCTTTTGTTAATAATTTTGTTTTGTTTCGTTTTTCGCAATTTTGTTTTGTTGACTTTTTTGTAGTTGTTTGTTCCATTGTTGTCGCTGCTTCTTTTTTGTCGTCATTAACGTCAGTCTGGCGTTGTTTAATTTGGACATTAATCATGGTGTTTTGGGGCGGGGCAGTAACTAGATACTGACTGCAGTGTGCAACAGTGTTCCATGGTAGACATAGGAGGGTGTGAAGAGGTGTGTTGTGTGTCTGTAAAACGCACGACGACAACTTGATGGAAAAGTTGTGGCAAGTTTTGAGAACAAGGAAAGCCCACAGATAGTTGGGAGACGGGTAGGGGGAGATGATAAATTTGTATTAGAGTGGCGCATGTTTGACGCTAGTTTTCGTACCTAAAAGTTGCTGATGGAAAAACTATTAAATAACTTTCGGAATAAAATTGCGAAATTGAATTTGGCAGCGATCGTATAAAATGAAAATGCGGTAAATCTAAAATAGACAAAATTTTAAATATTAATGAAATATTATTTTACAGTTGCTGACTAAATTTTGCAAAAGGTTTTGCACGCCTTTTAGAACTTAAGCACTTTTAATATCATAATTTACTAGTCATCTATTAAAACTAATTAATGATTATTTTTTAGCATACTTTGCAAACTCTGCTTAGAATTGAATTACCTTAGTTTTAACTAATTATCTAGCTTAGCATTTACATCCAGTTTTCAACATTTTCAATCTTATTTTCGTAGTAGTTTTCATTTGCTTTTAAATGTTTTGAATTTCATTTTCTCACAGTATTTTTCTTTAGTAGTTTTGTGGCAAGTTTAGCTTGTTTTCTTGCCACAACACATCTGTGGACTTTTTGTGAACAGTTTAGCACCACAAACACATACAAAGAGAGCAGCAAACACCTGCTGGCATTTCTCTGGCAATTTCCTTTACTCCACTTTCCGCTCACCTGTTCAATGCTAACAGTTTGTTATTAATTGACAGTTCTGCAATGAGTCGGTTTTGTTGGTTTGGTCGGTTGGGTGCTGATTTCTCATTACATTCCATTATTTCTGATTGCTTGTACATCGTCTATCATTATGTAGGAGTCTTAATGCCAGGATGATTCATTTACCCGATAAGTAGGCCAACTACAGTCGGCCATGAAAGTTCACGGCTGTATTTTATTATGCACAGTCAATCTTTATTCTCTTTCATACCAGATAGTCTAGAGTATGCACTTTCAACTTGACTGACTGCATTTCAATTCCCAATTTCAACACGAAACTAATTGAAGCTGTTTTGGCCTGCTTGTGTTAACTCAAGTATTGGTATCATTGAAAACGCCAACTATCTATTACCAACTTTCCTTTACCATTTCCCACTATTCATCCCCCATATTTACATCTCTTGTTCGCAGTCTTCCAGTTCAAAAGTCTCCTCGTAATTAATTGCAAAAGTTTTGTTCTATGGGGCAAATTGTTGAAACTTTACTGCAGTTTTTGATATCTCATTAAGTGCTTAAAGGAAGCAGACGTTAAGCAAGCACTGATAACCCCAAGTCCTGATTTGCTAATTACCACGAATAAGCCGTTAAATAGCTTTCATTAAGCTATCATTTTTACTTTATTCATTTTTATTAGTTTCCCAGAGAGTAGTCTTGCTTTTTACAGCTTAAATGTCAATTGCTCTTTATTATTTAAGAAATTCGTTTTGAAATGGCTTTTAAATTATTATATTTTTATTATTCCCAGTAATTTAACTAATTCAGTCTTCTGTTTTGATTAAATTTTATGGATTTTATACAATACTGTTTGTACATATGTGAATAAATCTCTTTTATTTTGTAAATTAAATTTAAATTTCAATAATATGACTTTTTGATAATTTTATTTTAGTATTCATTTTAAATGGATTTTTGTCTTGTCTCTTCATCTCTTAAAATATTAAGGAAATTATATTTACTATCCTCTATTTTTGCCAATTTAGTGCTCGACTAGGACAACTGTTTAAACCTTACTGTTTCCATTTAAACATTCCGATGTCTGTCAACAATCTGTTACTTTGACATGAAACGAATTTGTCTCGTACTATTTCCGATTGTTTGACTACTGACAACGCGACACGAGTCGTTATACATATGAGGTGAGGGGGCTGACTCCATGCATTCCCTTTTGCGCTTTGTATAACATTTACCTTTTTCGAGGTATCGGCTAGAGATCACGATGATCTGGGCTTATTACCTACCTACAGTAATAGAATATTTTTGAAACCCCGCCCATATGCTACAAATTAGGTACCATAAATACGCGTGTACCTAAATTGCTTAAGGGCCTTTTGTACCCGACTCAAAGTACCCAAATACCATCAGGGGCATTAAGAGAACCACAATAAATTGCAGCATTTCGCGCTCTTTTGCGACAGTTTCCAACACATTGTTGAACAAATCAGACATGAATTCAACTTGCCGCGTTTGCATGACCAGCTCGGGGGTTTTAGTTGACATATTTACTGTAGACGAGAACACAGATCCGAGCCTAGAACATATGTTCAATGAGTGTGTCGATGTCAAAGTACAACTGGAAGATAAATACCCGAAGCAATTGTGCGAAATTTGCATGGCTGATGTGTATTCGGCTTATAGATTCAAGCAAAACTTAAAGCAGACTCACAAGCCATTGAATAATAAACCCAATAAAGGGAAGAGCGAAAGAGAAAATGTAACAGATCTCTCTAAAAGAGAGAGCGCTGCTAAAAATGTGTACGGCATACGAAGAATACCAGCTTTAAAGAGACGTGTTAAAGTCACGAGTACAGAAATGATGAAGCAAATAAAGGAAGCGAGTGTGAAAGAAAAACAGGAGAATAATAAAACAGAAGGGAAAGCGACAACAGACGAGATCAAAAGTGCTGATAAGGAACCATCGACAGTGCAAGAAATTGACGAGGAAGCAACTACAGAAGAGCACACATCTCCTTTGAGTTTGGAGGCGATGCCAAAAAAACGTGTTAATTGTAAAATTTGTAGTAAAACTCTTTGCAGTAATTCAAAACTGTTGGAGCACGTTCGAATTCACACCGGTGAAAGGCCCTTTCGGTGCGAAAAGTGTAACATAAGCTTCAGATATAGTTCGAATCTAACAAGGCACCAAAGAAACAAGAGACATTAAAAAAATATCAGGAGACAAAAAAGAATAAGAATTGAAATTGTTTATAATATATAAAAACAAATTATTTTAAATAGAAATTACTAACTTGACGATAATAATTATAAATAAACAAAAATAAGTAAAAGTTATTGTATCTAAGTCTTTGAATAAAAACTAACTATATAATAAAAACAAAATTGGGTTTTTAAATAAACTTATTCTTATTTCAGAAAATATTTTTTTAGTTATAGAAGAATAGCTGCATGATTGGGTTCTCTAAGCTTAAATTTGTAAGCTATTTGTTTTTGTCGGTGTTGTCGATTTAGCCTTTGTCTCTTATTTTTTATCACTTCATTTGCACCGAAATGTCAATGTCTTTTGCTTCGTGTCATGTACTGTGTTCTGGCTCAAAGAGCGTAGCCAAGTGGCAGCCAGTCAGCCGAACAGGAAGGAAACAGTTGGCGACAAAAAAATAGACGTAAATGGGGACTATGGGGGCTGCTGAGGGTCGACTCGACTAAAAGAAGATCCTGCCTGACGTTGAAAGAAATCTGTCTGACAAATTACATGCGTAGCAGCTGCTGATTGCTTCTTTTTTGCTTTCAAACGTATTTTTTTTGCCACATTTCAACTCAAGAGCTATCAGGAAAAAGTGCTGGTTGCAAAGGACATTTCTGCAAAAAGCAAAGACTTTTATGCGTTTCAAGAGTCCATTGACTCGTATTCAATATTACTTCTGCTCTAATTGCTACTTTCGGTAGATGACTTGGCTTTATCTCCATCAAATGCAACAGTTATAAATTGAAGTTCGTATAAAATTGAATGAACCCTTTCAAAATGTCATTTGTTTAGAGTAAGGCAATATCCTTTTCCTGAAAGTTATTAATGTATCGCATACTTACCATTTCTAGGCGACATTATGTGTTTCCTTGACAGAGAATTCATCGTTGTTCTGGTATGTGATTGGCATCCAAAAAATTCACAAATGCACGCACTTTTTCTTTATTTTTTCGAGGTTCTCTAAATATTTGGCAAGCGATTTACATGTATGTTCAGAAATTTACCGAATTTCTCTGTTATTTTTCACTGTCGAAATTGTATTTTTGCTGCTGCCTGCGAAAGTTATTTGTTTATTTGCTCTGTGTTTTGCTAATTTGAATTACGCGCTGCCAGCGTCGCAGTCAACAAACGTTTCGTTTGTCTACGCTGTGTTTAGCTCAGCGCAGCGATGATTCGATGCTGCGATGCTGCCAACGCCAACTGCACGTTTCAGCTTTGTTTTGCATACTGCGCGTCACAGTTGCCGGCGAATGTTGTTGTGGTGCATGTGACGCCCACGAATGCAGAGCTGACCCGAGCTCACTTCGTGCTGGTTCGGCAAATTTGCCACATGTGTAAGTGAATGTGTGTGCTTACTTGCATGGCACACATTGCAATTGCAGTGAGAGAAAAAGGTGTGTCCAATCAGAAAATGTATATTAACAGACTCATTTTTTTATTCCGCTTAACTTTTTAGATTGCATGCTAGCAGCTTCCAGTCATTGAATACTGACACTTTTCCGTTTTAATGTTTTAAAATTATTTGTTTAATAGATTATGTTTTCAGTGTAGCCATTTGCTGACCGCTCTCTCGCTTGTTGCTCTCTCTTATACACAATACTTCTTATACATATAAGCATAATTTACCGGCAAACTTTCACTTTCGCTAGCAGTGCACTGCGAAGATTTAACAGAGGTCTGTTAAGCAGCTGCACTGTTAGTTTGTGTGACATTTGTTGATTGCGCATTGATTAGCTTCGAACTGATTAGATTTAATTACATGTTTGAACGCATTGATAAGCAACTGCCTTGGGTGCAATTAGTGTTATTGAAGTTTATATTACAATATTATAAACAAAGCGATTAGCACAGCAAATCAGATAAACAGAGAACAGCAACAAATTTGGAAATCTCATAAACTTTAAGTTTTATTTGATTTTTATTAAATCGTATAAGAGTTAAAGGAACTTATTAAGAATTCCCTTTCAAAGTCTTTAAAAATATGAAATTTTTTGTGTAGTTGGCAAATTGTGATAATTTTAATGTGCCAAAGAGTTTTTTCCGCCATTGAGCCAAAAGTTAGACTTGGTCAGAAGGAAACTAAAGCACAAAGATGGCTAGAGAAATGCTGAGACTCGAAAAGAATATCAAAGAGAGAGTGAGAGCGAATACGGAAAGAGAAGCGAAAATAAGGCAACTGTCCTTTGAGTTACGCCTTAGTTTGTCTTTTGAGAAAAACTTTTAATCCTTCTGCTTGAATTTCCACCACTTTTTGCTAGAGTTTCGGAGTTTCGTATATTTGTTATTCGACAATTTTTTACTTTCCTTTTTTCTGAGGGTATTACTATTCTGAAATCCTTTAACACTGACACTGAAAAGTGCTTAAACTGCAACGAACTTTGAGCTGTTTGTTGTGTTTAACCAAAATGGATACAAACCAAAAAAAATACTACCTCGGGCTTGTCTTGACCCGGCTCGGTCTTGTTCTGTTTTTGGCCACGTTCCCAGTAAAATTACAAACTTTAATTGAATGAAAGCCGCAACTGGTTGGCAAACAGTTTTCAAGGAAAATTAAATTGAAAATTGTTTTCAATTTAGTTCCACAAGTTTGCTAAATTTATTTAATGGAATACGATAACGAGTTGAGTTGATAATTATACAATTCTCTGATTTATTAATTTGTTTGTGCTCATTATAATGCTGCTCCTTACTGTTGATTACTTTCTTTCTGTTGTAACAACTTCTCCTTCAATTGTTGGCAAACGTTTTGCATAATTTGGTAGTAAACCAAAGATACACAAAATACTTATCGGTTGTCCAATATTAAAAAATAATTGTACTCTCTTTAAATTATGCAAAATGCCGTCAAATATTGTAGAAATAAATAAATGCGTTAAATGTTGCAAATTGCTTGACTCGTATAAGTTTTTGACAATTTGGAAAAGTTTTCTCCGGTTTTTGAGGCATCTGTGCACGCAGACAGAGATTTCGTCAAGAAAGAATCGCTTGAGACATATGAAATTCATTCTTTTTCTTTTCTTTTAGGCAAAATGTAATGGGAAAGTTTTTTGATAACTTTTTGGATAAATTCACTATACAAATTGTTACCAAGTATTATTCTCTTTTAACATGGAATTTAAATATTTGCGCTTTACCACACATTAATACGAGTGCAAAATAATTAACTGGTAAAAATGCTCAAATAACAGTCTAATGGCTTGCTTTCCATATACATGCGTCCAATTATAATTGCATTTTGACCGACCAGCTAATTAGACCACTGGTTTTTAGCCTTCCGAATGGATTGGCAAATATATATACTATATATGTAAATTAAATCATGCTTAATAGAATGTCAGCGATTATGCTAAAAAGATTATTAATGTGGCGACACTAAACTGTAAACTGTAATATTTGTTTTTATGTATTTATGTCAGATATTAATTATTTTTACACTCTCCGCTGTAGTTGCCCACTCAAAGATACATACGTTCCGCCCATTGGATTTTGGAAACAAAAAAGAAAATTTAGAACTTGACGGATTGAAATCTGAATACACTACTCTTTTGATTTCTTAACTTGATATTTGGTAAGAAAATTAATTTTTCTAAGCTGAAAATAAGTATCACATACTTCAATATTATTTTCATATTGTTTTCTAAAACAAAATCAAACGTCTGCTGATATGGTTTTATTAACCTCTTGTAGAGCATAAAACACCAAAATAATAATCCAAATTTCCCTACATAATCCCAAAATTTATGTGCTCATAAATGTTTTCTACAATTTATGTAGCAAAAAACTTAAATACCGACTGCAATTGCACTCACAGTCGTATATTAATTAATAGTTGGCTCGACATGTTTATGCATGTCGCAACATGTATATTTAGTAGGTGTTTAGTGCAGCGCTCGACATTTATGACGACACTAAATAATCGAGGCTCGTATAAATTGAAATATTTTTAAATTTGTGCTAAATTACTGGGTATATGAATATTTTTGCATAATAATTAATTGGGCATAAGAACGTAATTGAATGTCGAGTATTTGATTTGATGTTTGTGTGTTGAAAATGTGAATTATACTAAGAGTTTTTGCAGTGAAGTTAGTTCTGCGGTGCAGTGACAGTCTTTGAGTGTGACATGAGTTTGAATATGGAAACGCATATGAGTGTAAATGCGTGTATGAGTCTGAGATGGATGTGTGTATTCAGCCTGTGCCGTTGGCTGTCAAAAGTGATTGACATGCACAAGTGAATGCGTCTCTTGTGCTCCGCAAGCTGCCAAATGAATGTTGGCCGAAATACGGAGGGAAATGGTAGGGAAGGAGGTGGGGAGAGGGCGAGACGGTGGTCTGCGTCGCCCACCCGGCTAACCATATAGTACGTCAAGAGATTTGCATTTGCATCTCACTTTCGTCTTTTGGGGGCGGTTCATTGGACTGCATTGGGTGGGTGAGTGGGGCAGACTGATGCTATATGAATTTCTGTGGTGCTGTGTGGTCAGGTCTAGTGACCCGACTGTCCCAGCACTTTGCGTTTTTATTTAAGTGCCTTGTGGATATGTGGGCTGTGTCCCCACAATGTGCAAATATTCAATTCTTGTTTGCATTGAGGTCTGGCATACCCAGAGCTACCAGATTTCCTTCTAGCTCTGCTATAAATTCATCCATTTCCAGTGTGATGAGTCATGCCACATAAATCACCAAAAAAAAGAAGAAGAAAAGAAGAGAACAAAAATACTCACTTGTCAATATTTATTTTATTTCACATCTCTTTAGGCAAACAGAGCGTGAACGACAGTGTCATTGGCCTGCCTTATAGCTTTCCAAGTAGTTCTGTGTCTTGCCAATAACTACTGTAGCTTCTGCACAATTTCCTTTATGAACATGGGTATGGGAAACTGATTCGCAAGTTGAGCATGTTAAGCGGTTTATACTGTAGTTAGTCGTTTCAATTACTAAAAGTGCTTTTTAGGTAGCAGAATGCTGAGGTTATCAAAAATAAATACATCTTCTTCTTAAACAATCACTACTTAAAGCTGCATTCTCTAGAGAAAGTTCTTCCATCTTTCGTTAAGTTCAACTTCTGCCATCTGACATAAACTGTCCGCCAACGGGCTTGAAATATGCCAACACTGCGCTAGGGTTGCCACCGAAAACCTCTAAAAATTCCCTAACCAACTGCTTTTGCACTTAAAAATTTATTTGTTTAGTGTGAGTGTGCGTGTGAGTCTGTGTGTCTGTGTGTGCTTGAAAGTTCGCACTGGAGTTGAGTTGGGAATGGAATAAAAGTTTTTCATAATTTCATGTCACGTTAAAGTTTGAAGCGCTCTCTTATCACAACACATGAGTAAAAGTACATGTTGAACTTGTCTCTCTTGCTGACTCTAAGTTCAAGTTTCAGTTCGTCAAAAAGTTATATTTAAATAATTTTAAAAATATACATTTTTATATAAATATATTCTTAAAAGCCTTTTATTTAGAGTATTTAAGCTTCGTTGCGTTCGATTTGCTTTTGTTCATTGGTTGTCAAAGCTTTTGCCCATTTTCCATACTGCATACTTTTAGGCGTCGAAATGAAATCACGCATACGCTGTGCACGCCACTGAACCTTGAACTTTTATGGACAATTTCTCAATGAATTTCTCATGAATTTTATGTTCTGCCAGCAGATTGTTAATTGTTCCCAGTACGAATGCTTAGCCAAGCGTAACTCAAGCACCTCAGAGCGACCTTCATTCCGAATTTGACACACAATCCCTATTCCAATTCCACTCCTGTGTGAGCCGGACCAGGCCAACGACAGACACATGTCAAATATTTCGGATAACGACTTTTTGTGAGCCTTGTCCGCTTGAAGGCATTATAATTGAGCGCTTTATGGTATACTGCCCTTCATACATGCCTCTCTATCTGCCTCTCTGTCTGTCTCCTTCCGTTCGGTGAGTTCATTTGCCTGTTGGGGCAAAGCACGCGTCTGGTTTTTGTGGCTGTGGCTTTTCCGTGCAATTAGAATGACATTTTTATTCATCACTTTTTTTTTGCGTGTGCACGCCGTTTATTTTTTGTTGCTTTTTGGAAACAAGTTTTTTAATGAGCATTAGCAATTTTACATTATGCATCAAGTGAGAGGGAGCTTTGCTTGGCATTTTGCGGCTGCGGTTGTTTTGCATGACAAAGTGACACAATGACAGACAGCCAGACAGACTGCCAGATAGATAGACACATAGACTTGTGAATAAAGCAAACAAGCTGAGTTTAGCTCTACTAAGCTTTATAGATGGCTTAGTTGACCTTAAAATATAAAGGTATTCAGAGTATGAAGTGGCAATTTAATGCAAATTTTAGTGTAAAGTGCTCCGAATATGGTAAAAAAGAAAAATTTTAACTATGCCAATGAAATATTTGCATATTTCTGACTGAAATATTTTAACAAACTTTAAATTTATTTAAAGAGTTTGTTTGTGCTGTAAATTGTAACTTTATTCAGCGCTTAATAGAAAAGCAATTGAAAACATTTTTATATTATATTTGAATTTTAAAAGGGAATTCATTAAACATAACTCAATTAAGTTGCAGGAAAACAAACTGAATCTCAAACGTAAAGCAGTTATGAACTTTGCAATTATGTAGATTCATTAATACTTATGTAACTTTGAAAACATGTCAGGTCAATTAAATAAAGCTTACTAACCAAAATGAGCAAAAGGAATTATTAATGAATGCGCTTTTAAGTCGCTTTAAAATTCAAAGGTCGACTAATTAGAGCAGAGAAAAACTATGACTTTTAGTTTTGACAACTACATCAAATGGGTGTGTATTCATTTGCAGAGAGCAAGAATGGGAGAGGGAGACAGGTGGCAATGTGTGTAAGCTTTATGCTATGCCATGAAAAGCAACAACAACCTTTAGTAATAATAACAAGAACAAAAACAACAACAAGAGCTCTCTTTGCTGACGCTGAGGAATTACGCTCAACAAACATGCCACGGCAACAGCAACAGCGGTGGCAAAGAACAACACGAGACTCGCGATGAGGTTGCGTGTGTGTGGCCAGAGTGTGGACCGACATTGACAAATGATGCCACACGGTGCAGGACACAGTTCAGGACACGGACAGGACTTGGTCGCGGCAGGACAATGTTGGCTGCTCTGCACAGTGCACTCTGCTGATGGCGATTTGGTCAGCATGTGCCGCATATTTGTGGGTTCACTAGGTCACACACGCACACTACTCTCACACACACACTGACACAACAAAGTGCAACGACCAAGTGCGAAGAATAACAATAGTTGTTAGTTCTTTGTTGCAAAAGCGACGCAAGGCGAAAAAGTTGCAGCTGCATTTTATGACTACGGAACAAAAAAACTCATATTTGCCGTTGTACGAAACTAACTTTGGCAATATACAGGGCGTTTACAGCACAATATTTGATGAGAAAACAAAAAGCTGGCGATAAACTCGTTTTCCTTTGGAAGGAATAGTATTTTGGCTGTTTGTTCAAAGGTAAAAATAATTTTACTCACAATATTAGTACTTGCTTAAAGTGTAGCACCCTGTAGTTCATAATACAGGGTGTGCCGGCATAGAAAAATAGCAGCCGTATTTATTATGCTGAGTTTATGTAGTTGTAAGTATATAAGGAATACTGTAATTTGTTCTTAATGACACCCTGTACTCACACACACATGTATGCATGCGTGCAGCATTGCCATTGTTGTGGCAGTTAGGGAAGTTTAACAAAATTATTGACAAACTAGCTAAGCCAAGAACGTGACACAGCAAATTCAATTTGCAATAAAAATTTGGACAATAGCCGGAAGTAACTCGCCATCCCAAATAGCTTAAATTCTGCTTGGTCTTCGAGGAGTTTTTAAATCACAAATATTGCGCATACGTCAAGTGGTACGTTAGTTATTGATCGGCAATTGATGTGAAAGTTCGTACCCAAACTTTTGCATAATTTTCTTATTCTGTTTTATTGAATATTTCCTGTGGCAGAACTTATCTTGTAAGTGTTACAAGAACAGTCGATAAAGTAAGTCAGTAACTGCGTTATGCAAATGACAAATTGTCCAACATTTGCATTAGCAAGCAGCAGGTAAATGTCCCCCGCATCCTCCCTTCCTCTTTACCTTCGATTCGCTGCCCTTCACCCGCTGCTTCCATAATAACTCCTAAAAAATGGCATTCAAAATATGAATAAAAAGCAAAACGCTTCAGTTCATATTCTTCCTTTGCGGCTGCTGATGATGACGATGACGACGTCAGCAAAAAAGGAATACTTTTGACTGCTCGACTGACACATACTCTATAAATAGCCAAAAGATGCACAATGTGGAAAATATATTTAGTGGAATGTAAAGCTGTAAAATCGATGGGGAAGGAAAGTTTGCTCCGATTTTAACAGCCATATTTTGTAGCAAACATTTTCTATATTTTTGTCTGCTTACAGGGTATAACAAGTGCAGCTGATCAATTTGCATAACACTTGAAGCATTCCATATAAAAGACACACTCGAAATTCACAGTCATATTCACATTCACATTCGTTTTTGTATTCACATTCACAGTCGCATTCGTATTTTTATGTTCATGCTTATTCGCCATGCGGCAATTCGAAATGCGCGTTTTGCATATGTTCCAACAAGCTGAAAGATACGACTACACATACTACGCAATTTATATATATGTTGTATATGTGTAAATATGTGTGAGCGTGTGTCTGAATTACTTTTTTGCTGCTGGCTGTTGCATACTTTGCGGCGCAAATGTGGAAAAATTTTAAAGTCCTGCCCTCAAGCTAACTGTGTGTGCGTGTGTGTGAGTTGTTTATGTTTGGTTTTAATAAGCGCTACGGGCAAAGTTGTCTGTGGTGACGAATCGTCTGATTGCATCGGTTGTGTGTTCTCTGAATTTTGCAGGGAATAACAAAAAGCAATAAATCTTATTTTTTCTAACAGCTCAAATGTGGTACTTAAATTTTATAGTGTGATATTTATAGTTTGCAGTTTTAAATATTTACTTTGCATTTTATAGTGTGTTAGTGTTTTAGGCGTTTAGTTTTTATAATTTATTGAACACATGCAATAAATTCAGAGGCTGGAAATTAATTTCAATTTCAAATTTCAAAACTCTACTGTCAGCTGTCATATCGAATAGGGAACGAGAGCTAGTAAGCAAGCAAAGCTACTTTCCTAAAATTACGATTTATTATTAATTATGGCTACGAGCTACATTGCTAGGAAGGGACCTATGGTTTTCTCCAGCCTCGGCAAATGGGCCTACAACATGTCGGGATTCAATCAATACGGTTTGCACCGTGACGATTGTCTGTACGAGAATGAGGATGTGATTGAAGCCGTGCGCCGTCTTCCACGTAAATTGTACGATGAGCGCAATTATCGTATTATGCGCGCTCTGCATTTGTCAATGACCAAAACTATTTTGCCCAAGGAGCAGTGGACAAAGTATGAGGAAGACGTTAAGTACTTGGAGCCCTATCTGAATGAGGTTGTGGCTGAGCGCGAGGAACGTGAGGACTGGAACAAGAAGCATTAAGTAATTGCACTCACTGTGACGCGTAGAAATGTTGCAAAAATACATAGCTTAGATTCAAATTAAAATTAAATTTGTTGGTTTGTAGAACAAAATTGGTACAAACTAATAGGTAAATTATAGATTGTTTTTGTGTATATAAGATTCAACTTTACGTATTGAAATTCGATCTTGTGTTTTCTGTTTTTCATTTTTCCTGTTTTTTTTTTATTTGGTACTTGATATAATATTATTCCACTGTTCTTGTTTGTTTGCTAAATGTATAGGTATTTTGTACATATTTTAACGCAATTCTTTTCCCTAGAATTGTCAATCATCTATTATTTTGTTGTTTTTATATATTATTTTTGGATTTTGTTTGTATTCATTCATGTTTCTTTTTTAGCGCATGTTTTCTTTCTTTCATTTCTTCTTGTTCATTGTTCCGTTTCTTTTCAGCTTTCAGTTCTGAGTTCTCACCACCCCTACCTTTCTCTCGATTCCTCTCTTTATCGAGTGAGACATCACAAATCACTTCCGTTGTGCCAACCTTGAATGAGCGAAGCGTCGGAGCATGCAAATTTGACTTGCTTGTATACCTAGCCCTTTGATTACCATTTTTCTTTCTCCTCCACGAACTCCCTTCAAATTCAACTTACACTTTACAAAGTACACACACATGTTTAACATTTATTGTTTTTTTTTTTCGTTGTTGCTTATATTGTGTTTGCTTTAACTCTTTTGTCGGATGTTGGCAATTTCGCAGCGACTTCCGCATCATTTCGAAGAATGAGAAAAAGAAAAAGAGTTAAGAGCTACTTTTAATACTTAACATAAGCGAATCGCATCCGCGGGCAACAATAAAGCCAAACCGCTGCATAACAAGTGGAAGAGTTTATTGAAGAAGGGAGGGAGAAGTGCTTACACTTACACACACACACACACAGACAAACACTCGCTATTATCAGCGTCAGTTCTTCGTGCACATTCCCGTTGTACAATAAATGGCGGTGCCGTGGCAACTCTGGCGATGTTGGGGCGGCCAAAGCATATAAATGAAATTTATGCCGCGTTCTTCTCCCCTTCTATCTCTGTCTTTCTCACACACATAACAATATGCATGGACATGTAAAAATATATTTAAGTGTTGCTATCGACAACATCTATACACCCACACACACACACTTGTATGTGAGCTGCTGAATTGATTGGCTGTAGAAACGTGCCGTGATGTGTTTTACTCTTCTTTCGCTTTCCTCTTTCACCTTTCCTTTTCCGCTTCTTCTTTGCCATGAGGTAGGCAAATAAATGGCGTCCGTTGAGCACACACTTTCACCCACACACACGCCCCCACATATACGTCCACACACGGCTTGTTTCGCGGAAATGAAATCGAAATTAAACAGAAATTTTAACGTACGTGATGTTGCCATTGACTGAGATGAAAAGTAAAGTGAAGTGGAGTTAAAAGAGGAGACAGCTGGCAGTGTTGCCACATATTGTTGCATGTTGCCATCTGCAAGCGCCATTTAAGCAAAAGGAAATGCACGTTGCCGCTGGGCAATCCCAAAGAAAGCGTAATTACATCTGTATCTGCACTTGCAACAGCAACAACTTTTGTATCTGTATCTGTATCTGTTGATATTTACACTTAAGTATTGCAATGAAGAAGTGTAGTGAAAATAAACGGAAACACTGGAAATTTCATTGCACCACGTCTGTGGTTTGCACGACCCTGGGCGAGGTCTTTTGGGAAACAAAGGAGCTTGGAAACAATGGTTTCCGTCGACTAACAGATGCTCTCTAAGAGTAGTTGAAAGAAGGGGTTTCTTTTGAGCAGATTTCCTTTTAAAAATCTTGACTTTGTATTATAAGTGAAATAAACCATAGTTACTCCTTAAACTTGTGTGATAAATTCCTCGAAACTAGCAATTATAAAGTAATACAATTTATTTTCATAAACTATAAATCATAATTATATAAAATCGTGCTTTAAATTCACTTGCCAAACAAAGCTATTTACCATTTTATTGTTGCAACAGTTTATGACAATCCGCAAAAAATAGATAAAAATTGACTTTACTAAATTACAGTCGATTGTTATGCAAACTTTTTATTTTTTCTTATGTTTGAATTAATTTAAATGGTTTCACTTTGATAGTGAACAAATCGATAGGTTATACATATTATTGAAGAGCATTTCTTGCATTTTGATGCAACCACAAAATGTTGGACAACAAATTGTAGCGGTAAAAGAAAAAAAAGTTAGAAAAAACCAATTAAGCGAATATTTGCAATTCTGCTGACAAATTGTTAAAATGCAATTTCAAAAATTCCCTCACAATTCTCAATTTATAAAAGCGAATTGCAATTGCCATACACCCGTTGTGTTATGCAAAATAGCAGTAGTAGAGAGTGTTTCAGAGTCAGGATTTGTTCGACTCTGAAGTTTCATTGAGGGCACCATGCGGCGTATACATAATTTCAGACCCTGCAGGAAGCGGAAGCAAGTAGCGTATGGTATTTGAGGCCCGTTAGGTACAAAATAAAAGGGTCTGTTAAGCTTGTGAATTGAAAGCCGTTTATTTAATATTTAATTAATATTATATTCATAATTGTTTTCTTTTTGCAATGCCTTTTTAATTGTGTGTGATGCTTTTATGATAAATACGCGGTCTTTGACTGCTGGACCACTCTGTTTTAGCTTTTCCCACTCGTTCGGTTTACCTTCATTTCGTGTGGTTTCTCGACAAATCAAAGAGTTGAATTTGCTTTGATAAACACCTTACTGCCATCCGATCGACTCTTGCTTCCGCTCAACAACAATGACAAAAAAAAGAGAGAAAGAAAAAACAAGCTTCAGAGGATATTAGTGCAAGGATAGCACTCGACTAAGACCATTTTTATGTGTTCGTATGTGAAAGCAGCTTTTCCTTTGTTAAACCATATGAAAGGCGTCATCACATCCTTTGGATACCATAACGAGTAAGTGAAAAAATAGGCGTGGTTGCTGATACTGCTGCTGTCGTCATGTCTTCTTTCTGCTGATGCCATGACAGCCAGCGTCACCACAAACAACTGACGATGTGGAAGGTAAAGTTTTTCCTTCAAAGGAATCCTGACGAGTTATTTTTAAAATCAAATATCTTACTTCAAGTCTAAAACAGAGAGTGTGAGTAGGTACTGTAAGCTCAAATTAAATATAACTTGATGCCAAATTTTGTTTATTCATTTCTGTGTACTTTTTCAAGCTTTCCTCCTTGCTGTGTAATTTTTAGACGTTTAGACCTTCTGCTATTTATGATTTGCTGTGTTTTGTGTCGCTAGCATTTTTTCTGTGCTTTGTTTTATGAGCTGTCGATCATTTCACAGTTAATATCTTTTGCTGCCTCCTTTTTTATTCTTTTTTTGTGGTTGCCCCGTCGTAAAACAAAAAATCCAATCAAGCGGCATTTTTATTTTCTTGCCATCAGAAATTGTTTCTCAATTTGAGTGACATCAATTTTGGTATTTTGCAATGCTTTGTAATTATGTGTCGTTCGTATTCTTAGCAGTGGAGCTTACAGCTTACAGCTTACAGATGAACAGATACAAAAAAGAATGCAATTCACAAATAGATTGATAAGTAAGATAATTTTG
Organism: Drosophila nigrodunni; assembly: GCA_020829145.1. Lineage (NCBI taxonomy): Eukaryota > Metazoa > Arthropoda > Insecta > Diptera > Drosophilidae > Drosophila > Drosophila nigrodunni. Next base: position 12,183,618 of record JACVCZ010000003.1, read on the forward strand.
ATATATGTGGCTTGAATTGGATGTTAAGCTAGTAATTATAAACACTAGTCACAGAACAGCCAGCTAATATTTATAAAAGTTAGTTCCATGAAAAGAGGTCGTAAAGGGCAATCTACGAGAAAAATGAAAGATGATAAACTTATTGATTTATGACAAGAATACAATGAATGAGAAAAATCGATTTCAAGCACGTCAGTAGAATATGATTCTTGCCTTTCATTGAGTTCATTAATATCAACTACTCTTATTTATTCATGGCAATACTTTAAGTATACAATGATTGCTGATTTATGGTACATCAAAGCTTACACATTGTCTAGCAAAGTCGTGAATAATGTGAATTCTAAACGATTTTAATTAGATGTCATTTCAATTTGAATTCAACTCGATGTCCTTGAAGCTCTCGAAGCCACAAGCGCTTTGAAAGCAGCTCAGAGGTTTGTTCTTGTCTATTTTTGGTCTTTTACATGTCGTCTTTGTATGCTGACACGCCTATTACTTGGGGGGATAAAGGGGCAGGCGAGACTAGCTAATAATGGGCGTGGGCTTAAGTGTCTCAAATGAACTGAACTGAATGGAGCACATGGGGGAAACTGTTTGGATTTTGCCACCAAATATCAAAGATTGGCGTTTCGGATAAGACGAGGTCGTCGTTTGGTCTGTACAGTGAACACACACATAAGACGAAAATGCGTTGCTGATTGTTTTGATTAATTAGCAAACTATTCGCTCGAATGGCCAGACGATGATGATAATGACGATAATGTAGACCAAAGGGCAAAAGACAAGGAATGGCGGGGCAAGAATTGATGGCCCTAGACCAATGGAGTTAATTGTTTTGCCCATACATAGATCGATAAACATCAACTTGGCATGTGTGTGGACCTTTGTGGCTTCTAATTATCGGTCGATAGTGTACGCATTAAATTTAATATATTTAATAAAGAGAACAACAGCTGCAAACACACACACACACATGCTTGCAAACACAACTTGGTCAATTTTCTCAGCTGCCTCACTTATGTACCTATAATCACAGCCAAGGAAATGGTCTCTCACACGCACACATTCATGCTTAATCACACTTTCTATCCAACTTATACTCTGTGCCTCTCTTAGCTAAGATAATCTCTTTAGAAAAGAATTCCAAATGTGTTTTTTGACCTACTAGTTGTTAAAACCTTCTCTATTTTAATACCTAATACCACTCGCTTTAATTTTATTTAATATGACATATATTTTTTCGAGTTTTTTATACTCTCTGCAAGAGTATATTGGGTTTGTGCAAAAGTATGTAACAGGCAGAAGGAGGCGTGGCAGACCCCATAAAGTATATATATTATTGATCAGCATCACAAGCCGAGTCGATATAGCCATGTCCGTCTGTCCGTCTGTCCGTCTGTCTGTCTGTCTGTCTGTCTGTCTGTCTGTCTGTCTGTCTGTCTGTCTGTCCGTCTGTCCGTATGAACAAACAGATTTCAGAGATGGTAAGAGCTACAAGTTCGAGCTTGGTGTCAAACGATCAGATATTTAGTCAGTACAAACAAAAAATTACGTTTTTTTTCCGTGTTTTATAAAAATATATGGAAAATGTTTTCGGGAAAAGCAGGGTGGGATTCATCTTCTGTTTGAAGCAGGGTGGGATTCATCTTCTGTTTGAATTGCTTTCAATTTCAATTTAATTTCCGCTCAAATAATTTTTGTGAATTTTTTGCGTTGATAGTCTTCAGTGCCGAGTATTTGCTACAATTAACCCAAATGCGAACATTCTTCCAAATGATAATTTTCCCAGCTGCTGCAGCGTTGCAAAAACCGATATGGGAATAATCAACTAAATTCGCATTTATGTGAAATAGTTGAGCTGTAAAAATGTGAATACTTAAAGTTATCGATTGTCACCAGGGATAAGGCTTAATGCGGTGTAAAATGTCGATTACAACGTTCTAGATATTTAATGTTGTAGAACAAGCATTTTATTAGCCAGCATTGCCTGGATTCATTTTGCATGCAAAATAGGGGAATACAGGCGAGCTTTTAATGAGAGTAGGAAATATGATTTAATAAAATAAGTATTTAGTTACTCAAATAATTACTGTGCATAAAGAAAATTTTACACAAATCTATATTTTTCAGTACCAAAAGTGCGCAAATTTGTCTTGTATTTGGAAAGTTGCCATTCATCACACTTTGTCTACTGACGTGTGTCGTGTCTTTAAGTGAACTTCGTCTAGGTATTCTTTGGTTAATTAGTCTACTCACAGACAGATGATGATGTCACCTGACACCTTGAAGCCCTTTTTGTTGCCATTAACTTACCTGACTGGTAACTTTTTTGGTAACGTGTGCTCTTTCGAGACTTTTCCATCACTTTATTGCCAGTTCAGTGAACTCTTGAGACATTGTTAAATGTGGCTTAAAGTGAATCAAAGTCGAGTGATAAGGTACATTTTTTTTTGAGTTGGAATACGTTAAGAGATCTCAAAGAAGAAGAAGTGTCTTGACCGCTAACCATCAATCAGGGCGACAGGTAAAAATGACTTTGAAGGTCATTCCCCAAAACAGGCAATAATCAATCAAAGGCAACGCACTCCTTTAGCATTTTCCATTTCCCTTTCGCTTCTCTCTTACTCGATGCTACACACATGCCACAGAATTCAATCAATTTTGAAAATTCATATCAAGCCCACGAGTTGAAATTGAATTTCAAACGAACTGAGTCGAAAAACAAACTGATAAATTGAAAGCCATAGAAAATGATAGGCAATATAAACAGTAAATAGCTTAAAATTTTCTATGGATTTGCATATGAAAGGCACAAAGGCTTGTGGCCTTGTATTGTAACAAATTTTAATAATAGACAATAACAAGTTTCCGCTTCAAGTTCCACACAAGTTGATTGAAAATAACCAAATAAATGCAAAGGACGACAAAATATCGAAAGAAAAGTACTGTAAATACCAATTGGAATAACATTCACTCAGTTTTAATTGAAAATAATGTTGGCTTTGCCAGAGTAATTTGTCAAAAGTTGACTGTTAATCACATTAATGTTACTAACGCATATGCTCATTAAGCTCAATAAAGTGCCAATTAACGCTTGTCCATTAGATTAAAGACCTATTGGTAATTGGATAAATCAGAGCGATTTATAATTGCATTTAAGCTTTGATATCACATTATCAACGCTAAACTTTAGCATTTCCTCGTTTATGCAACAAATGTCTTAAAATCAGAACTTTAAGACTTGAAATAATCTTAACGAAAACTGAAATAAACTGAGAGAAAAAAATCTGATTGCCCACGGGCAAATTGTGTGGCCACTGAAAGCATCATCAACATGAATTTAATGCGTTGAGAATAAGAAAAACCAAAAAATGGTTGAGATAAACCTACATTATGAATGAATTTTTTATGCGACGCGTCGTCGCTGTCCTGAAGGTCCTTTTTTTGTGTGTCGCCCAGTCATTTAGCTTGGAGTCCTTTCCAGCATTTGAATTAGGCGTTAAAGACGCTCTAATTCAACTCAGAAACCCAAAGGAGTAGTTAGCATTAGATAAACGACGTTTAGACGACGCGACCGAGTCTATTTTGTTAGCCACGCCTCTCTAGCTCCACGCCTTTCACTTTCAAAGTGAATAGAAAGCTACTCACGGGTCATCATTGGTAACCTTGAATCTCTGGCTATAAATCAAAGGAAGCTGGGATTGTGAAAACCTCAATCGAATTTATTTCCACCGACCAAATATAAACAAAGTGGCAACAAATGCTGAAAAGGTATTCCACTTAAACTAATATAACTTAAATCCTTTGACAAATGCTTTAATCTAGGCTAAGATTAGAGCTCGTTCAACCTGAGCTCGTGCTATTCTTTTCAATTTGTTTAAGCCAACTCAAGTCGTTTTCAGGCCAAATTAAACTCTTAACCTGCCAGAAAATGAAGCAATCACGCCTTTGCGTGACATTCAGTTTTAGACTGAGCTCCGAATTGTCACGATAATTTCTTGTTAGGTTATACATAAATGGGATTTACTTAAAGTAGAAATCAACACTAATATTCCACTGATTAACTACTGCTTAAAACAAGCACTTAAATACTAAATTCATGTGTTTTTTTTTAATTTCTTTAAACTTCTTTTAGTTTAAAGTGTTTTGCTTCAAAGTTTTGCCTTCAAAACAATTTGAGAAGTGAAATAATTCCAAGAGCAGCCTTTGAAAACTTGTAGTATTCTGACTAACTGCTGTCGGGCAACTGTTGTCAGGGTCAGGTTTGTTTAGGCCGTAATATGGCTTCTTGGCAAACAACAAGTAAAATTAATTAAGAGTCTAAATTAAATAAGAAACGAATGCTTTTAACGAAAGTCAATAAAATGCTTTTCTGACATTTCAATTGTGATTTAGATAATAACATTTGGCCTAAACCAAACAACCAACGGCAAGGGTTTCAAAGGTTTGGACACAAAAGATTGAAAGTCCATTAGAGCTGGGGTACATTCAAGCAAGAGTCGTATCGTTTAATTGCAATTAAAAGAGGTTCTGTCTATGCCTGCTGATGCTGCAGTTTTCTCTCTCACAAAAAGCCCACAAATTGCTATTAAAGCGCCCTCAATTCGAAATTATTAGATATTATGGCGGGCCATAGACAAAGGTTTACGCAAACAGCCGCCAATATTGCCGGGAACAACGGCAATGTTCAACCTAAAGCCAAACCCAAACCCAAACCAAAAGCCTCAACCAGACGCAAACGCAAACCCATCCCAAATCCGAATCCGAACCCAACTCAATAATGTGGCATATTTTGCTTTGCTGGCAATTAAAACGTGCCACATAAATGGAAAAACAATGTACTACCGGAGCTTGCGGCATTATGTGGCATGTATGTGTATGTGTGTTTATGTGGCATGCCACAAGCGTTTCATTTGCATTGTAAAAGTAGCAAAATAGGAATAGAATCATAAACAGAAGGAAGTTTCATTTCCAAGCGGAAAAACCATTGTAATAAAATAAAAATTAATAACAAAAGTTATCACAATTTCTTCGTTTAAATTTGTTGACTTTTACTGGCTGTCCAACAAGTTTAATTGAAGCCGGGAAGAGTGTTAGAGTGGGAAAATGACTGAGTGCATTGAACTAGTTCCTTAACGGTCCAATTGCCAACGACTGTAGCCATAAATCACCTCACAGTTAGTGAATGCCTTCGAATTTGTCTGTTCACAAGTTTTTTTTTTCCACCCATTGTTAGATTTATGCGTTTGAAAAAAAGAAAATATGAAAATGCCAAAGAACATATTGAAATTCTCAGACAGAAAAGACAAAACCAATTGTCAAGATACTCGAAGTTTTGCAGACAACGAGGGTTAAGATTGGTCAACAAACTAATACAGAGAGAACACACACAAAATTTTAGCAAATAAATTGGCAGCCAGACGTAATATTGCGATTACACACGCAAAATATTTTAATTGCACATACGCCATGGGGGCCAAAGAACAGCGACTGCTAAGCAAATGTGTCAAAGGCTGAACGAAAACGTTTTGCTGGCAATTTATTTATGTCGATTTCGATTTGTTTTATTTATGCGACGGTTTTATTGGCTTCCCCCAATCCCCAATACCCAAAGAAACCGAAATAAGTTAAGCAACGCCTTGGCTTAAACACGTTCCATGTCAGAGCTCGATATGCGATTTGGACACGCACCATTTGCCGGCTAAAGTCAACAAAGAGTGTTCGAAGAGGCAGGAGTCCTTAAGGCCTTGTCAGCTTATCCGCTATCGATTCTTATGAATTTAAAGACATTTTTTGGGGGAGTCTTGCGTGTGTCTACATAAAGGAAATTCAATTAAAATGGGACACTCTCCTGTATCCCCTTTTGGAAATGTCAAGGTGAAGCTGATTAACTATGTACGTGTGATTGTTGGTCATGTCAAAAGCAAGGCAATTGAAAGACGTTTAAGCCAAGTTACTCACAAAAACAGCTGATTTGTTTTTGGCGCCTTTTCCAGACTGGAAAGTTAACAGTGTATTCGGATTAAGAGAGCAACAGAACTCTGTTAACAGCAGAGCTCGTAATGTGAACTACTTTGCTTAACAGTAACAGCAGTTGGTCAATGTACCACCCACACAAACACACACACACACTTGGACACACACAGCAGCAGAGTGGCCATCTAAAAATGATTGACATGTAATTTATCAGCAACTTCACGCTTTCATTAGCTTTTTTTCGTGCTTTTCTTGTCTCCCTTTTCTTTGCTTATTTTCTTTTTGCTTACGAACTTTTGCAATTCGCATTGACAGCACAATGTACACCGTAGACAGCCTAAGAGCATGCCACGCCCACTCTGACAGGTGTACAAAGAGGCTTGATCAATGTTTTGCAAAGCTTCCATTCGCTTGGCTTAAATAAGCTTTCATTTCAGCCACGCCCATCAGATTCCATTTGAGCACTGTTCACACCTTAATCCAACCAATTTGAGGGTATAATTTGCATATGCTTAGCTGAGATTTCGATTGTTTTTGGCCAAACTGTATTGACATGTTTGACAGCCTGTCGTTCTGCTGTTCTGCATTATTGAAAAGGGTTGAAAGCGTCTTAACTTATTAGTCCACGAACAACACAGGTTTCAGCTGTGCGACAATCGCATCGACAGCTTGCGTGTATATACACATATTTACATAAGTCTGACTGTGACTGTATGATAAGTTGATTGCTTGATTACAGTTGGCTTAATCCCCTTAACTTCTTTGCTGTTATTTACTGTAATAAACTCTGGGATTTCGGAATTCTCTCGAGTTTAATGGATGTTTACAATCAAGGAAATAATTAACGTCTTACATAAATTTATTTATTTATTTAAGGGGAGAAAAGCAGGAAAATGTTAATTCAGCGTGCAGCAAACCACAAATATAATTAAATTTATATAATTATTTAATAACAAACCACTCTTTACTTATTCATTAAATAATTAATTAATTTTCTATTATGAAAGCACTGAGGTAGAGCTTATAATTGTCCTCCAGTTGAGATTTGTATTTGTAGAACATATGAGATTTGGAGTAGAGTCGCATTTCTGCCGTTCTTGTGTCACAATTAGACAGACTCTGGCATTAAACCAAGGCACTTGTGTTACCTGTCCACACCTAAACATTAACTGCCATGCGTTCTGTTTTCCTGGACAGTTCTAGCCTGGCCAATACACGCAGCAGGACACGTGTACAGCTTCTGGTCTCTGTTCTCTGTGCTCTATTCTCAGGTATAGGTAGAGCTATATATCCTTGTGCGTCTGTGCTATAATTACGCATAGCTCATTCCGCTCAAAAGTTTATATAAGTACAACGACACGACGTCTGAATAACTCTGTGTGGGTGTGTTTGTGTGGGTGTAGATGTTTGTGTGTATGTGTCAGACCAGGAGGTCCCACTGTGACTTTGGTTCATAATCAAAACGTCGCTCGTGACGTTATTTGCATTGCTTTACATAAGCTGAGAAGACACAACAACAACGACGCTCAGAACGATGAGAATAACGAGAAAAAGGACATTGAGCAAAAATAACAGACAATGAGATTTTGTAATGACAGCCAGTCAGATAACTGTATAATTAATTTCATTGCAACATGGCTACAGATGCTGGCCCAAACGGTAGTTCGACAAATACTAGTATGGATCATTTGGCATGACAAATTGTTGCGACGTCCAAGCGTTGCAAGTGTCACAATCAGCAATCGTTTTCAGCAAAAAATACATGTATGTAGATTTCATATGAAAATAAAATACATGAACCGCGAACCCAAAAATGGTATGCGGTTCACTTGTTAAATAAATCAATCCGCAACGAACGGAATCGAGAAAAAATGCACTTTTAATTGTAGTCAGAGAACACGATATGGTTGCATGCCCTTTAAAAAGAAAACAACTGCATTTTGGCACAAGGCTTGGAATCAGTGGCATGACTTTATTGTGTGATAATCATATTTGGGTTAATTCATACAAAATTAAATTAACTAGACCATAAATGTTGCTATAATTTCGAAGCCGTTATTAATCGGAAGAGTATCTTCTCATAAATGATACCTTTGCCACATGCACTCACAGATATGAAAGAACGTTGAAATCAGTTGTGAAAAACTGTCATCTTTATGACAAACTCAACAGCAATTGCGAACGAAACATCATTTATGTGATAAGCGCAGAGAATTGAATCGCCTTCGAGCTTTTCATATTTCATTTTACTGTTATACTCAGGACAAACAAATAAATAGTCCGTTTGAAGTATACTGTAAAATAAATATTTGCGCTTCCAGAATCAATATCAGAATCGGTTTAACATAAAGGATACTAAAGTTGATACCAATTTCGTAACTAGACTTTAAATTTATGTTGAATTTCGAAGGCAAATTTATGCATAAAATCAAGTTGATGTAGTTCAAAACAGAAAACTTTTTTACGATCGAATAATAAGCTTGGAAAAGGAGTGTGCCTTAAAGTTTGAGTGCAGGGTATCTGAAAGTCATGTATATTTTTTACGTCTCTATATTTCCTTTTATTTGCAGCTTGAATTAATACTTTTGTTGGTTTTGTCGTTGAAAGAGAATGCATAATTTGAAATAATATTAAAAAACCCCAAACTGCCGTTTAAAAAATCTGTAAACTGTGAATGTGACTCTGAAATGGATTCGACTGAACAAGTACACAAATATGTATCAACCATCCAGCTCGAAAAAATATTTTTTTAAACCAACTGACTGAAGAAAGAATAAATTTATATGGAAAATTTAAAATAGTCAGCAATTATTATTGTTTCTTTTTTCTCTATAATTTATGACGATTGAACGTGAGTGTAAACATAACATAAAGAATAAAATATTGATAGACTTTAAAAGAGAGTTTAATAACTTTTGTTTGAGCGAATAAAATAGTAAAGTTTTTGCATTGGCCCAGCTATTTGACAAATGGAATAACATTAAATCCAAGGTGGTAAAAACTGACTTGTTCTGGTTTAGAACCTAAGCCACCTGCTCTACTTTCTCCTGCTGCAACTGTGCTGCTCCTCTTACTCTGCTTCTTTTGTTTACATTTATTTTGCTGCAGCTTCTGCCAGCTTCTGTGCTGTAAATGTAGAGCAGACACGGCAGGGGGAGAGTCACTGGTCCTACCCGGCCGTAAACTGCCTGGAGGCCATGTACCTGTGCATATAGAACCAACGTAATGGCATATTATTCCATTTGGCGTGGCAGCTCTTTCAGTTAAGCCTATCCTTGGTAAACTAATCGTGTTCCTTTGGTTGGCTCGCAAACTGAATTAATTAATAATAAGCACAGACTGATTAAAGTGCATCAACTAAAGTCAAGACTAAAGCAAAACAATTTAGAAATTCCAGAATGGCTTTAACACGGGCAAAGTAAAAGTTCAAGTAATGCAGTTAAGCATTAAAATGTAAATTGGTTATGGCCATAAACCCATAGGGAATTGGCATACAATTTGAAAGCCATTTCATGGCAAGGTAATAGTCGCCTTTAGGTTATCTGACCCGCATCTAGTTTAAGGTTCGCATTGTCATTGTCACTCAATTTTCACTCGCTTGACATTTGAACTGTGAACTCTTGACACAGACATAGCAACAAGAAGTGACTTCCCTTGGGTGGTATAATTTGTAAATGTCCCAACATAAAATCAAAACAAAATTCAACACATAAAAACTGAAACTAAATCCGAAATGGCAATGAAAGGCGAGGGGGAGAGGGAAACAAATATAGAAACAGAAACCAAAACAGCTGACTGTCAGCCATGTAAGACAATTCTGAAAATCAGAACGAAAACGAGCAACAACCGAACTGAAAACATTTCTTGGCTGACTTTACGTTTCCCCATACCATGTTTCAAGAGCCAGACACAATTGGGCCAAGTCTGGCAAAGCTGTTGACAATTTGAATGGATTTTGCCGGCTACAAACTGAGAGCTGAAGGCCAAGCAACTGAGATTTTCAAATCAAAGCTAGAACAAAAGATGTGTGACAGTTTTCTATGAAGGCAAGTTGCTTCCTCTAAAATACTAAACAGCAAATCTTTATTAAGGCCTCATTTTCATTATATTCCACTGCAAAAAGGAGTCAAGTTGGGTGTCTGCTAAAAAATAATGAACGTCATGTGGTGTCGACGTTCACATCGACTCGGTGACGGCAAGGCTTTGATAAATTTACTTACAAATTTGTAGGGGCAACAGTTGTTGCTCCCATAATAGCTTCGTGGTGATAAATTTGCCGGCACATATGGAGTAGCGTTGTGTATAAGTGCAGAGTGAAGTCAGTTAGTTTTAAACTGGGCTAATGAACTTGTTTCGTGAACTCTAAGTCGATTTCAAAGATTCTTTGAAATTAACACGACCACACTAAAAACCAATTGCATACTTTTAGGTGTTCGCGTGGTTTTGCTAGTTTCAGTACAATAGCGTAGCCCCAAAATGAGCTATTTGCATGCAGCTTGGCCAAAAACGAAGTAAAAAATATATTTAAAAGTGTTGCAGCAACAGAATATAAAAGAACCTGTTCCTCCACCCTACTGTCAAGCCTTTCATTAATTTCCATTGTAAATGGCTTGCTCAGTTTGTGTTGCATACTTATTAGGGTCGACAATTGCTGTTTCTGTAACAGTAAACAATAAACAATGGCAACGGTTGAGGCCATCATCAACAGCAGCATTAACAGCACGTTCAACAAGAGCAAATTGGGTTAATTGTAATTGTGTATGGCTTTTGGCCATTTCGAGAGTCCTTAAAGAGTACGTTAGAGTGATGGTAGAGGAAAAGAGCATGAAGTTGGACACACATGCACGCTCATACTGCTCATATGTTCAATGAAATATCTCAACACATCAGACGCAACGATTTGCATAAACCTTCTCACTGTCTACTGCTGTAAAAACAAATGTCATCGCCAAATTGTAAATTTATGTGCGACCCCCATTGAGCTGCATTAACCTTGAAAGAGTTGACTACCCCTAACTACTCGTATATAGTCTTGAGTTTGATGTAGCTGTCGAGTTATGGCAATTTTATGAACTCAACGCAAGACTCAAACCAGGCAATTACTCGAACTTGAGTTTTATTGCGGATTTAAGTTTTGTCTAGTCTTTCAGCCGCAGTTTCCCCACTTTTTCTCACTTGTTCTTTCTTGCCAAACCATAACATGTTTCCTCCCAACTCATCTTTCATCACAACTAAAATCTTTGTCGGCGTTAAATCCATGTTTGCTGTTCACTTTTTTCTTTTATGACCTTAACAGAAGTGTTTCTATTTAGAGACGACGCGTGTAACACATTTAAGGCAGTTGCTAGCCTCCTTGATTGTTTAGTTTTAAGCATCCAAAAGCTTTAACTATTTATAGTTGTTTAAATGAAAATAAATGTGCTGAGACATAATGTGTTAGGTTTTTTATTAATAATCAAAAACAGGGAAGCCTAAAGCCTTGGTTTTTTTTGAGTAAAAATAGTAGAAATGCATTGAGAGGGTGATAATTCACTTAGCTATTTTAAGTATTAAATTAATGATTTATATTGAATGTTTTGTAACTCGAACATTAACAAATTTTCGCTTACCTCTCTGCTATCTTAATATAGATTTCTCCGAAGTTTAAAATGTTTTTCTTCAGCTATATTTTTGTGAATGAAAAGGGTATTCAGGCTTTGTTAGTTTCAATTTATTTCTTTTTTACGCTGCTTTTTTGTTAGACGTGGATTTGATTCATGACCATAGTTAGCGTGTCTGTAGGATTTGATTTGCTGTCTCACTTTCATTGTCTTTGTCTCTGTCTCTGTCTCTGTTTCTGTGTTTGCTGCTGTATCAGTTATAGCCTCTGCCGAAAGCTTTAAGCATTTGTCTAAGTCTGTGTCTGGCCGAGTTTGCGTTGCCAATATGTTTTGCCTCAACAAAAACTGACAAGTTGATGACTTAAGCGCACTGAAGCGTTTGCAAAACCAACAAAAAATTGTGATTCAGCCAATGGACCGAAATTGAGGACTTATCAGAAATGCTATGAAATGGAAGCACAATTTACTCATATGCCATAAGGTGTGCTCCAAGCTTATGTGCTTTCAGACACATGTCTTGTTAGACATGACAGCTAGTTTTTTCGGACGTTAATAGCTGCAAAATGAGTTGAATTTAATAAGAAATACTAACTAGCAGTAAAAGGTGAAGGAGTGTGTTTTATATGTTCAGTTAGCTAGTTTGCCAGATTTATTTTCATAGTTTGTCTGCAGCAAAAAGCATGGCAGAATCTTGTTATGCATGTCACTGTCAAGTGAAAGAGAGAGAGAGAGAGAGAGGGAGGGAGAGAAGGAGAGAGGGGAACGCATATTGTTGGCTGAAAGAATACAACAATACAATATAATATCATAAACTTATAGACGATGTCATTTGCATGAAACGTCATTCTAAGCCCAGATGAAGTTGTTGTTGTTGCTGTTATTTTGTTTGTTGTTATTGTTGTTAAGCGAATCCCGCCTGCAGCTGAGTTTTAAGCTGAAAGTTGTTCCTATCGTTGCCCTTGCTCATTGTTTGGTTTATTGAGTCGCGTTGTCGGTATAAAAAATACAATAAAAGGGAAAAACTCAACAAAAATACATAACAGAATTATGGAATGTTTTTGCAAACAGTAAAGCTGATTTACTCGTTGTTTCTACTAGAGTTGAGTTTATTGAAACGAGAATGCATTTTTGGAATTTTTGTGAACTAATAGTGATTTAAAGCTCCAGCCAACTAAAGTGCCTTAGTGGAAGTTTTTTAAAATTAATTTTAAAATATATTTCAATACGTTGAAAATCTGAATTTAGTTGCCACATTTTCAGCAGTCCCTTAAATTTATTTAAACAGTTTTTCTGACTATGTTATGTTGTTAACGGGCTCCTAAAACACACACAAAATGACCTGCAGAATTTAATTCCGGAAAAATAAATATGGGGCATTAAAAGTGGCTTCCCTTATGCATTAGTAAATGTTATAAACGGTTGCTAAACAAATACATACATTCATTCTCTCCCTCATTATAAATGCTCGAAGCACTCGAACCCATATTAGGACTATAAAAGGTCCTTTCTGCCTTTCCCAAACAAAAGCTCTGGTTGTTTTTAACTTCGTCTTTGTTGTTCTTGCTTTAATACCTTTTATTTTTCTGACTATTCCGAAAATGTAAAAGTAAATACAGACATAAAGCGGATATGTTTACTGAGCCTGAGACTCCCGCAAAATTTCTCTTTTGGTCTTGACTTTCTCCTGCTCCTTTTCTATCATCTTTTTTTTTCGCCTCTCACAAGTCATAGAAAATTAAGAGGGCAAACAGAATTGGTAAGAAGATTCGACTTGACTCACAAATTGATTTAAACTAAGTTGATTTTCATTGATTGTAATCAATGAGCTCATCGTCCCTGTGAAGATGTAGAGCCTGTAAATGATTAAGTTGGTCTGAAGGCTGTGTTCTGCTCTCAATATTCAAGAAGGTAAACAGAATGAACTCTTCAAGTATCAATATTCAAATTAAAGTTGCCGTTTTATACTAAAGTGACGCTTATGGCCAAAGTGCTGGAAATGACGCTTCTCATTTGAATACTTTGCCACTGCCAATAAGTTTGCAGCTATCCACATGTCTTCAACAGATTCTGATAACGACTATGTAATGTAAAGAGTACATGGGTTTTGTAAAGATATTTGAGTTGAAGTCTGAAAAACTTAAAAGAAATTTGAATTTATCTTGGAGTTTGTTGCACTGTAAGTTTATAGATTATGTTGTAAAAAAAAGACTATATTTCTTTGAGATGATTAAAATGGAAAGGTTATTTAACATTTAAGTGTTTAATTAATTTCAACTCTTGATTGCGAGTTTATTTGTTCTCCATTTAGTTGCAATCAAAAGCGTATACAATTTTCGGCACTAAAAACTCGTTTGGTTATCTAAATTTTTTTGACGCAGCGGAAAAACGAAATCTACAAAATCATAATAAAAAGGCCATAACGGCGCTGCCAAATGGAAAGTATCCTGTTTTGCAGGGCGATAGAGGCAAAAAGTGAACACTGTCACAATGTTTAGAAAAGCAAGTGGAGAAATGGCCTCAACAAATATAAGCAAAAACGAAAAAAAAAATAGGAAAACCGAAGCGAAGCGAAAAAATTGAAATGCATAAAGCAAAGAAAACAACAACATTTAGATAACCGCAACTGAAAGCAAAGTTGGGAAGTGGCAAATGGCAGTGACAGAGGTGGGGAGACGGTGAGAGGGGCATGACAATAATGGTTGAAAACCCGGAAATAGATGAGCACAACCCTCAGCACAGTTTGTTGGATATAATGGCGGCTTAAATGTGGCATGCGGCATGTGTGGCAGCTGTTGTTGTAGCTGTTGCCACAAGTTCATTGCAAATAAAAATAAATTTATTCAATATAATTCGAATTTATGCAAAGGCCAATGACCAACTAAATGGCGCATTGTAATTCTGCTTATGGTGAAAGCCAAAAGCTTTTCTTGGCCAACAAAAATTCAAACCACTTCCCTGCGGACTTTAAACAAATTGTAATGGCTTGGAAATACGCATGTGAATTTAGCAGGTAAACTCAGTAGCTCAACTTGTTAAACTTACTTTATGGAATTGTTATTGTTATTTACATATTTATTGATACAAATTCGATTACATCGTAAAATCGCGTCGATTTGCGATTGCGAATTTGTTGTAAACTCGAAGCAAGTCAATCACTCACTTAAGAATTGGTAAATAAACTCAAAAGTGCGCCGCATACCACAAAATGTATTTGAAACCAAACACACCATTACCACCCATACACACACACACACACACCCATACACAGCCGTTGGTGCAATAAAATATCATATAAATCCACAAACAATAAACCTGATCGACAACAACAACCAGAAGAGGAACAATCAAGCAAATGAGAGAAATTGCAAATGTTCGAATATTTATTCTGTTAAGCAACAAGGTGGTGAACGACCAATAGGTACCACTTAACACTAACTTTATTTTGCAAGTCGGATCCTATTGTTCCTGAAGTATTTTCCGATATACCCTGTAAGACTAATAAGGCGCTAAAATATGAATTATTAATGAGACTAACAAGTACTGTGTGGTCAGTTGGCCATAGTGAGCTCTTAAAAGCCTTTTGACTATCCTTTGATTAATTTACTCGCGTACTCAAAGTCGCTTTACTTGTGAAACAACCCATAATATTTATGCTTTGTAGGGTATCTTGTAAACGTGTGCGCATATTTGGTTTATGGCACCGATGAGACTTTTCCGATTTGCGGCCAAAGGGTGCAAGGAAAAGGCTAAAAATGTACTAACTCTTACAGCCAAATGGCGAGAGAGGGGAAGCGAGTTGGTCTAAACTGGTAAATTAAGCATTTTATTAGCGCCACTTGGCCAAATTGAAATATACGCAGTTGCATGTATGAGTAGGCGTGTATATGTGTGTGTGTGAAAGCACCCTAATGTGGGCAGCATGTGTGAAATATCAGCGACCAATTTATGGCGCTTGTGCGGCTCGACTTTTTGTTTATAAATAGCTGCCTACATACACACATACACATACACCTCTCACCCACTGGCAACGTCACCAAATTAAATTTAATGAGCAAATGCCGCAGCAGCCGCTTGGCCAAAAAGAAAAGGTTCACTCAGCAATGCGTCTAAATCAAATTAATGTGCCGTGCAAATAGAAAGGGGTGTAGAGCCGGTTAGGGGGCATTTCAGTGGGTAGGAGTGTTGGAAAACGCCGGCAGTGTTGTTTGTCTACACAGCTGCCCACATAATGCTTTCTCTGTCTCGTGTCTCACAAATAATACGCATAAATTGCTGTAATTGTGACAAGCTGTGACGCTGCCACGCCCACGTCAACGCATACATCAACCTATATAAAATATAAAAAATTATATATACTCTCGTCGCAAGCTGTAAAAGTGGCTCGAAATATATTGCGTTTTACCAGAACCTTTGAAAATTATTATATTTTTTTTTTTTTATTAAAAATGCCATTGACAATTTTGATTATTGACTATGCGAGGGAGGCAGGCGGATGCAGGTACTGGGAAACTGTAGAGAAAATTTAATGAAAATGAAAGAAAAATGTGCAAAACTTGATTGAAAATTTCTGAAATATTTCGTAGAAATTGAATCTAATTAAGTCGCAATATAAATTCTGTATGCTCTTCATCTTTTGCTGCCGTTATTTGGCTTTAGTTTTAGTATCAAATACGTAATTGTGTTGACCAGCCTCAAACCGCTTGGCTCAAATGAATGGTGCTTTTGGCTATTAGCCTAGCGCATTTGTTACCACAGCTACTGGGATGGGGCAACTAAACTATAAATAATACGCAGAAAATATGGCAAGCCATAAGCAAGTATGCACACATATATATGTAGGCTATATAGGCTATAACCACACCCAGTCGAAGTAGCCAGGCTTTGGCAAACAGTCCATCGGCTGTTTGAGCAAAACTCCAAGTCATAAATCAAATTTAATGGCAACGATTAATTTCTAGCTCGGTTTTGACAAAACTCACTATAACAATAGCCACGCCCCTGAGGAAACTTTTACTCCCGACTGCTGGCTCACAAATTAGTCAAATTAAAATGTTGCTAAAAGGTTTTTGGATTTGCCAATTGGAAATGAAGAGCAAGAGAGGGAGAGAGAGAGTGGCAGGCGGAGACTAAACACAGCAGCTTCTTTTCCAGAGCAAACTCAAATAGACAAAAGAAAATAAACTCGTATATCACACAATGTGCCGTTTTCTCGGTGAAAACTTTTATCTAAGATGTTTTCTTGGCAGTTAAAAATTGTCAGTCATTCAGCCCCAAAGTGGGCAACACTTTTTATGATGAATTTGATGTATTCGCTGTCAGCTCGAATTCCCAAAGTCACGAGAAACGCGTGGGTGTTACATTAATTCATATCGAACACAAGGTGGTGCCTCTACACACTGAATGCTTTATTTGAATATTAGCTATACAAGGGTCAAAGGCAGCCTCAAAGTACAATAAATTATAGAAAAAGAAGGCAATCGATATAGATTAGGCTGATTGCCAAAGCATTACATTCATTAAATGAAATAATTTATTTAATAAGTATTAAACATGTTCCAATGTACAAATGTTTGCCAAATCTCCAGGAACTTGAATGGCTTCCATTGTTTGATATAAAAATATAGAAAAGATCTTAAAAATCAATAAAAAATATTTATTTATTTAATTACTTACGAGTTTGAACATAATAAGTTTTTTATAAATATTTCCAAAAATTAGGCATATATTATTTTTATGCTTCATTATCATTATGCTTCAAGCTAAAGTTAAAATTTATATAAAATATATCAACAAGTATAATCATATTTTCGATTGTGAAGTTAGGAATGCCATAAACTTAATAGAATTGCTTAATGGCAAATCAATTATTAAAAGCACACACTCATCAGAAATAAATGTTTACATTATATTATTACGAATCGAAGCTAATACTTGATATTTTCCAGAGTTCGTTCGTAGATGCCATTTCTCGAATTAGTAGCAAAAAGCATCGAAATATGAAAGTTCTGTACAAAGTGATAATTTTTTTGACAAAAGTCTTCGGGATAAACATATTCCGATTTGACCCAGCAAAAGAGAAGTTTGTGAAGTCCCTCGCATGGCGGATATACTTTTGCATATGGCAATTCACTTGCCTATTTCCTGTATCCTTCTTGATTAAATATTACGATGAGCTACTTTGTAAAATATACACGGAATATGACTTTATGCTGCTAACCCTTAGCATTTTCCGATCAATGAATTGGATTATGTTTGTTGGAATGTCAACGGCTGCTTGTCTATTAGTTATTCAGCGGAATAATCTATTGGAACTGTTGAATCTTTTCGTAAGCGTTGGAAAAATGCATAAACAGATGTTTGGATGGAATGTATCCATATCAATTGTATATCTGATATTTAATGTTTTTCGCGGATGTTTTTTGTTTCAAATATTTATTCCAATCAGAAATCGCAAATATTATATAATTTATAAAACTCGTTGTTATATATTATGCTTATTAGGTGACATATCGTTATGTTTGCTCAGAAACTATCTACAATCATTGCATGAGTTTCTAAATCAAAATTATAAGTTAACTAAAACTCAACGGTCCGTGTGTTTCGACTTCTTCAACAAACTGTTAAGGATACGTCGGCTTATAGGAAAACTACATTGGGCGACTACCATTACCATATTAGTCGTGGATATTGATTGGATTATCATGACAGGCATTTCATATTATTGGACTACCCACACAAGTGCATTAATTGGAATTATATTATATTTGATACTTTTGAATTGTTTTTATACTCTCAATATTGCACTGAATATTGGTGTGTTGGAGCATCAAATATTAAATTATTTGTGTCACTTAGAACTGCTTAAATCGATTGAAAGCCCAAAGCTTCAAAGGAATCCACTTTCACTTAGGGTGAGAAATAATTATTTATTAAATTTAATTGAATTCAAAATTTGGTTTTTTTTTTTTTTTTTTTTTTGTAGTTGGAACTGTTGGTGCTTAAGCGAAGTACTCTCGATGAATGCGCAATAACCATCTTCACCTGTTTTTTAATCACCGTAGCCTAATTCTGAAGATTTTACATTTCGCTTTTGTTAATGGTCTTTTAATGGTCAGTTTTAGCATAAAATATGCACTTACTGATACATTGCCTCTAGCAAATTCATATGCAAAAGAAATATATTTTAATTAGTTATTATTTATTCTCTATTTCTTTAATAATCAATGTTTCTTTATAAAGCATAAAAATCAGAAGTTTGTAATAGATGTAAGCGAAAGTCAACTGAGAAATTAAAAATTATTGCTGGCAACTATACATATATTTTAATAGGTGCAACTTCCTATGAATTCTGGGCTTCTACTGCCATTCGGTGGGGCCAATAAATGCAATATAAAATGTTGCCAACGTTTCTTTCACTCCCCATGTTTTATTTGCGCTTGAGTGCGGCTATTAAAACGCTTTGCAGGTGCCAAGAGGTGTGGCAAACAGTGTATTCAAGCAGACAGAAATACGGAGTAACAGACACACAGACACACAGACAGACAGTCAGACAATAAGAAGATTATATTATTTTTGCCGTTCTCCGATTGGACCATGGGTAATTGCAATTTTGTGCGCTCACGTTCACTTCATAGCCATGACTTTATTTACACTTGAACTTTAAATTGTGGCACGCGCAACCACTTAGCGATACTTTCTTCTAGTTTACACGACTGCATTTTTACAATAATACAAATTTAATACATAAACTGCTGAGTAAACTGAGTTAATTATTAAACTTCAAAGACTCTATGGATTTAAATACGAAAAAGAAGTACATTGCGCATGCGTTATATGATTTGGCTATGGCTTATGGACTGTACTTAGCAGCTTTAGCTTTTTCAGAATCAAAACAAATAAAAATGGAAAACTTTCAGAACTAACTAATAAATAGCTTTTCAAAAAGTACCCTTTCAGTCCTTTTAGTTTTCGTAACTTACTCGCATGAACATTCATGTTTCAATTTCGTATTGTTGCAGTTTTCGGTGCTCATTTCGTGTGCGGTCAAATGGTTTGTAATCTCTTAAATACACCGCAGATACACAAACACACACCGCATACACTTTCAACAAGTTGAAAATTGAAGCTTAATGTGTGTATTGGGTAAAAGAGGGAAAATTAAGCTAAAGCAGCTGAGCTGATAAAATACGGTTTGTATAGATTAAATTTTATGTATATACTTATTTGCTTGTTTACTGTTTTATTTTCTTTTGGGTGAGGCATTAGCGCCAATGCCTAATCACACTTTTAGCCTTTTTGGCGCGCTGGCAATATATCAGCGAGATGGATGTTATTTGATGACCCGCGTTTGGAATGGAATCCTTTGAGCTCTTCACATCAATTACTTTAAATGTTCTTGTGGCTTCACAGCGAAAAAAATGAAAATAGGGGAAAGCCAGCTGGCATCAGGTTTTAGTCCTTTCCATTTACAATTCTACAAATACAACGGAACGAAAATGAAATGTGGAAAAGGAAAAGCGTCTAACAAATTCGCGCCATGTGAGAAAAGCTTGTGGTTTTTTTTCACGCTCGTTGGTTTCACTCTCTCTTTTTTTATAAAATTTTTCATAGCATTTTTGTTGGTCAAAAGACGTTGGCCAAGCATATAATTTTCAGTGATGGTCGAGTGATTGAAATTACACAGTAGTGCACTTTCTATTGGAGTAACCTACTGAAATCTACAACTCTCCTGGCTTCGATTGTAACAGATTTTCAGCTACATAAATAACTTTTAAGACAAAGTCGAAGCGCGCAGCTTTTTGGGCCATTTATCAGGAAACCAGAACAGTTGGACCACGGCAGCCCTGTGCTAAAATTATGGCACACATTTGGCCAAGTTAGGCAATGAACTGCATCAGAAACAATGAAATGCATTGAAGATGAACATACTTGAACAATAGGAGACTTTTAAGTGCTTGTTGTTTGGCTTGAATGGGAACAGTGCAAGAATTATGCGTAGAAAGTTATTCAAGGACTTTTCAAGCAGAAGACTAGGCTTTTGGTGAAAGTCGACATGAATTAGTTTGCTTGAAAAACAAAGTTTGTGTATTTAATATAAGCTTTTGGGTATACAACACATTGTCTAGACGATTGCGCTTTAAACAGTGTCCTTGAGCCAGAACTCGTGGCAATTAGCACATGGCTCTTGTGGCACATTAAAAGGACATAAAACACCCCAAAGTGACATTTAGTGCACACGTGTGCGACACCTTAAATTGTGCTATCAACAGTTGGAAATTTACAGGTAAAAAACACGGCTTAGAGGTGTGTGCTGGACCGCTTTGGCCACCCCAGAGCCCAAGCAAGTTGACCCAGGCACGTGCAGTGTCACAGAAAAAAAATGGAAGGTGTTCCAAGGCTTTCGATGGCAGGTGAGCGTATCGCAGCTGGCCAACGACATGGCAGGTGAGTTGTGTCAATCTTTGGCTGTCATCCAAGCTGCTTGTCAACCGTCAACAGTCAACTGTCCACCACGACGACAAATGTCAACATGAGCGAACTATCAACGAATTGTCGCCATTGCCATTAGAGTAACTGCCAAAGCTGAATGCACATATTGGAAATGGTCTGAAAGTAGGGAGAAGAAGGGAAAGACGTACTGTTTTTTCCCTTTGCCTTATTGCCCTCACTGTTGCTCAATTTGTGTGCAGTTATGCAAATAATGTGCAGGTCTGGGCAAACTTCAAAGGGCAGTCAAGAAATGGCTAACGTAGCGTAGAATGCCCAAGTCAGACTCAAAGCCAGCTCGAATGCAGAATGTTAGCAAAAGCAAGGAATGGCAGAAAATTGGGGAGGAGTGAAAAGAATGTTGGAAAACTGTATGGAAAACCTGTCCATACTGCTGACTTAATGCTTCGCTTGGCTGGCAGAAAGCATGCTAGCGGAAATTGTTTAACAAAAGCAGGAAATGTTACACACACTCAATTACATAGACATGGTACATGCACTGCCCCCTCCTCACACCCCACACTTAACCCTACCCCTCACCCACTGTTAGGAAGCATAGCATTACGTATACGCAGTGTATTGCCCGCTTTAGTTGCGGCATGTGTTGACAACACTTTGCAATTGGGTTAATTGTACATTGGCTCGCTTTGACTCGTTACTGGGCATGTGTGTGTCAGTTAGATACAGGCGGATGAAAAGGGAGAGAGGGAGAGATAGAACGGGAGCGTTGTGGGAGTTGAAGCATTTTAAATGTGGGTCATTGGGTTCGACTCACTTGAATGCTGTCCCATAAAAAAGCACATTTAAATGCGTCAATTTGCCAGTGTCAAATACTTGAAATTTTCAACTCAATTTGTAGTTTCCTTCACTTAGAAAATACACACACTCACGTGTCTCCAGAGTCAACTAGACATCAGCTCGTCAAGTTTGTGGACCGGGTTATCGTTCCTTCTACATATTTCTTTCATCTCGCTGCTTTGCACTCGTCACTCGTCACTTTTGTACGCTTCAGAGCATTTGGAGTTACACAGTCCCAACAGTTCCTGTTTCCCCTAACTTTCTACAAGGATTCACCACTGCTCATCATAAATATGCAAATCTATTACGTGATTTCTTTCAGAGATTTGCTCATAAAGAAAACATTTAGTCACAGGATGAAAGCGTGGAATTCAAACTAACAAAAAAAGGATGGGAATAGCTTGGAACTTGTAAGCAGTACCAGGTGGAAATAAATGAACTGAAAATTGAAACTGTATGGTCATGTGGGCGGCTTCTACTCCCAGAAAGAGCTTAAAATCTGTTTAACAAAGTAAACAATTAAGTCGCATTAAGTATTTGCTTAAAGTGTTTTAATGTTTGTGCCCAACAATTAAATGTTAATTAGCACGTTGTTGCATTTTATGTTCGAATTATAATTAAAATAAATTTAATGAGCCTGCAAATTTGCATAGTTAATGGCGATGCCAATGCCACGCCCTATGGCAATTTCAACTATCGGGTAAATGCTGAATCAAAGGCCAGCAGCAAAAGCAACAACAAGAAATTTATTAACGAAAGCAACAACAAACAAGAATCAAAGTACAGTCGGACTCGCCTGACCGTAAGATACCCTGTAAGAAAACCGGTGCTGACTAGCGATTACAGAAATCTTAATTTTGCGTGTTAAAAAAAGTGCATCAGAAATCCAACATAATTACATACATCATGAGCTGATCAAAGTCACTAATCGATTATTTAGTATAGTTGCTTTAGCTCATTATAAATATGTCGATAATGAACAGTTCAAATGAACTATTAAGAAATGATAACGATGAATCAAAACCAAAAGCTGCAATGCAAGAAGAAGGAGCACGCTCTATCTCACTTGCACATGCGAGAAAAAAACGTATGATTTTTCTTTCTATGGGATCGTAGAATCAACACTTGAGAATAAACTTGATCGAACTTGATAAAAAAATAATATGTGAATTTGATCGTGATAGCTTTGTTAGTTTTCAAGTTATTGTATTGTCAAAATTTCTTTAACAATTTGCGGAGGGCGGTAGGGGGTGTTGCAAAAAATAAAACTAAGCTCCATATGCCTGCACATTAAAGTGGTCTATGTACCAAATTTGGTGCATCTAGCTTTTACCTTCTCTAAAATATGAGCTTTTATACGGACGGACTGATGGACAGACGGTCAATGCTTGTTTTTAACGAACCTCATACAAAACTCAATATACCCACTCACAGGGTACAAAAAAAATAAAAATTTTAAAAATCAGCGACGGAAGTCATTTAAAACACATTTCATCGTCTGATTTTGCACAAAGTTGCTGTGTTTTTAAAGAGGCCAAGAGGCAAAGCAAAGAAGGCGGTGCGGTGGTTCAGTTATGTGGGGCTGCACATGCCGCATGCAATTTGCTTAAGCGTACACGAAACAAAATGGAGTGTAATTTAAAATGAATTAATGAACCAAGCAATTTATAAAAGGAAAAACCTAAAGATGTCAAAGGAACTGCAGTGAAAGGGAAGACTGGAAAATTTGACACGTAAATGAAAATGAAAATGTAAATGACCAGCAAATGACAGGAAGGAAGGAAATTGCACTCAAAGCCGGATTTTATCGATTAAGGACAGCAGCTAATGAGCTCAAAAGTTAAAAAGGCTTTTCAAAGGAGGCAATGAAAAGGAAACTCCTCGAAAAATATATAAAACAGACTAATATGCCATTATTTTTATTTTTATTTTGAGTTCCTAAGTCACTTTTACTACATTTGGTCAGTTTTTATTACGGGTCGTATGAGCAATGTGGGAAGTCGGCTTTAAATTTTGATGGCTTGGCATCAAATTGAAGGCAAATTGCTCTACAAGGACTCTGTGCTTTTGCTGCTCTAATAAACAATTAATTTACGCAGAGAGTAAGAAAGGGGTTGGGATAGGGAGTGACATACTGTTGCAACTTTTTAACGCATCAACTTAATGTGCTTCAGCTAATTTGTTTTTTATTAAGAGTCCCCGCACAGGCACTCAGCACATGCCACATGCGCCACTCCTCCTTTAGGAGTAAGGCGTCAAGTGTGACAACAGGACTTATACTGGCAGCAGGCACTGTGATTGGGACATGTCCTGTCGTAGTCAAGCCCAAGCCACATGCTCAACATTCACAGCTTACAGTTTATTATGCTGTAAATATTGCAAATAAAAACAAGATGGAGAGACGCGCAAAATTCAAATTTAGACGACCAAAGAAATACTCTAACTTTTCACTTGTATTTTCGAAAACGTTTTAAACAAAACTTAAGCATTAAAATCAATCTTTCTACTTAATTTACTACAACATTTTCGTATTTTGTAGAGTATTGCGAAACCGTTGTAAGTGCAAGTAGGAAGTGCACATGTGAGTATGAAATCTGTACTGCCTGCTGTTTTTTAATGCAGTTTCCTTTTCCTGCCGTTTACTCTGAAAAATGTTAACTGCGCTTAAATAAAATAACAGGCAAAAAGAAGTCTATGGCAAAAAAAAATAAAATTTATGGCAAGGAAAAGCCAAAGTGGCTTTAAAAATTAACAGCATTAATAAACAGAAAAATAATTCAGCGGCTTTCAGGGCATTAATTGGACAGTGCGAAGTGAAACCTTTATTTACATTTACATATACATTTTATTTATAGAAAAATAAATGAATTAAATTATTTAATGAAGATTAATTAAATTTTTGCACTGCGCCATCAAGTTATGAGATCCACTCATCATTGCAATGCCAATAATAATATTAAGCATACGCCACCAAATTGGCTTATGGCTAATTATTTATTTACATAGCTAAAGCACACACTCACACACACCCGCACACAGACACATGCACCTGGGCATTTGAGGTGTAGCACACTGAACGTTTTGACGTCACAAATGTATTTAAGAATCCATTGACACATTCATAAATCGATGGCTGATTTATTATCAATAATTGCTTTCGATTGCTTTTGTTGTGGCTGCGTATTTCTATTCGCAGAAGATGCAAATGCTGCGCCCATAAACAAAGAACAGACAAAACAGGCAAACAAATGAAACGCAAAGCATAACAAAAATCGCATAATTTGTTTATAAACAAATGCGCAGCAGACATAAAAGCGAACAGCGGCGAACATCACACAGCAATTGCCAATTACTAATCGCCAATTTGGCATTAAAAAAACAATTACAATAATATTAAATAATAAATACGCACGTCAAAAAATAGAAAAAGTTTCTATGCTTGCCCTAACAGCAGTTTTAACAGACAACTGTTAAGGCTCAACAGGCCACCCAGATACTTAAACAACAGCAGTCGCTCTTAAATGTTAAGTTAACAGCGCTGGAAGTCGACTCCGAAAGGCGATTCGGTTTTCTAACAGAGTGCCGATGTCGCTTGCTCTCTCTCGCACTCTTGTCCCATCGCTCTGCAAGCAGAGCCACGAACATGCACACGCACACGAACGCATGCATGCACACGCACATGCCAAACAGCTGTTTGGCGTGGGCCTGGCAGCGCATCATCATTAACATTATTATCATTAACATGGAAGAACACACAGCACGTCGCGTGCTCACAGATGATGTTAATATGCCAGCGGCTTCCTTAGCGGCTTCAGTCGTTGCCTATCAACAAAGCGAGGCGCACGTGTGCGGAGGCGGCTCTTGGCCAAAACTGATACCAACAAATATGAAATAACATACACGCAAAGTTGTTAAAGTTTTGTGAGTCAAAGAAGACAAAGAATAACAATCAGTGGAAAATTTCTGTTTGATGTGTGCGCGCGTTATCATATCAAACAAATTATAAAAGATTTAATGCTGTAAAAATTGTGGGAAAATAAATAAAACGGATTTTTATAGCTCCCGAATTTTCACCAAAAACTGTTGAGTGACAACAAGATAAATGCTAATGCTAACAACAATTCACTTGAAATGAGCTTCAAAATACACACACATTATCAATATTTGATTTAGCAAACAGTTACCAAATTCAGAGCAACTGAATTTTGCCTCAAGCAAACAATAAAGTAAAACAATTTCTTGGAAAGAACAAAGTGAACATCTTTTTGGACAACCAAAAAAGAAAACCAGACCAAAGTCAGAGTAAAAGAGCGTTAGAGGTAAATATTTATTATATCCACAATACAATAAATCAGCTTTAACATGAACCCAACTGTACAGTGAATGAAAAAAATTCAGTTCCCTAAAAACACAACAAAAAAGTGTCAAATTTATGCGAAGCGGTAAAATGAAACTGCCGGAAATTTATATTACTTATACTATATGGTTGAGCGGGGGAAAAACTTGTACTAAGAGAAAAACCGTAAGCACATTCAGCTTCTTTTCAAGAATATTTTTTTTGCCTTTTATAACTAACACAATGCCAATTGTGTGGGTCTGCAAACGAACTCGATTTATTCATACTTTTGCGAATTCCTTTTTAATTGCAGGGTAAACAAGTAAATCAAGCTTTCTAAGCTAATAAGGTAGCTACGACTATAAAATATTGTTTTCCAAACACAGAATAAAAGTTTATAATCTGCTGATTTATATCAAACGTTCATTAATTAAGTTATTTGTATTTTAATACATAATTTCAATATTTAACGTTTCCTTTAAAAATCTGTACTTTTTAAATCAATTAAATTGTTCGATCCGAAATTTCTTAGTGAATTAAAAAGTAATTTTTCAGCTTAGTAGTTTATAAAAATTATTATTTGATGTGCAATATTTTAATAGCCGGAAGCGAAATCTCATTCGTTTCCCATTTTCGATTAAGAAAGTTTTCATCTACGTTATAAAATTAAATAGAAATTTTGTGGCTAAAAGTAGACCGTTAAATTATGATAATCGATTATTAGAAGTGTGCAGCAAAGTGAAGCGAAAACTCTTATGGCATAAGCCAAGAAATCCAAGGCATCCTTCTCAAGGACACACACTTTCATTGTGAGGAAGCTGAAAGGCCCCGTTGGCTGTGCCAAGACGAGGATTCAACTCATATTCCCTATAACGCGAGCATTTCGACAGTTTGCGTATGTGGAAATTTGTCAAAAGTGCCAGAGAACAGGAAAAGTGGCAGCGAGAGGGAAAACCATAGAAAAATATAACCTCATCCGTTTGCTTTGCCAGCTGGCAAATGAAAAGTGTTGCATACATTTTGGGGCAAAGTGTTTTCAGGGCAAAACCAAAGACATTTTAATTAATAAACAGTAGTTACAGTAAATGTGGCAGGAAAAGAGTGCACCGTTTTGAATATTAAAGAAAGGGAGAAATTGCCTGAGGGTTTGCCAAACACAGAACAAAACCACAAACTCAATGCTGATAATTAAATGTAATTACATAATGTGTTTGTATTTGCGGTTGGCACTTTGTCTACTTCCAAACTGTGTTTCTGTGTCTTTGATTGTGTGTGCTTATCACCAACAATAGCAAATTCATATTTCGCAAATGGAAAAACTTCAACACTTAACAACGATTCACACAATTGTTAAGAAAATGGTTTGTGAAATTAATTGTAATAACATTAAGTTTCAGTATTTTAGCTCTAATTGTATTTGCAGTTTCTAGATAGCTCTTTTGCATAATTATCAGTTTGATGCAGACTCGATTACAAGTTTTTCTGGTGTGTGAGAGTAATTAAATTACAACAAAATAGACATGTATGTGCGTCTGTGTGTGAGTGCGGGTGTGCGGGTGTGGTGATGAGGACATAATGTCAACTAATGTCTGATAAAAGCTGATAATGATGACGTGCAGTCCACGGCCTCCTAAAATCCCGATAGGCGACAAAGTCAATAAAATGTAATTAAATCGACATTGTTATCAGCAACCACACACACACTAACACACACACACTCAACTACATATTTGCATTGTTTTGGCCTTTACTTTTGTTGTATTGTTTTCAATAAAATCGCTGTGAATCGCATGCCAAAAACATTTTGTTAATGGATATATTAATGATCTTTAGACGAGAATGTTTTTACAAATTATCAATACATATATTTATTTAAAACCTATTAGCAAACTAAAGTAAGCTTGCAAAGTTTCCGTGGATAGGCAATAATAAGCCCAAAGCTCCATAGAATGAAAACTTTTTAATAAAACTTGGCAAGACGGCAACAGAAGTATCTCAATAAAGGTAGTTCATGGCAAGAGCCCATCGTCAACGGAAAATCGACGAAACTAAAAACTAATTTATGCGCACAATGCTCTTTTTCTTCCTACCTCTCTATCTCTTTCTTTTTCTCCTTTTTCTGCCTGAAAACTGTAACAATATTCAATGTAGGCAGGCTGACTTGTTGTGAAGGGAACCTGCCAACTAGTTTCGGGAATATCGGCAAAAGTTCAGCTCATTTCCATTTACCTTTCTGCCTGTGTTGATTTTCTCTTATTTCAATCTTTATCCACACTTCAGCTACTGCTCTTTTTTGGGTTTATTTGATAAACAATTTTCCATTCGTTACCCTTGAAAAGTTGACTATAGACATGTTCAAGAGGCTGAGAAAACTTCTTCAAAGTTTAGTTGAATTCCGCGGATTTTAATTGAAATTGCAGCCCAAAAAGTGGCTGATGAGAAAAAAGGTCAAGTGTTTTAGGCCAAGAGAAATTAAATTAAATACTTTTTCTTTAAATTAAATTTTCAAATGACAAATCAAATGTCAGTTTAAGCGAGTTTTTAATTAAAGTTTATTTTGTGACTACTTTGAGCACCGTCTATATGTCTTTTCTGGGCTTAATTGCATAATTCGGCGAGCAAATAAACCTTTTGGCATCAGGTTATCAAGAGTCACTGAGCCATACACTCGTATCTTGTCTCCCACTCACTCTCTCTCTCTCTCTCTCTCTCTCTCTCATTCTCTCCCTGTCTCTTTCTGTCTGTCCATATGGAGTGCAGCTCTGTGGAAGTTTCATTACCAATTTGCAATCTGTATGGAGAGCAATGCCATCACATGTCCACACCCATATTTCAAGGACTTAACTTGGCTTTATGAGCACTCACAAATTCATTGCTGAACACTGGTCTACAGTTTAGGTTTCCGTTTTCAAAATTTTTCGAAAGAATGTTGACCTCATTCAAAGCTTTTCGTTTAACAGCTACTGACGATATTTCAATTATGGTCGGAGGCAACATTTTGTTGGCTTTTCCCTTTTTCCGTCTGTTTTGTGGCTACAACTGCCATGTCACGACACGTCGCAGCATGATCTGTGCTTTTTACGTAAGCGGACTTAAATTGTGGTAAAAGAACAACTTAGCCGAAAATTTGGCGTATAACTGACGGCTGAAATATGAAGATGAAGTTATTCTCTGGGGAAAAGAAATTTCACTTCTTATTCCATTATGGGTTAAGACAAGTCGTAAAGTATTTGAAAAAAAATTAAGTATAAATTAAATATATATTTAGTGTATAATAAAAAATATATGAAATATAAAACAATATGCATTTTGGTGAGTTTTTAATTTTACTTTCCAACAGTTTACAATTTTAAATTCCAGTAAATTTTAGACTTCTCTAATATGATACAAATAAATTTATTAGAATTTTAAAAAGCAAATAAATCTTTTATAATTAATTAATTCCCTTTACCCAAATCAAGGGCTTCTGCAAAATTCGGTGAACTTCTTAAAACTTCGGACATAAATAAGTTGAACCAAACACAAAAGTAATTGAACTCCGAAGAATTGTCTGAAAGTGATGGAAAGAAAAGAAGGAGAAAAGCGAGAAAGGAAACGGTAAAGAAAAAGAAGTTTAAGTTGAATTTGTGAAAGCGTTCATCGAAGTGAATTGCGAATGATTTACATTGACACCTCGCTTTGTGACAAAGTTGAGTCCAGTGAAACTACCAACAGCACAGCACGACCGCATTACCACCAAAATGACCGATGGACCCAGTAGAGACCCTGTAATGTCAAATGCAACAAGTGTTTGGCTCGTACAAAATTTATCGATGGCAAAACTTGCCTTCAAAGTGAATTACGACAAGTTTGTCGTCGAGCTTGCCTCTTGCCACACGATTTTGTTGCAAGGTTTTTCTTTTTATTGCCACAGCGTGGCAAGAACAAATAACCGTATGGAGAGTCATCGGCCCATGCCGGACAAGTCCTGGAAGAAGATAGCTAGAGAGCAAGAGGGAGACATTCGAGTAAGATAAATGTCTTGGGAAGTTGGCAAAGGAGAAGTTTGAGTTTTTTCCAAAGACATGAACCTGAAAAAGAAAAAAAAAAAGGAACGCTTAATGAAAGCAAAAAGCGTAGTCTGAGAAAATTTAATTGCTTAGTCGTCTGACTAATTGAAAAGTTGCAAGTTTCAACACGATGCGACGCGACGCGACTCGACGAGACGCAAAAATAGAATACACTTTGTCGCCCAAGAAATTCAAGATGAATGATGAAGTTGTATAACTAAGACGATAAAAATATAGAGCAATTTAAGCTTACTTAATATCAGCGAGAAAAACTAATAAGTAAATGCGATAAAGTCATCAGTAATTTCGTCGAAGAGGCGACAGGAAATACATAAAAATTCCATATTGATTTGTAAGCCGGACTTAAGCTGATAGATAGATACCCTCGTTTGGCCTATACATTTTATTGGCATCATGTTTCACTTATGCTTCATGTGACACTATGTAGCTCGTAAATTGGCCAAGTTAGTTGGTTACATTTAGGCACGCTCGCATGTTCAAAAAGTTACAATATTTTTATGTAACAATTTCAATGATCTGCATATCTGCCTAATGGCCACAGCCGACGGTCTATATTTTCCCATTTCCCTGTCATTTTCCGGCGTTTTTACGATACTACTGACCTTCAACTGGTTGTATATTTTATATATTTTCAGATGCGATTTATGTGGACAGTGTCCATTTATCGCGCCATCATGTGTACATTTTTTTTTCTCCGGTTTATATTTTTTCATGGTTGATGAAGGAACTGTCCGCTCTTTTGGCCCACGGACTCGAAAGAGATGTTGTCCTGCCAGCCATAACAATAAATATATGTCAAATATTTTACTGCTTAGCTTATTGTGTCGTATTTTGAACACAAAGTCGATGCGAAGGCCATCAAGCTTTGTTACTCTTTTCAGCCATTTGAATTTGCACTTATATTTTTGATTGCAAAATTATTCCAAGTTCGTCTTTTGAGTGGAAATAATCACTTTGTGCAGAAAGTAAAGAGGGTAATGTCTTTAAATTTGTTATGTAGATTATTTAAGAGTTTATATCAGCTGTGTTCAATTTCACACCTCTTCTAAATTCGACTCAGCAAAGAGCAATGAATTTAAATTAGTAAATCGCTTAATCGCCTGTTACTTGTTCCTGTCAAATTCCTTGTTTTTTCCGCTATTCCAAGAACCCACAAATTCTTGAAATTGGAAAACGTTTATCGATATTTTTGGGCATATAATTTATGTATTTTGTGCCCGTCATCCATAATTGATCCGCGCTAAAATATGCGTTCATGTGAACAATTGCGATGCTGGGGGAGTAGAGACATTGCTTTATGGTCAGGTCATGATTTATAAATAATTAAATATTTATTTTCGCACGTTGTACTGAGTTTAGTGTGGCAGAGATGTCAGAGTTTGGCATTTTCTGAGCTCATATGCTCATTAATATTAATAAGACGACATCCAAATGGAACACGTTGAATCTTACCTGACTTTTCTGTGTGTTTGAATCTCAACAGGTGTTTGTGCTTATGTTGCCACATGCTGCATGCCCCCTGCCGCAAGCCCCCTACCGCATGGCACACGTGTCGACTGTCTTCTGTCGAATGTGTCCTTGTGTGGTAATCAAGTCAAGTGCCAGGAGTACTTGAGCTTTGCAAAGTTTCGTTTTACTTTTGGTCTAAAAAAAATTGTTGCCGTTCTCGATTTTTTTTTTTTTTTTGCCGCTTTCGCTTTAGACTTGAATCCAATTTCCATTATCCAATTTTGATGCTGTCAGGCGCGCATAAATTCGACTGTCCCGATCCCCGAATGCTTTGTTATGCAAATCTGAGCAAAAAGTATCAATCTCCTACTTAGCCAAGCCAAAGTCCATTTACAGTACACACTCCCAGCCGACGCCAACAGTTTGAGACGAACAGACAGACAAAAATAAGGACATCGTTTATAGCCCCAGAGCGAAGCTGCACAGCTCTCGTTTTTTATGGTCTTAAACATTATAATTCATATTTTTCTTGGAATTTTTAGCTGCTTTTTTGAGAGACTCCCCAGCCGAAAAAGAACAAAAAGAATCTCACACAGAATTTATTAAGAAAATTTGACTGAGCGCCCTTTAAACTGTTTTAAATGTCTCACATAAGATGCGGCGCATCTGAGATTATTTTGGGCAATTTTCCAAAATGTCATAATTGCCTCGCCCAAGGACTCAGAGTTAGGCAGGAGTCCTTCGAAGTAAATGTGTATTTTTTCTGTGTTTTGCTACAGGCAGCTCTTGGGGTCTCATGTATTTTTCACCGATACACATACAAAACCATATTCATATCCACTTTTAAAAACAAAACCTTTGTTTACTTTATATATATGTGAGTTTTGCTGTCTGTTTCGCTGCTTCTGGCGGTTTCACGTATTTCCCGCTCCGATTCCGATTCTGTTATCACAGGTGAATGGCGGCAGGGCAAAAAAAACTTAACGACAAATAAAAAAAAACAAAAATAAAAATGAATTCACTTGTGTATAATTTAGGGAGACAAAATACGAACACGTTGCGAAACATCGACTGCAAAATTTACTCTATAACCAAAGACGTTTTCATTTTGTTGACATGATTTCGTCTATTTTATAAAAATAAACTTTTAATTTTTTTTTTATTTGGAACGAAAATTAAAAATTGTAGCTTTTATTTTAACAAATTTCATTCTTCAACACAAAAAAAAAATTAACAGAAACCTCTCACAGAATTTTGGTGAAATTAATACCAAGCTTAACATTTATGTAATTTTTTTTTCAATTAAAACCATTATAAAAAGCAGTTAGTGAATTTTAAAGTCTTATTTTAAAATTATAAAAACAGGAATATTTTCTATGGGGAAATGAGCATTTAGAGATTATGTAGTTTGATTTTGCAGATGTCACAAATCTGTGCCAAAAATCATCAGACAATTTGTGCGGGGAATTAAGAAAAACCATTTCACGCGATAATACAAAAAATATTTGTTGCACACCGTTTAGGAATTTTTTTTAAAGATTTTTTTTCGTGTATTTTTCTTGTGTTTGGAGCGTGTTTCTCGATGGCTTTCAGAGGTGAGCGCACTTTTTTATCTATATAATTTGATTTATGTGGATGGCAGCCACAGACTACACAGCCAGAGCAACGATAACCACAATTTCGACTGTATACTGTATATAAAGAATATATTTTGTGGATGGTAAAGGGGAGCGCGGGGCGTCGTGTGCCCAGAGCAGAGTTCACTTTAAGTTATCTCTCTATGAATAACCATTAAAGATGATGAGCCACGCGCGCTTTCAACAGCGCTTAATGTTAGCGTCAACGACGTGTCACGCCCAGGACACAAAGACACACATACAAAGAGATACACGCCCTTTTCTCCGCAAACATTTAAACAATAAATTAATTTGCGCCACGGAACCTCAACTAAAATCAGTGTCTAGACTCTAGACAAAGGCCTTGGCGAGGGCAAATAGAGACGCCGCAGGAATTCGCATGCTGAATTTAAAGAGCCGACAAATACTCTAACTCTCAGTGGCATCAGGATTCTACCACACCACTCCAACTTTCTTTCAGTGGCTGCTTTTTTCCACCCACTCAGCTCGAAGTCCTTTTAGCCCCGACTTCAGGAGAATCCATAGTCTCATTCGGAGCATTCGAGGTTTATTTACTTTTCAGTTTGTTTTTCTTTTGTTGTTGTTTTTATACCCTGCGACGAGGGTACAATAAGTATATTAAAAGTGTGAAACAATTACATAAATAGGCGTTTAGCGGTAACAACCTTCTAAGCATAATCTATTCAAATTTATTAAATAAAATATATAATACCAACAGATTCGGCTTTTTAAGAAATGATTTTTAGACGTCTTACCGGGTAACTAGCCTTCGAGCATTTCAGATTTCAACTGTAAAACTTGTTTTTTGTTATTTTTTGATTATTTTAAAATTCATCGTAATTTTCCTGGTGTTCTTTTGGAATGTTTTCTGTTGCATAAACAATGGTAAATTATTCAAATGCCACAATATGCTTCTCAGAGTGTGAACAAGCATAACATGATTCATGAAGACATCCTAATTATGCTGAGATTAACCTAACAACGCACTATGGGATATTTCCGCAAACTGATTCAATTTAAAAATGAACTCTAAGCTCTACATTTATAATTACTACATTTTAATGGTGATTAGCAATAATATTAATATGATTATTTATTAATTATCTCAATAGTTAGCTTTCCTCACTGATACCACAAAATTCCCTGATCATTACTAGTTTAAATACTCTTTTGGGAACACTTGTGTTTGGCGCTGACTTTTTGTCAGTTTACCAATTAAATTTGTTGACATAAGCCGCTTAGGGAATTCCACTGTGAAATCACAAGGACTGACCAACTAAAAAACTAAAAGCAAAAGTTAAAACTACAATTTAATTAAACAGAGTGCGTGCTAAAACTTATTATGAAACCCAATTATAATGTATCTAAACTAGTAACAATAATAATGCCAGCTTAACTTTATATCGAAAAAACTGTAAGTTTATTTTCACACACTCTTTCGGCAGAATCGGAAATTTAAGAAAAATTTACATACATAATTACAATAACTTTATATATTGAAGCTAACCAGAGATACATTTTTTGTCTGCCTGTAACAAAACAGAAAGAAAGTGTAAAATTAATAGATACTTGGGTGGGCAGGAAATATCAAAAATTAGATGTACACATATTTTAAAAATGCTATAGTGAAATGTTATCTAATTAAACCTTTCATTCATAAAAATATTAAAATGTTTTGCTTTTCCAAAAGTTTCAAGTATTTTCTAATGTGTTACATATATTTCCTAGTACAACTAAAGTTGGTATATAATTGATTTACATTGCAGTTATTATAAGTAATTTAGTAATATTTGTGAATGAACTAATAGTGGATTAATAGCCAAAAGTCAAAAGCCTTTTGAGGCGCAAAGTGGAAAAGTTACTAGCTAGTTAAGGTGCAAACATAAATACACACATATACAACGATTACAATTAGAAGTTGTCCAATATGCCGTCATTAGGTTCTCCCAACCGCATTAATAACCTTGTTACCCTTGTCTTCTCTTTCTACCTCCCACGTTTTGGGTGTTCTTTTCTTTTGTTGACCCTGTCATTTGACTCAGACGTCCGTGAAGCGTTTTATGGCCAATTGTGCCATGACCCGGCCCCGTCAATGCCAATATGTGCAGCAATTGATTGTTAACCATGTTTGTTGTCCCGAAACATGTCATGTCATGGGCAGTCAGTCCGCTTTGGGTTCAGTTGGATTTGATTATCCGTTTCGTCTAATCAAGGTGAGCAACCGAGTTGGCCAATTTGGCTTTGTTAGCCAGCTTGTGGCAGTTATGATGCGGCTTTAACCATCCCGTAATTGCACAGCGCCTGATTAGCATGGGGCCTAATTGAGAGCAGCTTCCAATGGCATTATTTTACTTTGTTTGTAGTTCTCATTGCTGGCCAAAATGTCATTAATCGCAGCTGTCGACCCAGTTATGGAAAAAGGCCATGTATATGTATATGTATATGTATAAATATATATTTCTGGCAACTCATGTTGTTTATCTAACGGGGATTACAACAATTAATTAATTAGAGCGCAATTTAGCTGACTCTTTTAGGGTCTCCTGACTTCTTGTGCCCTCCCCAAACAATCTGCATTGACCTACAAATTCTGTGACACGTGTCGGAAAGGAAGAACTCGGGTTGTCTGTGAAGTTTTCCTTGGAAATCATTATACTGAAAAGCTTAGATTTATTAACAATACCAAATTAAACATTTTTAAGTTTCTTTAATAATTATTGGCATTTTATTAAAAAATATAATTCATAATTTTAGAATACAAGCGAACTTAATTCTAATTTGAAGTCAATATAATTTTTAATTTATTGCTTAATTTATTTTATTTAAGTTATAATTATTTTGTTAGGTATCAAATACAGAGCTGTCTTACTTGTTGGCTTTCTTTTTGTAGCCCTTTCCGTGGGTTTCCAGCGGCCTTCTGCATGCAGAATTAAGTGTCTTCTATGATTGGATCTGTCTGCGAAATCCTTCTCACAGTGAGGACATTTGAACGGCCGCTCGCCGGTGTGAATTCGCATGTGAACCCGCCAGACTGGTTTCTTTTTGAATACTTTATCACAGTAGCTACAGGGGTGCAGTTTTAGAGCGTTCTTTTTCCCTTTTTTCTTAGGTCTCATTGCTGTCGTCGTCTCTTCGGACGAATCAGAACTCTCGCTCTCTGCCATATCATTTTTTTTTTGGTATGCTCTCTGTAACAACTTTAGACGCGCACGTGCTCTTATCGGTTTCCTCTTTCGTTTCGTGCTTATCTTCATGTTTACGCTCTTCACTGCTGCTCTCTTCGACTTTGTTCTGCTTTAGTTCGCTCTTTTCGGTTTTTGGCTTCTTAGTCACCGACATGACGTTTAACTTTAGTTTAAAAGCATGCTTTCTCTTTCTTTTGCTTGTTGGTTTTGTTGGCACCGCATTAATATCGTCTATTGGGTTGTTCTCTTGATCAGAGAGATCTGTTACATTCACTAAAACGTTCTCATCTTCTATTTTGTTGAATTGCTTTACAGTCAGCTCGTAGTTGCGTTTCAATCTGTATGCCGAATGCAGATCGGATATACAAGTTCTGCAAATCAGTTTCGAGTGTTGATCATTTCGTTTTACTTTGACTTCGACACACTCGTTTATCATATGCGCCAGACTGGGAAATATGTCTCTTCCCGATACAAATATATTCACCAAGGCGGCAGAGCTGCTCATACAAACGCGGCAAATCGATTCCATGTCTTTCTCGTTTGACTACACGACCAATACTGTCTCAAGAGCGCGCAGCAACCACCAATTTATAGCGGCTCTCTTAACGCTCTTCATGGTTTACCTACCAACATTTAGGTACAATCAGCGTAAGGGTACAGAAATCAGAAAATGTACCTGGTTTTGTGCGGTAACTACTTTAGTTCTCTTTAAATTATCAGCAAATTAAGCAACTACCTGGGGTGATTTCCATTTCTAAGTGTTCTCTTATTGTGACACTGATTTTCTCTTTAAGTCCCAACGGAGATTCCTTACGGCCCATAATAATTTAAGCATTTAAAATGCGAGATACTATAAGAAGGAAACGCAGTAGTTTAATAATCCCGATTCTCTCGTGACCAAATCCTACACTGGTTTTTCAAGATGACCAAGCAAAGTCGTGTACACCATTTTGTATGACACCTTTGCTAAAGAGAAGTTCCATTTTGACCAAAGTGAAGTGAATCTAAATACAAAGGTGCATGAGAGTTGCTCTAAAGGCTTAACTCCATACAAAAAAATTTTAGTTTGGTTGAGATATCCCAAAAACAGAACATATACTGAAAAGATTTAATCTAAGATATGAAACAATTCGCATTGCCAGCTTTCGAACCTACAACCTCAGACAAACTGTATCAGTTGCACCACGCGCCACTTTCAAGAATTCTCAGAATATCAGCATTTACATATTATTCATACAAACACACATTCGTTTAAAATTATATGTATGCATGTATGTATGTGTGTATTCGGCGCGGCCAGCGTATGCCGGCAGCGCTGTCGCCACACAAGCATCGAAAACGTTCGAACATGTGTTTGTATGTTTCTGTCTCGCTCTCGCGCGTAAGTGATATTGCAGTTAAATAACAAACTTTCTAACGCAGTAGCTCTTTTGTTAAAGGTAGTATTTTGATGCCACTTTCAGAATAGTTTGATTT
Organism: Drosophila nigrodunni; assembly: GCA_020829145.1. Classification (NCBI taxonomy): domain Eukaryota; kingdom Metazoa; phylum Arthropoda; class Insecta; order Diptera; family Drosophilidae; genus Drosophila; species Drosophila nigrodunni. Next base: position 12,221,634 of record JACVCZ010000003.1, read on the forward strand.
TATATGTCTCTATACGAATGTTGAATTACAACACCCTACTATATGAATAAATGCCTTAAACATGGCATTAAAGCTTAAACGTTTGGTTAACTCTCATGAGAAAAGTGGGCGTGGTGTTCCTAAGTGCCATAGTTACTGAGTTATTGGCCTAAAACTACATTTTTCGAGGTGTGTCTGGTTTTTTGCTCATTGCGGGGGCGGTAGGGGGCGTGGCAAAAATTTGAAATAAACTTAACCTGCCTGCAATATAGACGGACTTTCATTCCAAATCTGGTGGCTGTAGCTCTTGTAGTTTAAAAGATCCAGGTGTTCATACGGACGGACGGACGGACAGACAGACGGACATTGCTATATCGACTCGACTGTTGATGCTGATCTAGAATATATATACTTTATGGGGTCGGCCACGCCTCCTTCTGCCTGTTACCACATTTCGCTTCTGGCAAACCTAAAAGACCCCTATACTCTTTTTTAGAGTACGGGGTCTAAAAATCAGAATGTAAAAGCAAATTTTTATTTTTAGACCCTGTATTTCTGGTAAACAGGTTGCTAGAGACAGCCTTAATGCAATGCCATTAAAAATTTTCAGCTGCCACGCCCCCTTTTCTCATTAGAGTTAACCAAACGTTTACGCTTTAATGCCATGTTTAAGGCATTTATTCATATAGTAGGGTGTTGTAATTCAACATAAGTATAGAGACATATAAAATCAAACTATTCTGAAAGTGGCATCAAAATACTACCTTTAACAAAAGAGCTACTGCGTTACAAAATTTGTATTTAACTGCAATATCACTTACGCGCGAGAGCGAGACAGAAACATACAAACACATGTTCGAACGTTTTTGATGCTTGTGTGGCGACAGCGCTGCCGGCAGACGCTTGCCGCGCCGAATACACACATACATACATACATGCATACATATAATTTTAAACGAATGTGTGTTTGTATGAATAATATGTAAATGCTGATATTCTGAGAATTCTTGAAAGTGGCGCGTGGTGCAACTGATACAGTTTGTCTGAGGTTGTAGGTTCGAAAGCTGGCAATGCGAATTGTTAAATTATTTTTTTAAAATTTCAATTCACATTGAATACAAATGTGCACTACTATGAGAGTACGGGGTCTTTTTATAGTCGGCTCGATCGACTGTAGCCTTTATTACTTGTTTTTATTAATAAATGAAGTCCTTAAATTAATAATACTAGTTAAAGATCACAAATTTGAAGCTTAGTTTAAAGTTAATTTTCCGGCTTTTTCGGCCGCACATGATTGGCCATGTGACTTTGTAGATTGTGATTTCGTGTAAAATCCTTTGGACAGTACGTACACTTGAATTTCCGCTCGCCGGTATGAACACGTAGATGAGTATTGCGACTTGAGCCCTGTGAAAAGGTTTTCGTACAGTGTGGACAGCTGTAGGGTCTTTCTCCTGTATGAACTCTTAGGTGGGTGGTCAAGAATACCTTTTTAGCGAATGTTTTGTCACAAAACTTACAGACATGACTTTTCTTGTCACGTGAATGTGTTTTTAAAATTTTTTGATCGTCTGATTTTTGTTTTTTTGAAATTAAAGTTTCATTAATTTGCTCGACATCTGTGTTGCAATCCATATCGGAATGTTCTTCAGGTTCCTTTTTGACAAAGTCACTGACGAGTTCCCAATTTTCTGCTGCAAGACTATCAATAAAGTCGTCGAGTCGACTCTCCTTCAATTTGATATTATGTTCGTAGTTTCTCTTGAATCGAATGGCTGCTCGCACATCTGATACGCAGTGCTCACATACGTTATTGGCTTGAATTTCAAACTCTTGTACTTTTAAGTGAAAACATTCGTTGATCATATTCAACAGCAATGGTTCCTCAGCGTGCAGTGAGTTCTCACTAAATTTATTGAGGCACACGCAGCAAACTTGTTCCATGTCTGTCTTTTCGATACTCGTTCTCGAGACTGTCTTGAAAGAGCGCACATCCACCAATTTTATGCGAAGCGCAGCTGTTAATTAAGTAAGAGTTAATTTAACATTCTCTTTTCGATATACTCTTAAACTTGCGGTTTGTTCTGCGTTGTTCTCTTTTGTTAGAATATGCCTCTTTTTGGGTACGCCAGATGTTTTACGTTGTTAATCGGTACCGCAGGTACCGGGGTAGCTATATCACTGGGATTTGCTTTCTCTTTCTGAAGGGTACATACTTTAGGGTACACTTATGTAGGTACACTTCACGTACTCTTAAGCCGTTTAGAAACCACAGGTAGCGTTCTTGCTTATATTTGTTCTTTCTTTTTGAAGAAGAGGGTACACTTACATATATGCCTATGATTGCGTTTGGGTACCTCTTTGGATTTACTCGAACTTTACAGACATTTGCGTTTACTTAATTTAAATAACGGTGTACCACAAATTGTACCTGATTATAAGCCAGCATTAAAGCGGTTATTTAGCCTGCAAATAGGAAAATTAGTAAACCAGAAAATTTGCAAACTGTAATAAGATTAATATTTCAGAGATTTAAATCAAACATATATTTTTATCCTAATCCATGAAAGACGATTATATTGTGACTAAGTGTTAATAAGCTAGAGCATTTAGCTTTTTGGAAAATTCATTCATAACTTCTCCGTTTGGTGTGAAGTCGTAGTAGAATTTTTAAATTAATTAATGAAATAGTTTACATTAAATAATATATTTGTATGTTCGAAAAAAATAATTTAATATAAATTTGCACTTCAAATAAAATCTAGTTTAACGAAACTACTCAATTTGATTAAAGTTAAATTAAACACTCTATACCATAACCTTTGAATAAATTATGGCCCCGAAATTTCTCAAATCACAGCCTAGTGAAGCTAAACCAATTGTGTAATGAAAGTACTATTAATGGTGGTCCATGCTAATAATAATAATAATAATAATTTTTTCGTCGCTTCTATGTAATTTCAGAGCTTAAAGAATTATGTAACATCAGAAAACTATGTCATCTGCGGGACCACGCATCAAGTATGGAAATTATATCAAAATATTTGAATTTTAGCAGCGCACATCAACAAATGGGCGTTGCCCGGGATTGAAAATTAGCCAAGCGAACATAACGGCAGTAGCCCGAACATATAGGCCGTGGAAGAGGTGTGGATAAAGGGGCAGATAGAGGGAAAAGAGGGCCCAAACAAGCCGCACAACAAACATGAAAGGCTACTCGAAACCAAATGGTGCCGCTAACCGCAGCTGCCACATGGACCATGTCCATGGTGGCTGTGGCATCCTGTTATTTGTGCTGACAGTCCTGACACTAACGAGCTTAATAACGCCCACACAGCAGTTGACAGCGACGTCGACAGCGACGCCAGCTGCGACGACAGCAGCAGCGACAGCAGCAGCGACAACAGCAGCGATGTCAGCAAATGAAACAGCAACTGGAACACAGATGGTCAGTAATTCCCACAATGGCAGCGATAATGCTGGATTTAGTTCCGTATTGGAATACTCTGAATACCATAAACGACTAAACGCTAGCGGCAGTGGCGTCCACAAGGGCGGTAGTGTATTTCTGGAAGAATATAATGGAACGCTACCGTTGGGGTATGGAGGAAGACTGCCGAACGGCAGTGGGGCAATTAACCCTGGAATGAAATGTCCGGATGATTGGAATTTTGGAGTTTTACTGATCACAATGATACTCTATGCTCTGGTCTGCATTGTGGGTCTCTTTGGCAATACCCTAGTCATTTACGTAGTTCTGCGTTTCTCCAAAATGCAAACGGTTACCAACATATATATACTGAACCTGGCCATAGCGGACGAGTGCTTTCTAATCGGCATACCCTTTGTAATTTATACCATGCAAGCGGGTAGTTGGGCATTCGGCACCTACATGTGTAAGGCCTATTTGGTGAGCACCTCCGTCACACAGTTCACTTCATCTATATTCCTGCTGATCATGTCTGCGGATCGCTATATAGCCGTGTGTCATCCGATATCCTCGCCTCGATATCGCACTCCGTTCGTCTCGAAACTGGTCTCTGCCGTGGCCTGGATGACATCGGTGCTGTTGATGTTGCCCGTGATTATGTTTGCCAACTCCGTGGAGAGTAGTCCTGGTCACATGACCTGCAATATTGAGTGGCCAGAATTGTTCAACACCCAGTCGGACTCTGCATTCATACTGTACTCCCTGATTCTTGGCTTTGCCACACCGTTGATCTTCATTTTGACCTTCTACTGTCTCGTCATACGCAAACTGCACACAGTGGGACCCAAGCACAAGAGCAAGGAGAAGAAACGATCGCACCGCAAGGTCACCAAACTGGTGCTTACTGTGATTACAGTGTACATTCTGTGCTGGCTGCCCCACTGGGTATCGCAGGTGGCATTGATTAACTCTACCGAGCGATGCGCCTCTAAGCTGCAGGTGGTAGTGTTTCTGGCCTGTGGCTGTTTGGCCTATTCCAACTCCGCCATGAATCCCATACTCTATGCTTTTCTTAGCGATAACTTCAAGAAGAGCTTCATGAAGGCCTGCACTTGTGCAGCTCGCAAGGATATCAATGCACAACTGCAGCTGGAGAACAGTTTCTTTCCCAAGTTCGGCAAGGGAAGACAATCGGAGCGTCTGATTGGATCCAATAATTTAGGTGGTAATAACTCGAAAAACAAGAATAAAAAGAATCCATTGACAGGCAGAAACAACAATGCGGCCATGAATGCAACAACAACAACGACAACTACGGCTGGAACCGATGTCATTACCTCCATTCAGCCAATGGCAACGACTCATGCCCCACCGCCAGTGACAGCGAATGCCACCGCTTTGGTTGTTGTGAATGCTGAGACCAATAACTGTAAGCCTCCGGTGCTACACACGGATTTATAAGACCGGGCTCCTGGTGTGCCGCTCGAGACGGTTGTGTTTATAGCGCGGAGATGAGTGCGGGTGCAGGTGGGAAGCCATGATCCGGAGCAGCTTGCGATGAGTAAGGAACTGATGAGGCCATCAGAAAGCTTGTTATAAGTATGTCATGATATTTATTGATATGTATGTGTGTGTATGCCTGTGTGTGTGTGTTGGAGCGTGTATGTATGTGTGAGTGTGTGTGCGTTTCCTTCTTGGTGTTGTGTATAACGCATAGGTGAATAAAGCCAAAGATATAATCTAAGAGTATAATAAACGAGCGCAAAGCCAAAGATTTAATCAAAGAAAGACTTTGACATAATCGACGAATCTAGAATTCTCTCACAAAATATTGTGATTGAGAAGAAAATGAAAGAAGTCAATGAGATTTACAAAAATTCCAGCAGAAATATTAAACAATTCCACTGGAAATAAAATTAAACACAAGGAAATAAAACCGAAGAACAGTTAAGAAAATCATCACATGATCGAATAAAATTCCAATGTGATTACGAAATTAGAATGGAAAGAAATTCATCAAATTTATTAATAATATAACAAATATTCATTCAATTTAATTATAGTGTTTAAGTGTTTAAAATATATGTATTTGCCTACTGATAAATAATATAATCGAATAAATTTGATAACTTTTAAAACAACCAATTTAAGAAACAATTAAAACATGCATTAAATACAACTATTAAAATGTAACCCAACAATTTAAAAGTACTTAAATGAGATTACATGGAAATAAAAAAGAAGTATATAATTAAAATTAAAATAAAGTAGCTCGAAGACCATAAACTATTTAATGTTGCCATTTGAATACATTTATGTGTGCAATTTGTATTTTTGAATATGAAATAAGCTTTTATTAAAATTTCTCGTAGTTGTAACGCATTGCAAAACGTTTTTAAGAATAGTCCGAATAAAGTTACAGGAAAAACGAAAAATATTTTCAAATATTTAAGTGTAATATTATATTTGCCTGGAAATATAAATATAAGATGGAATTTAAGTTCGTATTAAAATAAATAAAATACAAAACGCAAATTGAGTTTTATTGTAAATAGAATTAAAATGAATATAAATACTTTAATACTCTTTAAAATTCATACACATATTTTTAAAACACAGATTAAAATCTTATCATTTGCTATCTATCTAAATCGCAATCTCCCATTCTCTGTGACTTGCAAATGTATTTTATTACGTGCGGAAAAGATGCTGATACAGATAAAGATACAGATATAGACATAAAGAGAACTTGCAGTTGAGAGTGTGAAAATAAACACAAATAAATACAAATGTGTGAAAGAGAGCAAAACAAAACAATAAAAAGCAAAACAACAGAGAAAGAAAATGTCAACATGAGGAGCAATTTTCATGCTTGATGTAATGTCCATTTGGAAATTCACAAGATGCTAACAATCTACTACCCGAAAGACAATTCCAAACACTTTGCAAAACAAAATGGAATAAGAAATTCTAACACACTCCAACAAATACTCTGGCAAGTGCAAAGCAAGTTACGTAAAGTAAAACGTAGTCGTCGTAGTTCATATAATGAAAACTAAACAAAGTCTCAATTCTCTTGGACAATGGAGCTAAAAGGCGTGCAAAATGAAATCTTCTGGGGTGTAGTGCTGAAAAATGTTTTTTTTTCAGCAAGTGGAGCCAATTTTATGCACTCTTCAAGGGAAAAATTGTAGGAAAATACTTTAAATAATTTATTGTTTTATTTTCAAAGGCTTTAACTTATTATTAAAATTATTTAACAATAAATTAAATTGTTTTAAAATCAAAATTAAATTTATTTTATAATAAATTGAAATGTTAAAAGCTGTTACTGTAGTTCTTTCGGATTTCAAAAATATTGTAATGCTGTGTACATTTTTTTTACTGGAACAAAATTAATTCTAACAAATATTGGTATATTTTTATAAAAGTTCCAGACCGCATTAATTACAATTTTTGACAATGGAAAAAGTTTTACCTTTTACCTTCAAAAATAAAAAAATCTTTTCTGCATTCCTAGGTATTTGGAAGGTATGTTTCTATCTAGTCATATACAAGTATTCGCAGCATCATATACACTTCAATTTGTGTGTAATGAAGTGAGGTTGTGGCTTTGCCTTTGACTTGGCTGCCAGATCGTAAATCCTCAAGCTGGCCAGTTGTGAGAAGAAAAAACAAAAACAAAAAGAAAATCAACAATTGCGATGTGCAGTCTGTTGTTTTCACAAGAGTTTTTCTTTTGCTATTGCTGTGCGATATGTGTGTGTTTTTGTATGTGTGTGTGTGTGTGTACAAGTAGATTGCCAGGGTCAAATGTTTTTCATATTGCTAACAACAAGCAGAAGCTGGAAAATAGTGGGGAAAACAAGTTGGTTGGCTATTTGTCAGCACATGCACTGTATCTTGCACTGTCTGAAGGTCAGACACACTCGCATATTGATTGTTGGGAATTTCATTAGCGGCAAATGCAGTGGAGGAATTATGATGCTACCGACAGCATTCTGATGCACTTGTCCATATGCTGCATCCCTGGACAGACAATGGGCCAAATGGCATCATCATCATTGGCATCAGCATCGGCATCGGCATCAGGATGAGCAGCTGCTTCTGGCTGCTTGCAAGGATGTTGAAAGTGGCAGTGCTCTTAGGATTTTAATGGGCTTGTCTAGCTGCATGGCAAATGCAACTCTGTAGATGCAAATCCCCATGCCAAGCTGAAACTAAGGCAAAGCAAAAGCAAAAGCTGAAGTTTAAGGTCAAGCACAAGCACAGAAACCACTTAAAAGTCGGTACGTGCTCCAAGATACGAGACAGCCACCGGACACAGCATGAAATTTAGAAAGGGAGGAAGGGATAGAAGAATATTGGGAGACAAGGAGAAGGTCTCAGGTTTCAGGTCGCGGGATATGGCCAATTTATAGCCATATTGATGCAAGAAAACTCAGCTGTCAGTTGAATTATGAAAACAGCTTGGGGCTTCACAGCTTCGCAAGTATCTCAAATATTTTCAACACAATCCTGTTGCTTGTAGTTCAACAGCAGCTAATTAAATTCCTTTTAAAGCAACTGCTACGCATCCTTTGTCCTTGTGGCATTTCTTGTGGCTATAACTGCTACAGTCAGATATCGACTTCAAAGCATATTGTATATGGTTCATATTTTGACCCAATTTATAGCTGGGCCAATTACGTATATGTGGTACCGAATAGATATAAAGATATGTACATATATTCCCCTATGCATGAGAAATCAAATTAATGCTTCACACTTCATAAATCGGGCAATGAAAATGAACAGATTAAAGGCCTGCTCGCACCTAGACCAATTTCATTTCATTTCATTTCAATTTTCCATTTAACATTTTCCATTTACCATTTCCAAACTAAAAATACAACAAAGCCGCTTTATAAATACATTAGCACCTCAATATGCTGGCAAATGGCTTACGATCTATATATATATATATGCATATGTTTGTAGTATAAACAATGAAATCTATATACTCTGTAGTTGTCTTGTGTTTGTGTTGGTGCACATTAGGGTATAATAAAAAATATATAAAAGTGAAAATTGGCAAAAAGAACCACACGATCACAAGCTTATTTTCAATCGAACAGTTCAAATAAACATTTAAATTCAATTCAAATTTTTAACAACTTGAAAACTAGCAATTGGTCTCCAAGGGCTACAAATTGGAACAATTTAATTTAATTTAAATACGAAAGAAGAGAAACAAAGCAATTAATTGTTTGGTAATAGAAAGTGTATACTTCGAGGGTTAATATAGCCCAAATTCACGTATTTAAACGCATTCCTTACTTATTTTTGTCAACAGAAATATGAAGATTAACTTAATTAAGCCAATAACGAAAGCATCAACAATAAAATCACACTTTACTAGTCTCTTATCTAATTAAAACTGATTCAGTTGCCTTGGCATTTCTCTTGACTCCAATTACCTGGTGTGAACCTGAATGACTCACTACGTTTGTGTTGGTGTAATTTATGTGTTTAGTTAGTAGTGTTTAGCTGAATGAATATCTGATAAGGCGGCTTATCAATGGATAAGAAAGCTGTGAAACTTTTTAAACAGATGGAAATCAAGTTGCAGCTTCTGTTGTTTAGTTTCACGTTGTTATTCATTTGAATTGCATCACAAAATTAAAAAATAACAACCAATATGCAATTTTTAATATACATCGTATTTCTCCAATGCTTTGCTGTCTACGCAGTGTCGACAGATGAAGATAAGGCGGTGAGTACATGTGGAGTTTAACATGTGTGTGGATTTACATATATATTAATATTTTTATACTTTTTAGCTTGACAACTTTATCGAATCGAAAGTTATTAATATAGTTGATCTTCAGGGTACATTGGGAGACCTCGAACTGAATGCAACCTATAAGAATATTCAATTACTGAATATAGCCAGCAAAACTAACAATACGGCAAATGTATTAGAAATTTTTGAAAAGCCAGATCGTAATGTAAATCATGAGATGCAATCTCAGAAAGCTTTGATAGAACAATTAAAAGCTCAAGTTGCAGATCTGCAAGCTTCACTGCAAAGTATTAAGAATTTGCTGAGTACTAAGAATTCGGTTGAGAAGAAAGCAACAAGTTGTTTGACAATTGATAGCTGGGAGACTGTGCATCTGATAAATGTTCCTGGAATCGCCCCATTTCGTGTACTCTGCGATGTTTGTGAAGCGGAACTGGGGTGGACTGTAATCCAGAGACGTCTAGATGGAAAACTTGATTTTTACCGAGATTGGAATTCATATCGCGCTGGTTTCGGAAATTATGATGGCGAATTTTTCTTGGGCCTTGAATACATATATCGACTAACAGTGTCTCGTCCGTATGAACTTTATATTGAGCTGGTTGACTTCGAGAACACAATGCACAATGCTCGATATGACAACTTTCGCATTGGCAGCGAAGAGGAGAAATATATGCTGAAAAGTTTGGGAACATATAGCGGCACTGCCGGCGATGCTCTGAGACATAATCTCTACGATAAATTCTCGACTTACGATCGTGATAACGATGCTTGGTCTGGAGGAAATTGTGCCAACTATTATGAAGGCGCTTGGTGGTTTAACTCCGATGCTAATAGGTATGTAAAATAATACAAAACTAGTGGAAAACGTTATAATAAATGAATTTACTTGCTTTCAGTAATCTCAATGGAAAATACTATAAAAGCGGAGAGAGAAATGTAAGAGGCACTTGGTGGTATACACTCAAGGGCTATACTTCCATGAAATCCGTGAAGATGTTAATCAGGCCAAAGTACACCTTAGTATAAATTTTGTAATGAAATTATCATCCAGTTTTCTTAATTAAATTATACTTACACGAACTGTCTGAATGTTTGTACAATGCCTTAATCCGGGGATGCCCCTAACTGTATATAGCTGAGTACTGATACGTTTGTTGTGTCTGGACAATTGCAAGTGGTTTTAGCTGGTGATGGGTATCGCAATATAAACAAAACATTATTATTCGATTAATAAATTATATATACATTATTGTTTAATATTATTTTTTTTTTTCATTTAATCATAAAGTATTCCCATAAAATCCCGTTTTTGTTATACTGCAATTCAGGTCACAATGTAATCCATTAAGTTGAAATATTAAAAAATAAATGATAATTTTTTTCCCATCTCCAACACGGACCCAAATTCCGCTGACGGCACAATCACACACTATTGTTCACTTGTACATGCTCAATAACTGATAAGAGCCGAGGCTACATGAATCAACAACTCGAAGCTCAGTTTTAGTCTAATTTCAAACACACCCGGAGAAACAGCTTATATTTTTCAATATGAAAATAAAGTTCGTGATTTTGTTGCATTTTTTTTTACTTATTGTGTTAATTTCTGGCCAAGATAAGCCAATGAGCAATGAACTTGATGATGTGAGTATAGCGACGAGCAAATTTTTGGTTTATTATTCTAAATCAATGTTTATTGGTGATTTCGTAGGAATTTGCGGAGACAAATCAGCAATGCGATGCATATTGTTTTAGGGAGTTACTACCAGTCATGACTAAGTTTGCAAAAATCGAAGAAACCATTGAGAATTGTGTTCATGTGACTCGCAAAAAAGACGAGGAGATTGCCAAACTGACAAAGAGATTAGCTGAGCTGCAAGTGAATGTAACCATATTCAAGAATCTTGAGACTTTGTACATTGAGAAAAATAAGCACAAGGATGATCTAATCGCAGCACTGGAGAAAAAAACAAGTGAAAATAACCAAACTGAGAACTTGATTGCATCACTAAGGAGTCAGATTGAAAGGAACTCGGAAGCTATTAACCTATTGAACACCAAATGGTCGAACTTTGACGACTCGATTATTCTTCAAAATTATAATGCCAAACAGAGCAGACAGAATGCCAGGAGCATTCAAAAAACGCCCATTAACTGTCTTCCTTTCGAAAATTCAACAGGAGTTCATGAGATAAATGTTGCAGGTGTTGGATCAATTCCGGTTCTTTGCGATGGTCAAACAGCCGGAAACGGATGGACAGTGATTCAACGTCGAATTGATGGCAGTGAAAAATTTTACAGAAGCTGGTCGGAGTATCGCAATGGCTTCGGAAAACTACATGGAGAATTCTTTCTGGGACTGGAAGCTATACATAAAATGACAACATCTCTACCCTATGAATTATATATAGAGTTGGGCAGTTTCTCAGGTGAAGTCCGATATGCTCGATACGATAACTTTCGCGTTGGCAGTGAGGAGGACCAATATATGCTGATGTCCCTTGGAACCTATTCGGGATCAGCTGGTGATGCTCTATCCTATAATCTGCATGACAAGTTCACCACCTTTGATAGGGATAACGATCGTTGGGGCATTGGCAATTGTGCCAATTACTATCAAAGTGGTTGGTGGTACCACTTGTACGGAAACAGGTACAACCAAGTTCAGTATTTATTTCTTGATTAATTTAATATGTGTTATATTTAATAGTAACCTTAATGGAAGATACTTTGATTGCGAAGTGTATAACGAAGAAAGCATTTGGTGGTACAACTGGAAGGGTTACACGGCACTGAGCTCTGTCAAAATGATGATTCGTCCAAAGTACTCATCGATTTAAGTTAAAGTCTTTATTTATATAACAAAGCGAATATTAAACATTTATAATCTATATGCGATAAGGAAAACGAAATTCATTTGAAATGCATTATGTATCACATTGAGAGCAAACAGAGGATCCATAGAAGCTGTCAAAACACAGTCAGCACTTCGGCAACTTTGCATAATCCATAATTTCCCCATTGTCACTTGCTTTTTCGATTTGATGGTGGCAAACACACATCCACACACGCACACGCACACACACCCACTACTCTCACCCATAGTTTTTCTTCTATATTTGCTTAGCGCCAGAAATTCTCAGTTGAAATCATGAAATTGCTCACATTTCGTGTCCAAATTGAAAACTTTTTCAACAGTTTTTTTGTGTGTTTTTTTTTTTTGGCTTGTTCTTGTGGTTTTCCCCGTAGTTTCAGACTCTATTGCACCACTTATTGTGGTTGATGTTTTATTATATTTTATTTTGCATTCGTTTTGCTGCCTGATTGCCACCCAGTTCGATACTTGGCTAAGCAAATTGAAAGTTTTCACGCTGCAAATTTTGTGGTTAGTCAAGCGATTCCAATTTTCCATACCAGCAGGAAAAAAAAAAAAAAAAATGTACAAACTGTTTTGAGCTTTGTTCGTGTTAGTTTGCACTTTCTCGCCTGTAATCCGCTTTTGTAGCTAAAAATTGAGCAAAGTTGTTGAAACTAGCAAATAATTTTGTGCAACCGCAATAACACTCAGTCTTAATTTGAGTAGTAGTATAAGCTCCTTAATGAACGAATTATTTGTATACAGTAAATAGATTAACTAACAAACGGAAGTACCATCAAAGGCAATGATTAATGGCTGTTTTCTGACATACAAACAACAGAAATCAACACGGCAGGAACATAAAAATGAGACTGATTAGACTGAGCTCAAAGAAAACACACTTTGCTTGTGATATGTGAATTTTATGCAGTGGAAAGAACAGAGTTAAGATTGTTTAACATTGTATAGCTTACTGGCAGAGGTAACAAATATCAATACACGACAGGGTCAAGCTCAAATCGATCAAAGTTGACAGCAAAAAACGAAGTAGAAATACCGACACCAAGTGAATGAACCTTTTGGCCAACTTCCGTAAACAAAAGCCAGTTGAATACAATTTGGCTCACGTCTTTTTTTATAGCCCTTCTTTCGTTTAGTCACTTTCGTTTTCGTTGCTTTTCTATCGCATAAAAATGCTTAAAATATGTTGCCCATATAAATGGTGTATGTCAGGCTTTTAGGCAGCACCTAAAACTGGTCACTGTATAAGAAAAACAAGAGGCAGTCTTCGTAAATTGCTTACTATAGGCCATGGCCAACTGTCCCACGTCCACACTGTACTTGTCCTTCAGCACAGTGGTCATCAATTACATCAAAGTGCGTGAAACGTTACACAAATTGCCTAGCCGTAAATTAGCCACACCCAAGTGACGGTCATAGCTCAACATGATGCCCCTCGATTGAGTTGATTGAAAAAATACATAAGTAACTGTTTAAAGACAAAAACGTTGACCATCTTTAAGTCGTTGTGGCAACATGATAGACACAAATTCGACTCTGGGCTCAGATTTCAACGCATCGAGATAAGATCTTAATTATACTCGCAAGCACAAGTCTCTTACAACACACATAGGCACATATATATATGTCTATATATATTTGTGTACATATATGTATACACAGCAACACATCAGCAAGTCAATGACCCATTGGCACAGCCTACAAATTCGTTGAGCTCTTTAATATTCCGCAAAGACATGTTGACACTCACTACAGTCGCAAACACTCTTACTGCCTACTTATACCCATTCAAAAATCAGTGAAAGTATATATGGAGTTTTGTGTATAGTTCTTAAGATTATTTAAACTTAGTTGATTTTGTATCATTTTTGGCCCTCAAAAACTATCCACATTTCAACAAAGAAGTAAGTCCGTACATATTTTAAAACTCTCTAGTGATAAGGAGTTTAGTAATTTACATTGTAGGGTATTTTTTAGTCATTTTCTTTCCGTTTTTGTCATTCTTTTTTAAAGGCGACAAAGCAATAACAATTTCCTGTTTGCGTAAACTTTACGCTTACACATTTTCAGACCAGAAAAGCAGTGGGTGAAGCAGGACAAGGACTTCCAGCCGGACCCTTACCAGGTCCAGGATCGGGGCACAGGAAAACATTAATTACATAGAGCACACATACCCAAACACGTTGCGTAGTGTGCAGTCACACACCTTGGCGTATACGTAACAATGATACAAAAAAATTGCAGGCCGCATTGAGAAGTAGCCCTTGGCCTCAAAAAATTGTTGCTGCTTCTCAGCTTCCCAGTTTCTCAGCTCGACCTTTCTCTGTGTGTAATTTGAGTTTGTTTTGCTCTTTGTGGCTACTACGCCAGTGTTTGGACATTGTTTGTGGGGCATAGTTATTTATACTGGCCTCCAGATGTAAAGACAGCTCCTGTTTTTTCTGCTTGCTCCAAGTGCCTTTTATGCCAGCTGATGGGCATTTTATTTGCTGACCATAATTGTACCCCAACTCTACGGAAGCACAAAGATTTGTCATTGCGCTGGGGTACCAAGCGGAAATGTGGCACGTGTTTTTTGTAACTAAAATAAATAGGGAGAGAGGGGAAGTTTTCATTTCATTTTTACAGCAAATACTTGTATTCTGTCAGTTGTAATAAGCCTGGGTTTCATGACATTTCAGTGGTTTCCTTCTTTATGGTCAAGTTCCTTTTTAATGAGGCGTATTTGTTTGTTATAAATTACTTATCGATCCAGAATTCTTTGAATTTTCCACTACTTTCTCAAAGCGTACTTTCATCTTTGATTGAAAACCGTTAAGACAAAGGACAAAGCTAACAGGATTGCAATATTTCAATAATTTGAATAGCGTTTCAAATTGTTAAGAATTTATAACCATCTTTTGTCAACAATTTGACGTACTTTTTACTTATTTCTTGTGGGTTGTATATGAATTAAACAAGCTTAAATTAATTAAAACTTCTGAAATTTTGCCTCTTTCGCTCCTTGCATGGGAATGTGTATGTGTTATATAAGCCAAAACTTTTCTCAATGTTTCCATTTGCCTACTTCATTTAAAATTCCCAGAAAGCACAAAGGCAAGCTTAAAAGTTTCCCCAGAATTTGAAATTAAAAGCGAAAACCAACTGGGACTCATCCAATAAAAAACAAGAAAGAAAACCAAAGAAGAAAATAAAAAAAGAGTGCGCACCAATCATCATGAGTAGCGATAAAAAAAATTTGAAGAAAAACCAAGCTGTAGATATGCAAAAATAAATGATGATATGGGTAAGCCAAGAACTGGGTAACAAATGTTTCCAGCCATAAACGTATGGGTCCCGAACAACATCGTACAGTTTTGTCTTTCCGGCCAGGCCATTAGTCATTATTGACACATTCTTTTCGCCTTTTTCAAGCCACTTGGACTCTGGGAAATTCGGACAATCAGCCGTCTGTCTGCCTGTCTGACAGTCAGTGACACTCGAATTTTGGTTTTTCCTCAACGGCTTGAAGAGTTTTCTGTCCCTTGGATTGATAGTTTTCCACATGTTTT
Organism: Drosophila nigrodunni; assembly: GCA_020829145.1. Taxonomy (NCBI): domain Eukaryota; kingdom Metazoa; phylum Arthropoda; class Insecta; order Diptera; family Drosophilidae; genus Drosophila; species Drosophila nigrodunni. The sequence continues at coordinate 12,237,260 of JACVCZ010000003.1, forward strand.
CTTTTGTCAGTCAAGTGAATGCACATCGAATAATACTCGTAGATTTTCATTTTATTTCTACAAAAGGAATCTTACTTTAAATTACTAAACTAGTTGAATACTAGTTTATTTCTATATGAATGGCTTGCAAGATAAGCTGTCGGAAGTTTTAGTTAAATGGGAAATGGAAACGAGAGCAGGAAGTAAACGAACTGGCTAAAATAGACAAAATATTGGCGTTTGCTTTCTGGTTTGTTAGCCAGCTTAGCTTACAGTTCAATGATATATGCTGTTAATTTGCCAAACAACAAATCAGTTGGGATTGAAAAGAATGAGATGGGATAGACAGAAGCCAAAGCAATTTAAGTTTCCCTTTGATCTGTGACTAGGGCAGAAAGTAAATGGAAATATGAGGGGCAGGGAAAGGACTCGAAACAATAGGCAAGGGCAAAGGTTGAGAAACGATTAACTTGACCTTTGACTGTGGTCGATAGTAATTGAGTTAATTTGTTTCTTTCTTTCACGCTAGTTAAACAACTGCAACAGAAGCTTAAAGTAATCAAGTAATTCACTAGAAATAGTCTTACTTTAAACCTAATACTTGTTATACAAGTATTGGCATTAGCAATGAGAGTAAATCGTTTAAGTTGGCAGTTAGTAAACCATTTTAGTATCAAGTTACCCACAAATAAATGGAGTACAGCTTACAAATAGAACAACTGTTTAAACAGCAAATTTCGAAATAGCCAAACAATGGTCTGACTGTCTGTCTGTCTGTCTGTCTAACTGTCCATTTAAATCGAGTGTAAATGTTTATTTAATCGGGCAGAGCTACAAAGTTTATTGTGAACTCAATTAAAGCAACGCCTCGTTGGTTAGTTGCGTTTGTTCAATTCTAGTATAGTTCAGCTGGTTTGTTGTTGTTTTTCTTTCCAAGTTGGCCAAGTTCGATGGTTTGGGGTTGGCCAAAGCAAACACACGAATGCCAAAAAGCGAAGCAAAAGGCAATACTGCAAAAATGTGGCCGATTCCTGTTACAAAATCAACTAAAACAACCAGCAACACAAAAGAAGCCGCTAAGTAAACACCGACACTGAACAACAACAACAACAACAACAACAACAAGAAAAAGTGAAAGAATAACAACAAAGTAAATAGAAAGAACATTCAGTCCATTCAGTTGCCAGTTCTCCAGTTAGTTAACTTGTTTCAGATTCTTTGTTGGCCTGTAACTAAGTTCGCCCGAAAAATCCAAGAACAGTAAAACTATACACCGACTTAAGGCAATACGAATCTGGGTGTTTTTTGAGGCGTGTCCAGGCAACTAAACAAGAGCCGAAAGTACACAACAAAAAGGCAGCTAAGCTTAAATCACAGTGTACTGAGTAAACAAAAGGATCCTTTTAAGACACGAAAGACTCCTTTGGGGGTCTGGTCTCCTCGCTTAAATGAGCAGCGAAAATATTTTGCATAATTAAATGTAACTTGAAATGCCAAAATAATAATTAAGGTGACAGCATAATGAGTTTCCTCCGTACCGCGCGACAAGCTACGCTCCACAGTAAATTGATTGAAGGAAAAAAGTGAGGCCAAGAAAAAGATTTGAGACTTTAATTGAATACACAAGACACCAAGGAGCTGCGAGTGAAGGTGACAGGAGCATTCAAGTTAAATGGCCAAAACATGAATGAGATTTGGGTACAATGATAACAGATTTGAGAGCAGAAATCAGTTGAAAGTTGCTTCAACTAAATTCAACTTGCCAATTTCTCACAAACAGCTTGAAGCTCTAAGCTCTGACTATCTCTCTCCTTCTCTCTCTCTCTCTCCTTCTCTTACGCTTTCCTTCTTTCTCTTTTTTTGATCTGTGCCCGACACATTTCAAGAGCAAACTTGAACTGCAAACAGTCTAAAAGTGTCACAAGGATTCCTGTACAATGGTCAGATAAATCAAAGTCAAATACAATATATTTGTATAATATTAGAGTCGATAAAATGAATTGTAACATTGCATTGACTTGGGTTAAGTGCATGTGATTAGAATTTAGTAGTTGTCTGTAAACTGCAAATATCATTAAAATTTTATATAATTTGCTTGCTTTTGTCTGCAGTTATTTGCTGTTGGCATTCACTTCAACTAAAGGTTAAGTCGTTTTGCACTTGCAATACAAAAGAAAAACTATTTCGAGGAATTCTACAAATCTCTAGCTACTGACAACATTTATAGTGATGCTCTGGGCAAAGCAAAAACTCATTAACTTTATTAAAAAGTCAAAATAGAAAATAATAGTGCAAGCTAAACATACAAAACTGTTTTAAAGAAATGCAATAAACGACGGAATAATACCTGAACTTTATAACAAAACATTATTAAAGAAGCTTGTATAATTAGTAAGACAGATAAATCAATTGGCATGAAAAAAAAAAACAAGTTAATAGAATTAGCAGCGTAATTAAAGTATTTACTGGTATAGGAAGAAAGTGTTTACAAAACCCGGTTTTCTTTCCTTTTATATATAGTCGCATATACCCTAGAGAAAAACCCCATGAGACAGATACAAAAACTATTAAATCCACTTACCTAAGCGATTTTAGCACTGCGGCAGTGGTGAGCTGTGATGGCTGCAATATTTGCAACTGAGTGCAGCAAAATATAAATTGGGAATAAATAGTCGAGTGGCAAAGAAGCAAATGCAAACAGAGAAATGCTCAATGGCAAAACCATCCGAATGAATTACGCAACTGAATAAAGCTCATGAATTTCAGTATTTTTCAGCTTTGCTTTTTTTTCTGTGTCTTGTGGAATTTACCAATTTTGTTTCCATTTCAAACATTGTGCAAAACTTTTCGTAGTATTTCAGTTTTGCAAAACGAAATCCAAAACCTTTGAAAAACAATTGTATTCATTGCTCTGTCGTATTGACATATTTGCCAAAGCAAAAAGGTTTTAGGCAACACATACTTGGCATTTACCTTTCTGTCACCCCCGGGCAGGATCCACACCTTTAACTTGTAGTGCGCACACTGACAAGCAGTTGCCAGACAAGCCAATTTGTGGTCTTGGCTTTGAAAACTTTGACATGGTCGATAGGCACTCGACCCCTGAATGTGGCAACAACTTCAACTCATTAAAATTTTAGAGGCTTACGAAAAGTTACGTTATGTCGACCCGTACTCTGTTGTACGTTGTCCGTTGTGTCAGGTAAGTCTGCAATCTATTCAAACAAGAAAAAAAAAATGATTCAAATAGAAAATGCAATTAAATTGCGCCTGAAAGTATGCCGCAACCTTTTTCGCAGTTAATGATAATGCATAAATTAGCTGCTAGCCCAACAATTAAAAAAAGTTGAATACTTAAATTAAGCATTACATTTTATTGCTACCCCTTGAATAGGAGAAACTTTTTAATTGCTCACGAGTATGATATTCCCAATGGCCACACACCTGACATTCTAATTGCCATAACTTTGAAATGAAAAGCGGAAAAGTGACAATAACGTCATAAACAGCAACGTTATATAAGCTTGTCTCTAGTTTTTCATACGAGCGGGTTGACTCTGGTCTGAGTTTTCCAATATTATCTGCTTTAATTATATGAACATTATATTTTTTCGTTATATTCACAATACTTTTCTTTATCCCGTTGACACATTTTCAAGTCACTCATTATTCAGTAGACTTTTGTGCTTAAGTGTGCGTGTGGGGAAGGAAAATAAGAAGGATTATTTGTGGAGCCCATTAAATTTATATATTTCTTGCTTTTTCAGTTTCTTTCGCCAAAGAAGAGCTTATGTGGAGGGTGCCCATAATTACCAAAGGAGAGCAGTTAATGACCGATTGTCAAGAGCTTTTGTCTTCGGAGACGACACTGATAAGTGGGCAACATTAAATGTAAGTTGATATTACGTATACGTTTACGTAAATGTGAAAACGTATGACATTTCATACCAATATTCGTGCAATGTACAAGTTTGTTTTGTGGAATTTATAGCTCAAGCTTTTTAACCTGTTTTCATCGTTTTGAAAATTAAGTTTGCCATTTTTGGATTGGGGAACTTTTAGGCGCTACCGTTTCGAAATTCAATTAATTACGCCACCTGGGCGGAACCAGACGCTTTATTTCGGCACGTGATAAATTAATTTAAGCCCAGAAGCGTTTCATTCCATTTCGTTTTGTTTCGTTCGTTTCGTTTAATGTTTGCATATTGCGCGTCTGTTCATGTTGTGGCCTGGGGCGGGCCTACAGTAGGCGTGGCTGTCCACACTAGTACCAAGTTTACTACGCCACGCGCAACACACGGCAGGTAATTGAGTTGCGTTCAACGAAAAGCAACAAAACTTACATAGAAAAAAATAATTCCAAATATTTTATTTGGCATTAAAGTTCGTGGCACACGCAAGTCTCACTCTCTCTCTCTCTCTCTCTCTCTATGCCGCACTAAGTAATTGCCAGACAATTTGAATGTTATGCAAATGCTGAATGGATCCCAAATCAATTGGATGTAGTACTGAGAAACTTCAACTCTCCTTTTAGCTGTCTAGAAACCGACTCAGTGCCTCTTTTGCACACTTGACAGCTCAATTAACTTGGCCTGCTAATTAAAATACAGCACTGACTACGCCTTAATCAGCGTATTAATCTCAGTTTGGAGAGCACAGACCGAGCACAGACCGAGTGCAGACACAAGGCCAGAAAACACATTGAGCTCTGTCTTACTTTTTGAATGCCTCACTTTTGAGTTAACTTGACTTTGTTATTGTGCTGGTTTTAGTCTCCTTTTAAAACATAAACCAAATGCCCGCACATTTGTTTATTGTCGCGGACTCTTCGGCGCTATTGTCTAATATTCCACTTGACACGAAATATAATTTATTGGTCTAGACGCAAGCAAAAGCCAACTCATTACACGCAATTGAAAGAAAAATACCTAAAACTAAATCATGTCAATAGACTTTAAATATTCCTTAAGACCAGTTGATTTTTGCCTTTAATTTAGTTGCTTTCTTGTACTACTAGTACTACTTCTCACCAACAGCTTCTTGATGAACAAGTGTTTTGAATACGTTGGCCTATAATCTGTCTTCTACACAAAGTCAGAGTTTATGACACCTTGGTAAAGTTTGTCTGCTTCTAGTTGAGGCTAAACAGGACAGCTGTCAGAGGTGCATGTCAAGATTTGCTGCAGCTTGTTGCAACCTCTTGGTGCAACACGAGCTTACCACGTGTATTACTCAGTAATTCTCACAATCTTCGTGTTAGTGTCCATCAATGCCATTAACAAGAACTAACTTTTTAGACATGCGCTAAAAATAAAACAGCAAATAGCTAAGAGTTGAACAGTTAATGAAGATAACTAATGGGAATTCTTTGGAGACTACAGCTCATCTTTTAATATTCGACTTACAGTTAAGAGTCTTCTGAACTGTGAACCAAAGTAGCTCTTGAACTGCAGGGCAGCTACTCTTTTCTATCTTTTTATTAATTACCAGAGTTTGTAAATATTGTAGCAGCCAACCGCAATGTTTACACGGCAACCATCGCACCACAGCAGCGCTGCACCGCCATAAACTAACTAACTATTGTAGTTCATGTGCAGTTACCATAATGTAGACAACTTTAAGGCCTTTATTATCTTGGTATCGCCAGAGGGAAAAACGGCAGTAACAAGGGTTAACTTTAATTAAAATTTAGACAACATTTGCATATAAAATAAAGAAATAAAAGCGTTAAGCACGGTAAAGTCAACACATGTCTATGTTTAGTACTTAAATGTCGGTCTCAAGACGAGAGGTTAATTTGTTTGTTTTTGAAGGCAAACTGAATCACAAAGTTAACGTAACCCTAGCTACCCCAAAAAATTTAAAAAGTTCTTAAGTTTTTCCAATAAAAATCAGAGAGTTCAAAGTTCTTGATCCTCCTGGTGAGCTTTGTCCCCTGTTTGTTAATTCAGAAATTCACACACTTGTTACATGTTCACTTCAAAATCAATTAAATGCAATTTCAAACGGTTTTAGTCGCATCAGTGCAAAATCCCTTGGAACTGAGGTGGATCTCAAGCTTTTACTCATACTCATAGGCCTCAATCCCTCAATCATTCAAGCAAGCAAACTTGCAACACATGAATATTCATACGCTTCTGTGTGTTTTTGTTGTTGTTGCCAATATTCGTATCGACATAGACATGGGATATTGTAATTTGCCAGCTATCCTTAGACTGAAATTCGCAGAATTTCTGTAGGTTTACCTACTCATACTTGTAATATTGTCATCGTTCATCGTTTCTTGTTCGTATCTTGGCTTAGTTTCACGCATACATGAGCACATAAATGATCACAGTCATTGGCAGTCAATGCAAACAAAGCAGGCAACGAAGCATCAACAGAATACATCTTTAAACATACGTTGGCATATAAGCATGTATGAGGGTGTGTGTGTATGTTTGTTGTGTGTGCACAAGCATGCAAAGTCACAGCAGGAAATAATGCTAAACAGATATGCACACATTCCAGTATAAGCATATGTATTATGTTATATGTTATATCTATGCATTCCATAGGCAAGGCACCTGATGGAATAGGATTTTACACAAAGCTTAAAAGGAAATGATACTAAATAAATGAAAATCAAGTTTTTAAAAGTCTACAAACTGGAATGTACTTTAGTAGGTATATTTTTCATGTCAGTATTTCCTGCTGGGCTATTAATTCGCATAGTTTGCATTGACACTATAATATCGCGTTTTCTATCCCTTTCACACCTGACTATTTCCATTGCTTTAACTTTTTTTCTGTGGGGACTGTCTTTGGCAGCATTCTGCCTGTCACACACACACAAACAAACATTGATAAACTCGTGCACACGCACTACAAATGATAAATGGGTTTTCCGCTTCTGCGCGTTTTATTCCCATTGGAGATGCGAGGAAACCCTTTAGCTTTGATGTATGCTATAAAATGTCTCGAACTGGATTAGTTTTTTTTATTTTTATTATTCAAATATGTGTTATGGTTCACGTCTTTAAATATTTACGTTACTCTTAAAAGCAAAATAAGCATTAATGACTCCTGACAAAACTATTTGATTTGGCATACAATTCAATGGATAAAAATTGAATATGTTTGCCAAAACTCTTTTGTGCACTTCAGATTTTCAAACCATAAGTATGTTGCCAACACAACTCATGGCCGATAATTATAAACATGTTGAGCAATTAAAAATTATACAAAAAAATTAACATTTTAATCGGTCTTTTTGAGCATTTACGGTATTTATGCCATAAGTGTGCATTGACATAAAAATTAAATAATACAATCATATTTGCATTTGCGTCAATTTATCCATTTTATTGAAAAATTGAATAAAATATAAAACAATGCATCAAAAACAAATATGGGTAAAAACAACACACGCTAAAGAAAAGCAGACGCAAAAAAAATATAACTGAAAATAATAAACATAAATATAAATATTTGCATTTTTTTTGCATTATTGTTTAATACAATTTAATGTTCAATGATGGCGAAAAGCATATAAATTTCAAAACTTTAAATCAGATTTACATTAATAAAAGCAAAAGCTTTTTTTGCAAACGCTTTGTGTGTGGGAGTGTGTTTGTATCTATGAGATACATTTTCAACAAGGCCTAACATGATACTGCCATTAAAATGATTGAGCCACAAAACCAAAAATCCACAAAATTTCCCCAAGTAAACGGATTAAATTTCCGCACTACACTCAACGGAAAGCTGAAACAAGGATTTAATACTCTTTCGACAACACAGTGTTGGAAAAATATATAAAACAATTTAATTTTAAATTTTGATACTTATGTTAAATGCCTTAAATAATATTTCACTATTTGGTACTTTAACAAACAAAATTAGAAATCTTTCTAACTTCACACGATAGCTAAGTTACCCTGCGAATAGTTAGTGTATAATTATAAACTCTTGAGAGAATATCGTAATCAATTTAAGCATAGCAAATATAAACAAACTTTTCAGCTGGTTCGGCAAAGTCGGAATGTTTGATTTGTGCCGACAGGACGCCCACTGGCACATTGTCTATGAGGCGTGGCATGTGAATGTGCCTGCATAGCTTGTGTGCGAGTGAGTGGGTGGTAGGTGTTTGTGAGTGTGTGAGTGTGTATACAAACTTTAGCAATTCCACTGCCAACATTGCGTTTGTAGAAAAGTTCGTCAGGTTGACGCGTGTCTGTCTGGCAAATATTTGAGTGCAAAAATTATGCTCAACGGTAAAATATGTTTTCAGGCTTAACAAAAAACCAAAAAAAATAAATGCTTTAAGTTATGCTAAAATGGTGAAAGGAGCTGGGGGTTGTGCGTTTGTGTGCGACAAGTTGTGCTGATGCTGTCTGACAGCAATCAACGCCACTTTACTCACTTGTATACAAGACGCATTAAATTATTTAATATAATTCACGGCATGATTTGCCCGCTTCAAACACCTTTCATGTAACCAGACATTGTGCGCATTTCAATTAAAATAATTGAATTAAAATGAGCAGGGGGCAGAAAACTTGGTAAACATGAATACAAGTTCCTCCTTGCATTTCAATAGGAAGATCTTCCACTTAATAAATAATTACAAGATGTTATCGTTAAATTACATTAAAGGCATAAGTTAGGTCAAGCACAGAATGCATTTGAAATTGTTATTGTTAGCATACACACAAACACACACACACACAACTCCTGTGCAGTCAAGTCAAAAATCATTACGCATACGCCACGAGGACCTCAAACAGCCCTAAGGCAGCTCAATTGATGGATGTTTTGCAGCCATCAGGCACAATAAACCTCCCTCCTCTGATCACCATACACCGCTTAACGGGTAGCAACATCATTATTAGCCACGTTCATACATTTATAGTAGTCAGCTGCATGTCGCTATCATTATGGCTATCATTGACAACCCAGTCATAAACTGCAAGGCGGCAAAACATCATGAAGTCAATTATATAATGACGTCGCTGCCAGCGTCGCCGTTTGCGCCGCTGTCGGTATTTAACGTCGCCTTCATCGATGGTCTCGCTTGACAAGCTCGTTACAATTTATGTTTTGTTTGTATTGGTGGGTCGCTCGCTTATTGCACATGGCTCACAAACTAACAGGAGCCCCGAGTGAACAGGGGGTGACCGGGTGAGCATTTGATGGCCAATACATGGCTTTGTTGTTCAAGCTGACAGCCATAGCTGAACCGGAACCCGAACCCGAATAGCTGTCAAAATAATTGTCGGTTGGTAAGACAACATTGTCGGTCCATAAAACAGAAGCCTTAATATTGAATGTGTGAATCATGGCTTAAGCTTTGTGGCAGAATAATAATAGTTTCATGCGAGGGCTGAAACGCGAGTACTAATAACATAAACGTAATTTATGAGTGATCATTTCATTTACCAATTTAAATTTCATTTGAATAATTGTTACCTATTGCTTAAAATTTATGATTATATTTTAATCGTGCTTATAAATTAATTACATTTAGCCATTTATATTCATGGCATTTTATAAAAAAAAATTAAATGACAACAGATAGTTCAGCATTAATTAAAGCCAATAAATTAGAATTCACAATTAATAAGGCCAATCAATGGGAATAACAAAAAAAAAGAAAACAAAAACAATCACAACCAGGTGTGGCTCTAAAAACATAAATTTTTTTTGTTTTGATGAGACAGAAAAAAAAATTTATTTGCGTTTCATTTTACAAAAAAAATGTAAAACACAAGTGTTACTTATCTGTGACTGTTCATAAAAAATTAAACAAAATATAATATATTTCCGTTTGTATTCATGGAGAGATAACACAATATAATATTACCTTTAGCATTGTTTCTGATTAATATTCAATGTATAAGTAAAACGCTTAATTAACATCGCAGTTTGAATTCTCTTAGCAGTTCCACTTTTTAACATTTGTTGTGAACGTTGTTTTCCGATCAGTAAAATAAAACCCCAACGAGTTTCAATTTCATTAAAAAATGTACTTTTTTTATACATTGATTGCTGCAATCATTACCTTCTCTGGCGGAGAACAGACTAAAAACATAAGTGTTATTCGACAACTACCCGAAGTGCATGGTGACAAATTCTATTACTTTGGATTTGGCAGCAACATGTTGGCAAAGAGAATTCATGTCCAGAATCCAAGTGCAGTTATCGTGGGTCCTGCTCTGTTGGAAAACTATCGTGTGGACTTTGCTCTGTTAAGTGAATTCTGGAAGGGATCAGTGGCCACTATTGTACCCGATACAAACAGCCAAACTTGGGGAACGCTTTGGGAAATCGATTTAGTAAACTTACAGAGCTTGGACAAGTGAGTGTCTTTACCTTTACAATATGTGTGTTAAAATAAATTTAATGCTCGACTTTCAGGCAAGAACGCGTTGACCTCGGATGGTACAGACCCGTCAGTGTACAAGTAAAACTCCAGAAGAATAGCACTAACAGCAATACAATAGCAGTACCAGCCCGTCTTTATGTGATAACAAACGAACCCCAGGGAAATGTACATGATATGACACCAAACGAGATTCCCGAAGATAGGAAACCATCAAAGACATACCTCAAAGTGCTTGTTAAGGGCGCTATTGAAAGCGGCTTACCCGAATATTATGTGCAATGGCTTAAAGAATTTACGCATAATAATCAAACTGTAATACATTTGGAGAAACTTCTTGAACTGGAGTCTGTAGAGCTGTAGAACAGTATCAATGCGTGTGTTGGTTGTTGTCTCAGCTTTGAGGAAACTCTTCCCAGCATATTAGTTGAGATTCAAACCTTGTGAGGAGCAGCAGAAAATTGATTTGTGCGGTTTTTAATTGAGAAATTCCACTTTAGCTTTATTACAAGTTCTGTGTGTTATTTATATGTATTATAAGCTATTTAAAGTTATTAATAGTCTAGTAATACATGTGATGCATTAATAAATTTTTATTTTAGTAGGCAGCTAAATTGCTATGTCCCTAGTTCTTGTTGGGTAGTGTAGAACGCTTTGGAGCTGTGCGGTTTACTTTCGTTTTATCAGTCAGTTGTTGCTCAGAGTCAGCTGTGGAAGCTGCATGTGAACACGGTGTATATTTTTAAAAATTATTCCTGTGTGAAAATATTCGGTTTTTTAAATACTTGTGAAGAAAACAGAAAACATTCAGATTGGAGAAGTTTTACTTCTAAACACAAACACGTAAGTTTAATTGGCAACAATTTTAATCAAATTGCTAGCCCTCAACAAGAAATCAGCTGTTGCTTGAAAAACATCGAAAAGCTTTTATGGTGCGAGAACTTTTGCAGTATTGCCGCTGTAAATAATATTTTAATTTTTCGTTATGAAGCTACAAGTATTTCTGCTGTATTTTTGTGCTTATCTCTCTAAGCAATAAAGTTTTATCTTTACTTTTATAATAGTTTTAATTAAACATAATTTGGCGAGCGCACAAAGTTGAAACTTAGCAAAGTTTGCAACCATCGAAAGCTTTTAAGATTACAGATGTTGATTTAGTATATTTCTAAACCCAAACAACTGCTTGCTTAACTTAATGAACTGCTTTCTTAAGCCAGGCACCGAACCAGCTGAAAATTTTTTATTCACTTGTTTTTCAATACCTCTTAAAGTGTACGTTAAGGTGTAGTTTGATTTGATAAAATCTATATCCTTGATATATGTGACATAATCACATAAAAAAAAATATTCGTCGCTTTTAAGTCTTTTTACAGATAGTAAACACAAGTATTCCCCAGACGATGGCCAACAAATTCTTTTACTTTGGTTTTGGCAGCAATATGTTAGCCCGGCGCATTCACATACAAAATCCGACTGCTCGACGCATTGGAGCTGGCAAACTACAGGTAATAATCAATTCGCATATTGAAATATTACTCAGTACTTAACAAATTAATCTTTAGAACTACCGATTAGACTTTCATGGTGATGGCTCTAATAGTTGGCTTGGAGCACCGGCTACAATTGTGCCCATGCAAGGATCCCATGTCTTTGGTGCAATTTGGGAGATTGACATGTGCAATCTCCCGGATTTGGATGAGTAAGGCACTTGTGCAACTATAAATAACTTTTTTAAACAATTAAACTTTATTATAGCCAGGAGGGCGTTTCCAATGGCATCTATATTCCGATAAATGTGCCCGTTCAATCTCTGAACAGCAACAATGAAGTTATCTGCCGAGCATACCACCTCAGGAATCAACCAGAAACGGATGTGCACGGACAATCGTGTTCCAGGGATATTCCGCATAACCGACAACCTTCTCTTACCTATCTTAAGGTGTTGGTCAAGGGTGCCGAAGAGTCCGGTGTACCCAGTGAGTATGTCAAGTGGCTGAGAGGAATCAGGCATAATGGTAATACCGTGGAGGCTATGGAATTGAAATTGGAACTAACTGAACTTAAACTAAGTTGATATTGAAAATAAATCTATTATATTGCATATGCATATGTATATGTATCTCTGTATGCACATTCAAAGCTAAATACATATTCCATTTACACTTTTGAATATCAAAAATTACTTTAAACTTTTTATAAATACTCATAACTATTCTTTAACTTTTTCTTAAATTGTAGATAAATATTATTCACTACGCTTGTAGTAGAAACTAAGTTTTGTTTTTTATGCTTAGTATTTTATTTCTTTACATTTTTTCGATTTCCGGATTTCATCTTCCATTTATAAAGTTTATAATATTTCCATTTCTTGCCAAAATGTTCTTATTTCTTAGTTTCTTTACTGGAGTAGCAAACTTTGTCACAAAATGACTTTAATTAATTTTAATCACTTATTTATGATGATTACCAATTTCCTGTCTCGAAGCATTGTGTTTCACAGCTAAAAACTTGCCCCGGACATGGACACGGATATAGATATGGATACGGGGAATGAGAGCACGGACAGAGAAGTTTAGCTGCTTTTTGGCTGGCTGTTCTAAAGTGCAATTAAAGTGCAATTTACTGTGAGCCAAAGAAGATGATGCTCCAAACTGTTTTTGTTCTTTTTAGTTGTTGGCTAAGAGTACGCACTTCTCTCTCTGTCTCTCTCTCTATCTCTCTCACAGGCAGACGCTTAACGAGGCTCATCTAGTCGCCGTTTGTGCATTTGGACCTTGGCTTATTAATTTAAATTTTCAAGTTCTTGCAACTGGCAAATTCCTTGGAGTACAGCTGAAAACTTGGAGCTGGCAGCCCAAATTGCGTGCCAAAGTAATAATAAACATAATTTGCTGTGCACTTTCTCTCCACAGCTAATTTGCAAGGGGGACAGAGGTAAAGCCAACAGCAGAGGCAAAGGTTGACCTACGATTACAACGGTTACAACCTTCAGACGCCATCAACTGCTCAGCATTTGGTAGGAAGTTGTGGCATTAGGAGGAATTTCAGGTGTCCAAGTGCAAAAGTTCGAGCACAACTCCGAGTTGGACTTTAACAAAGTAAAAAGTTTGCCAAAGTGCTGTGGCACTTGTTGGCTTTTTGTGCTGCAATACCCTGTAAAGCGCAGACTACAGGGGTATATTTGTGTAAGAAATAAGCAGCCAAACGAATTGTATTACAGAGTTTTTATCATGCGTGCATTTGGCCTTTAGTAACTTTTGTTGCAACAGTTGTTGTGGTGGTTTTACTCTTTGTGTTAGTTGTAAATTAAATTTGCAAACGGTCTGGCAACTCCGCACACTCCCAACTCGTAGTTTATAATCGTTTGGGAATTGAAATGCAGTCGATTTCAAAGCAAGTCTGTAAGTTTTCCTTACCCCCTCAGTTTTCTACACTTTCACAACTTTTTGCCTGGTCAGTTAACTTTTTTGGCTGAACATTTTTATTACATTTGTGGCGCCCTTTAGAGTTGTCAGCTAAACGCAAAAGGACTTGGAATAACAACGACAACTGCAGCTCTTAAAGTCTTTAATTCGATCATTAATTATTTAAAATGCACGGCGCCATAACCATTTAGACGGCTTGTAACATGTGCCACAAGCAGCCACAAAGTGCCCGAAAGCAACGCAATCCACAATCTCGCAAAACTGCGTTTGTAATCATAAAAGTTTACGAGTTAAAAAACCAAATCAAAACAAGAACGACAAGTGATGAAACGGAGTATCTCTCTCTCTGTCTCTGTCTCTCTCTCTCTCTCTTGCTTTGTCTCTATCTCCATCTCTATCTTTCTATCTTTTGTAGTCTGTGCTCAGCTGCGAACAGTGCATTTTCTGGGCACGGGAATTTAATTAAAACCGAGCCAACACTCCACCTTTTTACACCCACCCTCCCCCATTGCGTCCTCTAAGTGCCTCGTTCCCAGACTTTCGTTTAGTTTCAATCAAAGTAGCGTCAAAAAATTTAAACAAATTGACAACAGAAGCGACAACGATGTCGTCGGCCGTCAATAAAAAACGTTTAGAGAATTTGCTGTGCCCCCAACACCCGCAACACTCAATCCTCCACCCACCCCCTTACACGGTCCTCCCACAAGTACAGTTTCAGTGTAATTGAAACTCATTAGCGTGCATTTTAGTGGCCATTTTGTGCCTTGGCAAAAGCCTTTTTGGCCAACCCTTTGGGTCCCATTTCATTTCCCAGTTCCCTCTTCTCCCATTTTCCTCTTTCGTAGTTTGTTGTGGGCTGATGTGTGTGTGCTGTGTGTGTGTGGTTTATGTGGTAAGTGTGTCATCATTATGAGTGTTATGGGTTTTCCTTTTTTTTTATTTATACACATTTATTTTTTGACGGGTTTTACCAAGCTTTTATGCAGCAGCTACTGAAGTAGTGGAAAACAGTTTTCCATTCCACAGCTTTTCCTTAGTTTCATATTTTATTAACAAATTTAATAAAAGAGTATAACAGCCGTATCTTTTATCTGAGCAGTTAAATATTAGTTTACGTTGATCTGTTAAGAAATAATATTTTTAAGAGCTGTAAATTATATGAAAACAAAAGTAAATAAACTATTATAATATAGTATAGTATATCTGTTTCCTTAAATTTTTCAAATAAATTTATGTTGACCGCTTATATTAAGAGCTTAATTAAGATCAATATTAACTTATGATGTAACAATAAACATTTCACTTTTACTTTTAAAATTAATTTTAAATTACCAATAAATCTATAGCCCACCGCCCTCAAAATTTTCTAAATTTTTTAGTTTTAAAGCTAGCAAAAACTACCGTATCAATCAATCTGTCAATCAATCAGTTGGCACAAAGAGTTTAACATGAGCAGCTTCTAAGACTTGTCAATCGCATGGACCACAAAAGGAGTGAAAGTTTTTGGTCCAACTTGAAAGTGGAAAACTAAAAGTGTCAGACTTTAATTGACTTTTCCTAAACTATGGATAAAGTAAGACCTCGATGTCTGTAATTATGCCACATGTGGTGAATGGAACCACACTTGGATAACACTTTTCGATTTGAAGAGAATTGAGGGTAGCTAAGGGGATAGCATTTGGCTGCCAAGTGGAACAAATTCAATTAGTTTCTTGGGTCTCTAAGAAAACGGCGAGAAATGTAAAGAAAACTTGATGGAAATTTGCATATAGTTTCTGACAGTTCAAAGGCTAAAACTTTACATACGCAACACTATTAATCAGTAAAATAATCAGTCTTAGAACACATTTGGATGGGTAAGTCCTTGGAGAGTTCCCTGAACAAAAAGCTTGGATTGCAATTGTTTTTCAAAGTAAATGGCAAAAGGTCTGCATTGGACATGAAATGGATTTGATGGGGAAGTCACCCACAAGCCTTTTAGAATCCCAAAAAATAATAATGCAGATATAATAACTGATTAAGGCCTGCGGCACATATCAGTTGCATTTCATAATCAAATAAAGCGCAATATTTGCTTTTCATATGGCAGACAGATTGATACCGAGGATGTGGGTGCATTTATTGCTGGCGAGGATTGCCGGAACACACCGGAAGTGCGTCATTGGCGCTGCAACTTCTGACTGGCCAAGGGCAATAATTACACTTAAATGTTGACCACATGCCAGCATTTGACAGGATCCTCTTTCCACTTTAAAAATCAAGTCAATAAATTTTCAGTTTGCTTACCCAGTGCGCAGAGTATAACAAGCGTGTTAAAGAACGAAGGAATGTCAGGGATTAAGGGAACGAGCAGCAGTAAATTGCTTAAATTTCAAACACATGAAAGCAGAAAACAAACAAGGTTTTAATTACAGGGTATTTGGCAGTTGTGCACTTACGTCCTTTGACGAATGCAACGACTCCCCGCGGGCTACAACCCCTGCAAATTTGTGCAATGTGAATGTGATCTAGGATTGAGTTTTGGATATGGAATTCCACTTGGTTATTTCCCTTGAGCCACTTGCATTTTTTGGACAAATTCTCTTGACACGCATGCAGTGTCAACAAGGCGTGGCATTTTGCAACTTGCCCACAGGCACTGACTGTGTGTGTGTGTGATTAAATCATTAAATTCATACGCTCCACAAGCTGCACTTT
Organism: Drosophila nigrodunni; assembly: GCA_020829145.1. Classification (NCBI taxonomy): domain Eukaryota; kingdom Metazoa; phylum Arthropoda; class Insecta; order Diptera; family Drosophilidae; genus Drosophila; species Drosophila nigrodunni. The sequence goes on from JACVCZ010000003.1 coordinate 12,253,724, forward strand.
TTATTATGGAAATCCTTGGCTTTGTTTCCATTTGTCTCGGCTTGACCGTTCGCGGCCTGATCCCCGCCAGAGATTGTCACCATCCGTTTGATTATTTGCTTTCCGTTTTCATTAAAAATGCACACACCACACACTCCACACACACTTGCACACACACACACACACTGTCAACGCTGCTGCATCAATGAATTCATTGCATCGAATTGTGTAGGTTTGAGTAAATGCTTTTGGGGCATTTTTAATTAAACGACTTGCAGCGGGCGAAATTCAGATTTTAATGTCACCACTCACAGTGGGTGTTGCACTGTGGTCGCCCGACACGTGCATTATGCCAATTATTTTAGACACACACCCACACACCCACAATCAGTTGCATTCAAAGTGATCAAAAAGTCCTAGGGGACAACCAAGTGCAGTTTAGCAGCATTTAAGTTCACTGAAAAACTTATAAATATTGTTAAATATAATATATGATAAATTTACTCTTTGTTTAAATTTTTAATATGAATTTTAACTTAAAATACAGAGACAGAGATGATTGGAAATAATAATAAATATATAAGTTATTACTGCTTTTATTAATTAATAAAAATAATTACACCTCAGATTTTATTTAAAATTACACAACTCCATTGAAATTTGCTCTCAATTTGAGTCAATTTAATACACATAATTATTCTTAAGATATAGGTTGAATCGAACTAAGGCTCATAATACTGAGTTCATAAAGTTCTTTACTTTCGGTGATTAATTTTCACCAATTTCCAGTCTAGCCTCGCTGTAATGGCCAAGTAAAAGCGCTACTGCAATTTATTTTAGTTTTTCATGTTTGGTGTTTTCGCTTAAAAGCTTTTCGCGAGCAGAAACAACAATCTGCCTGCTCCGACCACACCATGCCCCTGAAACCTACTAAATAACCTTGTTAGCGCTTTTAATTAAAGGTGTAAATATTGATATTTACTCAGGCGCAGTCAACCCACAACCCACAGACCTGTAACCTTTTACGTGTAATGCCGCCGGGTCTCGCTCTACGGAAATGCATTTTCAAAAGTCAAATAAACTAAATGGAAATATGAACTGGACATTAATACAGTTACATGGAATGGTGACTGGGCTGAAATATGTTTACTCATGTCGGATCAAAATCAGACTTGAAAAAAAAAGATAAGAAAATAAAATAGTGTATTAAAACATAACGTAACGTGGGTTTTTAATGCATATAATAAATTATAACTAAATTGATAATATAAGTTTGTTAATTTTATTTATGTTTCCCTTAAATACCAATTTTAGAAACTTTTCAAACACACCTCGTTGCTGAAAAGCACTCTAAGCCGCATCCATAACGCCCACTTGACGCTTCAAATTAAATAACCATCATCAGAATCAATCGAAGTACTATACACGCATGTGGGGCACAAAGGAGCAGGGGGTTGGGGAAAAAGGGTTAAGGGAGCAGCACTTTTGGCCCTGTTGAGCCAACAAATTGAGTTAACTCTGGCCTAAAATCAAACGGGTTCGACTGACAATGTAAGGGATATGGTACAGATACCTGTTCGGGGAGTATCCCACTGATCTCTGGTCGGCAGTTGTTAAGTTTTGTGCAAAAAATGTTAATTTTAATTAAGGCTGCTATCGACACCCAGCAGGCAACAAGCCAGTGCATTTACAGGGTATGTGGAGAAGGGGAAAAGCACTCTAAAGTGCAACGCAGCGCAACTGATGCACTTTGTGCACTGAATGCCACAGTATACCGGAGGATGGAAGGATATTTACAAGAGGATATACTCTTATATATGTTGTCTGCTTTTGGCAAACCAACGAGCCGTGCGAGCTCGACTGCCGTGCATTGTGGTCGTGTCACATGCATACCCTATACAGATATATATTTATGTATGTTATATATACATATACACATGTGTAAACATTAACACAACATTGTTATTATGCAGGCATTAGTTTGAAAAGCGTTGGCCATGCAACAATTTGTTGCATGCCACATGAGTCGGGCACTCTCACACACCCATGGGTGTGAGTCAGAGTTGCACATTTAGTGCACACACTGTGGCGGCTACTCAAAAATTTAAATTAGCGCGGTCCGAAGCGAATTGCATTAGCCAGCAATTTTTAATTCACTTCGTGAATATTTTAGTCATTCCACGTGCAATTTTTTCAACATTTTAACACGTTGGCAACACGAATATCCTGCGGCTTATCAGTGATGCGATGGGGAAAAGCGTTTGGAAAAGCCCATGTTATTGAAAAGCAATTAAAAAAGCCAAGCGCGAGTGCGTTTCACTTTATTGAATTATAATGTGCTCTCTCGCTGAACGGGACCAGGAACTGGAACTGGTTCAGTTGATGCCAGTTCATCTGCAGCTCAGCTCATAAATATAAATAGCTGCATGCATTCTGAAGTGATTTGTGAAAACTCAGGTGTTGACAATTCAATCTCATTGTGGCAGGTGTTAATCTAATTACAATTAAGAGTTGATGCATTTTTTATTCAAAGTGCATTAAATTTGCTACAGATTCGATCAAAATAGCTTTATAGTATTATTAAACATGCATAATTATAAATACATGTGTGTATCAGGCATGAAGGGCTTTGAATAAAAGTTTAATATAAGATTTTGTAATATAATGAATTACTTTCGTCTGTCTTACATATATTCTTATGGGCATTAAAGTATTATTATATTATATATTAATAACATATTTCGAGTGCACTTTGATAATTAGACTATCCATTCAACAAGCTTGCCCTATAATCATCTGTCTGGTAATCAGCTTACTGCCTTCAAAATTCTATCCATCTCCTTTACTCCTTCTGCATTTCCTTCTCTGCTTGACTGCTGCTAATTGCATCTATCGGATTACCCAAAAGCCCAAAAGCCATTTTTAATATCAACACGATGCGAAAAGTGCAATTTTATAATTGGCTTTCGATATGAATAAAAAAGAATAAAATACAAAAATAATTAGCAGAAAATAAAAATATTAAATTTCAAGCAATTAAAAAATGCGAACGCTAAAAAGTGCACAATGTTTATTATTATTATAATCCTGTAGCAGCCATGAAAGGGTTGGACCAGGAGTTTGAGTTTGAGTTGGGCTTGGATGGTCCTATCAAATTACCTTTGGGCCATGTTTTTACGAGGTTAAGGCAAACAAAATATAAATTGCAGATTTTTACAAGATGCTTAGAGACGGTCTCAAAATCAAAGCCATTTCAATGGGCTCTGCAAACAGTCGTAAAGGTCATAAAAATTGTCTTTAGTGAAATGAGCTGCCACTGAGAGAAAGAAAGAAAGGAAGTAATGGAAGGAAACCCACCCCCAATCGACGACTCATCCAATAATAGAGGACCAACTTTATTTTTTTTTTATTTTGGCTTCTGTAAACTGTGAACAGAACGATAAAAATGTTGCCCTCGACACCTGTGACCACAATTAAGCCGCGTTAAGCGTTGCCAGCATTTTTAATGCCTCATCCTGAGTTGAGTTGGCAAAAGTTTTCACAGTTAAATTGAGTTAAACCCGCACAACCAAAAACTTTTGTCCCACCTTCCATTTTTTTTTAAGTTTTTTCTTGTGTATTTTTGAATTTTTGTTGCTGCATTCGTAATTAAATGAGCGCCCAGCGGTTATGCTGCAAGTTGATAATTTAATTGAAGTTGTTAACAATTTTTTTTTTTTGCCTTATTAAAATTTGTTAAAATATAATTAAAACTGGCGCTGAATTTAATTGCACAACTGACAGCGTCCTCCAGCCTGTCGAGCATTTTAATTGCTTCAAATTGAACCTCAACTAAGAAAAGGGTCAAATTAATCTATGCGATTAGCAGCTGCTGCTAAATGGAGCCCAAAAAGGTTGGAGAATATTTTCAAAATGTATCTGAAGAATGAATAGTACAATTTAAAAATCAACCAATATTTGGGCTTTAAATTTTACATTGTGATTTGTGTATTACTATTGAGATAAGATAGTTTTATTTAGAATTAGCTTTTGAGCCTTATAACTGCGAATTAAGTCAGAGTACTTTTAAGATAGCCTACTCAAGTATTGTATTTCTATTTCTATTTTTAATCAAAAGTTTTTAGTTATAACTTAGCATTTTTCTTAAGGCATAGTAAATTTGTTATTACAATTGCTTGTTCTTTTGTGCCTACAATTTATTTTTTATATTACTTTATTCTAGTTTCTATCGCTTTTGATATTCTGTATCTAAATCATAACATATCAAACATTTGTCTCTTGATTTTGCCCAATTTCAATACGAGTTCCTTATGTTTTCTTCAATTTGCCAGCAATTTGCTGTAATACTAGACTCAATCAAGAGTCAAATGCTAATAATGCAAACAGACGCAGCCTCAGAGATCCCCAAAAACAGAAGAAATTACCATATCCAATGCGATACACACATGCCAAGGGATATTACCCCTGAAAACAGATGGAAAAAAATGTGGGAGAAGGTATTGCAATTATTTGAGGAATGCAATGGGATCCGTGCAAACTTTATTGAAGTGAAAGAAGCATACGGAAAAGTAAAAAGAAGCAAATGAAATCGCCAGAAAGCGCAAATTGAAACCAAATGAACAAATCAGACAACAAATTTGCATGCGCTACATTTATGGGCCATATCCCCGGGTCCGTTGCTAGCAACTCCGCAGAGATGTTACAGGGTTGCAGTTGCTCGAATAAGAGGGGGGAAATTGTAAGGGGGTAAGGGGGTTGCTTGTGCCAATTTATGTTTATTGCGGCAAGTATTTGGTGTTGTCATAAGACCGGAAAAAAATAAGTAAAGATTTACTGTATGCGCACTATCGGATACTCTTACATTTATTTCTGGCTAGTGCAAGCAAAATGACTTTAAAAGTCGGTATGGGCTCGTGTTTTTGTAGGGTATGTTATAACAATATCGCAGCATGTTTATTTGGGCAATATGCAAATTTTGGAATTTCTTTCGTGTCTATGCAAATTGTAAAAAATATTTCACTTGTCCGCGTGTCGCAATTTTTTCTTATTTATTGCAAAGAATTTGTTGGTTTGGGGCGTGGCCATTTGCCCACAAATCAATTCCACTACATTGAAGCAGAAATCAATTGAAGAAAGTTGAAAAAATACAACAACATGTCCGGGCAATTAAGTGGAGAGTCGAGCTGGAAAACAAAGTTTATCTTTTGAGTTCGGTTTGGTTTGGATTGGTTTACTGGCACTAGACGTGTCCTGTTCCATGTCCCATGTCCCATGTTCCCATTGGATTGAGTCGTCTCGTTTCGAGTGGGTTTCTGGCTGCAACTCAATTAAAATGAGCTCAGGTGTAAATTTTATTGAAAATGCTTAATTGCCGAGACTGAGACTGGGAGCATCTGTCTGGCACAACCAAACAACCTAAAACCATTCTTGCTCTTCTTCATTATCATTATCATTATCATCATCGTCGTCATCATTATGCACCATTATCCTGCCAGCGATTTTTACTTGTAATTATTTGTTTTTGTGTGTCTGCGCATGAAGCGAACGACGCGTCGAGTGCTTTGTTGCGCAATGTCCTTTGTACTGTTGTCCTTTACCCACTCCCCCTCCCATTTCCCTTTCAATCGCAAGGGACATGTGTTTAGCACAAGGATTTATATATTTGTTTAAGCTGCTCCTGACATTGTCATGATGATACTAAATTTATGTAAGCAGCCTTAGAGCAGCAACACACAAATAGACAAGTTTATTGAGCTAGCGTTTGACTTAACACGAGGAGAGTTTGGTAACTTGCGGAACTAATATATATTTGTACAAGATAACTTTAATAATACTACAATAGTTAGAGTTTTTTTAAACTAAGGCTTGAGTCACACTTTTTTGTCTGCAATCTGAAGCAACTTTTGTGGCAACCCACGATATTTACTTCATGTTGACGGTCTCCCGCAGTTTTAAGTACACAATTAACTAAATTGGTAATAGTTTTTGTTGCTGTTGGCAACACACTCGCTTACACTCTTGTAGTCAAAGTAACCCCAAAGTGTGAACTCACTTTTCTCAATTTTAATTCAAGCAATTAATAAACTTTTACGTCAAACATTATCTAACTGAGTCACGTGACCGCACGAACCCAAAACAGATTCCCGTGATGAATTTATGACTGACATTGATGGCATTACATGCTTTGTACCCCATCCTTAAGGAAACAAAAAACCTAGACACTTCAAAACAGGCAGAACTCATCCTTTTAGACCCTTGAATGTATTGTGGTTTTTGCGCTTTTTTCACGCCCGCGTCAGGAATTGTTAACCCTTTCGCGCCCGATCTGCATTTAAAGGGATTAAGCTGAAAGAGTCGTGTGTCTGTCTGCTGTTGATTAAACTGCCAGCATTCATTCAGAAATTCCAAAATACATTTTTATAATTTATGCAAGTTGGTCGACATTCGATGCGCCTGCATGTCGGAAATTGCTTTAAAGTCTCTCAACAGTCGACAGCAGATGGAAGTAGAAGTGATATCATTTTCATAACTTATCAATCACAATCTTTATGTACGATATTTACTATCCCACGCACCAGTTCGGACAATGGGCTGAGTGTTCTCACATTACCAAAAACTGTCACAACTAACTGAAATCAAAACAGAAATCAAACTGGACAGCGACGCCTACAAAAATAGCAAACAAATGAACACAAATAATAATGGGGGGCAGTGAGACAATTAATAACAAATTAACATGATGGTCCCATGCCGGAAATAAAAGGACCTCTTCACCAAAAGGACACCGATTCCGATGTCGATCCCTAACCGCAACATGTCAAGTTTGGTACAAATATTTACACTGTTCCATTGTAAAGCCTGGTTCTCCAAGACCCCCGCAGTTATCCGTCGAACCCCCTTTACTTTCCGGAAGGAACAAACAAACAAGGCACATTTTTGGTAAGTTTAGACGCCGAGTGAAAACAAAAGCGTGTCCAGCTCCACGCAAGGATCTAAGTTAGTCACGTGCTTCAATGCACGTGTCCTTTTTAATGACCAACGAATTGTGTTGCACTCAGTGAGAGAGGAATGGGAAAAAGGGCAAAAAAAAAAAATAAGGAAAATCAAAAAGTAACGCGGCTTTTGTGCCATATAAAGTCGTATATTGAAATCCAATTCAATGAAATTGTTGCCACGCTCGAGTTCCATTAGACAAAACCAATCACAACAACATGAAAGGTGAGCGGGTGGTGCTGGTGATTGGTTGGGGGAGGGGGTAGTGCTCGCTTCGGGTGGTTTCTGCGGCCACCGCTCAATTGTTGGTCAGTTGAAAATATTTCGACAATTTGCATGACCGACTCCTACCCAAGAGCCCTCTCCACCCACCTCCGAACCACACCCACCACATCGCACACAAAGGAATATGTCAGGCATCAATTGAACTCTTTTCTTCTTTTATTTTGAACCTTCTTGCTGGAACCCATTTTAATTGAGGGCTGTGGCAACGTGTGGCCAGCAACAACAACAACAAATACCTCACAACGGGCGAAGCGAAAGAGACAGAGCCATGGAGTGTAAAAGAGTACGAGATATTGAACAGATATTGAATTTCAACATGTTGTCCATTGAAAACAAATGAATTGCACGCTTTTCATGCATTCAATAACGCCATGGTCAGTCAGACAGTCAGTCATTCTGTCAATCATTGCATCAAAAGGAGCGTAATTAATATTATATTTATGAATGTCAGCTTGATATGGAAACATTCTGTTTTATTGAATAACTCGTACGTTTACTACAAAACAACTAAAACACTTTACTTTTAAATTATGTAAAAATAATTTATTAAATTAGTTATATCAGACTACCTAACTTATAAACTGTCCTTGAATATTTTTAATTCCCATTCTACTCTTTCTACTTATTAAAGACTGCTCTGGCCGTGTCGCAGTAAACATACTTACACGACAGACTGTCAGCTCAATTGACACTTTGTCGCACTCTGTGAGTCCATAAACAATTCATTTATGATCCAAACACACACTGGCTTAAGAATGCCTTCACTGTGATCTAATACTTTATGCTTGATTTACTGGCAGCGGCTGCAAATCATCGTTCAGACAAAAAGGATAAAGAGACCAAATATGAATATGAATATTCGAATACATGTGAGTATGTAATATTTGACTGTGAATGCCAGACGGCAACGTGTAGGCATGTGCGATAAATTATCAGGCTTTTTTCTCCTCTGCATGTCCTCAGGGGGGAAGGTGTCTCCATCTCGCAGGCAATTGCTCATAATTGGTACGCCCTGTACCGATTTGTCAGTGGTAAGTACACCACTCACATGTGGAAAAGGGAGGAAATGAATGCACTCTAAGGTGGATTTGATATATTGGATGGATTTGGCGTAGACAATTTTATGAGCACTGAATTTATTTGATGTTTGGCATCACGTTTATTTTGTTTTCTTCCTTTCTCTCTTTGTCAATAAATTTCAATCAGTCAATGCTAAAATCCTTCAGAATTTATGTTGCATATTAAAAATCGCTTTACGAAAACTTGGAAATTTCCGCGTTTAATATTAAAAAATGAAACGAGTAAAGATAAACGAAAGAAAAATACTTTTTACAATTCTCAATAAAAAGAAAAAAATAAATATGAATTGCAGGCAAAAAAGAAACTAAAATGTATTTCACTCATAAAAGAAAAATCGTTTGCTGTGCTTCGCAAAGCCAATATTCGCACACGTACAACAATGTGAGCAACCCTCGCCTGCAAAAAAATTAAAAACAAAATTGCAAAATAAAATGTCGATAAAAAATAATTTTAATGTCGCCTTTTTACTTTGAATGGGTAGCAGAAGTAAAAGAAGTTAAAAATGAAACTCCAATAGGTGGCAAATAAATACTCTAAGCTTGATTTAAAAAAAAAGATTATAAACAAATTACTGTGACAATTTATAGTAAAGTTAGTGAAGAAGTTGTCGAAATGTTTGAGGCTTAAAATTAAAACTTAACTTAGATTAAGTTATGGTCATTTTAAAAACATAAACATCATTCTGTCGTTAGGGTATACATCTAGTTGGATTGGCAACGGATCGTAAGATAAATGGCCAGAAATAAATGCTGGCATATAAAAAGTGTTTCTCTTATATAATTTAAATTAAATGCGTAGCTGACAATAAAAATACACCCAATGACGAGGCAACAAATTCAAAAAAATCGTCTCTGGTCAGGTCATAAAACATTTAATATCAAATTTTTGAACTGTAGACGAGACAAGAAAGATGTAAACAACCCCCAAGAATGCATTTAATCATTTAAGTAACAAGTCGAAAGCATTTTAAAGTGTTTTCCAAAAGCAGCCCACAACCCAAACCCAAACCCAGACAAGTCTCTTGGATCCACTTGAAAGAACCTTTTTCCAAAAAGTAAGCTCAAAAGTTCCAAGTGCCACTTTTGTCGCCTTTTATGCTTATTTGACCATTCAAATACCAAACACACAAACACACACATACAATTTACTCCCTTTCCTTTGGGTCTGTACTTTATTCATGTCCTGTTGGGTCACTCATTCAAATTTTGGTTGCCTTTTGTATTGGCCAGCAACTCCCCCAAGAATAAGGCACACAACTAATCGCGTACTTTCTTCAAACTCTTTGTCCGTTTTTTATGTCCCTGTAAGGAATTTCAAAGCTCACATGTGATCGGAGAGTTTTCCCACAGTTCAAGGGGTTGGAGGAAAAGGAAGTTCTTGTTGTTGGTACGCCTGTCCTTGATCCTTGTGCTTGGGCTATTGTATAATATCCATTTAATAGCCAAACCAACACCTTATCCAAATTGTAGTTGTAGTAAGTAAATACCAAATCAGACCCCAAGAAACTGACGAAGATGAATACGCAAGTTTTCGACACATGGCTCAGAGGATGTAAGAATGATTTGCATAAGGAGCAATTGTCCTGGGGACTTAAGTCCAGGCAGCTACTACAGTGTGACTTGCTGACAGACCAACCCACCTTCTTGTCCTGTGCCTTGACCTAACGAACCATAAATTATATGCTTTTGATGTTTCTGGTGTTGTTGTCGTTGCCTTTGGACCAAAAATGTTTACTTAGTTTAGTTTTTTGGTGCTACAATTGCTGGGAGGACATGGACACGGACATTGTTAAGTTTATCGTTTAAATTCGATTATAATGAAACCCCAAAGACAACAAAAGACGACTTGTTCACTTCGATTGTCTGCAAAAAGGACAACAAAAGCGTTTACATCGAATGCATTGGAAACCAGTGGGGATTAAGGATATGATTGAACTGCCGCCAGGACAACTCTCTGTCTCTCTGAATTAATTGCATCCAAGAAAAGGCAACAATTTGCATAAATTACAAATGCAAACACCCCAGACAAAACTGGAAAAAATAAAACATATCGTTTAGGCCATAAATTCAGACTTTGGCTTAACTCATCAACTTCTGTTTTATTTTTTTTCCTTTTGCTATTCGGACAAATAAGAAAAATCACAAAAATTCCTAGTAAAATTACAGCAACTGTTGACCAAATGTGACCACAGTAAAAAAAAACTTGAAATAAGTTGGAATTGGCCGACTGACAGCCGGCTTTAAAAATTATTACTCAAACCACAAAACTTGGAGTCTGATGAGCTTTTCGAATTCGCATGAATTATGTGGCAAATGCTTCGTTATTAATTAGACTCATTTACCACTCGAATCCGAATAGATGTTGTTACCATGAAGACACCTTAATTAAATGTCTGTATAGTCTCTGGCAGCTCTCCCTGGTGTATGGCTCCCCCAAAGTAACAACCGCAGAGTCAAGTTTTTTGGCCAACAATCTGAAGGGTTGTTGTTGTTGTTTTGTCATTAGAATTTGCATATGAGTTTTTTAGCCTGATCCCTGGAGATTTGTCATTTTAATTTCCATAAATCAATTTGTTAATTAGTGGTCTCATTTTTGGCTGTCAGTCGAACAATACCAACGATTAGCAACAGGGCTATAATAGCTGAGGGTTAACAGAAGATTGCCTTGTTAAATAAATTTGCACTCCTTCCACTGGCAATTTAATAACTTTAGCTTTAACTAGCATAGCTTAATTTAAATAAACTAGTTACGATAAATAGTTTAAGGCATTAAATAAAGTTCAGTTCAAGTCAATCAGGAAAATTGTCTTTGAATTTCGTAAACTTAACGCATAAAAGCAAAATAAACGCAGCAGTGCATTTAATCCAATTTATTTGTTATCGAAGATACGTTACTTCAATTTATTTTGATAACCATTGTAAAAAGTGCATAAACGTAAATAACTAAAATACTTTTATATATACATATATCTATTTTATACAATGCAATTGAGAGTCAAGTAGTTGGACTTTAAAATGCTTTCAGCTCTTGGCTTTAAAGCTTCTAGCCACTTGAGCCACTTTTATGAGTGCAGCCAGGCAAACCGAAGCCAAACCCAAACCCAAACACATCTCAAGCCCATCTCAGAGCCATCTCACACCAAAGCCAAAATGGTTGCCATTTAATGTCACTTGGGCGCGCAACCATCAAGCATATTACGAGGACGAAGCTCTCACTGCTTTGCAAAGGACACTGTTCTTGTCTTGTTTAACTGTCCGTCTGTCTCTCCGTCTCTCTGTCTCTCTGTTTGACTGTTGTTGAAAAATAACAACAATTTACACAACAAATGCAACCGAGCAACAGCAGCCACATGTGAAGTAGTGTCTGTCGTTGACTTTGACTTCTGTTTAAGGAGAAAAACCAGCAAAGTGCAGCAACAATTGTTGCCAGCTGTAAATAAACATGGGTTTTGCTTGTGCCACGCCCACACCCACGCTCATGCCCACATGTGTGCGTTGCTACCTTCTGATATTGCAACACACACAACAGCGAAATGATAATAAGGTATATAATTTAATATCAATCTGACAGCCAGAAGGCAACAAAGTGCGCCAGGCGACGACGACGACGATGAAGACGACGCTGCTTTTTATGCTACACTTTTTTTTCGTTCCCTGTATACTCTACTGAAGTTGAGATTGTTTGCTTTAATAATATGTTGACTATGTCATGGAGCTTGTTACAGTAGGACATACTTCTATTAAGATTTGTCTAAGGAAGTTTTTAAATATTTGTATCGAAGTTTTAACAACAAAAAACTGAACTTGTTTAAATATTATACATAAGCCAGAGACAGTTTAATTTTATTTATGTAAGGGTTCATTTATAGTGTTTGGCTCTCATAAAATAAACGGAAATTAAATAGCTTTAACAGCTTCAACAGTCTTTCAAGAACTTTAGTAGAGTATTTGATGCTCAGTCAATACTCTTTACTTTCAGCTTACACTTGTTCTCCACTTGCACATTTGTCCCCTACCCTTCTCCATACCTCCCCTGCCCTACACACGCCCTGCCGCACTTCACTTTTATGCATTGTCTGTATATGTCTGACGTTCTGTCGAGCTACTCAAATGCTATTCTTTCAGCTCTTTCTTCTTCATATTCTTTTTTTATTATTTACTTTTTTCTTTTTTTTTTGTTAACTAAATAAATGCAGTTTGTTTGCCTGCACTTGTTGTTTGTGTTGAGCCAAGCAGAACATTTCCATTTGAATGTTCTTTTAAGCGATAACAATTTCATCTTTTCTTTGTTTTGCTTTCGAGCATTTCTTTCTGCATTCCGTTTTCGCCAGCTATTTGTATTTTTCCCTCTCCCCTCTCCTGTACTTTCACCCTCTATGACCACTCAGGTAAGTGATACCAGATGTCATAGACAATGCATAGATTGCAACAAAGTGCAACAGATTTCTTTTGGTTTCTGTTCAGCATTCAGTAAAAATTAGATCATTGGTTTTGATTTTGAGGTTGGCGCTAGGTCATCATCATATGATGTCATTACAGGGACTTGCCCAGCTGACTGCCCTTTGTTGGCCAGCTCCTCTGTTTATGTTCTTTTGTTGTACCTTTAGAGTTTTATTTTCTCTTGGATTTTTTGTATTTGTTTTCGCTTTTTATTTTTGCCATTTCACCGCATTTTATTTTACATTTTTTTATGCAGCAAGTATAAAAAGTTTTTACATTTTTACGGCACTTTTTTTGTGCTTTTGGCCAACGTTGCAAAGAAAAGAAGTTTTTGGCGAGTGCATTATGTGTGGTCTTACGGCGAGAAGTTGATTATGTTGATTTGTGAAATTGATTTGGTTAGGGAGAAGATTTCCGCTCTCTGAAATCATAAAAAGAATTTTCGTTGCATGTGGAAATTCCACGGAATTGTTTGGTGGTTATAAAAATATGTTAAACCAGAAATTGAATTGGTTGCTGAATGGGGAGGACTTCTCAAGGTGAAAGAAATCCTTTTAGGTATAGAACGATTCTTCTGATTGCTCACAAAATAATTATAAGCGCTAGTTAGAGTCTTTCTATTCATAAAATTGAAATGTACTTAATAAGAATCATATACTATCATCACTAAGAGTGGCAGCACTTATACATAGCCTAACAAATCTGACAATGCCAAGGAATTTGGTCAAGGACACATAAAAGCCAAAGGAGAAGGCTAATTTCGAACAAATACCGAATTCGAATACAAACAATTCGAAAATCGAACTAGACTTACCCCTCACAATGGCAACAGGGGAAGCATACGTGTCATACGTAGCGTAACGTAACGTAACGGAACGTAACGTAACGTAACGTAACGTAACGCTACGTAACATGAGATGCCACAAGTGTGAAGCAGCAAACAAACACTCTCTCACTGTCTGCCTCTCTGTCTCACGCTCTCTCTGCTTATCTTAGGGAAACGTTTACAGCACGTGATGATGCACAGTCGAGAGGTCAGAAAGTAGCTGATATTGCGGCACAGCGTAGAGTCAGAGGTTGAGGGTTGCTTCAAAAAGAGAGTGGAAGAGAGAGAGAGCGTACAAAACGATAGAGAGCGCAACGTTAAGGAAGTGTCTGCTCTCAGTGAGCTGCGAATTTTCTTGGGGGTGGGTGTCTGGCATTGGGTAAGAGTTCGAGGCTGATGGTGGTGGGTCGCCTGCCCTTTTGGCTGCTGTCACGACTGTCAGCGGCATTTCCCGGGTATAAATACGAGCGCCGCGACGCCGTGCGAGTCAGTCGAACGACAGCTCGCATCGAGTGCGTAACAGCAATCAACACAGTACACTACACACAGTACACACCGCCACAAAGTGAAAAGTAAACCAAATTTACGTAATATTTTTACCATGGCGATACCCTTCTATGAAGACGAACCCAACGCAACGACGGCAGCAACAGCCAGTTTAGATGCCAGTCAAATTACCGACGGAGATCAAGTGGATGGTCCTGTTTACGCCAGTGACGGCTATGATCAGGTGGACTATGAGGCACCAACGGAAGCAGCAACAAGTAATAGTCAAGCGACGTCCACGGAGGAGCAGATGGCGCCTAGCACGGAGGAGCAGTTGCTGGCCTGGAAAATGTTAGCCTTGGCCATGTGCAAGGTGCTCAAACAGTTCTGTAACCAACAGCAGACGGGAAAATCCACCAAACTGACAGCCACAGTGCAAATTCAGCCGCAGGCGCAGTAAACTACCATCAAGAAAAAAACTACGACTACAATTTCAAGGCCCCTCCAAGACGAAAGGGTCTGACGGCTCCTAAGCGCAACTTGTGATTACTTTTCGTTGGTGAGAACTAGCGCTCCCCAAAAGGCAGTTAAGGGAGAGAGAAAATGCAACTGAACGTGAACGTTTTCCAAAGGAAAACCCAAAGGAATTATAAGTTTATATTCCAGTTTAATTTTATATATTTTGGAAATGTTCAACTGATTTTCGTATTTGCCGTCGCTAAGGAAATTAATTAAGTGGTGAAGGCTGATTAATAAATTTTGGGATAAGCGCAAATGTGATAAATAATTTTACTAAAAATATTTTAAGTGCATACTCGTATTTTGGTAAAGTTATTTAAACACTTAAATTAATTACAATTCTAATATTAATTTAGTTTTATTCATGATGATCGGCCCAGTGCAAGCAGCTGCTAGTTTTCATACGGAAACGAATATAATCTTAAGTCCATCACTTTTCTACTAAACAGTAGTAATAATTCTAACTATAAGTAGTTTAAGTTCATAACTTGATACATACATAAACAAAAACTTTTACAAAACTCTCTTGGTGTCTATTTACAAATACGACGAATCATAAATCGCATCGATTTCAAATATTTAGGTAGTTGGCTTCTTACTTTAGCAAATAGTTATAAAAAATATATAAAAACAAAACAATTATTAAAAATATATGTATATATTTTTGTATGATTATTTTGCTGTTAAATGTAAGTTGATGTGCGTGTGTTTGTATCAATTATTTCATTTCTAGGCCCATTATCGAAGGCAATATTCCTAAGAAATCGATGACAACCAAAAGAAATCATTTTCATTTCCGTGTCATGAGCATAAAAATAGTACAAGAAAACAATAGGAAAGTTTACAGAACAACAGAACGACAGCCACGTTGAAAAGTAATTGTAATTAAATAATAAGCATAATAATAATAATTATATATTCGTAATAAAAAATTAAATTAATTTACATGAAACAAAATATTTTTATATTGTGTGTTTGGCAAAATTTTATTGGTCACCTTGAACTACTAAAACATATAAAGAAACTCTATTTGGTTTTATTTTTTATAATTTAAATATTTATGAGATTACTAATGGAATCACTAGTACACTAAATACTGGTGCTATATATTCATGGTAAGTTATGTTGTTGATAGTATAGATAGTTGCATCCATACTACTAATAACCTAAGAATTTTAAAATCATTTTGCTGCAATAATTGTCTTTAGGAGTAGAACATTTAGTTAAAAATTTGAAATCTTAATGACATTGTTTAATATATTCTACACTTTGGCTATGTTTTTAGTTTTTCTTACCTTAAATTCCAATAACTTTCCAATAACAAAGCACAACTACCTTTTCCTTAAGAGATATTCAAATCATGTAAAGCTTTAGGAAGATCAAAGCAAGTTTTCAGACAAAGGCTAGTCTTTCTTTGTATAGTCGGCTACACCCACTCCCAATATTTCAGCTATTCAATTGATGCGGAAAAATGTCGCGTGGCGTCTGATAAAAAAAGGCCTGTGGGCAAAGTGGATCCGTTTCAGTGTAATACTCTTTATGTAATGCAAATAGAAATACAAGATATTGTGCGGCAGTTAAGCTGCTTTTTTAATTTTCTAAAATCCAAAAGAAAGAAAGAGGGAGTGAGAGATTTTAAACTTCATCAATCAATGGCAATATCTATCAATGTGCCTAATAATATCAATCATAGACGGCAAAAACAAATAGCATTTGTTAAATCAACTGCCCCAAGATGATTTTAAAAAATTTGATATTTTCCAACAGATAAACGAAAGGGGATTATGTGTTAGCATAGAAAAAGAATCCTACCAGAAAAACGAGAAAGAAATCAAAAAATGCGCATTAGAGGTGGTTAACTGTCTGAATTCAATCAAATGTTCCCTCGAGATTTTGCACTTTTGTTTGCATTTTGCACACATGATACTCAATACGACATGAGCTCGGTGGCAACCCTTTTTCTTGAGCCCTCTCCTGTTGAGAGTGAAAGTAGTGAAAGCTGGATAACAGGCCATAAGTGCATATGTGTGTGTGTTTACCCAGCTGGGGGTAAAGTGACCCATAAATAAACAGTTTAGACTTTTTTACAATCACCAACTTGTTTTATTGCCATTCGAACAACAAACCCATGTGAGTCCAGTCTATAAAGTGATTGGGCTTAAAACTCTGTACTTTCCAAGAATATTTTCATATTTCTGCTTAGCAAATGTACTGTGCAAATATTTGTACTTAGTTTAAACTGAAACAAGACAGCATCAAAGCCTTAAAAATGTGAAAATCGTGCGTAATTGAAAGTACACAAACTACCAAACGGGCAAATCAATTTTATTACTGGGTAAATCTTACGTAAGTATTTACGAACGTAGTAGTACTTGAGAGAGGACTTTGCAACAACATTATTAAAAATAAATTAGAGTACCTTCTCGTACAACTTGTATAATGATAATAGGGCAAACAAACGAACTGAAGTGGTTTCATGTTGCCCTGCTACGTGCTCAAGTGCATTCCATTTGGTCCTGCGGTCATCATTAGTCTGCTTTATTAAGTGGAAGTGGATGTGACAGTTGCCTCAACTGTGGCACGTTACAGTAGCTTTAAAAGCTGATGTCACAACTGAGCAACCCAAAGTTTTCTATGTCTAACTTGCCCCTAGGAAGCAGCTGCCACCATCTACTGACTGCAGGACTAAAGGACTCGAGTGGCTGGATAAACCAGCTCAAGGTCGTGTGTCAATTGCAACTGGTTGCATATGTTGCAACATGCATCTCACAATGAAGCAGTACCTCAAAAAAATAGGAACTCACTAGAGCACTAATCCTTTGTTCTTTATCTTTTGCTCATTGGAATAGGACTGAAAAATTGGGTCAAGGCTAAAAAGCTTCTTTTTAAAGTAGGTATGCCAATTTCTAGGCTATGGCTGTAAATGTTTTGCTAGTAAACATAAAAGAAGAGAACAGATAATTAGAAAAAATTAAAATAAAGAAAAGACAACATATTACTTGTTACAAATATATACTTTATAAAATATATAAAACAAAATAAAAAAATTCTTTAAATATATTTGTTAAGAAATTTGTATCCTTTTAAATCTTTATTAATACTGCAAGATCACAATTAAATTTAACGAGACATCAACATCTTTACACTCCCAAACGACAGCCTGAAGGCATAGGGAAATTGCTATTGTTGCAGCCTGCAACGAATCCATCATTACAATTAATAGAAATTGCAGCTGCGGTAGATCAAAGAGTAACTGATTCAAAGGAGGGAGTAACAAAAGCGTGAAAGACAAAAGACGGCGACAGTAAAATGGCAAGAATAACAACAACAAGTTGGCAGGGCCATGTCAAAGGTAATGACAGAAGCCAAACAATTGAAAAGTTGTAACAAACGAGAGTCAGGCTAAAAAATAACAGAAACAACAAAAACAAAGCGACTTCGTTAGCGCAAACAATTGTCAAAGCAACAGAGGGGAAAAGCACATGAAAAATAAAAAAAATGAACAAAAAATGAACAAAAATATAAAGTTAGAGTGCAATTTTCAAGCAATATATTTTCCGCTGTTGAGTAAAAGTTTTCACGCGCTTTTTGATGTTTTGCTTTGGGGCCAAAGTGCAAAAATAACAAGCTAAAATTGCGTAGAAATATTTAATGAGACAGTCAGAAGAGCTTAAGAAAGAGAACCACTAAAGAGGGGCACGCAAAAGAGCTGAGAACTGAGAACCGCACATTCAGGGCCAAAATCTAATTTGATAATCAAATAAAAATACTGGCCAAGAAAAGCTGTCCCCAAGGGAGTCTCACAGAAAAAATACACAAATGCAAATGCAAAAGCAGATAAAGAAAAATTTAAATGGAACTTGTTATGTTTTTCGCATAACTTGCGCGATTTGACAAATTTACGAGTGAGTTTAGCGGACTAATCATGGAAGATCTAAGCTGGGGACGGGACGGGACCGGAGAGCGAGAGTGGTCTCAGGAACGCCACTGGCAATAATAAACATAAAGCGTCTGGGCCAAGGCTGAGGCATATTAAGGATATTCCCGAACGTTGTCAACGCCAGCGAGTTTCTTTTTTTTCATGGCTTCCTTTCTTCGGTTGAAAGCAGAAAAAATCTCTGGCACATAATTTTAATGTTTATCGTCTTTTATTGTCAAACAAATTATTTTTGATATTGCGCTGCAGGCGAGCCATGAATAGATCCGAGCATTACGTATACTCCTGTATATTGATGCCAAAGGTGACTGAGAAATGATTCAGCTGCCGACGGGGGTGGCTATACACCCCAACAGAGGGTTGGGGACACAACTGAGACACACACGCGTCGTGTAATTTGATTAGCATGCGACAGAGCAGTCGAGGAAGAGCAGGAAAAAAACACAATAAACATAAAGAAAAACTCTGATAAATATCAGTGAAAGTCAAAACAATTTAATGCATGAATAAAAAATAATTTCTTTCTTATGGCCAAAGGAAAAAGGTGCTTCCATTTTCATGTATCCTGCTGTGCATGGTGCTTTATTGGATTTTGGTTTTTCTTGCGCAAATGAAGCTCATATGTGCATTTGGCTGCCAGGGAAACCATGGAAAAAAGAAAAATTTTCTCTTACTCAAAGCATATTTGATTATTTACTTAACAACATTAAAGGAAATCTATGTACAAACAACAGACATTTTGCATATGAATTAAAACGCAATAAATTAGCAAAATGTTTTTCCTTTTCCTTTTTTTTGGCAATCGAATTTTGCTTATGCCACTGTGCACTCAGGGGAGAGCATTGTTTGCTTTGCTAATGCTTCCTTTTCCTCAGACAGTCAGACAAACGCTTTTAATAAGCCACTTAAATATTTATTATATTATTCTAATGATTCTCTATCAGTTTGGTTTTAAAGGCATTTCAATTTGAAATTTCAATTTGCCTTTAATGGAATCAGCGGTGCTGGCTCATAAATTAGTTAGTCGGCCCCAAATCCAACTTAATACGCTTCACTTAATTGTTTACAGCATTAATGCAAAAACCTCAGCCAATCCATTAAACAGCCCAACCAACAGTATTACACATCACAACACACACACACTCACAATCAGGACACAACACAGGGCAAACCAAAATCGCGACACGTCGGCTGACCAAGAACGACGCTGACGCTAACGTCGACGGCGACTGCAACTGCAGCGTTGGCATCGGTGGCAAACATTAATCAGCGAATTATCAATGCAAATAATTTTCAGCACGCCTCAATGCGATA
Source organism: Drosophila nigrodunni (assembly GCA_020829145.1). Classification (NCBI taxonomy): domain Eukaryota; kingdom Metazoa; phylum Arthropoda; class Insecta; order Diptera; family Drosophilidae; genus Drosophila; species Drosophila nigrodunni. The sequence continues at coordinate 12,273,582 of JACVCZ010000003.1, forward strand.
TCAATCAACGCGCATCGCTTCCACTGCACTGACAACACTAAGGCGCAGCATACAGAGAGGAGACCGTGCAACATTGCCGCGTTGTTGCAACATCATCGATGGCATTTCTCACTGGGCACTTAACACACAATTAAGTGCAAATAATTGCAAACGCTGCATATAAATGATTTGTTTAAGCCAACATGACGGGCAACCAACATTCGAAGCCATCAAATAAATCACCCTAAAAACTCTGAACACATCTTCATAGCCGGGGCTAAGAAAACTGCACAGTGGATCAGTAACTTAAAAATAAAACACTAAGTTATTAAATTTGATAGGAATGAAATAATTGAAATTAATTGAATTTAGTTATTGAGTCCTATTGAAACTAAGTTGCTTGAAGAATTAATTTATTAAATTTCAAAGAACTTATGTATTTATTAGCCTACATTTTATACAGCTTAACAATTTTTTTCTTGAAACTAAAAACATCACTTTCATACCACTGTGCTATGCTTTGAGCTGTGTATTTTGAGGGCGTGATAACCGGATAATGAATTTGAAATTAGCAGCGGAAGACGGCAATGCAACTGACCAGCGCACAAATGGTTAAGGGCAGCACAGGTAGGCGGGGATTAAACAGGGCGTGGCAGCTGATTTGAAGACGGAAGGAGGCATGACTTTGGGATAGTTGCTGGGGTTTCAGTGCCCAGAACAATGGCCTGAGTATTGGCTCGCTTAATTAGTATAATCCGCGTTGAAATTATTCAAGTGTGCATTGTGAATGTGAGATAATGAATGTGTGTGTGTGTGGGGGGGAGGAGTGTGACTGTGTGCTTGCCATGGTATGAGATTAACTGCATGCATGCATGTTACGCATACGCAGCGTGGTAACTGCTGCTCTGGTGGCATCCAAGTAATGACAACATGGCAAGCTGCATAAATATAATGACTGCAATTAAGTGAAACGCCAAAGTTTTGCACAAGGCGGTAACGGTACCTAAAGTCTTATCAGACAAGTCGCAGAGGCAAATCATCTTCCTCTTGCTTCTCTCTATCCCATTCACTCACCCTTTCTCTTACTTGCTCAATACTTGACTCCCCCTGCTGTTATCCTTTGATGCCACTGAGCGATGCATAATTGAATGCAATTAAAGCAACTTAATGCGCATTTCATGAGCCTGGCATTTGCATACATGCAGCCAGTATGTGATGAAGGACGAAGGACACAACATAGCGCACAGCTCTCAGGACATGTAAAAGTGATTATTTATGCAAATTGCATATAAATATATTGCAAACGAAAAATAAAACAGAGAAGAACTGTGTAAAAAACCGTAAACAATTTGGTCAAATTGAATTTATGTGCCAAAAGGCGGCACAATAAAAGAATAAGTAAAGTGCACTTAAGCAATGGACAGCAAACTACGTACATATATTATGAAAGGATTGTCGAGCATCCTTTTCCACCATCACCACCACCACCTTTTTCTTTTCTCTTCTCCTACTCAGTGTGTTTCTCCTTCTCTGCGGTCACTGTGAATCACTGTGAAAATTGGCGCCTGGCAAAGACGTTCATCGTCGCCGTCGCCATTGCAGTTGGTCTCTTTGAGTCCTTGGAATCTTTGCCTGGCTCACAGGAAGCCATAATGGACATTTCATTCAAATTATTTTGGGAGGACACTGCTCGTATTTTGCTTGAATTGATGCTGTGCTTCCTGTTATGTTCTCTTTTGGCCAGCTTCTCTAGGAATTCGTTTTTCTCTTCCTCCGTTTCAGCTTTTGGCCACACACATATTGCTCCGAAATAAATCAGCGCAAGAAAAGCTGGAAACTTGCCGTAAGTGTCTGTGGAAACTACAAAATGCTCTGCATATACGTTTGAAAATAGGAATAAAATGGGATCATGGACAAAATAAGTCTGAAATAGTTTTAAAATACATAAAGACTAAATGGAATCAATTTAAAACTAATGACTGGTTTTAAGATACAGATAATGAGTGCTTTTAAGCATGATTAAAAAGCTAATATATTAGTTAAATTAAAATAAATGTTTCACAAATAGGCATAAAATCTGTTCACTCTAAGCCTATACAAAACTTAGCTGATGTATAATGTGACTCAGACTTTAATATACTTCCAATTGGTTTTACAAGCACAAACCCTTAAAATAAATAAACCTTAATAATAAATATTATATTAATTAACAATTATTTTAAATAAAAAGTACAAGAATCAAACACCAGCTTTATGCCACATATAAGCAACTGTTAAGCAAAACTCTTGCCAAGACTACATACTAAAAGTTGTTCAAGTTAACGCCAAAACATATGCACACACAAACACACACACACTTACACACCGGCACAAGTCTTTATGGCCAAGGGAACAATGCAAATTGTGCACAAATTCTTTTCGCACTTTTTGCATCATTAATTGTGGAATTTATGAGTGGATCGGATCGAAGCCTCAGCGCGTTGTTTTCTATGTAAATTTGAGCCTTTTATTGAGTTGTACACACAGCGGAGGACGACAAAGGACAAAGGACGACAATGCATATGTCGCTACTGCGGGTTGACTGTGTTCTCTCTCTGTGTGTGTGTATGTACGTGTGTGTGTTTGTGTATTGTTTGTTGTTTCAATTTCGTATAAACATGTAAATAATTTCCAGCTGATTGCACAAATTCGTTGCGGACTTGATTTTTATTGCATATAGCTCGAGGCGCAGAATGCAGAACGAATTTCAAAAATTCACTTACTTTCCTGTTGTTGCTGTTCGCGCTTTTGTTTTCAATTTGCAATAAGTCTGTCAATTGGCGAATTAATAAAGTGGAAAATGCGACAACGCTAAAAGTTGGCAAAAGGCGTTTAAAGGTCGAAAAGCTTTTATATTTCGTAATATGACTGAACCTGCAACATTCCAATCAACCCCTCTACCTTTTCAACTTCCTCGCGTTCTCCCTCTGCAATTTCTATGCAAAACAGTTACCCTTCCCCGGTTCAATCAGCGACTCGTCAACCCTGCAGAAATTCAAACTGATTTCCAGTTCATTTTATTGCCAACTTCTGATTTTATTGCATTTTTTTTATCGCGCCTGCAGCCAGAATGTGCCGTCACTAATCATTACATTTAAGTTTAGAATTTCGGATTATATTTATGCACAATTTTTCTTTATGACGCTTCGCCCTTTTCAGCCCGTTTTTCCGCATTGCGACAGATGTTGGCCAAAACTCTCGCACTCGCTGCACGTGCCAATTTTTACGATTCCGAGTCTCGAATCGCGCCTCAAACTGTGGCTAATTATGCAAAAATGTAAAACTCGCAAATTTGCTTATTAGAAAGTCGTAAAAAGTCGTGCAATTTTTATTTTTATTTTGTTTTCCTTTTTCTACTTTTTTATTTTTTTCGGTCAGGCAGTCGTAAAAATTTGTCAGCTTCAAATTTACATAATTTTTGCTTGACATGGGACACAAATAATTTAAGCAAAGACTTTTTAAAACTTTTTACAACTTGATGAAAGGACATAAAATCTAATAGGCTGACTAATTTGATATGTCAGTTAATTTAAACAAATTATGTGTTATGAAGCAACCCCACGTGGGATTAATTTGAATTTACTCAATTTAACTACCCAAATTTAAATAAAATAAAATTTTGTTTACTTAAATATTTAGGCATTTCCTAAGCTCCAACTTTAATAGGATTACTTTTCCCACAGTTTTATAATATTTAAAGTATTGTATATCACACTGATTATATTATGTGGGCTAATCTAATTTTTAACTAACTGGCTACTACTACTAGTCACTGCTTTAACAACGAGGGCTGCTGGATAATTTGACATAATTTATGCATCGCGCGGCAGTTAATCAAATTGCATGCCACAAAAATTCCTTTGGCCCTGGAACATGCCACATGCCACATGCAACATACAACATGCAGCAAATGCAATCAAATCAGCTGCCGTTCGTTCGCTCTACCAATCTAATTCAATTTTCGAAACAAATTCGTGCCTCAATATCAACAACAACCAAAAACCCACATAAAACACTCACACACACACATACGCAAATAGAAAGTCATGAGCTGCAAAGCCAAAATGAAATTCCAATAAAAATAACTAAACAACGACACACATGATATAAAAAAGACACGACTTTGGCCACAAAAAAAGCATTGAGTTCAAAATATATGTACTATAGAGGACTTAGGTAAGCTCCTGAACGATTTTCAGTGTTTGGATGGAACCGGAAACGGTGGCCAACAGGTGCCAAAGCTGACGCCTGACCAAATTGTCGGACAAACAACGAACAACGGATAAGGAAACGCGGAAAAAAATGGAGCTAAGCAGGCAGCAACTCGGCAGGGTATGACTAAAAGCTACCCTGTATGAAATTATAAATAGTAAATGAACAGCACGGAAAGTATATTTATTATTTAACATATGGTTGGTAGAAATGTTGATTTTTAAACTAAAATCTATTCTTGAATAAGCAATCAAACTATAATAAATTCATTATTTTTTTATAATTTCTTGTTAGTTTAAAGGTGATTAAAAACCCTTTGTAAAGGAATATTTATTTTATAAAATAAAATAACCGAATTTAAATTTTAATTTTAGGTAAAGCATAGACTTTCGTAATACATTTTTTCTAGGGTACAGCCTAAGTGCCAGTGGAGTGTTTTCGGTCAGCATTTAAGCATTGAGGAATGTGCACAATGGCCACAGGTTGGTGAGTTCTTTGGTTGCTTTGTTGGTTGCTTCGTCAGTTGTTCGTTGAGTTGGGTTTCATTTGGGTGTTAAGCGCGCATCCTGCAACATGTTGCGGTTGCTTCTCTAGAGAATGGTTTGCAAAGTAGCCGGAGAATGGGTGTGGTAGCTAAGTGCTGGTCACATTGGGGCATAAATCTCGCACAGCAAAAACAACAAATGTAATGGCAACTCTGACTCTGCAACAATGAAATACGCAAAATATTGACAGACATTGGTGAGAAGCTCAAGAGTATGAGGGCTGGAGAGGAATGGATTTGGAACTGGAAATGCACTCGGAACATGCAAGTGTGCGACTTGGTTCCCCGTTACAATTAAAACCCATTCAAGAGTGGGACGTAGAGTCACTCCGAACAGGCATGTAATGCACTGACAGTCGGCACTGGGCAATGCCAACATGCGATGCGTCATTTAGTCGCCCACACGAAGGAGAACGCGGGAGGAGCAGTAGGTGGAGCAGAAAGAGTGCCAGGAGTTGGAGTTGGTAAGGGGAGGAGCATCTACATTGTTCGCCTGTTGTGGTCAGGTACAGAATACACAGCTGTGTCACTCAGTGCCAACTTTGCTTGAATGGCTTGGTTTGCTTACTATGAATAAAGCAGCCTCTGGAGCTTTAGTCCCTATCCCACTCCATTACCCATTTCTATACCCGTTACTAGTGCAGGGTATATTGGTTTTATTGTTGAACGTCATTATTTTATTATACAAAGCCTTTGATGACGGGTATAACATTGGCTGTAACTTGCCTGAAACATGCTTGTTTGTTTCTATCTGCATCTATCTCTCTTTCTCCCACCATCTCTCACTGGGGACTGTTATTAATCCGACATGATTGGCAGCAGCCAAATGGACAGCAGCAGCAGTTGATGCCCCTCAAAGAGTGGACACAGGTGGATGCTTCTGGCTTCTGTTTTGGGCTGCTGTCAGCATGAATATCGAGAGAGAACGTGCAGACAAATTTGTTAATTTATTATGCCAAAGCGCGACGAGTTTGTGTCCTGTAAACTGCAGCCACCATTCTTGCAGACTTCGTACTCTCTCTCCCACTCTTTTGACCGTACATCATTTGGCACAAGATGCTGCTGCTGTGTCCCTGGTCAAGTGCTCTGACGTCGAAATTTCATTTTAAAATGAAGCTTGGACACGATGAAACTTTGTTGCACTGATTTAAGTTGCTGTTCCCGCTGTGTCCTTTTTAATAAAGCAGAGTCCTAACAGGGGCCATCTCTCACGCCTTTTCCCCTTTGGTTGTCCACTTGATCATACAAATTAAGCCGACGTGTTGTCCTGTCGTTTTGTTTGTTTGTTTGCCAGTCCGACGGTTGGACAGACAGACTCGCTGTGTGACTTAAAAGTGAAATATTGCAATCAGTCAATGGATTTTGCATTGAAACCGCAACCCCTTGGCACCTGCCCCAACGCAACCCCCTGCAACTCTTTCTCCCACAGGACATTTGGCGCCAGAGCGTAGGCTTCGATTTTAATTAAGGAATTAGGCGGCGAACGTAGCCGGCTTTGTTCAAGTGGCTTTTGTCGTTGTACGTGAAATGAGGAGATTCTCATAAAGCTCATTAGAGAAAGAGACAGAGCGTGTATAGAAAGAAGTGGTAGAGAGATAGAAAGAGATGGGAAGAGGAACAGTTAGTACTGGTCCTTAGTTAACTTTGACCTGCCTACGATAAAACTAAAGTTATGCTTACAATATACGTTAAGCTGCTTTCCATGCAGCTCAATTCCTTGAAGCATTCTCTCTATATTTCTCATATATGCCAGGCACACAATCGACAATAGTCTAATTACCTTTGATTAAACACTGGCCAAGTGCATACTCAATAGCCGCAATGGAAAAACACCTCGGGGACACATAGGACACACAGGACATACAAGTGGTCAGAATATCAACCGAACCTTTAATAATCGAACTGTCCTTCTGCAGAACACACACACACACATAGAACTACAAAAGCAGCAAGGATATGAAAGGATACCAAAAGCAACAGAAATTACACAAATGCTCATCAGGAGAGTTACGAAAATACATAGGAGTAGCCCCTCTAAGGGGCAAGAGGGTGAAGAGGAGTTGTCGGGAGGTACGGTGGGTAGGGCAATGCGGTTGGCACACCCAAAGTGGCATTAGAGATTTATCAAGTGTAGCGTGACGTGTCATTGGTCTAGATGTGCTGCTACAGTACCATGGGATGAAAATCAATATTTTTATTTTATTAAAAATATTAAAACAAAAATTGTTTTGTTTTATTTAAAAGGTTTTCTACTGTTAAATGTTAAATACATTTGTGAAATAATCCACTTATACAGTTTTACCGCATGTGGAACAGTTTTGCCCATAGTGCACTGCAGTCAGCACACACGGAGTCATTGCATTACGTGTAGCGTAACAAATGTACAAAAACACGTAAGCTGTGTGCAGAACAGAAGGCGAAATCTAGGAAGATAGAGAGAGGAGGAGAGGAAGAAAGGGACCAGAGTTGGTCATACAACAGGACATGAATGTCCAAGCTGCTTTTTTCCTTACGCCTTCATCCTTCGGCCGAGGATATTCGATGACAATCAATGGTTTTTGGTCTGCTGCACACACGAGAGAAGCTAGAAAGAGAGAGAAATACAGAAAGAGAGACAGAAGATGAGGCTACTTTGGAGCTTGCAAATCTATGCATGAGCATGTGGCTCTCTGTCTGTATATGTGTGTGTGTGTGTGTCTTGTTTGTGCCACGCTTCATAAAGGATTCAAATTCGTTTGCCAGTTGCCATTGAGTGCATTTGTTGTGTGTATGAGTGTGGGTGTGTGTGTGTGTGTTTTTTGTGCCCCTTCCAAGCTCTAATTCCATATAAATGAAGTGTATGGCAAACAATGTCAATGTGGCATTTGGTTTGGGTGCATGCAACTGGATTTCAGTTTCCATTCGGACATCAACTCCAACTGAAACTCAGTAAACTTTTACACTTTGCTGTTTTAATTTGGCCAACTGCAACTGTCTTTTATCTATGACCACACACACACACACTCCCCCCTCCCTTTCACCCACTTAACTTAAAATGCATTTCGAGTGCTTTTGCTAGTCTCTGAAATTAATTAAAGTGTCAGCAGCAAAGGTACATAAAGGACTCCTCAATTCTCTTACCCGATGTCTCTCTCTGTGGTCTCTGCCTAATTAGCAAGTCGGCCAAAAGGCTCGACTTGAAATTAATAAACTCATGCAAGGAAAAACCAATCACAACATTGTAAGGCTGACTTTTTTGCCTACCCTGCAGTTGGCAATGGGCTTATGTGGGGTATACTGATTGTATATCTGACAAATTGTTTGATAAAACTCTGGAATTATTGCCATAATTAATGTGCATTAAAAGCACAGCTAATAAATTATAATTTCACTATCATTGGGTGTGTGATTTATGGCAAATGTTTACAGGGTATTTTGTGTGTAGCAAACTACAATTCTTTTTTAATATTTTTCCTTTTTGTTTTCTGTTTCTGTCAATGGCAAAGGACTTAATCAAACGTTGCCTTTCAATTCCATGCGACTCAAATGCAGCGTGCACAGCTGTCAATCATAACCGACGAGTGTGTTGCAGGTGGGTTGTGGCATGTGGCATGTCGCTGATTGCAGCGCCTCAGACAAAAGACAAAAAGCTGAGCCGCTCTTTTGGCTTGCACACAGACTCCCATTTAACGCTTTTGCTGGGGCACTTGCCTCGTGTGGCAGCAACAGCAGCGCGTCCTTTGCCTAATGCACCACATGTGTCTGTCGCTGTTGCAACACCACCGCACCACTGCACCACCCCCGCCAGCCTTTTTGCAGTGCAGTTTCTTTGCCATCCTAATGGAATTTTCCTCATGACTTAATTCAAACAATAAATGCGCTCAATTGAATGCAATTTTCATTCGCCGTTTTGCTTTTTCCGAAAATGAAAAAGAGAACCAAAAAAAAAAAACAATTTCTAAAGGATATTAGTGAACGAATCCTGCCAAGAGAGCTGCGGTTTCCACTGATAAAGCCACTTGAGTGCAGCACGAGGCGTTGGCTCTGCTCTGCGGAGTCCTGGAGCGGGATAAGGAAGAGGAAAGGGACACGGACAGGATATGGGGGGTTTAGGTTTTGCTTTCGATGACGTTTGCAATTTTTTTGTGTTTCTCCTGCTTTTTTCAGTGCTGTTTTGTGTGTGTGCTTTGTGTTCTTTCCGTTTGCTTTGCTCTTAATAAGAGTATACAATTTGTTAATTTGTACAGGATCAAACATGAAACTCACCGCCTCTAGCGTCCCTGCGAGTTCTGTGCTCTCTGGTAATTATTTCCTTCAAGCCTGAGCTAAAAGCTAATTAGATTTTTGACTTTTTTTTCTGACTGCGCAACGCGAGCGAATTAAATGCGCCGCAGATTTAATTAAATGAACTCACTAAATGAATTTGTGGCAGCAGAGAGCGCAGAAAAAAGGCTTAGGTGTAATTAATAGACAAGGAAGAGTCACTAGAATAAACGAGAGTCAAACAGAGACAAGGTAAGCATTTATAAAGCAGCTATAATTAAAACTATAGAGTAGAAAATGAAGGAGTGGAGTCAATTATTTCTCTATTTCTATTTAAAGAACTATTAACTGACAAATAAGCTTTAAAAAATATTTCCTTTATACAATTTAATATTTCCCTACAGGGTATAACACAATTTAAAACTTAAATCAACTTTAAATGAAGTTAGCTAAAAAACAGCATCCATTAATTAAATTAAAATCCACTTAGAAGCTCATTAAATGCAAATCTGGACCTGACCAAAAGCCAACAAAAACAATTCTAACCACAAAAACGCATTAAATGATTTGCGTGCCAATTTACACAAAAAGCAACAACAACGACAACGAGGACAAAACCCATGCAATGAAAAGGAAAATGAAAACAAAATGAAATAACCCGAAAACCGCATGTTAATTAAAAATCAAACTAATTTCCTAATTGCAAATCATTAAACACAAACTGATTGCAAACACAAAAATAAAAACACAACTGAAAAAGTGAAAAACAAAACGAGATATTCTGATATCCTTTGATTTATTTACACAAAGGGTCGGGAGTCAGCATTTTACCAATTGTCACACGATTAAACAGACAAATTCGAAAATAATGTTTCATTAAATGCTATGCAAATCAAATGGAAACGCCAGATGTGAGAACATATCAGCGGTACAGAAGGACCAACAGAAGGACACTGCATTAATCCTGTTACATATGTGCAAAAGCTGGCGGTTTTTTCTCTATTGGAGTACACTCACTAAATGGGGTATCTTAACTTGTTTAGGCATTTGAAGTGATAAATAAAGTATTCTTAATTTAATGGGTAATAATATTAGTGAAGTGAATATTGTATTAAATAAAAATTGTATTTATTAAAAATGTAAATTATAGACACCTTAAAAGTATTAAATTTAATATAAAAGTTCTGATTTTCGAATCGAACAAATATTTAATATTAAGAAAATAAGATACACAAAAGGATGACTTAGAAATTATTAAAATAAAAATTTAATTGAAGATAGAGTTTTTGTCTATAATCTTTTGTATCTTTAAGTTCTGTTAGAGTATTTACTGCGTGTCACAGTGAGCAATTAAATAATCTATCTTGTTTTGTTGCCTTTGTGCTTAATTAAAATCCGCCGCAATGTGTTCGAACCCCAAAAAGTATGCAATGCAAAGTATAAATTTACATATCACAAGCTGCTGCCCATAAAATGTGCAGAACAAGTGGAAAAACCTAGAGATATATGGGAGTATATATATGGTACTGTAATATGATGTATGCCCTCAAAAAACATTTGGACTCAATAAATTTCAATTTATTTACGTAAATCATTTATTTGGCGTAATTTTCAGCTTAATTTCACGCTGCACTCGGCGATATCTAAAAAAGAGAAATGCAATACAAATAGAAAAGAGGAAAAACATCAGTTGGTTGGTTTGTTGGTCTTCACAGGTTGGCAAAAACCCTCATAAATCAATTAGGACCATATGAGAGCTGGGCCAGATTTTGGTAGCCAATTTTTGGTTTTGCGGCTTTTACGCTTCGGGTTTTCCATATTCCTATTTGGCTTTTTTTTTTGCTCTGCCTTTGTTTTATTTGTTGCTTTGTTTACTTAGCCACAGAACGACACACATATTAAAATTGTTGGCCTGCGGTTTGAGCTGAGGTTCAGGTGTTGGATTTTTGCCCCTAATGGAAGGTGAGAGAAAAGACCAGTGCGTGTTATGATTAATTGGCCATATACAGTTGATTTATGGCCTGGTTTTAGAATTGAACATTGTTTTAAGAATGATACTCGGCCAATTAGTATAATGGCCAATGAGTGAAGTTTCCCAGTGATACACACTTGGTTCGAATTTCCCTTTTAGACTATGCTGTTTGTGAAGTGTTTGCACAGTGGTCGACGTTGCGGCTGTCAAACCACAACAACAACAAAGTCTAATGCCAGCAGCAACAGGGCGCATATCCTGTTTGACAGCCGTCTTTCCCCACCCCTCTCCTTTGTATTACTTCTTCGCGGCGCAATGAAGCGTATGAGCAATTTTTGAAGCAATTAAAACAAAACTCGGCACACGCAAAGGATTTTCAGACTCAAGCCTTTCTGTGTGTGAGAGACTTTTTCTTAAAGCAGCTCGCCAGTCGCCGATAGCAGCAACAACAACAGTAGCTCAAACAAAAGCATTCAACATAATTGCCCTCGAGTGCTGGGGCAAAGTTAAACAAATGTAATAATTGTTGGTGCTGCCAAAACTTGTGTGCAAACAGCGACAGGCGTCGTCGAGTCCTTTGTGGCGCATGTCCTTGCAACAGATTCGGGGCAATTTGTTGTTTGTTATTGTTGCCACTATTTCTGAGGCTTTTCACCGTGATTGTTTCCACTTTCCACACTGTAAGCGACGCGTGCGTTTCCCAAATTGCGCCTCGGGGTGTCAAAGTCATCTCACCCCCCAATAAATAAAACTACTCCTCACTCATTTTCTTCTGCTTGTTTCTCGTCTATTTTTTATATTGTGCCTTGATTCGATTCTGATTTTTGACGAATTTCTATTGTTGTTTTGCAGCGTGTGTCCGTGTAAATGTTTTTGCAATTGTTTGTTAGACTTTTGTGCGTGCGTTACGCATTTTTTTGCCCCTTCCTTTTTACAGATTTGATTTTGGGATTTCAAGCATTGAGATCGTCCATGCAGAAGCCAAGTAGTCGGTCTGTTATCCTAGCCACGTTTTTCATTTACATTTTAACTCAGTATTTCAATTGGAAATTAGAAAATGAAGTCATTTGAAATGCTTCTCAAGGGTTTAATAAAGAGTTCTAGGACGGGGTTACAATTGGGAATTGTATGCCAAGTGAAGTGGCTCATTTGATAATGGATTGAGTGTATTATTTCAATTATTGTATAAAGTACTAAAATTTGGTTAAAAAACTGCTGAAAGATAAGTTAAAGGCATTTTAAAGGGGTTTTGAATAAAAACTTTTTCAATATAGTTTGTTAAATTTTTATGTATATTGTAGCTAATTGTGCAAATGACTGTTTATATAGTATGATAGAAGAAATATTGAATTTAAATATTTTTTATTCATTTATTTTTTCGTCAGTTTTTAATTTATTTTACGTAGATCAACTCAGTTTATTGAACTTTCGTTGCTTCAATCCTTTTATTAGACGTTTGCCTTAACAAAATATTATTGTTACGCCTTACTGCTCATCCCTTTCTACCACATCCCTCCCTCTAAAAGCCAAAAAACACTTAGTCAGGCGTTGATGAGTGAAAACATGCGTTAATGTGCTTAGCAAAACGCAAAAAAGAAAAACGAAAATCAAATCATACTTTTTGGCTTAGCGCCGACACACGGCGTATAAAAAACACACACGCACTCACAGCAGCTAAAGAAGTCAGCGCCGAAGATTTAAGTAGTGGCATAGAGATTCTTCTCTTTCTCTCTCGCTATCTCTGCCTCACTTACTCAACCCACTGTCAGTGTAAAAAGAATGCCAACCTCCTTCTTACGGCGGGCACTTCAAAAATTGTTGAAGACAAGAGGCGGCATCGAAGGACACGTGTCCTGCTCGGAGCTTACATGGCTGACACGTGACCACCATCATGTTTGCTTACATTTACGACTCACTGACTGGCTGAATGACTGACTGACTGACGTATGAGTAAATGACGATGAGAATTAGAATGAGAATGATGGCGATCAATCAAGGCGAACAACAATACAATGAGAATGTTTGGAGGTACAGTTGCCACCAGCTTCGATGTGGCATCCACTCACTTTAATCCACTTTTGGCCAACACCAACCATAAATTCCAATTCTGTCCGTTTTGTAATTTACCAAATGCAACTCGAACTGCAACTGCCACAACGGAGTGTAATTAAAATTGCATTCGCATCTAATTAATTGGTATGCAAAAACGGTGACTAGTTGCAGAAATTTGCCAAATGCAAATTGCAAATCATCAGCATGCAATATATGAGACTGACTTCGAGGGTGCAATTAAAGCAAAAGGCATTGGCCTAAACGCCTTTGGCTTAAACCGAAATCCCCCGTTCTAAATGCAGCCAGCAACTTGCAACTTGCAGCTGCAACACCAGCAGCAGCCATGTGTTGTGTCAGCGACACCTATTGCAACCCTTTTACCCTAAAGCCTTCAATACCTCCAACTCTTCCTCAACCCTAGAGTCGGATGAGTCTGAATACCCTTTCTCTTTTCTCCTTTTTTACCACAGTGTGGGTAGTTTGCTGTCCTTTTCATTGTGCTCTTTTGGTCGGCATCTGACATGATTGGCTTTTAACGCTCAAATAAGCTTAATTGAATTTCTTTTCATTTGCTAACAAAGTTTCTGTTCGGATTCGGATTGACTGACTGGGATTTGTTAATTAAAAGTGAATTAGGCAGAGTAAAGACATCGCATTCAGACCAGTTATGCCCAAACGGTTAGTTAAGGCAATGATAATGGCTTTAATGGGTATAAACAATTGTAAAGATTTATGAGTTAGAAAATTTAAAATGGGAACTAAAATGTCTGAGCAAAATGGATCGGATTTCTAATTAATTATTTATTGGTTTTATGTAATATAAGTTTGTATTGTTACTTATTGAACATATTTGTATGCCTTTAATATATTTTTCCTTAGATTCCTTTAAGCCCACACATTAATTCTCGTTCTCTTCTTTTTTTCACGCTCATTGAACCGCTGCGAACTGCTAATTTCTGTCATTTAATTATCCAAATATTTGCGTTTAATTAGAAACGAGGTCAACCAACTATAAATATTAAATTGCGTGCAATCTGCAAATTAATGAAATGCAACTAATAAAATTATACTTCATAAAAAACTCGGCTGCCATGACAACTCTACAGGGTCTTATTTGCCACCAGGTTTACCCCCTGTCCCTTCTTTGCCATGTCTATCAAAGGATATCTCTCATATGCCATGGCGTAACTATCAAAATTAATGGCTTCGGCTGTGCCGTGGGGCTAACAGCAAAAAAATATATATGAAATAAAATTTAAATACCTGGAAAAAAAATAACAAAAAAATGTTGGCATCCAACGAGTCGAGGACTGCAGTGACATTTTAGCTATCAAAAATGTATTTGCATATAAATTAACGACGCAATTTTTTTTAAATAATGCAATTTAAACATATTTTATTTGCATTTATTAACACACCACCAACAACAACAACAAGAAAGGTAACCGAATGCCAAAAAAACATCAAAGTAAAATGCTTTTCAATACAAAAATTTGGCATGGGCCTATGGACAACGTGTCCGCATTATTATCCCTTTTTGTGTTTTATATTTTTATTATTTTTTTTTCGGATTTTACACTCTCTGCGGACTGTTACAAAATATGTTTTTATAAAAACATTTTGCGGCATTACCATAAAATTTTCAAAAGTGTAAAAAAAATCAGAGATATCATCCTGACCACGTCAAAATATGTGACGTGTATTAAATACAACTGGAAACGGACGTTAGCTTTAAGCGGCTTCAATGCTGATGCGTTGCATTTTTATAGCCCAGTTTGCCACACCCCCTGTACTCGTTGTACCCACAAACCCCTTCGCTGATATCGAATGAACATTTTGCGCAAATCATGTACGAAAATTGATGGAAAATGTGATTTTGGCAAACGCAAACGCCGGGTGTGTGTGAGTGTGTGTGTAGTTGGGTGTTGATTGGTCTGCCACAAGCAGTCAAAAAAAAAAGGAAATAAAAAATATGTGTAGCATACTTTTGGGTGGTTGGGGGGTTTTCAAAGGATTTTCATAGCCAGCGGCTACTTATCATAAAAAAAGAAAGTAAAGAGAAAAAAGACGAACATAATGCAAGTCCTGTGCGCTGTCTGTCAAGTCATGTGTGTGTCCCAGACATAATTGAGTTGTTGGCGGGGAAAGCCCGAAGCCTCTAACCCTTTCACCGCATACCCTGTACATGAGAGCGTTTCAAGGAAAGTGCCAGGTGTCTCAGTATTGCCTCACGCGTGTCTTGTCACACCTGTCTACAGGGCAACTTCAAGTCTGTCATTGCAGCGTAACTTGAGCTTTGTTTCTTGTATCCGATTTTATGACAAGTTTTCTGTTGATTTCGGGTTTTCACACTGCGTGTCGTGTTGTTATTATTATTGAAAATTGGCCAAATTGTATAAACGCACATATGCGTGAAATTCAATTCAATCAGTGAGTGTGAGTAAGAGTTTTGTGGTTGTGGATGAGAAAGGGTTAGATGTGACTATTTTGGGTTTGGCCAGAAAATAGGGTTGCTAGCAAAGTAATTCAATTTACAAGTGATTTGTCCTGCACACAAAACCGATTTAATTTCCGGCTTGACCATTGCAAGTGTCGTACAGTATACGAGTACGAGTAAATACTAAATTTATGCAAATCCCATTTAAATTGTTTGCACTGCAATTTCAATTTAGAAACAAAATAAAACGTACCATCATCACAACGATGATAATGATGTTCCCAACTCGGTTTCGGATACGAAGTTGGAATTGGAATTGGGTTTGGTATTAGGTTTTGGTATTGGACCTTCCACCTAGCCACAAATGAGAGCAATTTATTTAAATTTTTGGCAACAAACAAACAAGGAAAACATCAAGCATTCCGGGTGCAGTAATTTTCCCAGCTCCATTAACCGAAATCCATCAACAAAATTGCCAGAATGTAAGAGAGAAATCAACGGATCGCTTGTCATTTCAACGCCTCCAATGTCGACGCCGTTTTCAATTTGCTCGCTTATCAACTGAAACGTAGCTCCAGGTTCCCTCTATCTCTCTCTTTCACTCACTTTCTCCCTCTCCCTCTACCAATACCATTCACCTAGCTACTGTCTGGCTTACCTTGGCCATTTCGAGCTGTACGTCCGGGACTATCGCTATCACTTGGTCATAAAAACAGCTTTCCGGTCGTTACTCATTCATGGCAATCAAAATGGTGCCAAAATAGAAAAAGTTCCAAGCCAACGCAAAAAGAAACAAAACCAAATCACAAAAAAGAGAAATGCTGCAACGTATTTGAAAAATTTGCATATCAATGCGTCCAAAGCGTAGTACACTGGGAGAAATGCAAAAAAGGTGGTTTTACAAATCTCAATTAAGTTAATTTAATAAAATAAAAGGGGTTAAGAAAAAAATAAGTAGAATATTAAAAGAAAAAATACTATTAAATTTATAATAACATAACAAAAATTTATTCTGTTTCCAATACCTCTACTGAATTTTAGACTAAAGCTAAAAACAAAAAATATTTTACATTTGCAGTCCTTTGCGAAATTAATTAAAAATCTGTCCGATTTCTCTTAGTGCTCTATACATTCATTTCGATGCCACTAGGCCCTTCTGTTTATCAAAGCAACGGGGGCTTTGTCTCGCTAACGACAACTCAACTGAGCAGCAGTAGCATGGCAAATTATCAGATAGCTCCCCCGATTCCTAATGAGGCAGAGACAGAGAAAGAAAGATATAGAGAGGGAATACCAACCAGCTAAAAAAAAGAGAAGCATTCAAGTAAAATATTCAAATGAAATGTGAAACGCAGCAATTTCGAAAAAAGGGAACTGAGGTACGTAGGTTATGGCTCAACTCGAACTCGGAAGGGCAGGCACAGACCAAATAGTCGGTAATCCGTCAACGGAAGTCAAACGTATTAGCATCCTGGCGATTTTTCATACAAATGGTGCCGCATCCCGGTCCAAAGACACTGAGTTTAGCTTGTTGTTGGTTGTTTGGCTGGTTGGTTGGTTGGTTGGGATGATTGGACTATCATGGCTGGCAGATCTACTTCTGGTAACAGAAACCTGATGACATATTGCAACCATTTAACACTGTCGCCTGTAACAATGCCAAAAACTAGAGTCTTCGTTGCCATAGCAAGCAGACAGGAAGCCTAAGCAGAATCAGTATCAGGGTCTCGGGGGGACTCGGAGTTGGTTGAAAGTTGGTTGCTCTGTGGCAAACAAACAAAAAACAATTTCGAGGAAATTGACTGAAATTCTGCAGTGTTGCTTCATCATCATCCATGTGCTGCTGCTTCTGCTGCTGCTCTGCCATAGATATTCTGCTGCTCCTTTCTAAGGCAACGGAAGTTTGCCTCACAACTTGGGGCTAACCACATGCTGTGCTTTGATAATGAGTCCTGCTCCGTTTCTGCTCCATGCTTCATTTGAAATATTATTCTGCGGCACAAAACAGAGAACGAAAAACCAGAGAACAGATATTCAGTTCCCTTCCCCTTTACTGGAGGCTACTACTACTGTCATTCCGGCCAGTCGGGTTCTACCATATCATTCATGCAAATCTGATAATTGAGGACTTGTCGCTTGGCTGAAACTTAAAGTGCTTCAGTCGCTGAGATAGAGCAGACTAGACCAGGCCAAAAGATATATGGACCAGAGATAAGACCAGACGACCCTGCAACCTGTGACCAAAATTGATGACGCAAGCAATAATGTGCGGAGTTTTGCATATTTCTTTGGAATATTTTGAGTAATTGCGGTTGAGCTTTGGTGGTTGATTAAGTTAATGAGAAACAGGAGCAAAAGGGAATAGACAGGGAATATTTCTATGATTTATTGATGGATTTGAAGGTACCTTAATAATATTTTAAGTTAATGCGGTTGATTTCTTTTTGACATTTAAGTTCTATCGATAGTTAGAGCACACATATCGCTAGAAGCACATCCCTAAATGCGCTAAACAATCATAATTTGTCGAGCTGCATTAGAAAAATTAAAAAAAAAAAGAAAATTTGAAAAAAGATGCTGTGACAGCTTCCTGCTCGCGACAGTGAAAAGATCAAAGGATAACGAACAAATGATTGTGGGCGCAGTGGCAACAAAAGCAACAACAACAAACGAACGACAACAAACAGTTGAAAAAAGGTAGCAAAAATGATGTCAAAATAGAAGGAAACTTCAGTTTCAATTACAAAATTACAAAACAGGCGTCAATCAGCATTAATAATAGCGGCCGGGCGGGGCGTGGCACAACCCCCAAAGCCAAAAAAAGAAAGAAAGAAGAATAAATCCAGGGCCTCATCCTCTGTGCTACTTAACCCTTTTGGCTGCCTGCCCTGAAGGGTTGCAAGGCGAGTGGCAAGGTAAGTGCTTGCCACAGTTTTAAAATATTTTCAACACAATGCAGCAGATATTTATTATGGTTACTGATTGTTGAATGCTGCACGGGCCACACAGGAAGTTGATACTTCAGGATGAAAATGTTTATGCGGGCGCTGGACGCTCCGCCGTCGCCGGTCACGTGTCCTGCTCCTCATAAGGATCAGAGACGATGACGACGACAACGACATCGACGACGACAAGGGAAATAATCAAGCATATTAATGACCATAAAAACTGAAAGAGTTAAATGCGTTGATGGAATAAAAGCGTTTCACGTATGCACATATTTATATACTCTCCACATGCAGGCGGTCGTTGTAGGCACCTTTATGGCCCTGGGAGTGGACCGTCTTATGCTGGACTTACCCAGT
The DNA here is from genome assembly GCA_020829145.1 of Drosophila nigrodunni. Taxonomy (NCBI): domain Eukaryota; kingdom Metazoa; phylum Arthropoda; class Insecta; order Diptera; family Drosophilidae; genus Drosophila; species Drosophila nigrodunni. The sequence continues at coordinate 12,292,364 of JACVCZ010000003.1, forward strand.
GCTTAATTACGTGTACCCGATTACAACAACGCCAAACAACAATGCATTGTGTGTGTGTGTTGACTTTTTGCTGGGGAGTTTCTTGTTTCCCATAATTAAATCTCAACCCTTAATATGCTCAAAAGCGACTGAGTAGCTTCCAATTGATTTGCATACGACAGAGCTTAAGTGGAACTTTTGAACAGTTTTGAAAACAGCAGGTTAACAACAAATCACTTTATTGCTATCAAAAAGCTTGTTTTAATTCCAACATAATTTTGAAAACTAGATTATTTTGCAGAGCTCTTTCACTTATTTTCCCTCATTCTCGTTTCAGACAGCTTTCATCATCCCAACATTGAAAAGTTTAACTATATTTTTAGTACAGTTGTGCTAGTTAAAAGTTTTCAATTGGTAATCCAAAACCTTGTGCCAAAACATTCACATCAATCAACTATAATGATCAGGCACATATGAAAAGTTTTTCCGATGCTATTATCAACTGTAAAATATCAAATAACTCACAGGATAGCTGACAAAACCATGGCAAAAATAATGGAAAACTCGAAAGCATTTTTTTTATAATGATTTGGCAGTTTTCAGGCAAAAGTCTGGCCAAAGGCATTTCCACATACAATCGCATATGTGAAACGGACACAGGCATCAGATTACATTGTTGTGGCCAGGAGAAAAGTCCTCATACTTCAGACACACGTGTTGCCCCGGACGATATCAATAAAAAGCCGTCGTACGGCATTTGAGATAAAAAAAAGCACCGCAAAAATATGCGAATTTGACAAATTGACATACGTTTTGGCTTAGTGTGGTGTGGAGTCAGGTATGGTATGGGGAAAGTGGTCCTCATCAAATGTCCTGTCATTAGAAATAATGGTGGTTATGGCATCGCCATGAGCAGCTTAGGAATTGAGTTTCTTTGGTCAGCCTCTGTGCGTGATTTTCAATTGATTGCTGCTTAGTAATAAGAAAAAAATAAATATTTCTATATGGGAACCCTTTGATATATTCTGACAGTCGGATTTTCAGATTTCTGTCACTTCGTTCGCTTTTTCTTTTGCCAAATTGATGCGTGTCCTTTGTTGTTTGTGTTGAATTATGTGCGATATGTTTGTTGATTTCGATTTAAGATTAATTCCTGGTCATGTGCCATGGTGACCAGAAGTCTTGTGTTAGAAAAATCAGCTCTACTCCCAATACTTCCGCTTAAATATTTCCAATAAAAACTTGAACAATAAAACTTGCAGAATTCTTACGTTAGTTTTATTATCAGTGGTAATTAAAACATGACGAAGCATTCGACAAATACAGCTGGCAATCTGGTAGGGGTAAGGGAAGCGTTTCCTGCAAATGTTTTTTAATCCTTTTTGCATAATTTTACACGAATTTTTATTGCAGCGTCTCCAATGGGAATATGCCGCATAAATGAAATAAACGTTTTACGACAGTCAAAAAAAGGAAAGCAACAGGAACAAAAACAAAGCCAAAGTAAATCATAAAAAGTGAAATAAAAATATAGCAAAAAGCGCGCAAAAGAAAACAAACAATGAAAATTTGTTTTTATGACAGTCGTCGGGAGTTTTTTCTCTTCACGTTTTTTGTTTTCTTAGGATATTCGAGCACTGTCTGGCACAATTGTTTATCTAAAAGGATAATTGTCGAAGGGTTGTGGCACAAAATGAATTACAACTTCATAAGCAATAAAATCATTAAATTTTTATTATCAACGTAGCACAGTTGGATGTAAAAAGCAGAGAAGGAGATCTGGACAAATGCTAGTCTCAAAAGAGGCTTAGTATTGCCCTTGAGGCTATCAGACGATACTCTAACATCGCATTGCTCTGCGTAAATGAGGAGTGAAGTAAGCGCTTGAAAGAATTTTAAATAATTTAATTTGTGATCAACCCTTCAACTGTTAAGTGTAGAAAAGAGCAGTCAGAATTCGACTGCCTTTTTTCTTATAACATTTTTTATTTAAGTACTAAAGTAATGCTGTTATTTATATATATTTATAAAAGAAAAGCAAATAAAACGCCGTCCATTAACGAGGCTGAAGCATAAGATTTTTCGCATTTTGAGGGTTGTCCTGTTTCTCCCAATTTTTATTTGGTACAATCACTTGGCAACTAAATCCAAAGATGTAGCCATTTTTTTACTCCAGCTCTATTGTAACTCCCTTGGTCTGTTGTGGATAACAAATTGTGCTGCATCAGCAGCTTAAACGGTTCGAATGTATCCTTAACCTGGACAGTTTCGCCTGGCTGATGCCTGTCACAGGACCACCGAGTTCATCTGTCAAATGTCAGGGACTTGGAGTGAGTTTTCAGTTTGGCTTGGCAAGTGTCCTTAGCGTTTGCATTAACTAAATTAAGTGCTCGTTGATGTTCGTTCTGCTGCCCTAATGTCCCGCTTGGCTGATGCATAATTTGTTAATTTACCAATTGGTTGTTGTAGTTGTTTTTGCTTTTTCAAGCACAACATTTCTCTTCTTGCCATGGTGAGTAAATTAGTTAAGCGGATTGAACTGTTTCAAGTTCTTTTGATTCTGATTTTCCAAAATAGAGATACACACAGTTCCCGCTCCTTTTCTGGGACTTCTGTGCACCCTAAACATTTGCGTAGCTTTTGAAAACAAAATGCTAATTGCGAATTAATTGTGCACTGCAGCTAAAAACAACAAACTGAGTAACAAGACGAGAGGGAAAGGAAAACTTCCCTGCTAAATTTCCAAATGCCTAGAAAAAACAAGAGCAAACAAACAGAGCAACACTCAAAAGCCGTGCCATGAAAGCTTAGCAAAGAGCCAAATAAGCGTTAAATGTTGCAAAAATAACAAAAACCCAGAACTCAGAACCTTTTTTGCCTCCTGCTACTGCCACTTGTGTCACTCGTGGCTCAAACACTTGTGGCCGCACACACATGTGGCCCACTCAACAAAAAGAGTCGCAGAGAAACGGGGAGCGAGAGAGGCAGACTGAGACTGAGGCTCTGGATAAGGATGCGAATGTGGCCGAGTCTTTCTGGCAATGCAAACAAATTAGTCATCATTAGCGTTTGGCTGCAACAAAACCGTTTTCGCAATGGATTGAGGCAATGAGCTGGGGCAGATTTGCGTTAAATAAGCGCACTTAATGCGATTACAATAAAAACAAAAGCAACAGCAGCAGCTACAGCAACAAAAACATGTGAAATATCAAAAGCTTCCCTCGCAAATTGAAGTCAAAAGCGTAAAAGCGCATTTGCAACAATTATTAAAAACAAAATAGCACATGGAAAAGTAAAAAGGAAAATAAACATATAAAAAGAAAAACACACACAAAACGAGTGTGGACAACTGACAAATGCAGCCTGAAAATTCACTTTGAACAATATGTGCATGAATGAACCTGCTCATTCACGTTCCATGCATGACCGCAGCTGTGTTGACCAAATCTACGTCTATAAAAGCCATGGCCAACTAACTGGTTTGAGGCTGCGACTTTTTATACCACCGAGTGGTTATAAAAAAAGGGCCAAAAAGTGCTTTCTTTGCCAAGCTCTTTGAGACCAGAAATGATTTAATGTTCAAGTAGGTTAATTTGAAATTATGTATCAGAAATATTAATTAGGTGAAACTTTAATAAGACTGAAAGTCATTTAAAATTTAATTATCTTTATAGTTATTTTAATAAAATTTATGAAAAAAAAAATTTTAAATTAATTTATAATATACTAAATATATTTTCGAAATAAAGTTTTTTACTTCCTTATGTCATAATTTTTAAGTCTATATTAATTAACAATTGCTTGTAATAAAAACCAGTAGGGTATCATTTAGTCGAAGCTTTGTCGTTTCTTCTGCTTGTGAAGCGTTCAAATTTTGCTGAAGACCATACAAGCACCACATTTCCTTTCAACAGTAGAGTGCAACTTTTGCTTTTGCATACCACACGGCGCTTTGACCAGAAAAATGCGTCAGTAAACCTCGAATGTATCGTACAGTGGTCATTGCCTATAACGAACGAGAAGAAACTCTTTCAAATAAAATAAAGTGCTAAATAAACGGTCCTTTTTAACCGCATATTCGCTTGAACAGTGTCCACTGTACTTGAAAAAAACTTTTAGCACTCCTCCGACTGTTGCTGGGCTTGAATAGCAGAACATTTTTTCTTTTTTGGTGCGACGACATGTGTTCACGCCACGTTGGGCGCCATAATTATAACAAAATTGAAACCAAAAGAACGAGAGAGAGAAAGGGGCGTAAAGGAGACAAAGGAGAGGGCGTAGATCAGAGCTCCAATGTCGGAAGTGGATTTTGCATGTTTCTCGTACCCAAAAAAATCGTTGCTTGTTTGGTTTTCTGCCTATTTGAAGTTGTGACTTCACTAAATGGCAATTAATTGAGAAGCAGCTGGGATTTGAAAACTTCCAGAGAATCAGAATAACACCCACACTCAATGCCACTGCTATGGGGTATAAGCAGCCACATCATTCGGGGATTATTACACTTTGCGTTTAACTAATTGTATGACACAACACTGGCAGAGTGTGGAGGACCAGAAAACCATACACCCTTTTACAACAGCAACCATTAAAATCAATTTGAGTCTGACAAAAGGCAAAACTCGACGTAATCACCATGACGAACCTGACGAACTGAACTGAACCCACTTCTCAGACAGACTCCTGGGCATCAGCTGCATGTCAAATGTCACAAAGCGCATTCATAACGCGAAAAAATTAGCCGCAACCGGGTAAGAAAAATTGCCCAATCAGCGAACACAGAAATTCAACCAACTTGGCTACGAGAAGCCCTTTTCGGTCGTCAAGCAGCTGTCATAATGATGGACAAAGTGCATCAGCAGATACCACACACAGAGCTAAGGGTTTTCGAAAAGGGGGCGATGAGGGGGAGTGCCACACATGGAGACAAAATGCTGACAACTTTTGTGGCGGACGACACGAGCATAAATTACAAAAAGCAATTACAACGCCAAAAACACACACTCAGTACTAATCATAACTGTGTGTGCGTGTGTGGCAATGTGTGTGGGCGGTGGTGTGGCCGACACAGCTGCGTGCGCCATCTAGCGCTCAAAAATTGCGCACTAATTGCGCGCAATTTGTGCTGAAGCAAAAGTCGCAGTCAGTGGCCAGGACACAAACTGGGCCCAGAGAGAGAGTCGTGGTCATTAGCCCATGTGCTGGGCAGTTAAAATGCCTTTATGAGTTATTGTCAAAGTATCTCAAGGGACGCGAAACAAAGGCCTAAAAGAGGACAACAGAGCCACGCCTTTTATCACCTCCTCGCTGAGTGTTTATGGGCGCGAAGGCCAGGCCAACTGGCTTAATTGCCATGAAAATTTATTGGCCAAAATAGGCGTTGAGCATTTTTAATGCCGTTAAGAGAATCAACATGAATGAAGTTAACAATTAAAATTAATTACATGCAAAGGCAATCAAAAGTTATTATACATTTATCAATATTTGTATGTAAATAACAAAAAGGTTTAGCTGTTTGATACCCTAGAAAAAACTAAAGGGTACAAACTACCATTTAACTTATATTTTAGCTTTTAATTTATATACCCATTCAAATGAATTTCATTTGATTTCAATAAAAGTACTCGAAGAAATTACGATAATGGCTTCCGCGAGTGGAGTTAAATGTTAATTTACCGAAATTACATAAATTATATAATTTAATTTATATTTACGAGCCAACATTGAATTTTCCTCTCCTTTCCCCTTCCCCTTCCCCTGCCTAGCTGTGCACATGTGAGGTCATAAAAAATAGCTGGATAGTATCGTAAACATTTCCTGTACACGCCCAGACAACGCGGCGTCCTCCAGCCCCCAACTCCCCCCACCTTCAGCTAGTTACTGGTTCCTACTCCTACTCCCGATCCTTTTTGCTACTTGCTTCTATTCAAATTTTTGGGCTTTATCTATTTTATGGCCAACTGTGTGAGAAAAGTCTGGTAGCCAGTTTTTATATACTTTGATTTCGATGCTTTTGCCTTTAGTTTTACGGTCGCGCATCTTTTACGACCAGCCACGATAAGAGCGGATTGATAAGACCAGTCTCCAGTTCCTTCACACACACACACGTACGTGGAACAATCGCAAATTTTTTAATGCGCCATTTGCATTGGCACATAAAATTCCAAGCGAGGGAAGTATGCAAAAATCAACGGATGTGGGGAAAGGGGAGTGCCTGTAGTGGCGACAACAACTCGATTCACATAAAAGACAATTTGAGGCGCCAACATGTGTTGCATATTTCATGGCGTTTTAACCCAAAATGCATAAAATGGCCAAAACTATGACACACTCGAGTTATTTTTGATGAGTTTGAAATGTTTAAGTGGCCATAAAAATAAAAGATCTCAGAACTTGCAATTTAAATAGAAACTTAAAGAAAACTTTACTTTCCTTAGGTTTCTTTATCATCTATGCAGATTTTCCTCAGTTATTTATTAGCTTGGCCGTAAAATAAATTAGAAACACACTTGCACCTAAAAATAATCAACTCTAATTTCCACTCATTCCCATGTAACGTGTGTACCCGCTGCAACCGCAGCATGACTCATTCTCACTCACTCCACAACACTCGAAGCGAGTCGTTGACGACTCACACCACTTGACTACTGCCCCAAGAGGAAAATATTAGTGCAACTAAGCAGATAGACAAATAATGACATAAGCAAACACACACAGAACGAAAAGAAAAAGAAGTCAAGACATGTCGCAGCATGTCTGTGCATGTCCAACTGCCTACCACGCACCTACTGAGCCGAGCCGAAAAATCAAAGATCTCAACGACCTGCAGATAGTCTTTATCTATCCATAAAATCTATGAAAAAATACAGAAAGGGGCGAAAATTACTCAAATAAAAAAAAGAGCATAACGCACTGACATGTTTGTGCAAGACACAACCTCACACACACACAGATCACTGGGCAAACAAAAAGAACAATCAAATAAATTAAACAAAGGCCAAGAGTCCGAAAAACAGAGGTAAATAAAGAAGAAGAAACAGAAGAATAAGGTCCACATCTGTTTTGGGTATAACAATCTTATCGGCAGATCGTCGTGTATCTTTTTTGCGTTGAGTGTGTGTTGAGGTAACCGTTCCGTCCCAAATCCCAGTCAACCGACTGCAGTCTACACTGTACTGTCTACAGTCCCCATACCCCTACACATACCCAAACCCATCGCCATCCCCATCCCAATTCCATTTCCAATTCGAATCCGAACAGTTATGCACATGTTGTACCTAAAGACGAGACGGCAAACAGTCGTTAAACAACATTAAATGGGTCTCGTTTTGGTATGCCCCTCCTCTCCTACAATTCCCTCCCTGTCCACCGTTCTCCACTGCCAAGTGCACTACTTGGATGAGTCATCGGCTGGTTTGTTCGTTGGCTTCTCTGGTTTGTGCCTGGGAAACGGCAAAGCTTCTGCGATCGTTTCGTAGACCGAACGACTGATGGACAGAGGGTCTGCCTAAGCAGCAACTCAATGACAGGCGTTACAAAATGCGGCAAGTTAATGACCCATGGCAGAGGGATCACCCAGCAATTGTCTTTGTTTCGCTGTTTCGCTGCTTTCTAAATGGAAAACAAATAAAAATATCAGTCAGCGAGGGATGGGGAAATGTGCCAGGGCCACCAGTTGAGTAGCTCATAAAAAATTAATAGAAATTACACGAAATGTCGAAGAAGCAGAACAAAAAAGATTGTTAAGCAATTCGAGAGATAAGCAGAGCCAAACTCAGACTGAGAGTGCCCCAAAGTGTGGGGTAAGAGGGAAGTGACTGAGCGTTGATTAATTCCGCGAAAACTTCATGATACGGAACTGTTTGGAAAGGGATAAACAGGGAAATGGAGATCGCTTAGCTAATTAATAATTTAACACATTAAAATTATGATTGCATGAAAAATCATATAAATAATTTTAGTTGGGTAAACTTTAAAGATAAGATTTAGTAAATTAAAAGAAGTATATATAAAGAATAAGATCAAAAAGAAAGATCAGAAAAGAAAACTAGTTGGAGATTCAGGTCTGGTGTAAGATCTGTTACCGACGGAATTCTAACGAAAATAATCAGCAAATTTGAAATATACATAATAATCAATTAAATCATAAGATCGATTAAAAAAGTCTTAGAAAGGGTGGGAAGGGAAATTGGTAGAAAACCTTTAAAAAGGAGATGTGTAGAATTCTAGAAAATTCTATGAACAGAGTTCGGGGAAAGAGCGATCATGTTCAGTAAAGAAGAGAATGAAACTCTGCCAAACACACGATCAACTATTCGCAACTAAAGAAAGAGAAGAAAGTTATTAAGCAAGAGAGTAAACAAAGGGAGCACTCGCTCTGGCGAAATATTACGCAAGTCGTGCAAGTTGTTGAACTTTATCATTAGCATACGAGAGTGACGGGTTTTATCAGAAATATGTCGTTGATTTTTGAGGCAGTCCCGACTTAAAGTTAAACGTCATGAGCGGAATGACAAAGGCAAAAAACAGTCAGAAAGATCTTTAGGTATCTCGAGACTTAAGACTTGTTTATTGACTCACTTGAGCCAACTCATGAAAATGAAGTGAGAAACTCATTGGGTAATCAAGACGATTGACATACTTTGAGTAGAACACGCGTCAAGTTTGCATTCATGTGGGTCATTTGACATGCAGATTGAAAACTCAATTAAAAGCTAATTTGACATATTCACATTCAATACACCCGGAAAGTTAAACTATAAAATTGAATTGAAACTTTATGATTTCAAAAATCAGTAAACAAATTGCATTTCCATACAATTAGCTATGCAAATTGATAGCGACAACAATGGATATGGTATGGTAAAGTCTGGTTGGTATATGGGTTCTTGAACAACCCCAGATGAGAACTGTCTAGCTAAACGTGTTGGTTTCACAATTTAAATGGGAATCGCCATAATTACCCGCATTTCTCAAAAGAAAGTCGATCGCAAAGATGCCACAAGGAAAATATCATGTAATCCTTTAAGAAAACAAGGAATCTCGTGAGATTTCTATCTAATCAGAGCCCCTCTTACGCTTCATTAAACAGTTCGAAACTCTAATCTTGAGAACTATCAATCTGGAAGAATCTTGTATAGGCCAATTCGGTAATTGTTCCAATTATGGCTTTCTAATGCGCAAATTACCGACGGCAAAGCAGATTTCAAATGGTTAAGTGTGTATATATTTTCAAGGGCCCGACAATGATTTGAACATAATCTATAAACCTGAGAGAGACTCCACCCAGAAACGCTGATTCATAGAAATAACCACGCTGAGGTAGCCCATTAAATAAGGTCTCGGACAAAACTCCGCCCCACGAATACAAGAAGACGAGTAGCCCAAAAAAGGCAAAAGGCAAAAAAAAAGAAAAAAACTCACAAAAACCCAAAAACTGAGTTGAGTCGTTGGTTCATTGGGCCAAAACGAAAGAGCAAACGTTATTGCGGCTTCTTTCTGCTACAACAAAATGTTGCCGGCGTTTGGAAAATAAGCCACGCCCTTCGGATTTATGTTGCCGTCGCGAACCCGGAAAACCAAGAAGGAAAAAAAACTATGCAGCGACGTTGTCAGACGTGCGAATGGGAAAGAAAATGCTCAGAGTAGAGCAGCGAGTAGTTTCAGCAACAATAGACCTAGAGCAACCCTTAAGTGGAATTTTGTGAGCAAAAGATACTTGAGACACCACAGTGCTCTAAGGCCGGCAGACAAACAGCTTGAGATTGTGTGCGTGGGTCAGAGCCAAGTGACGACATTATGGGTGGAGTCACAGTGCCCAAAGTTGGCCAGTTAATTTAAAATCTTGATGAGTTACCCCCACTGACATGCGGAAAACAGACATGATTTCATCACCAGCGAGAGAACCGTTGGAAACAGATTGAACAGAGCATTATTAATCGCTTTCTCATTTTAAAATTTTAGAGTTAAATGATCCCTAATCCCTAACCTAACCTCTGACTAACTATTACTTTATATTAAGATTTGAAAACTTATCAAGAGTTTTATATTGTATATTTAATAAATGCTGAGTAACGGGATTCGCTAACTCTGATGCAATAATAAAAATCTGAATGAAATAATTACACATTTAGCAAGTCAATGAACTGAGTATAGGTATTATTTTGAGTAAAGGTAATTAATGTTAAATTTCAAAATATATCATATTCCTGTGGTACCCATATCATTTTCGACTTGTTCCGCTCACTGGGTAGAAAAATTCATGCGAATTACATACGTTCGAATAAAAAAGATTATATCTATAGCCAGAGCGAATCCGTTGTTAATAAACATATCTACCATATATTTTTTTATATTATATATTCTATATAGTATATTATTTATAATATAAAGCATTTATGACAGACATCTATTATTTAAAGCTTCTAGTCGGAAGCGTTGTTGGAAATTCTGGTAAAACACTCATAAATGAGCTGATAAAGAAAGTGCTGAAAGGCTCGTCAAGTCAAATAGAACTGAGAATATGATACAATAAATAAATATACTATATACATAAGTTTTTTTTTTAAAGATAAAATAGTAATTGCTTACGTCCCTTTAAGTATGCGGGATTGTACATTATTCTTTACAGATCTTTGATTTACCCACTTGCCCATATTTCTGCTCCCGTTACTCTACAGATTTGTCATACAACGGCGATTAAATACAATTAATATGCTAACTGTACTTCTCGCCGCACACAGTTACAACAAAGGCGCGACTGCGACGCCTTGTAACACACACATACACACCCCCACACTTACACGCACACACTGTGTAACAAGCGCAAGGTGGCAGCCACTGGGCGCTCTCACTGCTTGGCAACAACAAGAACACAAATTTTTTTTGGTGGCATTTCAGCAGCCACACAAAAAAATACGAATGAGGCGATATCAACAAAAACACCAAAACAAAAAATTGCATCGGGAGAGCGCCAACAAGAGAAGCCTACGAACGCACAGTGAGAAACAGAGAGAGCGGGATAGCAAACATACAAACACACACAGCGCACGCTGAGAGTCATTGGTAGCAAGAACAAGTGCAAGAGAGAGTAAGCACAACTGCCAAAAGAGCGCTGGTTGTATAAAAGCCAACGCATTGCGCTCACGGCAGGCAGTTTGAATTGAGCCAACGAAGCGACCAGACGTGCGCAGCAAACAAGCAAAGCAGAGCAGAGCAAGCAACAGAAGCAGAGCAACAACAATAACAGCGAAGCAGAACAAAGTGAACGAACCCAACACATATTTGACGTGTGCGTAAACAGCGGCGGCATCAGCAGAAGCAGCAGCAACAACAACAACAAAGCATTTGTGTAGTTAATTTATTCATTGTGTTTGCGACGCGCGAATCTGCAAAGAGAAAGTCTTGAGTCATCTGCAGAAGAAAGACAGACATTATTATTAATTACAAATAATTGTGCAATTGGAAACAAAGAAACAAGTTTCCTTTGAAAGCATCCGACAACAACAACAACAAATTCATCACACGATCTACAATGGCAGTGGCCTTCTATATCCCCGATCAGGCGACTCTGCTGCGCAAGGCGCGTGAGCAAGAGCAGCAGTTGTTGCGCCTACACCACTGGCAAATGGCTACAGTGATACTTAATACTATACGCCAGATGATGGACTCCTCGGCCACTCAGTGCCTACAGCGTGCAGGACGCAAGTGCGGCAAGTGGCGCAAACCATCGCAGTAAATACGCAGACTTGAGTAAACCACCAACAACAACAACTTCTATTACTACTACTACTACTATGACAACAGCAACAACTACAACTCCAACTACAGTCAACAGTCAGTACAAAGAACAACAAGTTTCCGTCGGGCTACGATACATCACCGACGGAACGTGAACTGAATTTTCTTTCATTTCATTAACTTATTTTCCAAAAGAAAAAAATTTTCGAAATTCCTCTTCCCCTCTTAAGTTTACTCATCAAAGCGATTGTGATAATGGTTTTGTTTCTGGACAGCAACAACAACAACAACATCGATAACTACAAGAATATTTAGCTCGAAATTGATTTAACAATTTTTGATTTAGCAATGATTGATTATAAAATATTTGAAATCTTTTTATCGAAACACTATGTATTAGTTTGTAAGTTTTTGTAAGCGTCCTGTTTAGTCATTAAGCGAAAAACATTTTGTAAAAGCCGACGAAGAGATTCTACGGAATCCAGAAAAAATATCTATAAGGTTTGCTAAAAATTGCATCAATTTTTGGTCAAACAAAAACCCGAAAATAAAAAATTTAAAACAAAAATCCAAATGAATGAATTCTTATTTATTGGCCTCAACATTTCTGGGAATTTTTGGGAATTTATTTATCATTATCGGAAGTAAATTAATCTTGCATATCGGGAAGAAAATAAGTCAAATATATACTGTAAGGTATAAGTATATATAGTACATATATCTTCGCGTTCTTCTGTCGACACTGTAATTTATAATCCCCCAGAACAATGAAAAGTCTTGATGCCTGACAATTTGCCGAGTTCCGACGGCTTTGGATCACGTTGAATAATAGATTAACCGCATTGTTTTCAAAAAGAACCAAGAGATTTATTATATGAAATTTAAATATCTATATTACACTAATGGAATTATACGTTTTCTATATTATTCTGTCACATTTATTAAATATCGGCAGTTTTATTTAACTTTCTTTTTAAAAGTATTTCACAATTTGTGTGACATTAAAAGAACACGTATCCACATTTTTGAATTTGTTGCCTTAGTCATTTTGGAAAGTTGTTTGACATTGAATTTTCTTTTTTTGCGTGTGTTACTATCGGTAATAAAATTAATTTTAAAAAATTAAAACGTTGTCTTAAAAAATGTCTTAAGTAAAATCAATGTGTATGAGTGAAAAGTTATTTGTGTAGTTTTTTGTTAAACTCAAAGTATTATATCGGTTTGTATGTTTCTTTTTTTAATTTTTCCACTAAATATTAAGATCCAAATTTGCTAAAAGTAGTTTCCAAGCATCGGACTGAGAAAAACAAATTCAATTATGCAAAAACCTAGAAGCATTTTGGCTGAACACTTGGCTGCTGCTGCTTTTGGAGTCCCCCTGTTGATAATGTCAAAAAATGAGGTGCTAACAAAACAATTTGCATTTTTAAGTTAATTTTTGCCAAGTGCAGCGAGGAAAAAACCTTATGGAAAATCAGCGCTGGCAGTGGAAATTCCAAGAGGGCTCATCATAAGCGCCATTCGCTCTCAGGGCACAAGTTTCTCCCCTTTGCCCCTCTCGGAGTTCGTGGAATCAGCCGCCGTCATTTAATTAAACTTTTGCACTTATGCAGCTGCAATCAGACGTACTGCATCCTGCTGCTGCAGCACTGAGTCCTGTGTGTTCAATTCATTTTGATTGGCAAACATTTTTGGCGAACAACTTCATAAAAAGTTCTTGGCGCTCGGGAAAAAATCAAAAATTTCACTTTACCAAACAAAACTAATTAACGTTCAACAGATAAAAGTTGGCTAAATGCTGCAGAGCGGTTAGTGGGTGTATCACAGAGGTTGGAAGGGGCGTGGCATATGAAAAATAATTGAGACAAGTTTATGATTATGTTTTGCGCTCTGCTCGACAACTTGTTGGGCCACGCGCAATAAAAAAACTTTTGTCCCGCATCGAGCGATTTGTAAGTAAAAGCTGTAAAAATCACAGACAGAAAACAGTTAATACTCCTACTACCGCAAGCGAAACAGAGTGCCCAAGAACTTGTTGCCAACAACTTCTTGAGCTGTTAATTAGTTCGCAAAGCGTTTCTAATGTTGCTCCCAAGTTAAGTGAACTCGCATCAAAACAAACTTCGTGCTCGGTTTATTGATATAAATTTCCAAGAAACTCTCGATAAAAGCTGCCGACAGAATCTATAGATTTTTATCTTTCTCGATTCCGTACATAATTCACTGACGTTTTGACCAATTTTTCTGTATTGGCCTAAATGAATTATTCGCTTAAATAGCTGAAATTGGCTTAGCCAAGGGATCAGAACTCGTACCTGAAAATCCATGCAAAATATAGCAAAAAATACGAAAAGACCCAAAAAGAACCCGAAACAAACAACAAAAGAGAAATCCCAAAAGGGCAGAAACTGCACAAAGGAATTGATAAAATTGGACATAAAGACGACCATCAAATGCTCTAACATTTAAAATTTTTAATAAAGAATCGACTGATTTAAAAGACTCCTGAATAATAAGGATATTAATAATATTAATAAATTTCTTGAATATAAAGCTAATATTGAATATTGGTATGATTTTCTAATTATAAAAATAAAGTCTTGTTTTTAATAAAAAATTTTGAAAGGGTATTTAAAAATGCTCATTGCTCTCTTATTGTCCTTACTTTCCCCATTTTTTCGGGTTTTGCTCAGAATTAAATTAAATCAGTCAACAACTAATGGCAAGATAATGACATTAGCTGAGCTGTTCAGCAACGCAGAAATGTTTTTACACGAATTATGAGTTGTGTCCTAAGCGAAGTATCAAAAAGGACACTGTGTATTTGGGTGTTGTCTTGGTCAAATGGAAAAAATGCGTATTTTACTCAATTTAGTAACTATGAGTATTGCGACAGTTGTGCAGAGAATATCTGATTAGTTTACATAAGATTTAAGTAGATAGAAAAGTGCCTTTTATTTGATTAATACTTAAAGCTCTTATAGCCGTAAGGAAACAGTTTCACGCAATAAAAACATTAGCGTACTTGACTTATTTTGACTTATTAAAATTGATGAAGATTTGCCATTTAAAATGTTGCTCTGAAAACGCCCAAAAGTCATTAAAAAAACCTCGAAAAAAATCGTATAACAAGCATCATTTATAAGCCGCGACAAGCAGTTTCTAAGCAAAACATTTAAAAATACGATTTGATTGATGATCTGACAGGATAGTCAAAAAGTCTATGGAGTAACTGAAAGGACACGCACACTTCGGCGACAATGCCAAACCGAAATCGAGTCAGGAAAACGGAAATGGAAAAAATGGGAAGAAAAATACATTAATTATTGAAATGTCATTAAAAGCATAACGAAGAAACGAAGCTGACAACTCACAGATTCGCATGAATATTTAACAGCAATAACAATAACAACAAATAGGCAAGTCAGAGGAGTCGAATTATGACAAGAGGAATACACGATGCGTGACCGCATATACGCCAGGATATTGATAGACCTCAGCCAAAATGACGCATTACCAACGAGGAACAAGATGGGAGAACTGAGGGAGGAGTGTAGCTACTTTGAGGTGAGCAAATCACGCAAGTGTGTGCCCTGAAAGATGTTAATGGAACCCATCAGTTCATCATTTCATTCAGATCCAGTTCCAGCCAAAGTGGGTTGTTCAGTTTGCCCCATTCTATATTAATTGCGGGGTGGAAAACGAGAAAAACCCCTGAAAAATCGGAAGCACTATGCCATTCATCATCTGTCTTGGCAGCGTTAAATGAGAACACGCAGCCAAGTTGAGCATTTAATTATATCAATATCATCATACTACCACATTGAATCATCTCCCAGATAATAGCCCTTAAAGGCATTAAAGTCATTATGTGTCAAGTTCTTAACTGAACAAATTCAGACATACAGCGAAAAGTGAGTTATAGCAAACTTGCAAATATTTATGTGTTAATTTCACAACAGAAACAAAGACTGTCACATCCACAAAATGGTAATGAAAACAAATAAAAGGAATTAAATAATTTGTAAGAGTAGAAGAGTGTACCCGACTTTGAGACACTTAGTATTTGTAGACATGGTCAACAAGTAATTTCTTAAACAGAGAAATTAATATTTTAAAATTCACAAACTGAACAAATTATTATAATTTGGGCATACTTGGAAAAGTACTGGAAAAATATGGTGATTAATTATATATATTTACGTTTTATAGTTTTTATTTAAATAATAAGGTCCACCCGTTTAAATCAAACATTACTACACTGACTTCAAAATATTGTATGTTCCCTCACCATACACCCCACTTAGTTACCATTACAGGGTATCGCTTGGCAAATGAGCAATCGCCGCCTGTCGCCCATTATGAGGTGTCACATAAAAGAGATTCAAATTTGCCAGAGCTATGACGTCAGACATGAGCCGCAACTGTCGGAAGGACAACCCGCGGAGCATCACAGGATTTGCAAATTTTCGCACCGTTCTCGCACGAAATGGCAGCGTCGGCTAAAACTATAAAATAAACAAACTTCCGGGCTGCAGCTAAGAGTATATAGAGTCAGAGTTATAGGACGTGGCCCAATGACATTAGGACTACGGTTTTTGGCATCGCACTGATGAGCTGTTGATTTTTGATGTGTTTGACATACGCTCGGTCGCATTGATTGCACCATAAATAATGAATTTATGCTGACAGCAAGTCATCATCAGGACAAGGGCATTCGTCCCAGAAATGGTGGTGAGATCGGTGCAGGACCTCGGCAGGACCTCTCTCTCCCTTTCTCCTTCTCACTCTCTTTATGCATCCTTTTTGCGCTGTTGTATGCCAACTAATAAAATATGTTTTTATTGCAACCAACACAACACAGCACACACATCACACACACACGCACACCCAGCAATGCACACACACGTAACGTGTATAAAAATTAATGAGCCACGGAGGCGCGCGCTTCCCTTTCAGACAATGATGATGACAATGATCCTGAATGCGAAAAACGACGTTTGCAAATTTCACTTTTGAATATACAATAATGCAATGCAAAAAGGTGCATTAAACTTTATGTTAATCATATGCATAAATATGTCAGCTAATAAAATGAAACAGTAGAAATGACATTCAGTTAATGCCGTCAGTTTTGTGGTTTAACAGTACCGCTATAATGTTATGACTCTTAAAGATTTCTTGGGATTTTCTTTGCTCCTATCATTATAAATGTTAATGCCAAGTGAGCGTTAAGAATTGCGGTTTATGTAGGTGCTAATTAGTTACCATTGTTGGATTCAAGTTCTTGCTGGGAAAGTTTTTGAAATATGATTGGAAATTGTTTTGCCTTTCTAAGGAGGTTCAATAAAATATCGTTTGGCTTAACAGTGCAAGGGATTTTTTGTTTCTCACTGCTAACAAATCTTTACATTGTGAAGTATCTTAAAACATTTTTGATTCCATAAGTTGCTCTATTAAATTTTCTAGTTAAATATTAAACTAGATACATTCATTTTTGCAACAAACTTGCTGTCCAGCTGTCGTCAGAAATATAAACATTCAACAACTATTTTGTTCCCCTCTAAAAAACAGACTTTTATGATATGAAAGCAGAGATTTTATTTTATAGATTTATATCCACAATTCGACGTAAATACTTTTTTATTGAAATAGGAAACTTTGTGCATATTGCATGCATCAAATGGCACAACAACAACAACGAGCACAAGGATAACAAACTTCTTCACTTGCAACATTTCTTTCTTTTTTTTTTACTTTTGGCCAGTTTTATGACAAAGAATGAAATGAGATGAAATTATTGACGGAAAAAACGGAAATCGCTGGCAATAGTCAAAGGAAATAAAAGCGAAATTACTTTTGATAAAGCAACAACAACAACACTTGCAGGAAGGACTAGAAGGACTACTACTAAAACTACACATACTCGTAAAAAGCAAAAAAAAATCAAGGAAACAGCAGGAAGTTAACTACAAGAGGGCGTTGATTTGTCACAAGTAGAATTATGAGAGCCCAGGATGTGTCCAATGAAGCAGCTGCCAAAAGAGACAACAGCAGCAGCAGCAAAAGCCATGGCAACAACAAGGGTAACAACAACAGCAACAAACACTTCAATTACCGGAAAACGTGTCTGATAATACCTCGCAAGATTTCCAGCCCCGCAAAAAAGAAAAAAACTGAGAAGAAAATGCGGCAAAAGTAAATAAAAAGTAATTTTATTATTTTGATTTTTACGGCCAGCATTTTTTCTAGCTTTTTTAACTGCTTTATTTTTGCGTTGTGCGTGTCTACCCTGTATTAAAGAGGAAGAGGGCATATAAAGTGATATAAAATAAATGTTTGTTTTGGAATTCGGAGTAGATAAATGCACCGAAAATCTGAATTACTTGCAGTCTTTAAAGGTGTGAGTATCACATTCTGTGAAAGATTCTATAAAAACGATTTTAAAGGTCTTAATTTAATAACAAATTGAAATAATATTAATATAAATTTTGTAATACTCATTTCAAAAACTCCATATATTTTATATACTCCACAAATTTCCATAGCCTACCACGCATTACCTTGTCGCTTATACCCTACAGTTCCTCCGTATTTATTCTTATTAACGACGGCATTCAGCACTATTTTTTATGGTTTATGGTTCGGGAGCATTAATATTAATAACCAGTTCAAACATTGTTGTTGGCGCCAGGAGGAAATCGCAACAGTAAAGTGTTGACATGTTGCCACCAGGATCTCCATAAGTCCTTCTGCACAGCAGGATATATCCAGTACCGATGGCTAGAGGTGTGTTTACGAATAGTTTTAATGGGTTATTACGAGCGGGAAAATGAGAGCGAGAGCGAGCAGTGTTTTCCTTCAGTTTTCCCTTTGCTTTGCCCCTTTTGAGCAAAGAAAATGTCATAAATGTCATTTGGTCGTAAAAAGGCGAAATGCAATTTCTGTGCAGTGCCCCTACTGGCCGCGCCCCCTAAGGAGCTGCACTTAAATTTATATTTTTTATTATGCGCGCTACCAAACCCAGAAGCAACAAAAAAAAAGAAGTGTCCTTGTTGTGACTCCTCGTCGAGGGCTGCGTGTGAAATTATGATAAATGTGCATAAAATCGCATCGCATCGAGGAACCGCACGGCATTTTCTGGTTTGTGTCTCACTGTCTTACACTTTTGCTGCAGTTGCATTTCGTCATTGTTTTGCGGTCGTAAAAAGTGTCCTGCGCGTCAAGGAAAATAAGGAAAATTGCAAGGCGGCACGCACAGCACAATGAGACAGAGAGTAGAATAGCTAGCGACAAGAGAGACAGCTACCGAATGGCCTTTTTGATTGCATTTTCTTTTAATTAAATTAGCTTTTTTATGCGCGTTCTGCTCTGCTTTTTCTTTGTGCTCATCAAAAAAAAAAAAAAAGATAGTGAGAAAAATGGAAAAACAGAGAAAAATTGGTGGGAAATGTGAACATGCTACTTAGGAGTGTGCTGCAATTTATCAGCAAACAGGCAAACCGAGAATTGCAATAAATTAGACAATTTAGATTTATTAGAAGTGTAAATGATAATAAAAGTGGGAAAAAGAATAGTAGTTTGAAATAAAGAATATTAAATACCCTGTTAATTTTTTGGTTACACATTTAAGGGTTTCAGTAAAACAGTAAGAGATAATTTGTCTTTAACAAAATCATTGATCAACTGCCAAACTTATCTTAAAGATAATTTAGTTGAATTGCGTTTTCGAGAAGTCGCAAGATAAACTAATTACAAGTCCTAGGACTCCAGATAAACACTTGAGCCTGTCTGACCCGCCTGTCTCTCCTGCTTACAAGTATTTTCCATTTCCGGCCACAAGGTAAACCAGAAATGGACCAAGACCAAGACGTAGTATGAGTAAAAGTCGTAGGAATTTCTAGCACAAACTGACCAGAGACTATTTTGGAGCCAGGGCTTTTGCGGAAATTGCAAAATTTCTGCACCGTAATAAGATGAAATTAAGTTTGCACACAAAGCAAATAACAAGACACAACCGGACAAATAGTAGGAAAGGAGCAGGGAAATGGAAAGCTACAGAAGGTGAGGGAGAATTTGGGTATGGGAGATTGGAATCGGAACTTGGTTCAATATATGTGTAAGGCATCGGCTCAGCCACGCAGCAAATGAACCACTAATTGCGTGCCGAAATGCAATTTAGTGAACTTTGGCCCAAACCCAATATAAACACACACAACAAACACACACACACCCACACACACACAACATACAGATACACAAGCAAACAAGTGTGGAGGCTGTAGAGTTTGCGAGGCTACAAGATACTCAGTGGTGAGTCTAAAAGATCCATTCTGAAAGCCTGTATTTCTTCGGACTGTAACACCCCGTTGCCCAGGGTATAACAAGCCACGTGTGTGTGTGTGAGACGGGTGTGTGTGGCTGACCAAATGACCAAAACCTTCTGCTAGCAACAATTAAATTGAAAATTAAGCAAAAGTCTTGAGATGTGCAAACAGACGTGGCTGCCAAAATTTACATTGATAATACCTCAAGTTTACAATGCAGTGGACCGGGTGTTTGATAACTTGTGAAGGGGGAGGAGCAGCATCCGCTTAATTATGCATTGGTTAAGGCTTTAAGCCTTTTCTGCTCCCTTTTTTTGTTTGTTGGAACTTTCGTTTAAGTGTTGACATTGATAAATTACTTGGCATTTGTTTTTAGCGTGATTTATCGCGCCCGTCGTCCAGCATCCTCCCATGTTCCTGTCTCAATCTGACTCAAATGTCCTGTTGTCCTGTGACACATTGACACGTGTCCTTCGTTTTTGTCTGATTTTTAATTAAATGCAAACAGAAATGACCATTTGATAAGCTTTACACCATGCCAAAAGGGCTGTGCATCGGTTTGGAATCACATGGGTTAACTCGAGTGGCTTTTTCCACCATTTTCCAGGCTTTTTAACTCATATTTAAAACGCACTCACATTCTGCTACCGGTCAACAACTGCAACCAACTGCCATGGCATTAATTTTATAGACTTGACTGCATTCATGAAAATTCATTGCCTTCGACCCCCTCTTTTGCCCTCTTTTTTCAGCCCTTACTGCACGCATCCTACAGATGCAATCGAATCCCTGATCCCCAAACAATCCCCATTGTGGTCCTTCATAGGCCGTTGCACTCTTGTGGCACAACAATTTTCAACTTAATGATGTTTCCAAATGCATTGGCAAATATGTTTTCACATATTTCCCACACGGCTTCACGAAAAATCAAGTATAAAATATATGAAAACAAGTAACGAATTTTGGGTGCTCTTCATTTGAAAAAGTATTCTATAAAACATAAGCAATGGAATTAGAAATGTAAATAAATATTTATCTAAAGAAATATATCTCAATTGCTATGTTATAAATAATTCTTTTCTAGTCTTATCCAGAAGAAAGAAAATACTGTGGACAGAATAGAAGTTATGTTTTCAAATTGTATAAATATTTGATTTTATGCAAAATATGTGTTTTAAGCCTTTGTTCAAAATCTGACAAATATATATCATTCCTAGCTAAGTAGCGCAATTAAATCACTAAGTAGACTTATCCCTCGTTAGTGTACATTGACTGGCTGCTGCGGACACTCTTTGCAACTGCATTTGGGTCCACCCATTTGCAATATGTTTATGTGTAATTTTCAAATAAAGGTTTAAATGTTTTTGGCAAACAATTGCAGCACCCAGAGGGGCCAAGCGGGTACTCCTCGGTGGTACTCTCCTCATTTTATGCATAACATGTGCATATTTTGTTTATGGCTTTTTTGCCATATTTGCAAATGTGTTACATTGCGGTTATTTGTGCGTTCGATTTTGGTCATTGATATTGGCGGTTCAGTTAGTTTGGCTTCTGTTTCGCTTCTGTTCCCCTTTCTACTTCTATTTCTATTTTTGTTGCTGTTTCGGTTACGGTTTGATTTGGACTTGTTACTGGTTTTGGTTTTGGGAACTGTATGGGTTTTGTAGGTGTGCTTGTCAGCCACATAGTTGCGGTTGGTTCAGTGCTTTTTGTTTGATTATTTCGCGAAAATATGTGTGCATTAAAAAGGAATTTGTCCGTTGGCCATTAACGCTGATTAAATTCGAATTTAATTACAATCTTTGTATACGCTAATATATAGTCTATATTATGTTAATTTCCCATATGTCAGCTATAAGAATCACACAGCACTTCTCAAACCCAATATGAGCTTAGTTAAATTACGTGCCAATCAAACACTTGCCAAAATGACAATGGGCAGGACGAAGGCGTCTGATAAGACAACACAGACACCCAAAGGACTAAAGACAGAACAAACATATTTGTTCAACAGTGAATGGAGACAGCGAGTTGACAGCAGAAGGCGTAAGACAATCCTCGTACGCAGATACAGATATACAAATTGTATCCTGGCTGAGGCTGACTGTTTGCTAATTAGCACATATTCCTTGCAGCTAAGAAAAACAAGGCAGGCGACAGTGTCAACAATTCACGTGCAAGGAATTTTCCTTGTCTCCGGCTAAGTGTCTGTCTCTTCGTCTTTGTCTTCGACTCTTTCTACATTTCATTCTCGTCTCGTCGGATTAAATTGTTCAATTTTAAATATGCTCTGTCACTTCATTTGTAAGGCAAGTTTCTTTTAGCTAGGAAGTCGAGAAAACTTTTGCCAACAGTTGGGAAACGGTGAGGGAAAAATCATTAACACTGCCGCAAGCCAAGCCAAACGAAAGGATAACAGATTTTTCTGCTAATTTGAGACGTAGTCCTTTGTGCGTGACGACCAGACAAGTCAAGGGATGGAGTCAAAGGAGTCGAACAAGTCTGAGTATCAGTGTGCTATACCGGAGACACTATCTCCGACTTGAGATCAACTTCTTGCCTTCCTTCGTACCGCCACTCGCCCCCTGTCTCCCTCATCGTTTTGCTTGAGTGACGAAGCACAGAGATAAGCTTTTAGCTTGGCAGGATATACGAGGGGGTCTGAGAGGTGGGAAGGCTGTGGTGTCTTGTCTGTGAGTTCCTAAAGTTTCTCAATAAATTGCGTTTCTCGGTTGCACGTTGACAGTTTTGCTTAACGCTTCATAATCAGAAAACAAATAAGTTGCCATCTAATTGTGTGTCTTATGCTCTCAGTTCTCGCTGTTTTCAGTTTGTACAATTAAAGGCCCAAGGACTAAATGGACTGAGAGTTCAGCTCAATACTTGGCACAGCTGGCAGTTCCGTTTGGCTGGCGATAACTTTTAAATATCTAGCGTAAATACGAATGAATCGTGAATCGTTCTTAAGAAGGACGTTGGTCCTGTTCTTTTAACGCATCGGCGATTGCTCACAAGACAAAATTAATTGTTGAGTAATTGAAATTTTATTTATATTAGTGTCCTTTTGCGCGGATTTCCTTTGCTTTCGCTCCTGCCACAACACCGCAGGCGCCCGTTGTCCCTTTCCCCATCTCCTACTCTACTCTCTTATTTCCCTGGTGGACTCAAGTGTGTAATTCAGCCTTCGGTTTAAGCTTCACTGCATCAGTGCCACGGGGCTGATTTTTTATTCAAATTTGTTTTTTGGCTTTTCCGGACATCGCAGGCAGAAAATCAATTATACGCCTTGTTGATGATTTAATTTTTGGGTAAGTTTATCGTTAAGTTACGAGTTTCCGTTTTGTGTGTCACAATATTTTAAAGAAGCATGAAGTTTTCTTCAGATTTTTTACTATATAAAGCTAACTGTTTGGCACAGAAAAGAAGTTTTTTTAAACCACGTACTCTTAAAAGAGTCTAAAAATCCTTTGGATCTGCTAAAGTGGATATTAAGTTTACCTAACATAATCAGGAGTATGACATAGATACTTTATTTTATACAAAGCCACATTTGGCAGTTTTCCTTGATTGTCAGCTACTACTGCTACTACTGAAAATGGCTGCCATTTCCAGTCTTGGTTAATGCTTTTTAATTTAATTTTGCATGCCCAACCGCACAGTACTGCAAATAAAAAGCCAGTTCAACAATGTTGAAACACATTCAGTGGAGATGCCACATAGGGGAATCTGCCAGATTGGGTTTGGCAGGGGATGGCAGCCCAAAGTGGCACTACAGTCAATAAGAATGCAATGTGAATGTCTGACAGACACAAAACAACATGAGCACGGGTCTCTCAACGGCTATCAGCAGCACACACGCTCAAGCACACACACACACTCACACACACAACGACAACATAATTGCCGGTCATTTGCAGGAAAATGGACAATCCGTTGGCAGAAGCCCCAAGCCAAGTACGCAACTCATCCGTTTGTCATATGCAAATCAAACAAAAAGGAGTCAGGAAAAATGGTTGGCAACATGTCGTTGGCAACATTGTTGCGGCAACAAGCTAAGAAGCTGCTTCATTTTGTTTTTACTACTAAAAGCAGTTTTTTAATGCGCTAACATCAAATTTAAAGTAGAGATGAAGAGGAAGTCACGGGGAGGAAGCCTCAGGAGTGAAAGAAGAAGCAGTTGGCCAGGATAAACTAACTGGTTGGCCACTTGAAGGGACTCGAGAGCCGTTTGCTTTTATTGGCTGACCACGGTACCACAGACAATAACGTTTACTGCGGTCAGAGATGCAACAACGACAACAACAGCAGTAACAATAGAAAGGTCATACTAGACGCCGTTAGTTATGCGAGCGTGTTACATGTCGTATGCGTAATATTTGTAGCAATCTCCAGTCTGAAGCATTTAATTTGAAAAGTTGTTATCAAAATAAATGCAACAATCGCACGAGCACGTTATCCACTCCCCTTTCACTGCATCCCATACCTTGCCACGCCCACTTACCTACTGTTCGTGTCCAGTTGGACTCTGTTTAATGCTGGGCCATAAAAACTGCCGCCTGTGCAAAATCTCATTAGAATAATGCACACAAAGTGTGCAGAAATAACAACAGACGAGAGAGGAGAAGAGAAAGAGAGAGAGAGCGAGGCAGAGTTAGAGAGGCTGAAGTAAAAAGAGAGAGTGAAACAATTGTTGATTAAATTCATTCGAGTCATTTGCATATGAAATTGTCTCGTGTCTGTCGTTCTATTATGAAACCGCATTGAAAAGTCATTCAGATGCGTCCTGAAGCGCATTTTGGCCACAAGCATAATGAAGTTGCCAAAGTCTTAAGTCGAAAAACAATGGGAAAGCCAAGAGCTCTGCTCTGCTTCTTACACTCCACTCTTAACAATGGCTTAGGTGTTTTGGCCTGGCTTTGCGCCTGTCAAGCGAAGGCAGCAGGAGCACAGGATTTGAAAATGCACTTAGACGAAGCCAGAACGAAGCTCCCATTGTTCTTTTCTGGGAGGAAGGATAATTTAATTGAAAATGGCTACGAAAATGGCAATGCAAGAAGCTACATTTCGATTGTGTTTTGTGATTTGCGAGGCGTGTTCAATGAATTTGCCATGGACAGTCGAAGGTCCAAAGTTTCGCATGGTTCCGGAGTAAGTTTGGTCTTAACACATGTGGCCAAAAGTTTTGGCAGCTACGCCAAGTAAAGACACGTTGTGTCTTAGAGCGTCTTACCAATTTTAATTGATTTTAGGCAACAGACCGCAGCAAACTGATGAAAAGTTTTTACCTCGTTTCACTTTTATTGAATTAAAATCGAGGAGCTTGAGTTCCACTTTCTGAACTAATTGCTACTGTAAGTGAGCACGTGATTATCCTGTAAAGAAAAATACACTCGACGAACACATCCTGCCACAGGACTGAAGACAGCCAACTTTTCCTACACTTTTTCCTTACAGTTTTCTTTCCGCTTTGGCTTTTTTACATGTGCGCATTTTTGATGAACTTCTATTTGGAAAATTCAGACTATATCCTGGCTGGTTCCTGCCTGAGCCCTTAGTCCTGGCTGCTTCCTTGTCAGCGCATCCATTTGCATATCGTTTACGTTTTAATGTGATTATGGCGTGTGCATATTCAATGCCTTATCTTTTTGTGTACTCTTGCCTTTCTTTGGCTTTGAACTTTTCATAAGTAAATTTTTCGGTTTTTCCTTGGCCACAATTTTCTTTTAGTTACGAAAGTAGTTTGTGGCTTGCATTCGCCACGTAAACATTAGCAATAATGAATATTTAAATGGCAGTTAATGGCTTTTACTTTGGCATTTACTAACGGTAAGGCTTTAAGCCCCGAGCAATTGACCCGCATTCAAGCCATGGCAAGAGTCACACCTCGAATTGAACAAAGTTTTTTATTGCAAACAATTTACAATAAAATGTATTTACGACAACTCCTTAAGTTGCTTACTTGGAGTGTCTTGTTTAATGCACCTTTTATTGATCTGAGAAAAAACAGGAGTTCAATAGCACATACACCGCCCCTGCCCTGCCCCGCCCCCTTCCCTTAGTTGACCAATGTCCACGCTGCTTTTTATAGCGATTCTGTACTTTTTTTAGTTCTTGGTCTTTCATTTTATTGTCAACTATTGACTCGCTGTGACAGGACTATATGTCAGCAACATAATTCACAATTCGCTAGTTTTACGAGTCGCTTCCGTTTCATTTGGACATTGTGCCGTAAAAAGGACAGTCGAGAGAGATGCTGGGAATATGAGAATTGGGTAGAGAATTGAGAACATTGGCGACGACGCGCCCGCATCATCAAGTGACCATTGTCCACTCACTTCTTTTTTTACGGCATCAAGGGTCATCCTTTTGTGTTTAATGGCCGGGGTTGGGACTTCCCTCCAGTTGTCCACTCTATGTCCAGTTTGCCAGAGGGTCAAGTCTTCTGGGAAGGGAGGGAGTTGCAGCAATTTCTCTCCTATTCGAGTGTTACGTCACTAGTGTTTTTTCTTTTCTCCCCCCAGACTATTCGGTGTGCAAACATAAGTTATTTATGATCCATCATTGTGCAATATTTGGTAAGTCTTACAGACTTTTTTACGGCTCAACTCGGGCTTAATTCTTCTTTTGGGGCTAACATATGTGTGCCTCAGCCTGACACTTGGAGATTTATTTCGTTTATCTGCGTACAAATAAAGTTATAAAAACCTGATTTGATTTAAGCAGAGTATTTAAGTGAATATAGTAAATTGTATCCAAGTTAAAGATACTTTCACAAGCTTCAGCTAAGACGAGTTCTACTGAGAAAACTCACAGTTTTTCACCCTTTTTTTTCCGATTTTTCTGTATCAATTTATTAGCTTCAGCTTGTGGCATTTCATATATCATTTCACGTGCCAACGATCATGTAATTTCATTAATGTGCTCCGTATTGAACTCCTTTTCGATTACTCACATAAAAACATCAACTGTCTGTCAATGTTAGCAGCCAAAATTAATGTTACCAAGGCATAAAAAACAGCAACAAAAAAAGGAAAGAAAAACATAAAAATGCAACGCAATAATAACATAAAAAGTCAACCAAAAAAGAGGCAATAAATTGAGTTGGTGCCCAAAACAAAATGTGAAAATATCGAAACACATCGAATCGGGTTAGTGAACAGAAAAGAATTCAACCCTGTTCGATTAACAACATTATTTCAAGAGTGTCATTAATGCTCACATTACGCCAAAATAATGCAAAAATCATATAATTTATATATTAAATGAGAAAAGGGTTGACCGTTGAAAGGGTCAAAAGAGTGACCACTAAACGGGCCGGCGATAAAAGTGGCCACAAGGCGAAGACGAAGGGCGAATAAAGGGTTAAGAGGCGGGAGTTTGGCCTTTTATACAAGCCTGAACGCGGGCTGAATTCAAGCATGTGGTCAGCGCTGAAAGCGGCTCACTTAAGTGCCAGGATGCTGTAAAGGACAACGGACAATGGGCCAAGGCACAAAAGTAGCATGTCAAGTTCAGAGTGGAGAGAGAAACTTACAGCAAGATACTGAGAGAAAGGGGGAAAGTTATCTCTGCAAACAACATGATTGGTATAGTTAAAGGATTAGAAAATGATCACCGAATCAGCTAAATGAATTTAATAAATTGCCATATATTATTTATATTTAATAGCGCGCTTTTGGTTCGCTAACGAACCGCGAAACTGTCAAAATATTTGCACACATGAAACAGGAATGCTCCTGTTCACACACGTCGACACACGTTCCTCCTGTCAAAAGCCAGCGAAGTGCGACGCCAGGACATATGCAAAAAAAAGGCAGTTAAGGAAAGCAGAAACAAGTTGCATAGCGAAAGCGGAAGGATACGCAGATAGCATAAAAAAGAGAGCTCAAACGGAAACGTGGAAACGTATGCAAACTACAAAAGCACACATGGTCTTAACCCCTTGTTGCCGCTTGCATTTCCTTAGCTGAATCAAAGTGCGTGTGTGGTGACATGATTTTGATTTAGTGGCACTTTTAAGCCAAGAGGACTCACAGTCGTCCTGCCTATAAATTCAATTTGCGTATTTATTGATGCAGAAATGCGTCACACACACACTACACACACTCAAGCAAGTATGGAAAGCCGTCTCAGTATCTCGACGACGACAACTTAATGCACTACCAATTATAACTCAATTTTCATAAATAAGATGCGCGACAAAATGTGCCCAGTGCCATTTATTATGAAAAAACACGCACGGCACACACATACAGGACCACGGCTGGTGTGGGGGGTTGGCATAAAAGGGTTTCAGGTTCGCTACGCCTTGACAACTTTATGCTTTGATTTTGCCAACAAATAAAATCAAAAAAGAAAGGAAAATATAAAAAAATATTTATGAAATATGAAACAACCGCATGTGTGTAAACATTTGGTTGAGTGAAAGCAGCGAAAGGGAAGCAAAAAGGGGCTGAGTTAACCCCGCCACCAACCCAACCACCTCATTCGAACCACCCCTCAACCCTTAACCTCAATCCCTTTCAGCTACTTGGGCTGGTACCCTTTTTTTGCTGTTAAAACATTGATTTTTATCACCAAAAATCAATTGCATTATTGTGTTTGACTTTTGGAACAGGCAAAAGCACATAAATAAATGCGATATTTCTGGTTATTTAGCAGCCATGGATAAATCAATTTTGGCAAGCCAAATGAATTACAAACTGCAAAAATGTTAATGGCGAAGCGATGGAGGATAGGGAGGAGCCATGAATGAGAAAGATACTTATTACAATGCTAGTTAATTAATACTATAGACAATCGAATTTATTGTTTGCACGGCTAAAAGATACAAGACAGTTTTTTTTTTAAATTGGTATGAATTTAGCTTTTAATCTAAGGGTTGTCTTGCTCTTAAGAGCTCAATAATGCCTGATTAGGTTTTTAGCAAAATGATAAAGAAGCGGCAACTTTTAGTTGTCAGCGGTCTAAAATGCCACATAAATCATAGAACAAGTTGAAAATGGCGTGACAGGATAGTCCTGGCAGAATGCGCCTGCTGCTGCTACTGCTCCCCTTCACCATCACCTCCATCTCTCACTCCACCGCTAGCTTCTAGAAGTCCACACATGAATCACTTTATGGCGCAGCGAGTGCAACAAACTGTGATTAATAGCAACAGCCCCAGCTTCAGATACAGCCCCATTCAGTTGCAGAACTAGACGCAGATTCAGATCCAAAAGCTTCGTACAGCTGACAAATTTTCATGAATTTTTTATTAAACATTGAAATCAATTCCGTTTTGTGGGTGGTTGTTGTTGTTGTCATTGTTGTTGCATGTGTGGTAAAAATTTTAAATTTCCTTTCCATTTTTTGTTATTTTGTTGGCTTTTAGAGTCCTTGCTGCTACTGCACCACGTTTGACTTAACTTGTTGATTTATGGTTTCGTAGCTGTCAACGAACAAGCGAACGGAGAGAACTGCCGTGTGCTGTCCTACAGGGGTAAGGACGTAGCGAAGAGAGTAGGGGGCAAGGGTGTGCCCTTTTTGGAGCAGCAACAACATCATCAGACATGCTCATAGAGCAAAAGGACATGCCTTGTATCATTGTGTAAAACGCTTGTTAAACATTTCCCCAACGAAGCTCATTTGTTGTGTGTTGTTAGAGGAAAAGTGAGCGGCGGGAAGAGAGAAACCATGTGACAGTTCTCCATGCTGTGATTTTTGTAAAAGAGAGGAATTTAAATTAGTTGAAACGTTGAAAGTGCGTAGCAGGAAATGCTTTTTAGCATAGTTTTTAACATACAACCATAAATCACTTGGCATTTCGCTTCGGGTCAGACTAACGCTTCAAACGAAAATACCCTGTATATTTAACTTACTTTAAAGTATCAGCTGGAAAAGGGTTAACAAGCGCCCGAGTTCACCCTTAACAAATTTTCAATATTTACAATTACTTAGAATTTTAAGTCGCCGCATCACATCAAAATGACAATTATTTGTCAAGTCAAATGATCAAATTGAGCCACAGACTGACAAACGTGCGTGGAGCACAGCACAGCACAGTTGTACCTAATCCTGTGGCTTTGTCATGTAAGGGATATGGCATAAAAAAGGATTGCACTCGTCAAAGTGATGAGACGCGTTCAAACTCCTCAGGGGGATGTGTCCTGTCGCCTCCCGGTTTCTGCCTTCCGCCTCCTGCCCTACGCCTGCAGGCGTGCGTCAGCCATAAATGTTTATGATTATGGCAACGCCGGCGGAAGATTTACTTAACACATGTGCTGCATTTTTGCATATGATACCAGCTAGAGATGGACTTGGGAATGAACGAAAAGACCAACCGATTGAGCACGAAAATAACAGTTGGGATTAGTTTATAAATTCTTTGAGTTACGAGCAAGTTGACTTTCTGCTACAACTTCGTGTCTCAACTTTGACTTCGTCACGTTGTCATCTCTAGCTACCACCAAACTCCAAGTGCTTGCCGAACTGCCAAACGCATAAAAACTTATGTTTATTTGACTTGGCTTTTTCCTGCCTCAATTTGGGCTTTCAGCCCTGGTACTCAGTTGTGTGTGCCTGGCGTTAATTGTAAATTTCGCAAGAGCGCGAATTGCGACTCGCATATGAATGCGTTTGTGGCGCTCTTTAGCTGCAAGTGACGCGAGTAACATATTTGACAATTTTCTACTTTATTTTAATCTTTTGTGCGCGTATGATAAAAATAAAATTTAACGATATTTACCAGCTAGGGTTACAACCACCCAGGGTTGCTGTTGTGCTGAAATGCGCGCATATGCCAGCTTTAAAATTATTTTTAATTGGTGGACCCTCAAGAGCCGCAAGGTACAGTCGCGGTCATGCCATCCCCATCGAAAACTTCCAGCCAGTCAGCCTGGCGGGCAACAATGTCCCCGGAAAATAAAAAAGCTTTCAAATCAAAGCAATTTACGCTTTGATTTGTGCGAATCGCATTTGAAAGTCGCGAAAAAAAAAATAAAATAGCAGCGGCTCAAATTTGGCGCGTGAGATTTATGTAGTTGAAAGATTTATTCGCGCAAAATTTATTGTAAGCCTTCTCCCAAATCCCCCATTTTCACCAACTGACCTCTGGCTTAGGACTTCATAGACTTGTTTACCGTTAAGTGCTTTAAAAGCGCATAAATCACGCGGTTTTTGCCAAACACGTTGACAAACTTTGCCAAAAACCAACGAATCTCCTGTCTCCTGTTTTTTAACTCTGCCGTTAGCATGCTTATAGGCGCACCAAATTACGCGTAAATGGCAGCTCCAACTGTGACACCTCCTTCCTGGTCTTAACTCCCCTTTGCCCCCGGAGTTCTCCATGTATTGGCTGATGTAGTCGCATCGCCCGCGGCTTCCACACGGCGCATACAACTCGTTGATGGCATTTTAATTAGTTTTAGGAACTTGTAGCGGCCATTTGATTGAATTGTAGTTAGACACATTGTGGGTATTGATGGGATGGAGAAGGGGAATATAGGGGTAGATGGGGTAGAGTGAAAGGCAGACAGATTAGTAAGTGTGAAGTGCTGCCTGTGTCTATTGCTTTAAACCGGCCTTAAAGCCTGGCTTGCATATATTCAATATATCTCTCTTAATTTATATTTTTTAAAATGTGTGAAACCGTTAAAATTTAAATACTATTAAAGGGTATTTAACAGTCGCATCCTCTGCTTTCTCATTAACCTTTCTCTCAAAATGAAACCTAATTCTCAGAAATACTTTAATCCTCAAACAATTTTTATATCAAAATTACTTATTTTTATTACTATTTTGGCTCGCAAATCCCTCGTAAAATATTTACAAAATGCCTACAAAAAATAAAATTTTTAAAAATGATTTCCTTCTCTTAAGCCCAGCGCATCAGTCAAGCATCAAATTATGTTTCACATTTTTACGACATTTGTTTCAAATTAAGCAAAGCCCAAGACGTTTACGTTTACCCCACTGTGGATGGAAACACCCATTGTCCTATTGCATTTTGCAGGACTTTTGAATATTTGAATAGAGCTTTGTTGTAATTATCTGCTTGAGCGGCGTCTTGGCGCAATTTCCAATTAAAATTAATGAAATATTTTACGGTTTCGGTTTGGGTCAGCCATAAAACCATTTGAAAATCTTGTCAACGCCGTGTCATAATCATAAACGTTGACTGCTCTTCTTGGCAAAAGAAAGGGAATTATTAGCACTACGTTTAATTCCCTGGACAACAGAAGGTCGTAGTCGCATCTTAGCAGGCGTCGAGGTAAGCACTTTGAAGTGTTGAGTTTGAGTCCCTGGAGACAGTGGAAAACCAGAGTTTGACATTTTCTGTTGGTTTGTGCAACTGTTTTTTGTTTATAATTGAAATTTGTAAAGAGCACAAAAGTTGCTGCTTTTTAATTTGCACAGTCTGCGCGTTGGCGTTATAAATGACCAAAGCACATACGCTAAAATTAATGACAATGCCCAGAAACTGTCAGTCCGTCAGTCAGTCTGATGGCCAAATACCAAAAAAAAAGTAAACAAAAAAATACAAAACAATTGCAAGAAATGTTTGCAAAAAGCATTTTTGCTTAATGTTGATTAAAATGCCAGTGCTTTCATTTCAGCGTTTGGCGTGAAAAAAAATGTCCGACCAGGCAAGTTTTGCAGCCATTTGCTGCTGCCGTGCCCCCGGCACTGGTTTCCCCTGCCTCCCATTGTTGCCAGCACTACATATTGACAGCCCAAGTTGGCCAAAAACAGCAGGCAACAGGCAGCTGTCTGGCAAAAATGTTTGGTTGGTTGAATGGAGCGCACAATGCTTGGATGGACAGCAGTTGAAATGATTCTATTTTTCCGCAGGTTTTCTTTTTTCCTTCCATTTTTTCAGCGAATTTTTCTGATTTTTTTTCCTGCATTGCGTAGACAAATGAATGAAAATGTCAAACTGAACTGCGGACAGTTTGGTTTGTTTTAAAGTCAAGCAGTTTGGGGCTTCAACAGTCTCCGACTTCATCTATAATTTGTATGCATATTTGACTAGAAAACGTAGTACAGACTGTACCTTGTATCAAGTGCATTTGCATTCGGCTGAGAGTCACAAGTAGCCATAACTTCCAGCTATAATGACAAAGCAATTAAACATTTCAACAATCAACCGTAAGGGCATAAAATTTCAGTGTTCTCCATTTCTATTACCAATGCTTTTTTGGGTGGTAGCAAGTTGCCCAAAACAATCAAAAACGGTGTCGAGTCGCGTAGCCAGCCATTGTCAATGCCAAAAGAGGGGGGAGAGGGGGCGTGGTAGGGGTAATAGCTTTCAAACAATAAATGTCCGCAAAACCATTGACGTGGCCAGCTCGTAAATACACATACATATGCAAAAAGGCCAAGTTTGAGTTTGAGGTAATGGCAACAGCCAATGGCCAAGTCATTACAAGAGTGAAGCTGACAAACATTTGGGTTTTTTGAACGGGTAAGGGGGAAACTTTAGACTGCCAAGCAATTCATCTAATTTGCATGAGGCATTGGACAAGTTAATGTGTGTGTGTGTGTAACATACTTGGGTGTGTTTGGGGTAGTCACACAATAAATAAAATTAAAATGATGGCAAACAATGAATGGACCCAGCACATGAACGACAATTCCAAACGTATGTAATGACCTCCAGAGGGAGAGAGCAATGTAGCAGGAGTCGGAGTGAAAAAAAGAAGAAAAACCGAGCGAGCAAAATTGAAAAGGAAATTGTTTGTAACTGTGAAACGAGTTTATTATTTTGGCACCCTTTCAAACCATACGAAGTCAGGTCCATTCCAGGTCCTGCTCACCATAGACAGGGACAAAGAAAGCGCGAAATTTTACATATGCCTTTGGTTGGGCTTCCAGCCACGGCTCCTGTTCCACACCCCTCCTCCTGCTCCATTCCTCTTTGCAGACATAGTCGAAGTCGTAGTCCGTAACCTTTTTTAATTAAAATGTTGACAGGCGCATGGAAAAATGCGCGGGGACAACACGTTTGATGGAGCGTTAAGAGGGCAGCAAACGGAGTCACACCGACTGACTGACCATCGAGAAGTCAGTCATGTGGGACAGGAGGAAATGCCCCCAGGACTATAGGGTATCCAGCAATAAGCCAAACTTTATCTTTGAGTAGCTATTTACAAAGAAAACTCTTTCAAAATGCGGGCTTAAATGTTGTACTCATAAGAAAGCTACGCCTCAGGCAAATTCTCAGCAGCAGAAGTCGCGTGTGCCATTTGCTCCAACCCTCGCAGAGCATGAGGGTTGCACAAATTATGACTGCCAAAAAACAAAAAAATGTAAAACGAAAAGAAATTATTTTATTTATGACAACGTTGCTGACATTTAAGTGGTTTTTGCACTTTCCAGAACGCACGCGACAAGCAACTGGGAAAATGTAAATTTCCATACCAATATGGGCGTGGCACATGTGTAAAATTTGCAAATATACCAAAATGATTTAATACATTTTAATTGAATTTTAAAGTGGTTCACTTTTTGACCCAAAAACACGGCTAAACATCTCCAGGGAAAGTTTTTCCATTTGTCTCATTTCGCTAGATTTTTCCTTTAAAATGTGCGCATATGTTGCAGGTTAGGTAACTCATATTGCCATTCCCATTCCAGGGGTGGGGTATATGCCTTCGAGGCGTATCAGTTTACAATTACAAATGTCAAATTTGACATGATAAATGGGCATATGTGAGAGTTTTCAATTCTACTTACGTTTTGGCCGTAATCTATATGAATGCTGGTGCCATTTACACAACGAGAGCTGAAATTTAAAGCTAAATTGAAGAATTTTGTAGCAAAAAGAAAATTCTAGAGAAATTGCGAAACAAGTGTTGTAAAATGCTGTTTTTAATGCGATAACTCATATCGATATTAGTATCGTTTTAGTTCGCTTGTTGAAGCTAAGCTATCGATATCATTTTTGTCACGTGTCATCACTTAACAATTTGACAATTGCTCATTGCAAATCATTGCAAGATTTTTTCTCGCTTACTTACGTTTTGGCCGTAATCCATATGAATGCTGGTGCCATTTACAGACCGAGAGCTGAAATTAAAGCTAAATTGAAGAATTTTATAGTAAGTAGAAAATTCTAGAGAAATTCAGAAACAAGTGTTGTAAAATGCTGTTTTTATTGCGATACCTCATATCGATATTAGTATCGTGTTAGTTAGCTTTGTTGAAGCTAAGCTATCGATATCATTTTTGTCACGTGTCATCACTTAACAATTTGACAATTGCTTATTGCAAATCATTGCAAGATTTTCTCTCGCTGCGTTAACATAAAATATAATTTACTTAAGTTTTCAAGTTTTCAAATTTTGGAAATATAAGCAATGCGTTATTCCTGGGAACCAGAAAACGCTGCCAAGTCCTGCAAGGCACGCTCACCAAATCTCCGTGTGCACTTCAAGAACACGCACGAGACTGCAAAGGCCATCAGGAAAATGCCGCTTCGTCGTGCTCAGAGTTATCTAAAAGCCATCGAGAACAAAAAGGAGTGTGTTCCATTCCGTCGTTTCAATGGCGGCGTTGGACGCAAAGCTCAAGCCAAACAGGGCAACACAACACAAGGACGTTGGCCCCTGAAGTCGGCGGAGTACCTGCTCCAGTTGCTGCGTAACGCCGAAGCTAATGCTGAGTGTCGTGGACTGGAATTGGATCGTCTGTTCATCGATCACATTCAGGTGAATCGTGCTCCACTGGTGCGTCGTCGAGTCTGTCGTGCCCACGGTAGGGTTAATCCGTACACATCCACGACTTGCCACATCGAAGTCATCCTCACCGAGAAGGAGGAGACAGTTGCTCCTGTGGCCGGTGATGAGAAGTCGTCCAAGTCGATGCGCTCCAAGAAGCAGTCGCTGCGTTACAAATAGACACTGTCTTTTTGCCTATGCAGACCATAATGTGATATTTGAGACCAACACTAATTAAGCCATTTTTCACATTTTCAAAGGCCTTTTGCTGCAAATAAAATGAACAAAAAAGCGAATTGTTCAAAACAATAAAACAAACCCACAATTGGGGTGTTTGTGTCGATGTAATGTGGCGGTAATCAGAGAGCGGTGAAAATATTTATGTTAACCCAACACAAATCATTTGAAAGTTGACACTATTGGGCAATTGAGAGCAGCTTTTAATAGGGGTTGACAGTATTTTACAGGGTACACCTCACGTGTCATCTAATACCTCAATGTGGGCAAGGCTTGGCCTTATCAAATTTTGGGCAATTTTGTAAAAGATCACAAGCAATTAGCATGAAAAGGTTGTCGGCAATTCTATGACTCTTCGAATCTCTTTTTCCAGGGGGTAACTTGAGGAACTCTGACAGCTGGAACAGGAATGAAGACCTGATCTATCAATCTGTTATGTAGAGCAACGACAATTCAGTTGGCATTTCTAATTGAAACTCACACTTACCCTCATGCTTGATTGCACTTGTCATCGACTATGAAACTGGTTGACACTTAAACTGTCATTTGGGTCGTCGACTTACCATTGTCTTCTACTTCTCCCTGACTCTTTCTCCATCCTCAGTTGAGTGAATGCCCATTTTGGGTCACATATGTTCAACTTTTTGTGCATTTCTCTGTATGAATAAAGTTAAGTGCTTTAGTTTTGATTTTCAATTATGTCACATTAACAATGCCTGCCAAAAAACCCCCCTAGCTATTAACAAGCTTAGACAGTGGCAAAAACCGTAATCTTTCTAGGCAAATATTTAAACAAACTCTCAACCCCGAATGCGGAAACAGGAAACTATTTGAATCAACTCAATTTGCGCTCATGTGTAAAATTTTTTATTCATTTTTTTTAAAATGATTGAATGAAAATTACGTTTATAAGCGGATTACGCACATAAATACACACACAGATACACCCATACATATATACATATGGTATTTATTAAATTAGCTTAAAAATTGTAACAAGTGTTGAGCATAAATTTTATAAAATTTATATGTATTGACTTTTGGATTGGGAAAGTTTAAATCTTGTTTATTATGTCTGTTGCTTAATGGATTGCGCTGTGATATAGAAGGGAAAACTTTAGCAGAGATAAAGTATAATTAAATAAATAATCTCTTAAAATAAACAGTATATATATTTTCTTTAAACTTTCCCACCTTCTTTTTGAAAATAACTCTTACCCATTTTATAGCCAAAGCTCAGGCATTCATTCGAGCCATCATTACTTGTTATTCTGGCCATAAAACTATGAAAATATGTGTCATAAAATATCGAAAGAAAGCAAATGCTAACTCTCGCCCAAAGGTGCATGTCCCCGAGGACAATAACATTTTGTCCGGGATTCCTTTTAAACTGTTTACCGTGTGGCTTAAATATTCAAATGGCAATTGCAATTGGCTTAAACTATGGCAAATTGAATAAAAAATGCCAGAACAATTTGTGTATATCAAATAGTTAGTGCAATTTTGGACTGGAATTACTTAGCGCTAATTGAAAACCGCTCGCGCTAATCCTGCAATTATGTCAAATATTTGCAGGACCATCATAAGTCTTTCAGTCCAAAGTCGAAAGGATAATTGAAGAAATGCCAGCGAGTCACGCAATTAGTTTAAATTATCTAAAGGCGGCAAAGAATGATAGGGAGAAAGAAAGAGAATGATAGCGAGCAAAGTAGAGTGAGAGATTGGCGCTTTAACGGGACGATAAACAAGCGCAATTAATAAAGTTTCCAGCAACATATTTTGACCTTTTGACTGGCAAACTGGATAGGATAAGAGAGCAACAAATACCATACACGGAATAGCAAATTTACAACACCATGTGTTGTGCTGCTTACAGTCAGGACTCGCTGGCAGGACATGTCTCGACATGCGCTTGAAAAATTGCACCCAAAGACGAGGCAACAATGGCCAATGGCTAACAATTTATGGCCAGCCATTTGGCCAAGGACTCAGAGTCAAGCACATGACTAACGTACACTTATGAGATTAGACTGTCGGTTTGGAAGGAGAATTCTTTCTTTATCCTTTTTTTTTGGGTTGGTTGTCATAGAGGTGAACCCACTAATAGGCGACATTTGTGTGTAAGCTCCGTTTGTTTCAATTAGCGACATCTTTACAGTTATTTGCACAAAGTCTACGGCGATAGGCAAATTTTTTAAGCCGTCAAAGTTACCACCCAAAGGACACCCAAAGGACATTGTTGAACGATGAAAGGCGCCGGCAACTCATTGAACCACAAAATAAAGCGTATCATAATAATAATATCGTAATATGCAGTCGCGCCACTAATGCGTATTACCTAAGCCCACCCACAGCATACACCTCAACCCTGACACGCCCCCCGCGTCCACGTCTGACAAAAACCTTCATTGCTCAGCGGGAGGTCCTTCGTCATTGTTGGCCTGCCCCCGTCTCCTTGCGTATCACTTCTTTTACTTTGAAGCGTTTTTCCCGCTCTACTTTTGACGGCGTCTGGCGATAGATTTTATATACCCTTTCCAAATCGGTTATACCACAGCTAAGTCATATGGTTTATAAGTGTAAAGCTAGTCATTGCAAAATATCTTGGTGTCGTTTTAAGTATTTGTAAAACTTGTTTAAAAACTTTATAATAAATGCAAACAAATATTAAATGAAATATTTTGTTCATGTTTTAAATTCACTTAATTTATGAACTTTGGATTCATAGCGTATTCGCAATTCTTTATGGCCAACTTTAATAAGCCAAGTATTTGGATTTTTTCTTTATTCTATGGTCTGTTTGTCGCGTTGCAAATCCGCCTAAGTATTTTTGCAGCTGCCTGGCAAATTTTGCCACAACGTGAAATTTCCGTTTGAGCTGAGCTAAGCACAAAAATTTTCTACTTTACTTGCTTATACACGATGCGATTCTTTATTATTATTATTTTTATTATTAAACACGAAAAAAAGCAAAAGGGAAACAAATTGTGAAAATTCTGCTCAAATTTGCTGGCATTTTTTCCTTCTACTTTTTTTTGGCTTTGATGTGTTGCTGGATTTAAGCGGCATTAAGCAGCAGAAGACAAACCAAGAATGTGAGAATTTACTGTAACTGTCTCTTGTCTCGTTTGT
The DNA here is from genome assembly GCA_020829145.1 of Drosophila nigrodunni. Lineage (NCBI taxonomy): Eukaryota > Metazoa > Arthropoda > Insecta > Diptera > Drosophilidae > Drosophila > Drosophila nigrodunni. The sequence continues at coordinate 12,331,473 of JACVCZ010000003.1, forward strand.
GCCTAATTCCAGCTATAAGCCAATTTAATTCCTAGTCGTTGTGGCGCCACTAAATCGTAAATTAATGAAATCACACGACGACCAAAACTTAAATCCTTCTACACAAAATGCATTGCATACTTTGCGGCGCCTTGTTGGCCAACTGTATGAATGGTTGGGAGGATTATAAATTCCCTTATCGCCATATCGCCCGTCCGCTTTGTTGTTGTAGAAATATGGCCAGAACGCATGCAAGCGCAAAAGGAATAGAGGGCGAGAGAGAGTAAAGTAAAGGCCAAAAACCTAAAAGCCAAAACAGCAAGCGGCTAACAACGACAAATGTTACAACAATTTGTAATACGTAATTTGTCCTGCGTTTGCTTTTTGCACGTAACTTCGCAGATCCCACTGCCCAGCCCCGCCTCGTCCCTCCTCGCCCACAAAGCCATAGGCAGCCCAATTTATGCACTTGGCGTTGTCTACCACGGCGGGGTAATAAACTTTTACCGCGACAAATTTAACAAATTATAGAAAAGATTACGTGCTCTGTGGTTAGTGCTGTAGTCCTTTAGTCCTGGCCAATTTAAGCCAATTAAAGCCAATTAAGAAAAATGCTTGAATACTTTTTTCAGTATTTATTTTCACTGTGCAATCATATAAACATTGACTGTGCATATTAATTGGCTTTGAATCAACAATTATAGCTTGTTTGGGTTCCAAGATTTCCTATTCTAATATCAGGTATTTGCCAGAAACCCAATTTCAGTTTGGGTCGAAGTCCTTTAAATTGGAATCCAAACTAGTATTCATCAGAATTAGATCAAGCGAGTACTATCAACTACTTAAAGTCCTGTTGTGCTTTCTAAGGAATGAGAGATTCTTCCACACATGTCATGCACGAAAGCGCACATTAAATATTAACACTTCATTTTTATAGCGTCAGGGAAAGAAATATAACAAAAAGTTTTCGTGGCAAAAGACTTGCAACGAGGAGAGTGCAATCACTTCGTCGCATATAGTTTTAATGGCAATGACAACTGTTGGGTTTTCCGTTTTTTGTGCTTTTCTTTTATTCTGCTTTATTTTCATGCTAAATGCAGGACACAAAGAAGGACAACGCGTTGCAAGTGAACCGCAGGATATGGCGCAGGTCAACGGAAGCCATAAAATCCTCGTTTGTCACGCGAATTTCGCTTCAGCAAAATGCCAACACATGCAAAAGACAAACTTTTGTGCAGCAAAACAAAAAGACAGAAAAGGAAAAGAGGAAAAACAAAAGCTAGAAAATAATATTAATGGTAAAAAAAAATGTTGAGAAAGACATCGGCAAAGGAGCAGAAACAGGACACGGGTAGGAGGATCAAGTTTGCTTTCCTTGGCAACTCAGATGGAATTATTTACGTTTAGTTTTTATAGTTTTTATGGCGGTACTCCCTATCGCGCTCCCCGGAGGAGGTCTCACTGTTTTTTGGGGGCGTGGGTACTCATAAAATATGGGCGCAGGTTTATTTATACTTCGCTGCGGCGACATTTTCCGCGATGGAGTCGCTTTGGGTCTTTGTTTTTACGACTTGACGGATTGCACACGGCATGGACACTAAAAGGATATCCGCAGCAAAAGTAAAAAAGGACTCCAACTGATATTAGTTCGAAATGTCCGCTAATGTCAATTAAATTTGAGCAGACGACGAGAGCTAAATGAAATTTTAATTACCGCAAATGAGCTGCAACGGAGGTTTAAGAAGGCAAAAGGATACGACGTGATGCTTTAAGTCAAGGTACTCAAACTAGAATACAGCTACTCAAAATAGAAATGAGCCACTTTAAAAATGTAATGGCTGGAGCTATTAACCTTATTATTATCTCAATTGAAGCAAATGAAGGAAAAATTTTACTCAAATATTCTGCATAAATTATTTCGACGAATTTCCTCGAATATATTGACATGAGCTTAACAGATTCCTTGCAAATATTTCTCACATAACTCTCATTCAGCTTCAATACGCATTCGCATTTTTCATGTAGCTGTTTTTTATGCCCAAATTGTACACATGTGATTCTGGCTGATGGGGAAGAGTCTCTAAGGAAGGAGGGAGAGGGCGGTGTTCTGCCAAATGTTTACTCAACTGTGTTGAAAAACAATTTTGGCAAATGGCCAAACGGCGTCGACATTACAACAAATGTCATGTGTCAGTGTCAAAAGAATTGAAAAACCGTCGAGGTTCAGGCGGCTACAGGATTGAGGCTCAGACTCGGCCTCTGAAGGAGGAACGGAAATGTCAACACGAGTTCATCAGTCAAATGAGTTGTCTCTGTAGAGGGATAGCAGGGGGAGTTGGGCCAGATAGAAGGGGATTCACCATGTGTTTACGCATTTCCAACACAGTTAAGTAAGACACACACAAGAACTTGGGAAACTTGTGAAACTCTTATCGCATGTCAACTAAATGTGTTGACCTACATTTTTATGCACATGTCTCTGATGTTTATAAATGGGGCAAATACCAGGACTAGAAATAACAGACTTCTGGATAGACTGTAAATTGAATCATCTAATTAAGTGAACAAAGTTAAAGACAACGCTTGAAATGTGCAATTCACGATTAAAGTATTAAAGTTTATTGAAATTCAATTGAAGTCACAGTAGCCCCAAACTACGAACGGGTTCAACAGATTGTAATCGAAGCAAAACAAAATCTAAAAGAAATCTCCATTTTGTTGCTCATTCAACTGGCGACTGGTTTCATTTTAATTATAAACCAAATTCGTTTTACAGAATGTGCAGCGAGGCTGGCAAATGAGCAGCGCAAAACACTTGAGCAGCCCAGAATCCCATGAAGTTGCAAAATATTTGATCAAGTGTTTGGATTTTTTCCTGCAAGTGAAAGCTCGCTAAACAGTCGAAAGCCATAGAGGGAAGTAACTTCTTTTACGCGAATTCATTCAGTCAGGCTTAATGAACAGTCGGTGGCCCGAACAGAGCCAGAAACCTTCGTCTTACCAAGAGCATCAGTGGAAGGGAAAGGGGAGAAAGGAAGGGCTCTGTGCACTTGCTGTTGATACAACTCATTAGACGCAAGCGAATGCATATTCAAGTGGTTTGGGTCAGGGATTGTGAACAGCCCTCGTTCGAGAATATATACAGTCTTAATAGTGGGTATCTGGCTATAGAAAATCGCTTTAATATGAAACAGAAAATGAAATAAATTGCAGTTTGCGTAGAAATGGAATAACAAAATATTTAAAATTAAGAAAATAAGACAGAGCTACTACAAACTACAGCTCTAAGTTTAGAAAGCAATATTAGCGAGCCATTAGCACAAAATTTATTTTGGCTTTACTAAAGTTGGTTAACTTGTATTCGGGCACATCTAATCAGACTTATCCTTTCAGCTTCTCACTCAGCTTTCCACGCCATTAAGAGCAAAGCAAGCAGAAAAATATTTTTTAATTGAAATGTGCTGCATATGGACCTAAGTAAACAGACTTTCGACACCCACAACTCCTGTTCTGGGATAAAGTTCATTACTAATCTGCTGCCAAAGATAAACTCCAAAATTTTTAATCAAAACAAAAACAGAAAATGCGCCACTTTGGCAGCTTAGCGAAAAGAAAATAAACAAAGAAAGGAATAAAAAATGACAGCGTAATTATTTGGCAAAATTATAGAGAGCAAAAGGTAGAAAAAAAAGAAATGAAAATAAAAACAAAAGCGCGTCAAAGGATCAAAGGTAAAAAAGACAGTCGCATATTCCTTGGAGTAAAAACCTAAACAAACAATGAGAGAATTGCAGCAAAAGAAGTTAAGATAACTTTTTTTTTGCAGCCAAAGTGCTAAAGGAAATTTAAGCGGAAAATTCTAATAAGCTCGTCGTGGGCCCTTAAGGGTTGACTAGCCACAAAATCAAACCAAAACCCCAGAAAGCAAACTCAAACCAAGCAATGGGCATCAATGACTGACCGAGGACTGAGACTTCTGAACTGAGTGGTCTGAGAAGCGAGGTGCGGAGTGTTCAACCCTTTTTGAAACAGCAACCGCGAAAATTTAATTCACGCGTAAAAAACATTTTTCAATCATTTTGATGAGCCACAAAATATTTTAGCAATTTATGCGGCTTTCGACCGAGAGTTTTGCGTAAAATTCTTAATTAATAATCTGTAGCGAAGCTGTCGCAACCTTCCATCTACTCAAAAATATTCCCCAAACCTTTGGCAATGTGTAGTCAATTGAAAATTTTGTTTGGCAATGAGCCGTTGAAATCGCTATTAAAGCCCTTGTAATTAAGCGTCTCACCATGGCCAACAGACTGTGGGGCTTTATGACATGATTATGAATTGCCCCCCATCGCATTTTGGGGTTAACAAAAGCCGCAGCAGTCATAGCCAGGCCACAACTTGCCACTCCCCCTTAGTTCACTCGCCTCTCCGACCTCGTCAGTCAAAAGTCAATAGTTGGCGGCATAATTCGATGAAAGGGTGAAGAAAATTTCCACAAACGAGAAAGTTTTCAGCACAAAATTAAATTTCCAAATTTTACTCAAATTTAATATTAATTAGTTGGGCATTTGTGTTTCGGTTATGCAAATGATTTTGTTCAAAATTGTATATTAATTACCCTCTACTCGAACATTCGGTCCACTAATCGAAATACATTTATATAGCACCCGATTTTTGTTTAAATTTTTCACAGTTCTCAAAGCATCTGGCAATATATTTTCTTCTTGTTTTGTGCAGAGTCAACAAAAAGCTGCTGACATTTAAATAAATTGTTAAACATTAGCCGGATAGCTGACAAAACTAACAATTGGGGCGTCGGCACACATGGAAAATGGCAAAGAAATTGCCGCAAATCAAATTTGATAAACAGCACTCAACAAAAAGTGGGAGAAAAAAGCGATGAACGACGCAAAAAACAAACTGGGAAATGAGGGGAAAACTGACAGCAAAAAAATGGCAAAGTGTGCCGAAACTGACAGACTGGGAAAATAGTTCGAGGATGTGGAAAAACAGACGGAAGGGCAGAGGACACAGGAGACAGGACACAGGCAGGAAAATGTTTTATTGCTGCCATAATTTTGAGTGATAAGTGACAAAAATCAATCGATGAGGGACCAAACGACTTTCTCCCTCTAAAGAGAGGGTAGATATGAGATTATTTATGCAACGCTGATTATATATATCATCATCATCATCGTTTTTTGTTGTTGGTGCACACGAGTCCTTTAATAGATTCTCACTGTTGTTCAAGTTACGAGTCAATGGGCTGTTTTTTAATAAAGATTGATTGGTATGGGTCTCTGCAGCTATAGTTTAACCAAATATGATAATATTATATTTAAAAGAGAAGGAAAAGTCACAAAATCAAAAAGCACAAAATAAAAAACTATTTTGAATTAACCAAATATACAAAAGTAGATGAAACAACATTTATTTGTGTATGTTTATATAGGCCTTCAACAAACCATAGATAATCCAGCCACATAAAATAATTGAATGAAATCATGTAGGTATTCCCAATCTTAGGTCCCAAAAGAAATCCCAAATTGACTTTGTTGCGAATTTTATAGGCCCAGATTCAGTTAAACAATAGAGACAAAGAAAATTGTAGGCATATTGTCAAAATACGCAATAGTTGAACAAAGGAATCTAACTGAGGGTTGCATAAACACCTTGAGACTGGATCGAGAGTGAATCTGAGACTGAGACCGACACTGAATCTGTCTGATTAGTGTAAATAATTGTCAGTCAGAGGAATAATAAAAAAAAAGAGTCAACAGGAGACGAGAGCGAATTTTTTGTTACGCTAAACTGCCAATAAAAACTAAAACAAAATTATTTTAATAACGAGAAAAAAAGGAAAATAAAAGAGAGACACACTCAAATTGTCACACAGCGCGGCAAATTAACAACAAAGTTGCCTATGGATCCGAAGATCCTCAAAAGGATCATTTCCAGGCGCAGGCGCAACTGCGCAGCTGTCAAATGTGTGTGTTCGACATTAACGCATGACAAATGTAACAAGTTGTTGCCTTTTTGCCTTTTTGGCAAACAAACACGAAACAATGGCAACAGGGCTTAAGGAAAGCTAATAAAGAGACGTCGCTTGGATATTTTTATTACCACAAAAAAGGGAAAAAGAGACGAGTGAAGTTCGTCAATTGTCACTTTGGGCGCATAAATTAGGGTTAAAGGATATGATGATATAGGCTCAAAAATGTATGAGAAAATATTTTATTGATTGTCTGTGACGCAACAACTTTTGTGTCAGTTTTCTATTGTTCATGGTAGAATGATTTTGACTTTTTTAACACAACATTCTAAGTCAGTTTGGTTGAGATAATCTAAATAATAAAAGATTACATGTAAAATTAAGTAGACTTTTAATAAAATATGTTGTAGTAGTTCGATACTTGCAAATGTTGGTCATCGTTCGTAGTAATTTTGTGTGAAGCTTAAACACACTGTCCACAGAAGACTTTCTTTATTATAGATCCATAAGAATCCATCATAATCATGTCGTTTATTGTTTTGCTTGTAAATGCAGTTGACTTTTAATTAAAAGCAAATGTTTAGTTTAGTTTTATGTCCGAAATAAACAGGAAGCCTAAGCAAATAGTGTGTGCCATTTATCACTTGTCCGTGGCTAATCCTTTTGGCCAGTTTCGTTGGTCGTATTTCATGTTTTATGGCCAGCTAAGCAACTGCCGCTAAGCCTAAACATGCAGGGCCTCTGTTGTTGAAGACAGGGCGAAAAGGGGGAACTCCCCTCTCCCCACTCACACCCTACAGAAATAAAGCAAATAATTCATCGATGGGCTGCGTGTTGGGCAACTGTTACGAGTATTTTACACTCAGTTCCCTTGGATCTCCCTTGCTCCAAAGATGGTTAGCAACCTTCTTGTACGACGACGTTATGTCTACAGACAAATTGCCATAACCATAATAGTTATGCCTTGATGGTGAAATGGGGAGAAGGGGAGCTTGGTCTGGGTGTGTGTGGGTGCACGAAATAGTAGCAGCAAAATGCTGTTGTCGTGTTCCCATAAAAAGATGATTTCATAGACATTTACGCACTACGGACTTCGAACTAAATGCATACGTTAGGCGAGTATGAAATGATACAATAATAATACAACATAATAATAATAATAATAACAATAATTGTTAGATTGATAGAATGAAAGGACTTTAGAAGCAGTCGTCTGGTTTATGTGCATGTTAATGGCCACGGATACATTTGATGACTGTTGCAAACTAAAGCTGCGATACAGTAAAACTATCTTAAGTTCCCATGTCTCACAGCTTCTGCGCACATTTGTAGCTTCTACTTTTTTTCTTTTCTGATTTACAATACAGGCTCGTAGACGTTGAGTTCTGCTCATAACAAAACAAACGTAATAATTATGTTAAAAATTATATTGCACTTCTCACCCCAAAAGACAGCCTCGTTGCCTTTGTCTCTTACTCTCCGTCTCACTCATTTTTCTGTGCGCTAATCTGCAGATTTATATGCAGAGAAGTTGTTCAATAAAATCGTCTAAACCAGACCATAAACAAGGATATTTTATGAACACTTCCTGCCCATTTCTTGGCACAGGATTAGCGTCGTGGCAACTCAGTACACAGTTCTCAGTCCACAGTTCTCAGTTCACATTCCTCGACTGTATGACGAACTGACCAACTGACCAAACCATTCCAAAGTCCACAAACATTAAAATATTTCGCCTCAAACTTGCACACAAAAACTTTGCACGTTTATCCTTTGGGCAATTGCGTGGAAAAAACACAGTAAAAATTCCATTGCAGTGAAACAAAGAAGAAGAAGAAGAGTAAAATGGTGGGAATGTAAAAAGAGTTGGAATTTTGCAAGAACTTGCCAAAAGTCTGCAAATCTTTAAGTACACAGCTATTCAGATACTAAACCATCATCATCATCATCAGCTCACATCATATCATCTGTGAGATGTACATTTTGGCCATCTTATAAATATGTCAAAAAGGACACTTAACACAAAAGCGTTCAAATGATAATTACGAGTAGACTGAGTTAAACTGAACAACAAGAGGAATAAACATTATTCGGAAGTATAGCGAATGAAGTGGCAACAACTATTACAACGCACTTGCCTCTTATCGACAACGATCCAAGGAATCCAACAATCCGCCTCTGTACTTTCCATGGGGCAATAACACTAAAAAATTATGACCAACTCTGAGAGAGTGAGCGAAAGAAATTTGGAAAACAAAAGCGAACAACTTTTAGCAGGAATAAAGCCAACTGTAAGCATTCATGGGGATTTAAACGTTTATTTATAAGGTTTTCTCAAGCATTTCAAGGAATTTTTGGGGGTTGGAGATTTGGACTTTTGTTTTAGCTTAAATCGACTTAAAGTCAATGGCAGCATTTCATTGAATTGAATGAACAACTCTGATAAAATCAATACAATATGAGTGTTGGCTGTTTTAGCTTCAAGTCAAAGATTCAGAGACAGACACTTGACTACATAATTCTTATTTATACTGTGTCTAGTCCATCTATTACTTACATAAGCTTGTGGAGCTGTAATCGAGTGGTATTCACATGTTTGTTTATCTTACGTTGCTTACTATTTGCTGGACCTGAACCTGTATAAGCTTTTTCATTAGCCTAAAACTGATAACCGCCGGAAATGTACTTCCAAACTGAACCCTCAACACACTTACATTTGGCATCTGGTTATCTGGTTCACGTTTCTACGTTTCTTTTCTAGTTTTTTTTTGTATTTTCCTGCTGCTCAATTAACCCGAGGCCATTTCTACTTAGCCAAACGAGTTGTGAGCAAAGCTGTTGACTTGTTGTCTGACTTTTTGGGTGGAAAAATTGCAATTTCCTGTAACTTTCAGGCAAACAAAGTAAACATTAATCCATTTACAAGCCCAATGCTCCATGGTTGCCCCTGGTTTCCACTGGTTGCCACATTGGTTGAGTCTCCCCACTTTCTACTTTCCCTTTGGATTTTTGGGTTCACTTAAGTGACGTGGTTTTAAAATTTGTCAATTAAATTAAGTGCAACCGCAGGCAGAATCCGAATGAGTGACTGAATGAGTGACTAAGTGACTAACTCTATCCCTCAATGCCGACATCTTCAACTATTCATAAACTGTGTTGATAGTTAGCTAAACTCCGTCAAACTCTTCAGTACCCTGTCCTCCATAGTCTCTTGGCCCTATCCATCTAATGTCTGGGACGCAACTGTAAAGTCGTGTCGTATGTGCTCGGGCAACTTATTTGCCGCTTAATTTAATTTGTGTTGGAATTTTGTCTTTGGGGGCCAATAACAAGAATCCTGCGTCAACTGAGTAAACTCCTCACTTTGAGTGATTTATGAAATACTCGGTAATTAACTATTTATGTGTGTGTGTGTGTTTGTGTGGCTTTATACAAAGCACTTGTCTAATTGGAACCAAAAGGGATAAGACACAGAACTCAACTCATAATGGCATGTAAGACAATTTAAACCTATATTAAATACCTCAACTAAATAATATTGTACATAGACAGAGAGCCAGAATTAAATAAGTTCTTCTAATCAATTTGAGAAATACTGAAAATCATATGAAAAGTCACTTTAACACGGCTTGAAACAGTTTTTTTTTTTAAACCGATACATTCATTGAGGATTTTCACGCTCCTTTGTGCATCTACAACTTAGAGGAGACACCATCTACTCTCAATATCGGCAGTTAAGTACTTAACTTAAACTCTGTTGCCTGCTTTGTTATACCCAAGTGCTATGATATGACCTTAAAATACTTAAAGCGATCATCAGTTGTGATAATCCGCTTGGGTAATTTTGAGAACACTTTGCTGGACAGTAAAAGACTTTAAAAACTCGTTACAAGGGTTGACATCCATCCATTGTAATACTGCGACTATGTCATTATTTTCTATACGTCCGGTTTTAATCCATTTCCAAATATCATTTTTCAATTGTTTGACCAGTGAAATGAGAGGATAGAAAACAGTCTGAACAGAGAACAGAGAACATAGAATAACAACAACACCTTGCCACTAAGCGCGAAAACCAATAAAAAATCATAATTAAAAGTCCAATATGTTGCGAGATATCCTGCTGTGACCATCATCGGGTGAAAAGGGACAACCACCAACTGACAAAACAATTTCAATTTTGGTTTAAAAAAGAACAGAAGAAAATGAAAATCGAAAGGAGACGCGAGTTTTCCAAATACATTTTTTTACAATTTGAAAAATGATACGAAACGTCATTATGTTATCGACATATAATGTGTAGAGAGGGGAGATGGGGGAGATTGGGCATTGACATTTATTTACTGTGTTCAACAATTGTAGTCAGGCATCCTTTTGTTGGGCAACAATTTGGCTGAAAGGATATGCCACGTTAATTGTGCCATTTTGTGGACAGTCGCAGCAGGAGAATAAAGAATGGAGAGAGTAGAAAGGGAGAAACCCCCGCTTCTCCTACCCTAACACTGACACAGTAGCCCATCGATCATATTTCATGTGGTTGTCCTGTATGACTTGCTTTGATTGCCAGCAGGACCTCTACCCTAACCTATCCTTTAAATGTATCTCCTGTTATTTTTTTGTATATCTTTTTTTGGTTTATCTACTTTTGGACAACAGAAAACCCAAAAGGGGTAGTCTCCATGTGTGTTGAGGGTGTACTTGTTGTCCCTTCATCCCGCTGCTTTCATTTCTACACATTCCTCTCCTTCCCAGATTATGATGTATGACTATCTGTTCTGTCTTCGACTGTGTGTTATTCGGTTACCATTTCTATTTAGTTTCGCTTCATTTTTAATATCCTAGCATGATATTTTTTACTTTTCACTGCGGCTCACCATAATTTTTGTGCAAAAAATGCCCCGTATTTTCTTTTTTGGCATGGATTTTTGGGGTTTTTAAATATCATCAATCAAATTGTTCGTTCTACGTTCGATGCGATTTGACAACACATCATCAATTTCTATTGTTGTTCAATAACTTTATGAATATTCATAGTTTTTTGGATGCATTCGCATTCAGCCATTTCCCCATTGTATTTGTTTATTCATCATATTTTATTTATGTGTGTGTTTCAGCTTGTTGTTTAGTGTTGAGTCATGTTTTCGCAGTGCAAAAATGAATTGCAATGTGGAAATTTGTTTTTTAGTAGGAGAGGGTTAAAAGCTAGACAGCTGCCAATCAAGAATGCGAGTACAGTTGGTGCCGAAGTATAGCGGAATATATTTGAACACAACGGGATCTTAAGCTCATTAAAATAACTTTGAAAGTATGAAACTCAATGTTCCATTACTAATTAGGAACCTGACCAAAATGCACCCAGTGGGGCCTTAATTCCTGTGCCGATTGCTCTACTTCCCACCATAACTGTCAACGGGCAAAGACCACAAAATATGAACTGCTGAAAGTGGAACTCTGTACGCATCATAAACTGTGGCAATAACAACAAACAAACGGAACTGAACTGAACAGAGCTGAATGGAACGGATCCCACAACTAATCCTCCTAGCCGACTGCACTTTGCTAACATAACATGAAAACAAAAACAAAAACAGCAAGAGAAACAGAGAGAGAGACCAAGGGACACACAGGACACACCCAAAATGCAATGAAAATATTTTGACAGTCCAACACGATGAGTGAGACATACGATATTCCATCGGGGTAATAGACCAAGCGAGTTATGAACAAACTAACCATGGAGGACGAAGACTTCGCGCCCTGCGTTTGATGTCCGTACATTGTTAAGCCACACACGGAGCTGGCATTGGAATTGGAATTTTGGATTGAGAGCTAAAGCCAATTAGCAGCACGCCTTGAGAAATGCACAGGTGTCGCGCTCCGACTGGAAAATGTATTTGGAAACCAAATTAGAAACAATTAAGGGCAGTCCCCATATGATTGTTTTCATGCGATAAGAAGAGTATCGTCTGATATGCGTGACAGTTGAAAATTATTTTGCATAATTTGAGTGTTCATCACTCGATTGTCAGCAACAGCAGCAGCAACAACAATAACAATAACAATAACCAAAAAGGAAACCACAAACAGTCTGATTACAACAAAAAACAAACAGAAAAAAATAAAAAACATAAAAATTAATGCAGAAATGCTGTACGAAAAACGACCGACAATAAAAATACATAAATTCAATTAAATGTGACAAACAGAAAAAACCGAAAAACCGAAAAAAAAAGAATATTACAAATATATAAAAGGAAGAATGTTAAAACCACCGGCCATTAAATTACTAAAAATGTAATAAAATGTTGTACATAATTAAGTAGATCTGGTTCGACAGGACGACAGGCACTGTATGTGTCAAATTAACAGCAAATTTCAAATGTCGTGGAGTAATTATTGCAAATTTAAATATGACCACTTTAAAGTCACAACTTATTACCTAAAATGTGTACAGGGAATAATGAGTTCAACGTAACAAATATTTGTGACATTTTAAAGTACAAAACTAGTAATATAGTAAATGGTGTGATAAAATATATCACAGTTTTTAAAATTAGTTTGTCTGTGCAGAAACTTTAAATAAGATTCTTTAACTGATTATGTAAGATCAAATCCCTCGGAAATATTTATAAATACTCTGCTGTATTACCCAAATTTAAAATATAGGGTATCGTGTGGTCAATCCCAAGTTTAAAAGTAATTCCTTGTATTCCCCTAAAAAAAAATTTAACAAATGACAACTCTGAATACTTTTCACACGTTTTTTGCTTTTGGCCACGCCCTCTTCCGCCCACCTCACACAGATTTCTGTCAGACACTTCCGTCATACCGGACAACATGTTATCGGAGAAGAGTACGAGCTTATATGTATATGTACATGCCAAATTACGGTAATTTTCAGTGTTGGCCAGCGGTTTGCAAATAATTCTCCGCACACGGCTCTCGATGTGGTTGCAACCGGCACTTAAACTGTCACACGTGTACGGCATTGCGGTAATTATAAAGTCATCTTGACATAATCAAAAGTGACAATTACAGCCATTGCACAGGAAGGCAAACCGAAGGAAGTGGTGCTCTATGATTACGATGACTGCAAAAGAGTCAAAAGCATTATGTGCACACATAGAGTATTGGTAACACTGTTAATTCTAGGTTGGCTAACCAAAAGTCACGCGTCATTAGGCAACTCCCTCAGAAAAGGGGAACAGGTGACAACTTTTGCCGAGGGCCAGACTAATAATAGTGCAGAATGCATAGGAAAATTGTAATTGTCTTCGAAAGTGTGAGAACCGATACTGAATTCTATTAAAGAATCGATCAATCGATCATGTTACCTGTTAAATGTTATGATAAGCCCAAAACAGAGAAAAAGAGCGAAAGATGATGAATGAAGACAGCTAACAGCAAAGGTTAAATCCAGCATCCAAGTCATGACACTAATCCTGCAAAAGAGCGTAAACAGCGAGCCCTGAGACCTTGTTAAACCAGGGGATACACGAAGGAAAAGAACAAAAAAATTCATATGCAAATTTATTTAAGCCCGAACTAAACGGCCTGCGAGAAGCGTTAATTTCGATAAGCTGCTGGGCAAACAGCCAGAAAGAGATAGAGATACTTTCTATAATGTAATACCTCAATAATCTCACCGGCACACACCTCACACACACACACACTTACTGAGAGAAAGACAGGCGCTGCCTGACAGTTATAAATCTCATTAAAAGGTTATTGACTGCAGAGGAATAAGGATTACAACTAGGGAAAAAGCGGGAGATGGGAAGAGAGAGGAGAAGGAGCAAAAAAGCGAGAGAAAAACGGGCCCCTTGCACCAGTTAAATTTTCTTTCTTTTTACGCTTCAATTAATACAAAAGTGTTTAATGGACAGAGAGCGAAAAAGAGATAGAGGGAGTCAGAGAAGAGAGTAGCGTGATGAGACCTCTTCTTGGACTTGACAACCGACAACGGGCATTCATGACAATGACATGCAAGTTATGTTAAGGAGTTGAGGGAGTGGTTTTCTCCTGGATAACCCTTAACCTCAACCAAAGCAGCTGCAATATAAAAATCTGTTCTGTCAATAGACAAAGTGGCGAGCCTACGTTGAAGAATTTATGCAAATTGAACAGCAAACCAAATTAATTTAGAAATGTGTCCACCCTCAAGTGCAGGGCATACATCAAAAGAAGTATCTTTCTCAGACCAAATCGGAAGGGGAGATACGATTAAAAGTGCGTATCAAGAGGTAAATAAATGATAGAGTGCAATACATTTGAGAAGACACAAATGTGTACCTCTTGGAACTTAAAGTTCTGCACTGCAATGATAGAGTCAAAGACTTTGCCTTCTTTTGTGGGAAACCGCATGAAGCTGCTGCAGTTCCGAAGATGCCACAAAGAAGCTTCTGCACTTTACCGATTAAAAACAAAGGAAGTTGGAGACTTGCACTGGATCTCGACCTTTAGCGAAGGATGCACGAGTTTAACTGGAACATCAAAAAGCACGTGGGCGCGACCTGAAGTTTTACAAATGCAAATAAAGTAAATGCAAAAAGGAAAAAACTGAAGGGGAAACTGAGCGCATCACGCACTCTACGCATATTTACGCAGAGTCTTGCCTTTTAGATTTATCCTTTCTCCTCTGACGATGCCAAGGAACGACACATAATGCGGTCAATGAACTGAGAGAGGCCAAAGAGGCAACAAAAGAGGCTGAGACTGGGACTGTGACTGGAACTGCGGAGGCCTGTTGTCGTTGTTGTCAACTGCACCGCGGATTTTGCAGTGGGGGGTAAACATAGGCTAAGGAGGATGTGGGCAGCGGTGTAGGGGAGTTCCTCTCTGGTTTTGCCTTTTTTTTGCAATTGCAAAACCTCAACAGCTGCTAAAATGTGCGTAGCTATTGCCATTTCCTTAACCCATCAGGGACCTACCCTCTGGAAGCAAAGTGTTAAAAACAAAAGGAGTTGTTCCCCTACCACGCCTCCTTCCTCCTCCCCTTATCCTGCTCCTACCACGCTACTGTAGCGCCCACCAGGAAAATTATCATGTTGCATTTGCGTGCGTTGGGCGAGAATTTGCATTTTTCTGCATTTAAATTTGTTGCCTAGAATAGTCAAAGGGTTTTATTTTATTTTCATACTCATTGGGTAACATCTGCCGCACACTTTAACTAAAAATAATTGCACCACTGTGCGCAAAATGGTGCACGCAATGAGATTTCGACAGGCGGTTGGCGTTTGTCGGGCAGCCCCCGTTTAAAATTGCGTAGTTTATTGAGGGGCGTGTAGCAGAGAAGCTGGGGCGTGCCGTACCGCAATGTGGCAACATGTGGGTACTTATGTAAAACGCTTTTTCAACTACTTACGTGTGCTTGCGTTTAATTAAAAACATTGCTAATATCACTTAATTTCAAGGCATTCAGCTCTGACACTTTCTGCAGAGTGGGAAGCTTATCCCAAGTTTATCTTAATTATGTGGCGAGTGGTGTAAGGAGCTGCCATAAAATAGTATTGTATATTGATAAACATAAAATGTCAGATTTATTAAGCTTATCGGGCACAAGGATATTGAAAGTGGGAGCAGCTAAATCCACCTGAAAATGTAGTAGTTGTATTAAGTTTATTTAACTAATTTTAAATACCTTAAATTTATTTACAATAACTGATATACATAAGTAAACTATATAAACAATCAAACCAAGTCAAAGCCCGCTCAGTGGCACATATCAAATTAACGCTAATTAACAATTATTGTGGGCCAAAACAACACAATGGCAACAACAATTGAGGTCCTGGACTGTTTATAATTTGCTTCATTATGATTGCTAATGAAAACAATCAGCGGTAATTCACCACTGTACAGTGAAATCTACATAAAAAAAAATGAAACTACCCAAAAAAGATTATGAGGCACGACAATTAAAGGGAACAACAAACAGCCCCCTGACCCGATAGAAAGTCCAGGGGTCAGGGGGTGGTTAATGACAATGATGCAATGAGTGGACAACGACAACAGAGGCCAGAAATCAAAAGGCAGTCCTGCTGGGTAGTTGAGACGAGAGTAGCTGTTGATTAGACTTATATGTTCGTATAATGCGGTACAGTTTCGTCCGTGAATTATGGCCAAGTGAATGTGAGGGGTGGCTTTTAGCCAGGGCAGAGGGTACAGTGTTGAGTGTTGAGTGTAGAGGGCACACCTGAAAGCCATAACCTGTCTGTGCTTTGGACTGTACACGCATGTGGCCAACACAAAAGATACATTTTAATGGATATAGATATGTGCATGAACAGTTATACATAACAATAATTTGGTAATTGCCAGACAATCGTAACATTTGTGTATCCCCTGCCCGCCTTTGCCGCTCCACCCCACCTACCACGCCCCCAACCCATCGGACGATGCGTTCCTTGCGTGCTCTTTTCAATTTTAGGGCAAGTTCTTCGACATGCGGGTGTGCGAGTATTGAAAAGGAGATCCGAATTGGGGTTCAGTTTGTTATGTGTGTTTGATATCAATATAGCACCACACTAGGATTCCTGACAAGTGGCCAACTGTTTTTATGTTCTATATGGCAATTATAACAAATTTTGTCAGATTATGAATGATATTTTGAGGTCAGAACAATGACGTTAAGCAAACACGTGCAAAGTTGGCTCTGTTTTAGGATAGAAGCAAAAAATATTTGTGTGCTTTGCAGGAAAAATAAACTCAAGCTATAACAAGTAAGAAAGGCTACATTCGAGAGAGATGGCTCTAGCTCTGGTAGCTTAAAAGATCATACATCGCTATTTCGACTATTCTATTGATGCTGATCAAGAATATATATACTTTATGGGGTTGACCACGCCTCCTTCTGCCTTCAGACAAACTTAATAGACTCCTCTACTATTTTTTAGAGTACGGGGTATAAAAAGATGACAACATTAGATTCCAAAGTTAGATTATTAGATTACGGCAGAGCTTAATCAAAAATGTTTTAATATAGTACCTATTTTGTACTTCCTAAGATTTGAAAACAAACCAACTTTCCTTTAATTCCATCCATAAAAATTATGTTCTTTATCCTAGAAGCCAATTTAACTCCTTATTTTTCCACATTATGTCTGCTGCTTGACCTTGTCATTAGTGTTGACAAATAACTGAAGCATTTTGTTGCCAACTTTATTCTCATTCCCATGAAGTCAACAAGGAATTTTACACGCTTTATCGAATGATTTCCCTGGACGCGTTTTTCGCACAGAAATTAGCAAAGGGAACTGAAATTAAATGCAGTTTAACTTGCATTAGCACACTGTGGCATTTCATCAAGATCGAAGGGAGCAGGAGGAGGAGGATACAGAGTAGGGGGAGGAGTGACAAGAACATCGTCATTATCAACACAAGGCCGGAATTGAGATGAGAGTTTGTCTCGCACGCGCAATTAAACAGTGGCAAATCAAAAGATAGAGAGAGACAACGAGAGAGGGAAAGAGAAAGAGAATGTGACAAATTTGGAGTGTGAAGCACCGTCGAATTGCACGAAAATCCATTCAAGCGGCAAAACATGAGAGCAATCACAGATCGAGCTATAGATACAGATACAGAGACAACGGCAGATACAAATGCAGATACAGATGCAGATAGAACGGGGCGTGAGAACATTGAACCGAAACGCTTTTTAAGTGAGTAATTAACGCTGCATGCGGCATTGCGTCTAGGGTCCTTTTTGGGCGGTGACGGTAACGGTGATGTTAGCAGCGACTGTGATGTTGATGGTGACGGTGGCGGTGACTGTGACATATGCGGGTCGTCTCGTGACTCAGAGTCCGAGTACCGGTGTGGCAGCAGTATAAATTTGGGCAAAGGGTGCGTCAATTTACATGCCAAAAGCCGTCTTTCAATTTTTTAATTGTTGCAACACGCACAATCCCAAAAAACTTATCCACATTTGTTTATTTCTTTTTTGGTTTGCCTTTTTGTCGTGTGAATCGAAGAGGATTCTTCAACGCACCCACCACCACCGACACCAACACTTCCTCCACCACTTCCACCACCACCAAATTAACATCAAATGAACTTATCGCTTGAAACTATTTTACGGCACTTTCCCAAGTGGTTTCTCGTGTTGCGCTTATCGTGCCACATTTTCCTAGTCTTGCCTCAAGTGCAACACGTGACGACTGTACCTACATTGTTGCATCAACTCTATGCGACCACCCTGCCTCAAGCCTCTTCCGCAGCGAGGGCTGGTTTGTTGTCAGTTGACATATTGTCAACCAGCGTTGACTATCAACAATTACACGTGTCTCTGTCCTTCGGTCATGTGACCGCAGTTTGCCTACAAAAATTTGCATATTTTTCTAATTAATCGCACGAAGTTCTCATATAATTTTATGCACTGATAAGATTTTGTTGGTGTAATTAATAACTCGTCGCGTGCTCACACCCTGACACCCCAACAGGAAAGATTCCTTTATATATGAAATACAATTTATTGATTTTCTAAAATATTTTATAATTTTGGAAATGGGATTACAAAATGCTTTCGTCTTTCTTTGTAAGAGAATTTTCAATTTACATCATCCGGTTTAAGATTAGCTCAAGCAATGGGCTGTCTTTCGGTCTGTCACATTGCATTATTTATTAATTAGATGCCCGACTTCTATTCATTGTGTAAATTCCAATGGGTAAATATGTACACAAAATAGTATAGTCAGATCGATCGATCACAGACCGTCATTGCCTACCCATTTTCACACCTCACTTTCGGGTACAACTTCAACATCAACATCAACGACAACAAGCAGGTGACCAGGTGCTCAACTATTCTGATGACTAGGTGCACACAACCAGGTGCCAGGTGTTTCGGAGTTTTGCTTGAATTGAGAATGAGGTTAAGTCATCAATAAGAACTGAGCATGGTATACAAATGAGTCACCGAGGCGCAGTTTTGTGTCAGTTTTCTCACAGTACTTAGAAGGAGACTCCCAAGTAATTGAACAAAGTTTACATAACCTCATTCAATTCGGTGTGGGGGAGGAGGATGAGGAGGTAGAGGGGAAAGTATTAGAAAGTTCCCACAGCGATGATATTGGAGGGTGCTGCTGTTTTACCTATTTAAGTGATATCACAGATTGGGGAATTTCTGCTGCACTTTTAATGATTTACAATAACAAAGCCAAAATGTAATACAAAAGAATTTGATGCATTTACAGCAGGTGAGAGTGAGGATTACCAAGTGGAGACGGAGGGAGCGACGGTAGCGAATTCAATTAAAAGTGACACAAAAATGCGTTGACAAAGGATCAAAATGTTGGTTGGCAACATATTGGGAAACAATTTTAAATTGCATCTATGTCATGGGAAATTTTTGGAACCAGTGTGTCCCCTCTCCCCAGACTCCTGTTCAAAGTGCTCAAACTGCGACGCACTTAACAATTTTTCGTTAAACACACTTGAGAGGACCACGAGGACCAGGAACTCAGCCACCCTAAAAAATATATATGTGCGAGATGTGTAAAGCCCTCAAGTGTTGTTCATTCAAAAGTTTGCAGGTGTGCCCGATGTTCGATACATTTTTTGTTGCTCTATCCTTGAACCAAAACACAGAACTCTCCTTCCACGGCTCTGACACTGATTCCTACTATGGAATACCAATACACTTATCCTCAACGAAGCGGGTCATGCAAATATGCTCAAGTGCGCTGTAGGGAGTTTAAACACAATAAACAACTAAAGTGAACGACTGGATTGGAGGGTTAAGCTTTGTACAGTGGGAAAGAGTGGCAAATCTTTGTTGGAATTTTAAAAGATGTTTTTGGATGTAAAGTTAGTCTGTATAGATTTGGTAATAATAACATAGAATTAAATTACATTTTAGTATAAAGTGGTATACATGATTGGAGGGCAGTGGGAAAGAATTTGAAATACTTTTCAGTAATTAAAGCAGTAAATTGTTACCTTAAATAATTTTATACAGTGTCTTTTACTTTTTTTTATGACTTTTTATTAAAGGTTGACAATAATTGACAACTCGACTAATGTATTTAGTATTTTTTAAAATACAGTAATGAATTTAGCCTTGATTTAGACTTTTAATTTCATTTCGTACCACTGTGCGACGGAGCTAAGAAGTTATGAGTCATGGCCCAGGGTGTAGAACCAGCAGCAACAAGAAGTATAACAACAACAACAATTCCAACAACAACAACAAATGCTTCGGGCTCAAAACTTTGCTTATGCATTACAC
Source organism: Drosophila nigrodunni (assembly GCA_020829145.1). Taxonomy (NCBI): domain Eukaryota; kingdom Metazoa; phylum Arthropoda; class Insecta; order Diptera; family Drosophilidae; genus Drosophila; species Drosophila nigrodunni. The sequence continues at coordinate 12,351,668 of JACVCZ010000003.1, forward strand.
ATTTATTAAACATTAAGCGCTCACTTGATTTAAGGGTTGGGCGAAAGAAACTCGATCGTCACGTTGATGTGCTTCATGATGACTATTGAACTTTAAAACATGATGAAGTGCTTGTTCTTAGCATAGCAAACGAAAGAAAAAAGAAGTCGAAAGGATACGAGAGGACAGTGTGGAAGTTAACCGAGTGCACCCTCGAACTAATCACAAAGTGCATTTTATGCTCGCGGCAGTTGGTAAACAGAAGAGAAACAAAAGTCCAGCTTGAAGTCCATGCATACAATTTGAGCATTAGATGAAGTTGAATGTCTCGATTCCTTAGCTCACTCCTTTCTCAAATCTCTTAGACTCGCTGAACCCTCTCAACCCTCCTGGTAGCTGCTGCACATTTTTATGCACATTTCAAACTCTCTGAGAACTCAGAACTCGGCACTCACTTTTCAGTTTTCTTTTCTTTTCCACGAGTTGAAGCACCAGCAAATACTACAAATAATCATAATAATAAAATGCCAAGTTGTACATTTTACTCCCTTTCTATGCTCCTATAACTTCCCTGACTTCTCTAACTCTCGCAACCATTCGTTTGATGAGTCATTTTGCTGCGCTGACGTCTGTTCAGCATTTGGGTTTGGGGGCAAAAAGGGGTTAATGCACTGCCCTCGCAGAATACCCAATGTGCCCATAGTGCACTGCCAAGTCCTTGGCAATAAATATAAAAATCTTTTGCTGTTTATTATTCTTGTTGTTTCATTTGTTTACCCTGCAGTTTCCAACTTGAAGTGCACAACGTGTAGTAACAAGGAAGGACTGATTTAGAGCCGCTCTGGAATTGTAAGACTTTACTCCAGGCATTGACGTAGACAATCTTGATTGGGAATCTTAACTGTCTTTGTACGAAATCATTCTTATTAATACTAAATACTTTAGCTTGGTCGAAAATCGAAAACTTTTACTTAGCTGCTACTTAATCTGTATTGCACAAATTTTAACCTGGTCACACTGTCATGCATACATTTGGACACTTTTGACCCTCAAGCCTATTAAAAAACAAATTTAGCCCCGCCCACATAATAACCTAATGCTACAAGTACTCACAATGGACCACTTAGTAATTGTTTGGGCCAAGTAACAACTACAACACCAATGGTCATAATAATAGGAACACGCTCTTTTTTATGGCCTATAAAGGTGAGGGGGAGTAGCTATAGGAAGAGTATAGAAGGCAGAGATTACAAACGATTTGAATAAATTTGCAATAAAAAGTGAATTCTATTTTTGTTGGAATTGTGGCGCGACAATAAAACAATTTTGTATGCCACAAATAATAATAAGAGATGATTGGAGACGAGATGTGGCACAGGAAAGGAAGAGGAGGAGTACGGCGTTAAGAGGGCAATTGTCCAGCCGAGGAGTTCAGTTTACAGCTGTAGCTTTTAAAGCTTGCTTCCTGTGCCACAACATTGTGCCACAAAGTGGCAACAACAGCGCCAGCAGCCATTACAAGTGTCAAAACAGCAATTTATTGTTTGTAATCATGTGTATCTATAATTGCACTCGGTGTGAGTTTGTGTGTGAGTGCGAAAAGCAGTTAATCAAATAAATATGGCGACGTCGTTGGCTTGGCGCTTATTATTTTGGCTCAGCGTCTGCTGCGATAACATGGCCCAGCAAACTTGCAACTTGCGCCTTGATTTACTACAGCTCTAAGCATTGTCTTCACACATTGTGTTCCCCCTGTCAGTCCACAACTGCGTATACTTAATGTATCTATATCCATAGTTGTTGTCGTCGCTTATGCCAGCAAAACCAAAGCTAAAACCGCAAAGTCATAAAATTACTTTCGCGCATTATAAATTTATAGTTTGCTTTGGTTTTTAGCTTTACAGTGGAGTATGGGCAACGAGGAGGCGGGAGACGAGGCATTCTCAGTTAATTTTACACACTCAAGCGTAAAAATTTATTATGCTTATGGCTGAAATGTAGCCAAAAAGACAAGACACGTTTGGGGGCACAGCCAGCAAGTTGTTGCAACACAGGCAGCAGCTGGCAACTGCTGTCCGTCGCGGACATAAGTCATTTATATTGTAACAAATTGTGCGCGATTGGCATTTCTCAGGACTCCGAAGACATCCTTTTGCCCTAATCCTTACGCCAGATGGATGCTGAGTAAATGTTTTTGTCTTGTATTCTGAACTTTGGCCGGAGGTTAAATGGCGTCTTAAACAACGTTGACAACTGACTTGCGGTGGCGCTTTAATGAAATGGAAGAAATTTCAGAAAGTTGTGATTTAGGGTTGACTTCGTAGAGAGTTAAGACAATATAATAAGATTATTTAAGCAGAACGCAAACTTTTTTATTTACAGCTTAATATACACAAATTTCACATCTTGAGCAGAAACTAAAACTGATTAAAGTGGTAAAAACTAAGTGATTATAAACTAACACCTGTTGCTAAACCATTTTTCAATCCTTCCCTTTCCTTTATACTCCCTTAATGCGCAAATATCTCTGATTTCAGTTTAAACACTTGCAATTCGCTAATTAAATGTGCACAAAACCAAAAGTAAATCAATATCCTGGACACAGCGAACAAGTCCTTGAAATGCCATCGTTTGCGCTGCCCCTTTCTCTTTTCCCATCTCTCTCTATCACTTTCTCCACTGCTCCGTTTGGCATTTTGTGCACATTGCGATTCGCCTTGACTTTGACACCCTTCATGGTGGGAATTCAAGCATTGTCCTTGGATCCTGGGGATGTATTTACTCGGCGAAATGCCAAGGACAGGATTACACGTGAATTGAAATCAAGGACAGACAAAGTGGGTGTGTTTGGGTAGGGGAATCGCATCTTTAGACTTACTACTTACAAAAATTTTATGCAAATTTCGAGCACAATTATTGTCGATGCTGACGGCAACTGTTTGCTGCATAATTGCAACCATAAATTGTCAACGGCCTCAACTTGAGCTGCGGTCGTGTCATTAGAACTGACGCCGCCTATTTCAGATTTCCTTTTTTCTACGATTTGGTGTTTCTACGATTTTCCAAACACTCCAGAGCACTAAGGTTTAATGCCCATTCCTTGCCCTTAATGTTTTTAATTTTTCCTATCATTGCATTTTTCGTATTTTTCAGCCCCCGTCAACACGACGCACTTGACACGGGATCTAAGGTGAAGAATGGGGGGAAGGAGGGTTTTCCTGGACCGCCCTTCAATTTCCATTACATTTGCAGCTGAAGCTGTTGCTATCGATGTCCTTTTGTGCGCTCTGTCATCTATTTGAATTCTTTCTTTCTTTTTGCTTATTTTTTTTTTTTGTAAGATTTGAAATTTATGCAAAGTACTTACTCCTCGTCGTCGTCGTCGTCGACTCAACGGCACTCAGGACAAATAATGAGCAAGCCCGCATTTCCTGCCACGTTTACAATTTCTGCAACTGTATCTGTAGCTGAAACTGTATCTGTATCTGTATCTGCTACTCTTGCTGTTGTACCTTGTGGTGTGATGCACTGGAGTGTGAGTTCAAGTATCGTCTACGACAACTTGATGTATCTTTTGCCATTGCACTTTACAAAATGGCAAAAGTTGTAGCTGATTTGAAGAGGACTCAAATAACTTGCTTTTAATACATATCAACTTGCATTACATATATTGTGTATTAAAAGCATCTATCTCTATCTAAATTAACCAAAGATACATTAGTATTTCGTGTGCATACACAAAAGAATTCGTAACGAAAGATAAACATTGTTAGAAATGCTGATTTTGTCTCGTCTCTGAACAGCAGCTGCAAATAGTTTATTATTTTAATTTTGGCCAAGAACTTGGAACCAAAGACGTATCTACTACAATTGGATACAAGCTCTTTAGTTGAATTGTAGTTTTTGTTGGCCAAAAACCCAGAAGGCGGCAGCTTCTTAATTTTCTTTTGCAGCTTCGCATTCATTTTGTTGGCATTTGAAAAGCATTTCCTTCCGGTTGGCGCAATAAAACTTTTGCGGGCCAAAAACTGCAATAAAAGAAAACTTATCTCATGCGGTTGCATTGGTATTCCTCTCTCTCTCTATCCTCACCTCTCCCTACCTCTTTGTGGTTAAAGCAGTCGGAAAAGAAAGAAAACTTTATGCCAGCTGATAAATTGTGCTGCTCGGACTTGATAAAAAGGCAAACAGAAAACAGGACCTGCTGTCTTTTCGGGTTAAGACATTCAATTCGAATAATTTTCAGCAAGTTGTTCAGAGAGTAGAGACGCCAAACGGACTCTCAATTTGTTTTCTCAGTGAGAATTGTGGGTGCTTCCCTCTGTGGTATGGGGACTGGATGGTTTACCCCCTGCAACCACCGCATAAATTGCATATAATTGCTTTGGCTCGACTGGCATTTTCCTTTCTTAAGATTTATGCGCACATGCTTCGTTTTGTATCTCTATCTGCCGCTCTCTTCCTCTTCTTCTCTTTTATTTTCGCTATTTATTTGCAATGATAAAATTTTTATTAAAACAAAAGCCGCATAAATTTTGCGAGCATTTTACGCCATCGCCCGCTGTGCATTTTTATTCTTCCATATGAAATAGTTTTCTATATGGCATAATTAGATTTGATGTCCTGTGGTCCTTTAGTCCTGCACCACTCCGCTCCTGCGGTCAGTAGTGGCTTCGTTTCTTCGCTTAACACTTGGTAATCCGCTTTCGTATTGGCCGTTTTATGACTTAATACGTTTTATTTCAACGCACCGCATCGCATCGCATTTCTTCCGCAAGACAGACAGCAAATAAATCTTCAACCTCGTGCTATCATCATCACCAATTCAAATGTTCTTTACTCCTGCTCCTTACGCTTGACCAGCTCCGGATCTTTGATGACATTTGTTGCTCCTTTGTCTTCATTCACTTGGTTTATTATTGAACAGTTTTGCTCGCATTATTATTACTCGCACACAATACTGACAGTTGGCTATTGATTTATTAGCTGCTTTCGCATATTTTGTGGTCACTTCTGCCCAGCAGCTTAGGGGAAGATTTAGAGTAACATAACTTGATGCAAGACTTAAGCGTTTGCTTTTATATTACAACTTTCTCAATTGAAAACTTACTTAATTTAATACAATAAATAAGTTGGAATTCAAATTAAAGACAAGCAGAAAAGTGGACAGCAGATGCCGTGTAAATTTACTCGACATTCCAATTGCCTTTTCACCGATGAAACCTTAGTATGAGAAACAGACGCCAACGCAGTTAAAAGCAACAATAAAAACCGTTTGCAATGTTTGAGATAAAAATTAAAAGACGACGTCATTTAGCAACCGAAATACGACTCAATACCACACTTAATCTGTTGGCCAAGTCCCCAGTGGATCTGTGAGTCGCGTGTGTGTTGTTGTCGTCTGTAAATAGACATTAAAACCTGCACACAACACCCTCAACTTGGTCACGATGTCCAGTAGAAAGCAGCACTGTGAGGTGTATTCTTCCTTTCACTCCAACTTCCTACCTAACTGATTTCGCTTAATTTTATTTGCACAAGCCGTGCAAAATGTTACTTTTATTGTTTTCGGTTTTGGACTTTGGTTTTATTTGGCCAGAATGCCTGCAAGGACTTTTACTCGTGTCCTTTTGTTGTTGTCTGTGTACTGTCGTGTCATAAATTCGATTTGTGTAGCATTATTTAAGTCACTAGACGCTGATGTCTGTGTTGATTAGATTGAGCTGGCACTGGAACTGACTCTGAGACCTGGAAGCTGTGCATTTTAATTGTTGGCTTCAACATCAACGTCACCTCATCAGCAGCATTTACACGTAATGGGTCTCCCACTTAAATTGACTTTTGGGAGCTCAGAGCGTAAATGAAATCCTCCAGTGGACGCCATTAACTCGCCGTTTAATTGTGTGCACTTTTATGACGAGTGTTGAACGAAAGCTCATGTGGCTTATGCCACATGCCCCATGAAACATGGCACAGGGAAAAGCCTTATCTTATGGCATTTAGTAGTTGGAACCTTTATGAAGCTGTAAAGCGAACCAAACTGCACACCTTTTAGATAAGAAAAGCAATTTCCCACAGCTAGAGAGCAGAGAACCATTTGAATTATCAAATTGATCAGCATTCTTAAAGAAGCTGAGTTAAAATTGGCAACAACTGAATTTATGACAAGATGGCTTTTAATAAATATCAGCTTAAAGACTGTTTTAATTTAATAATTCAATTATAGTTGAACCATTGGCTCATAACTTGCTACAACTGCAGTTAAATCATAAGCCAGCCCAACCCAATTAAAGGCCAGAAACCTGCCCTTTGCCAATTGGAACAACGTGACCAGCAAAGCAATGCACAGATTTTGTGTACACTTTATATATTGTACGGATATATATTTCCATTGCGGGTTAACAAAAGGAGCCGCGAGTTTTTATGACGGCGACATGCAACAAAATTGAATTTTATGAATGCCTCTTTCGGTATTTATGAATTGTATTCGTATTCCTCTTAGCAGCAGTAAGAGAAATAGAGAAAAAAGCTCGAAGGGTGCCCAAACAACTGGATATTAAGTAAGATTCTACTTCAATGAAATTGAACATGACAACTGTAATGAAACTTGTTTTCAAAGCAGTGAGAAATCTGGCGAAGTACAGTGGTACAAAAAGCTCAATAATACGAATGCAAAATATTAAATAGTATGAATTTAAAGTTATTAAACGTGTTAAATACTTATCAATTTCAAATCAATCAATTTCAAATAGATAAATTAAATGTAGTTCATGTGACTGGTAAGTTAACTTTAATATTATTTAAATAAATTTTTATTTATTCCCTTAAATCTAAATTTAATTAGTAAATCATGTACTTTAATTCTTTATGTAACTTCTTGATTACTTATATTTTTCACAACATAAGATTACATACTGAATTTTGACCACTGTGCCCGGGAATTCAAAACCATTGGCGGCTATTAAAAACGCCAAACGGCGACAACATCTTTTCAATTCGTTTGAAAAGCTCCTCTTTCAGCTATTCCTGTCCCCTCCTGTAGTAATTTCAGGCATTTAACTGCAAAGCAAACAATCGTAAGAAATGCTTTTATCCATTCAAATGCATAGAATATAATCCATATAAAAATTTTTAAGACCTTTTTGACTAACGCTGGAAATTAATTTCGCTAACAATCGGCGTTCAGGAGATGGCATTAAAATTAAAAGGGGGGTTAAAGCCGTCCCCCGGCAGGGAACACACGCACCGCACACACACACGCACACACACCGCACACTCTATACCACTCCAAAGCTCAATGAAGCGCTTAACCATTAAAATCAATCAAAGCAAATTTATTAGGCAACATTGTCCAATTTTTATTGAACTAGAGAAAGAGATAGAGAGAGGCAGAGAAAGAGGGTGGAGTAGCCATAAAAAGAGACGAATGAATGCAAAAGGGCAATGAAAAATCAAATCAGCCAAAAACGATCTAAAAATTATGACCGACTGTCAAAAGATAAACCCCTTGAAACTGTAGACGCAGACAGTTCTGGTTACACTTCCCCTAGTCCAAAAAAAATATAGCTCCTTCCTTGAATACCCCCATCCACAGTAACTCCAAGTTCAGTGGTCATCTCGTTTCATTTTTATGAAGTTTGTTTCAATTGTTGGGTTTTTTGGATTGAACATAATATTTTTTAGTGCTGGTAATTAAAATTCATTTGTCATACTTTGTATTTGATGCAGACAATGGTCGCCCTGTGTCCACGCTACTTAGACGCATTATTCGAATATTAAAATCAATTTAGCATAAATTTTTGTCAACATTTTTATTGATCAGCGGCAACATTGTTTGTCACACAGAGTGCTTAATTTAATCTTTTTTGAAATAGTTTAGAATATCAATTGAACAAATGAAGCGTATACCCGTGCCTCCCTCTGCCGTATTCTGCCTTGACGAACTTCTGTCATTGTCAAACAGAAATGGAAAAAAAAGTAAAGGAAAAGATTTCGCATATCATTTTGAGTTGATAAATTTCACAGGACACGCCCTTAGTCCTAACGACAATTCCCCCTGAGGCAAGCATGATTTTAATAATTTTAATGGTTTTGGCAATTTACAATTTTTGATAAATTCCTTTTTTTCGCATTGGCGGCAGCTTAAGCGTCCAAAGAGTTAATTTGATTGCAAAATGTTTGCATTTTCTTTTTTTCGATTTTCATTTTCAGTTTTTTTTCTTTTTTTGCATGTCAACTGCGAGGTGGAGTCGAGGACAGACAGACGCCGGGTGTGCGTAATCAATCATTTTATCAATGCGCTTGTGAAAATGGCAACAATTCCTCATCCTCAATTTCAACTTCATCCTCTTGCAATGTCGTCCCGTAATCAGCAAATTGTTTGCCCAGATCGTGACTTTGCCAAAACAAATTTGCATATTTTTGTTATTTTTCTGCGAGTTGCGCGCAGTTGGTGCTAATGAATCGCGCAAGCGGGTTGAAAATAGTTGAGAAGAAAAATTACCAATATCCACTGACAAAGAGTTGTTCCGTCATATTTGGCAACATTTGGTAGCCAAGTTAATAGCTGAAAGTTGCCAAACCAATTGATAACTTTCTAGAGAGTTCATCAGAGATAAATGAGTCAATTTAGCATTATATTTAATACATTATTTGTTGGAGGTGTAAGTAAGGGGATTCTAAATACTTTAGGAGAATCAAAAGCAGAAAATTCGCAATTAGTGCTGCAACTGTTTACCACCTTAACATCTGCCTATTCATAGCCAAGTTTCATTCACCTTGATTTTAAAATTTTTTTTTTTTTGACCATGACATGACGGCTAACAAACAGCACTGGAGAAGAGACAGGAGTCAGGAGCAAGTAGCCAGGAGCTGGAAGCCAAAAGCCAGGCATTAATGATGCCACACGCCAGTGCCAAGTTGTAGTTGAAGTTGATGTCTGACGTGGTAGCCAAAACGCAATGATTAATGAGTGAATTATGCGCGAATAAACAGCCAAACAAGTTCAAAAAGGCAAATATCACTCTCTCCTTTCCACTCTTCGCTCTCCACCTCCATCACTTCTTGGTCTACGTATTCAAAGTTCTCTTTGTCTGGTAGCTTGTTGTGAGTTGGTTCTTTGGTTGGCTCGTTGTTGGGTTGTTGTTTGGTAACATGCCGGCAGCGTATTACCCAGCAACAGACGGCGGCGCGTACGTTGTTCAAATGATTATGCACAGAAATGTGAACAATTTTTTTATGCACTCTCTCTCTCGTCTATTTGAGTTGTAGTCCAACACAAAAAAATGAAAAAAAGGTAGGTGAATTGAGGAAGAATTTTGCTATAACTACGATAGCAACGATACCTTTTGACGTGCAACACGCGGCGTATGCGCAACGTTGGCCATAAATCTTGCATCCATAATGGTCTGAGTTAGAGGACTACAATATGCAAACAGCTGCTGTCATTCGCTAAAGGCAAAGTTCTCATCTTTTATTTATTTTAGATTTTTAATAATCATTTCCTTATGCTTTATTCTTCTTTTTTCTGTTTGTTTTGTATTTTATTCCATTTTTTCAGCGCTGTTTTGCATTTTGTTTCATGTTTCTGTTGTCTGCTTACTGTACTTGTTTATTTGTACTTATTTTTTGTGCGCATTTTAATGAATTTGTTGTTAATATGTGTGTGATATATTTGCAGGCTTCGCTGGCCACATGGCATGTCTCCATTCTTCATTCTAACTGTTCTCGATTCTCCATTCTCCACGCTCTTCTCGCGACTCTTTTGTTACTGACATTTGCCGCTGCCTTTTACTTTTGCGAAATTTGCGCATCGCTGCTAATTAAAAATTGTGTCTATTTGCATATTTGTAGCACGAAATAGCTCCCTCCGCCCCTTCCCAAACACCGCCACGCCCTGTTCGTGAGCCTGCATTTGAGTTCGGACATCGCCCGTTTGTTTGTTGTCTGTTGCAAGGTCCTTAAAAATGTTGCCCCATCCCAAAATGACTCAAAATTTGCTGCGCTTGTCCTTTGCCTTTTGTATTGGCCTGTCTAACCCTGGAAAAAGGACTTCCGACGTTTTCTGTTTCTGTAACTGTTTTCCAATGCGTCACTCCTACCCTCGATTTAATTAGCTATAACTTTAATGAGAGCATTGAAAAACGCTAACTCATATTTGTGCCTGTCGACTAACTAACTAATAAGTCAAAAGGTCCTGAACCCCAAGGACTCGCTTCTAATGACCTCTTTGATTAGCCTCCGAGCCCTGGAGACACTTGTAACATGATGTCAACGCCTCGCTTAATAGTGCCGTTAGTTTTGGCCTCCTGTCGATAATAATAATGAAACAGCTGCCATGTTCTACCCACCTGAGTTTCCCCTCTACTCAGCTACGACACCTGTGTGGCAAAACTTTTGGTCCTGGCAACTGTCAGTTTGACAATTTACGTTTAATTTACAGTTGCGGTCAGTTTGGTTTGCTTTGCTTTCGCTTTGGACAAAGTCAAGTGGCTGGGGTCAGTTTTAGATTAGTTTTTCATATCAATAAGAGAGCGGGAGAGGAGAAAGGTAAGAGGAAAAGGTGCAGCCAACAACTGTGCACAGTTTCTATATATGTGTTTGTATTTGTGTGTGTGTGTGTGTCTGTGTGTAATTAGCTTGTTTTATGACTGCGTTTTCAAATCCTTGGGGTGCAATTAGACGACAGTTGCAGCGTTCTTTTCAATTGGTCTCTGGGAGTTTGAAGCTCAACACTACAACAAAATTAAATAAACATATACCCAACTAAGTTCATCAAGCAAAACTTACATATTATTTACATAATAATTAAATTAAGTACTTTTTAAATAATTAAATTTGATTTTTACCTGTTTTTTAACTCTTTTAATTTAAAATAAATTAAAGTATGAAGAATTTATATATAATTATTTCAAATAAAAAAAAATACATTTTTTAAATATTATTTGTATATATATATATACATATATTTGTATATAATAATATATACATATAATTGTATATAATAATATATATATTATTTCATAATAAATTTATTATTTAACTAGCACTTAAACTTTTATATAGACATATGATTGCTATACAGAAATCATATTAATAATTCTTTTGTGAGTTCAGTGATTATGGACACCACATTTCATGGTAAAAAGACAGACGCTGTTAATCATTTTATTAACATGTGCAGCTAATCGGCTTAAAAGCGACTCAGCCAAAAAAAAAGTGAAAAGGAATATATAAATATATAAGGACAGACACATAAAAGACCAATGACGTAGCAATATTTAAACTCAAACATATTCAAATCCGAGTTTATGGGCAAGGCAAATAAACCAAAATGCTGCACACAAAGTAAAGAAGAGAAAAAAGTAAAGGGAAGGGAAGAGAGCGGAGAGTAGAGTCAAGTGGAGTCAGAGAAAGAGAGAGTACCATTGAGGACACCCGTCGCCGTGGGACTCATAATAATAATTAAGCCGATAACAGATTTTGCACTTGTTGTTGGTTGGATATGGAAACGGTAAAGGAACTCTGGCTGGGCATGCAAGTGGGAACTGGTAACTGGTAACTGGGAGTGTTGCGGTGTTAATGATAGTGCGGGGTGGCATATAAAAAATGTCTGCAGCACTAGCAAATGTTTAATTGTTACACATATGCAAACAATAAGCAAAAAAGGGGCCAACCAGTTAGTTGGCCCAAAAGAACGAAACGAAACGAAAAAAACAAAAACTAATGCGCTTATTGCGGGCCAACAGACAAGATCATAACAAGAATTGCACGTGCAACGTTTACAAAAACTTCTGACTTGGCATTTTTAGTAAATATTATCAATTGTTGCGAGTGTGGGGTAGTTTTACTATATGTACTCTTTAAACCCCCCACGACTTTTGGTTTTGGGTGGGTTGTTTTTTGTGTAGACCTGGCTAAAGGTATATTTAAATGTAACAGATGTTAACATGAGGGATGCTAATCATCACCATCATCATTATCATCATCACCATCAGTGAAGTCTGCGCTCAAGTACAAAAAATAATGTTGTATCATGGCAATAAATAGTGCGATTATGTACCATTTATATGGAGTATAAGAAGATCAGCGAATGAGTGTTCATTATGCTCACAATTTGAAAACGAATTATTAAGTTTTCTTCGATTTAATTGTTAACCGAGCCGTTTTCCTCCCACTTCATACCAAGTTACACATTAGCTCAAAACTAACCCATTATCTTATCAGCTTTTACCCAACCAAAATAAGGCGCCATTAACACATCCTCTTACTCACTCTCTCCGCCTCTTTCTTTGTCTAACAATAGGCGCTAATGTCGCCCTATTAATAATCAAGCATATATATGTGTATATAGAAACATAGGAGCTGAACTGTCTATTTGCCTGCACTTTACGCTAATATTTCCTGCCTTTTTCCCGATAAGAATCAAGTAAAAAGCAAGGATTGCTCACACAAAAGGACTGAGAACGGAAGCAAACATTAGTTTGGTTTGTAGAAAGTACAAAAAATACATCATCATGTCAAGGTAAATGAATCCTTTTTATTCCCTTGACTGTGCAGCCCGCTTTCTGTATCGAAGTATAACTAATAATTCACTTTGGACATTTACGCGTCGCTGCACCTGTCCGGGGACAGTCTGCAGTTCCCAACAGTGTTTTGTGGTCAGTGGTTATTGGTCAGACACCCACGCCAATTTGCCGGCGTTATCTGGTCATGTGTTTGTTGTTTGTTGGCTTTCTGGTTAAAAGTCGGGCCGAAACAAACGCTGACATGACATTCCATTAGCACACAATTTATCAAAAGAAAACAGCGAACAGTAGAGGCCTGAAATGACCGCTTCCTTGGCTTGGACTTGTTACCTCAACTGAGCGATCTTATCAAACCGAGGGCGCTTCCTTCGGGGAAGTGCCCCTCTCAGACCTGTAATGTTGGGCAATTAGTCAAACTCCCTGACATTAATGTGCGCATTTTTGTGCATTTTGTCGACCGAAAAAGGTTTCCACACAACTCACGTCACTCATTTCGCAGCTCAACGCCTTTAGTTGGGCTCAGTTTTATTTTGTTTTTTTAAATTTATGCAACTGATCGCGGCAGGTTGATAAATTTTAATTTCCTTCGCACCATCCCTTGGCCAAGTTAAAAGTCTTGGGCCAGTTAGTATGCTAATATCAACGCCTTTTTTCGTTTTATGGTCATCAAGTCGTCATGTGTCGGGGTCCGTCGAGGCCCTAATTAAGTGTTTAGACTGCATCATTGCCGTAGTGCTGTTTAGACGGTTCAAATAGGCATAAAGTTACGGAAGGTAACAGCTCAATTTGCATATTTTGTACTTTTCAATTTTTGGTTCGAAAAATGAAAAAGTTTTTCAGTTGTAAAATAAAGGTTTACGGCTTTTTAATAGTTTCATTTTTACACCAAGTACGAAGGATTACGACAGGAGACTGTTGATTTAATTAGTCGATTTAGCAGCCACTGTTGGGCGAAAAGTCATAAACTGACCTGTAGGTGTTTTAATTTATTACAAAATTTATATAATTATTGTTAAATTGGTAGTAAAAAAAAGTTTACGGCCGGAAGCAATATGTGAATTGTTGCAGTTTTACAGGCCGAAGCCTCTAACCCCTAGTGAAGTCCTTCGGACTCCTGTAGCTGACATCTATTTGATTTTTATATAATGTTTTAATGTAAATGTTTGCTATGTAAGCAGGTGAAAATTTAAATTAACTGGGAGTGAAGTTTGTTAATAAAAATGTAGTAAAGTTTTATGTTTTCTAATTTTTATTCCGATAGTTACAAGTTAAACTTTCTTTCGATGATAGTTACTCACCGGATTGTAATATATATTATAATATAAGTTTTATATAATCATTTTAGAAATGTTTTATTTGAATTATTAATATTTGTCTATTTTAATTATTTTTTCAAAGTCTCAATGCAACATACATTACTGGCCACAAAGATTAATCCTTCTCACGCCCCAACAATTCTGTAGAACACCTCTTAATTTAGCTGTACTCTAGAGCGTCGTTCATCCCAAAATGAAAGACCTTAACAATTGATCAGCGAATCTGCAACTTGACAATGACGACTACAAATCGGGAAACACGACGCCAAACGCGTGGACACGTGACCAGCCCACAAAAACAACAACAACAAAAACATCTATTGAAGAAGCTGAAGAGAAATGTCACTTCCGGCGGCTTAACACATTTAAACATGGCCACTGTGGACCACTTTGAGGAACAGGGACAACCCCCACTAATACGTAGTCTGGAGATGGGCTACTTTCTAATTTATGTGCTGTCAATTCTTTTGTCATCTAGGAAGCGTGGGTTTGGGCGGGCAGAGTTGCTATCGGCTGTACATAGAGAAGGGGAGCGTAGTGTCGTCCTTAACGGCGCCTGCTGGACGGCTGGACTTAATGAGTCTTAAGAAAAATTATTTGCAATTAATAATTATGTTCATATTGTTTTTGGCCTATCAGCTAAGCAACTCTGCAGCCGCAGTCAATTGCAGGTCATCGGGGGATGGAATCGAGTGGAGAAACCGAAGGATGTTGCTTCTCAACTTGTTATTGCAGTTTATTTGATGTTTGTCATTTAATCATTTTGAAGTAGACTTATTTGTTGTCGTTTCATGAGTGCCAAGAATGGGCATTGATTGAGGAAATGAGTGGGAAAGTCGCTTAGAAATACTTTAGGATTTCTCTATGTTCGGCAGGGGAAAGAAGAAGCCTTTACAAACAGTGGTATTCATTAATATTTGATTATTTCTACATTTTGTTTATTTTTCTGAAAATATCTTGATAAAACTAAGGGAATCGTCTTAGATCTCTGGTCTTGAGACAGCCTTAAAATGAGGTCTCTCTGCATTGCAAATATTAACACTGTATGTGAACTGCGGATTCTTATACAGCCTATTATATTATTTTAGCATGCACTGTATAATAACAGTTACTCCTTTACTTTAAGACCCTGTCGTCTAATGGCTTGCAACAATGTTAACCTTAGGCTCTAACTCCGGCTGCGTGATAATGTTAAATCAACATTATTTGGGCATTCATGCATGCGTAATGCGTCTCGAAATTGTTGGCCAAGGTGTGCGGTGTTCGGTGGGCGGTAAAGACAATTTGCACCTCAGCCCCAAAGTTTGCATTTAAATTAAACGATACCCACAACAACAACAGCAACAGAAGCAGCTGCAACTCGTTTCCCGAGGCATGTGTGATAAAAGTTTAGCACTATGGCAACTTGCTAAAATGACCAGAAACTGACTCTCTGACCTGTTCCTAATCCCGTTCCTGTGCCTGTTCGTGGCCTCAACATTGTCTCTCGTTTTATGCATTTTCCATAAAGACACGACACCAACAATTTCTCCGGCACTTGACTTCACCTGTCATTCAAAGTGACAGCCTAACTCCCTGGCCCCTGCCTTTTGCTCTTTTGGCCCACTGTCTCATCTAATGTGGCCACAAAATGTGCAACGTTGAGGTCCGAGCTTCAGTTGCCACGCCCAGAGTCTATTTTCACAATTTCCCCTGTTTATTCAGGCACGTTAACGTTACGCACGAAGCCTCTCCCCTTCACCCCGCACTCCGCTCTTTGCACATAAAGTACACAATAGTATATTGTATCTTGTATCTTGTAGTTTGCTTAGCGTCAAGTGCAAGGTAAATACGAGATATTTTAAGCAAATTTGCCAAGTGTTTGCCCAAGGGTGTTGGCCAAATGGTTGGAGTTGGCTTTATTCAGTTTGTATTCGATTTGGTGCAGGGGAGGGGTAAAATGCAATGGCATTTATTGTCATTTGCATTTTAACGCTCAAATGCGTTTTTTGTGCATTCTACGTAAATTAATCATGAGTTTGGCATTTGCATGGACAGAAATGATGAAATATTGGAGGGTAAAATAAATAAGTTTCTCAGTGAATTCAACCAACATTATGTTTCCTAAAAGCTGGTCACACTTTTAACTCTAATACTGTTCTCTGCGTTTTAGTGGGTATAGAAAACTTTTTTACCGAATTCGTTGAAGAACGTGAGGTACTGTTAATTCACTGTTTACTCAAATTGACTTTGGCGTTAAATTTAAAGCTGCACGAAATTGCAATGTTTTTGGAGGCGATAAGAGATGGGTAATTAAATTGATTGAGCACGGCTTTGCTTCAATTTGTGTGGAAATTAACCAAAGCATTTTTCAAATATATAAAAAATAAATTAATATATCAATATACAGAGTGAACATTGAGTGCAATTTCATTCAAATTGAACAGAGATCTCCCGCTGTGCTCTGCCAGACGCCACAAAATGCTACAAATTGACATGTTCCGAGGCGTCATTTCATATGTACGACAGAGATCCTATATAAATCGAATATACTCGTACAAAAAGAAAACTCTCAAACGAAAATCAGTTAAAACGTGAACCGCACACGGGAGTGGTGGGGGTGTGGATTGGGGGGAAGGCAGTCAGTCTTTTCAATGAACTCACGGCGAGTTGTGTTGTTGTTGTTGCTGTTGTTGTTGCTGTTATTGTTGCTGTTGTCGCATGCAACAAATTGTTTCAATTAACTAAATTAAATTTACACTCCTGCAGCTTCACGCACAGCAACAAGCAACAACAATAACATCGCATTGGACATATTGAATGCATTTTGCTGAACGTGACATGACACTGACAGATAGAAAAAGAAGAAAACAAACCGAACATTGGAAAACTCCCTCTGCTTTACCGCTCCCCTCTCTTCCCGCTCTTCGCATCACTCAGACTCCTGCACTCACTTCAGAAATGAAATCCGAGATACTCTGTAGGCAAATGAAAATGGCAAACATGTTGCATGCGGAAAATGCCACGTAAATAGCATACAACACACAAATATATAAAACTCAACTCAGCCATGGCATGGAAATTTATAAAAATTAACTGACAAAGTAGGCGTAGTCATAGCAAGAGTGGGAGTGGCACAGGCCTTGGGGTTGGGGCAAAGTAAAGCGAAAAGGAAATACACTGCGACTAAGTTAACTTCAACTTATTTGCGAAGTAGTGAGAATCGGCAAGAAACCAGTGGTAAATACTGAAAAGTCTTAGTGTAGTAATAGCATTCAAACTATAACTAAACCAAAACTTTCAAACTAGTTTTAAAATAATACAAGCAAAGAGAACTATTGCGAAAGCTACTCTAAAATTCTTAAAATAAATGATTTGCAATTGAGAGTGGTTTATTATAATACATATTTATAGTAACTACTGGAGCTTTCGAATAAATAAAAATTTATGAACACTTAAGACTCTCTGGGCACTTATTTCTTATCAGAAATATGACACTTTTA
Source organism: Drosophila nigrodunni (assembly GCA_020829145.1). Classification (NCBI taxonomy): domain Eukaryota; kingdom Metazoa; phylum Arthropoda; class Insecta; order Diptera; family Drosophilidae; genus Drosophila; species Drosophila nigrodunni. The sequence continues at coordinate 12,368,972 of JACVCZ010000003.1, forward strand.
TTCTCACAGTGCATTTGAACATTGTATCGACACGGCAACATTGTTCGTCAATATCAATTATGCGTTCAAATGAATATTGAAGTGTAGCCGCAGGCCAGCCCATTTCAACTTACACAGACACACACACGTATAGACATATCTATGGGTAGCAGCAACAACAACAACGAGAAGAGCCTTTCAGCCGACAACAACACCACAAAGCCATCGCCACCGCCACCATTCAACGACTAACGAACAAACCCAACGAACCACCCACAACAATATACAGGCAGGACGACGGCACAGGACAGCTCATCAGATGCAGCAACACTGGCGAAAAATTGGCAATTGTACAAAAGTGTTAACACGGCGCCGCATCCTGCAGACTGACCACAGAACAGGGAACTCGGAACAACCCAACAACCGCCTTGGACACATCCATCAATGCCAACAGATTTAATCGCCATTTAAATTGTGCGACGAAAGAGTAGTTGAATGAGAGAGAGAGAGGGAGACAGGGAGGGGGAATGTGTGTGTGTGAGTTGCATTTACTTAAGCGTGTTATCAGCGTAAAATAAATCTCTACAGAATGGTCAGACGACTGTCCGACTAGCCTATCTGTTTAGTGTTTTCCAATCAGAGCCCCGGGGCCAACAGATTGGTCACGTGTCGCCTGCTGGTCATATGGTCAGATGGTCACTCACATAGTGTGTATGTGTGTGTAAGCGAGTGTGCCTGTGTGTGGGAGTGTGACGTGCGTCACATAATTGCAATAAATTAGAAATTGTCAGTGAGTGCAACAATGTTGCCCCCTTTGCATGTTCCCAGTTCTCAGTTGTCAGTTCTCAGCTGCCCTTAATTCATTGTGCACTGAAGAAAAATCTCAGACTTATTTAAAAGAAATCTTAAGCACAATTCTCTTATAGGTAAAAATTCTAAGAATAATTCTAACTCTACAAAATTCTAGTTCAAAATTTAGAATATTAATCAAAAGCTTATTCAGCTGTAAATATTTAAAAATGTATTCTTTTTTAATAAATATATATATATGAACGTAAGTTCATTCTTACGAGTGTAACAATTCTTCTTTACCATTAATCATATATTGCATTTTATATATTATTCCACTCTAAAATTGTAATATGTATAAAACTTTTTATTCTCAACATATTTATCTTAGTTTCTCATACCACTTTTTTCAGTGTAATTCCCAGTTGCCCTTAATTCATTGTAGATACTTGTATTAGGGTTAGTTTAATCTATGCCTTGCAACAATTTCAAAACAATTTCATGTGTGTGCTCTATAAATTTACACAAACTTGCTTCCATTTATCAGGTAAACATGTTTCCAAAGCAGCTTCAAATATTTATTCAGCAAGAAGCAGAGTTTGATCGAGCAAAATTTAATGTTGCATGGCCGCAAGTAGTGAAATTCAAGCAGGAAGCGCACACAATTAAGACGCAACAAGAGACGGCTCAAAGGAGAAGAGGAGTAAAAATAAGTTAATACAATATACAATACAAAAGGACGACAAGGAAGTTATAAAAATCAAATTTTACGATTTTCCTGCAAAAGCACGCGGCTGGAAATTATTCGAATTGCAAGACAATGCGTACGGATTTCAAGTTGTGTATATATTCGTGTAGTATACCAGCCACGCCTCATACGCCTACGAACGGATGTACAAGCGAATGGGGCGCGGCAATAACAGTAAAAACCAATTGGCAATCATTAGTTTTTATATAACACAAGACATTTTTCGTTAGCTTTCTTTCTGCGTTGCATTTGATGAAATCTCTCAGATGGAATTTCAGATTGAATCCCAGGAAGGGCGACAAAACTCACTTGTCGAAGGGCTACCGTAGTCCTAGATGCCCAGTCAATCACAGCCTGGTCAAAACGGAAATGTGTCGCAGTCGGCAAAAAGAAAAAAAATGTGGGTGGAAACGACCCAAAATTAGAAATCGAAAAGTTATGTTGTCCTAGGAGCGGTCAAAAGAAATTGGGAGCTTTCTAATTGTCGCTCTATTGCGCAGTTTTCTTCAAGTGGATTATGGCTCAATTTGTAAGGCAGTGATGGAATTGTTTACAGGAATTGAAAAGTTTAAGAGGAATTGAATTACGAAATCATTTTTCTGCACTCGACTATGAAAATGTTTCATGACAAATGCTAGTACCTAAAGATTGATCTACTGTCCGATTTACCCAAACAAAACTATCTGTATATGGTAGAATTCTTTAGTACTTGCCAATTTAGTATATGTCTGATGACGTCATGACACGCATTTTAGTTCAGCAGTAAAAAACGTCTGCAGCATTCCTACTTGATCATTTGTACGCTTTTCAAAACTTTAACGAATATCAATCAAAATCGGCAGCATTCAAAATGATTTGCGGAACCGTGAATTGTGTGAGTATTGCGAGTATTTTTCGTCACGGTACCCTTTGGCTGACATGGACTCTGGATTCGGCTGGTGTCACATGTCAATTTGTGGAAAACCAAAAAGATTAGGGTGTAGATTGCACAGAAAGAATAAGAAAGAATGAATGAAGGAGAATGACAACTTTCTTGTGGAACGCCCAATGTGTTAAATCTATCCATTAATATTAATAGTCTTTCCCGTTGGCAGCAGTGCGTGTTGTACGTGACTTTTTCGTAACCCTTTCCAAATCAACGTCTTTGGCAAGGTTCTTGGCCGTGTTATTGGGTTATTGCGACGGTAACGTTATCGTTTGATTTGTAGACGTTTTATTGCTTTATTGATGCATTTTTATCAAAAGCGCAGCGTTTTGTTTGATGGATTGTTTAACTCTTTCTCGTATTTTTTTTTGGTCTACCCGGCTTTACCTGAGGCGTCGTTCCCCTCACCTCCCCAGGGGAAAACCGTCAGCAATTTTATGCTGGTAGACTTAAACCACACGCAATTTGCCTTGGGAAAGTTTCCTATTGTCAAAATTCCTATTTTGATTGGCACTTATGGGGAAGGGTGAGAAAATACAATAAACGATGGGATTGTTATGGGAAAGCTGACTCGCCTAAGGAGTAGGAGGAGGAGGTTCCATTCCTTCTGTTAAAGACACGCATACGTTTTAAATTTGAATTATAAGACGAGAAACCAAAGTGGGTCTCGTTAATCAATAGAGTTACAGGACAAAAGACCCAAACTTTTCAACTACAGTAAAATTTTACGAGTGTTTTTATTTTTTTTTGTTTAAAATACGCTTCTTGAGTATTTACATATATTTGCAAATTATGCATAGCCCAAAAGCCACTAATAAATTAGTAATGCTCACCTCCCGAAAACTTTGCGCAAAATATTAAATTTTACGAGCTTAATTTGTGTGCGTGGTAAGCTTAAGGGCAGAGTGTGGGTGGAAAAGCAGTTGCCCTGGACAACGGCAACAAACAATGTCAATTACAGCGATTGAAAAGTGGCCAGAAAACTTGTAGTATAAACCAATTTTATTGGGTGCCCCCAAAAAGCCTTCGACGCCATCGAACTAATCTTCTTAACAAGGCGAGTATTAGCGAGACATGGCTTGTCTGGTGTACAGAGGAAGTGAAGGGAGGGGCAGCATGGAGTGTACTGCTTCTATTCATATTTCAAAAGCCAACTTTGCGCGACTCGAAAATGGCGTCATTAAAGTTTACGAGGCTTGAGCTTGTGCGCCGTAAAGTATGCAAAGCTATTTTGTAATAAAGGGTATTTCGGCAAACATTTCGACATGAATTTTGAAATGCCCGACACTTGTGGTGTTTTGGCCATTGTTTTTTGGGCTAACAAGACACAGAGCCAACAAGATAGACTGGCAAAACTGCAAACTGCAGATGCCTTGGTTACCCATAGATCTTAGTAAGTATAGCTTTATATACATGCTGCATGTTGGCATAAAATCAACAAAAGTCATCAAAAGATACGCGCCTGCTTTGCTCGTATTCCTCACTTGAAAACTTTGCATATTAAATGTCATTTGGTAAAGTGGAATTAAGGAAGCAAAGCTCCAGGAAATGCTGTCATGGTTGTGGGAGCTGTCACAGCAAATTATGCTGAAATGCGTCTGTCGGGATGCGGATGTGGATGGAGGTAGCTGAAGCGGATGCGTGTAGGTTGCACATTTGCACATCGTCTGCGATTTCGAGGTGGGTTTTTGGGTATGCATTGAGCCATAAATGAAAACTAAACAAGATTTTGGCAAAGAGCGAATAGCTTGCTGCAAATTTTATGAGCTAATTTTAATGAAGTTGTTGAAAGCGCAGCCAAAAACTTGATGAATGTCGACACGAAACAGACAAGTTTATAAATTATGCCAAAGAAGTTAAGACTATGTCAGCAAGAAGATGCTGTTAAAACAGATACAGACAGACAGCCAGAATGTTATATGATTACAGCATTTTCCCATTTAATCATTTTCACATTAGAACAGGAATCCAATACTTAATGAATTGGCCTTTGTCACGGCTATCAGGATGCTATTGACCACACGCATTTTATGGACTTCAAAACCAATTAGATTCATCATTAGCGGCCACTTTGCAGTATCGAAAATGTTCTAAATTTCATGCTCCATTAAATGAGCATTGAAGTACAATTTCAATAACAATGATAACAACTGCAGTAACAGTGAGAACAGTAACAGCAAATCAAAAATCTAATTAAATTAAAACCGAAATCTACCCAAGTAGCAAGATGAGCTGCCTACGCAGCAACCATAAATCGAAACCGAAAACAAAACCAAATCCGAAAACCAAATGATGGGGAGTTAACATCTCAGCGGTTTCTTATGGGTCTAAAGATTGGGGAAGTGGAAACTGTGAATTGGGAACTGGAATTGGAATCGGCTGCTTATAAGCGTGACGATTCCCATTTGAGTAGAACCGTGGAGAGTGTCAAATCAACATCATTATTCATTATCAAATAAATTGTTGGGTTTTTGTGGTAAACCGATGCCGAATCACAGTTGGAAACAATATTTCGAATATTTGGTATATTCTTTTAATTGAACTTTCCATAAGTGGATGGTTCTTTGTACGGCCGAAGGGGGTTAATATGTTTTAACAAAGCAATCAATATCAAGGGGATAATTAAATAAAACTAATGATGCCAATGACAGGCAGCAAGCGGCTAATGATCACCCTATTTTATAACTATTTTATATACTTGCCATACACATGTACTTAAATGACTGCTTAAATATATAATATACTAATGCTTAAATATACTTTTCAAGTACTTCTAAATTAGTAGTCATATTAGTCCAGAAACGTCTTTATGCGAGTTAGAGATACAAGTATCTCGTAGTCGGAAACTCATTTAAAATATTTTTATAGCTTCTTATTTGCACTTCTCACACTTTCCTGCATTTTTGGCTTTTTCCAGACAGATTTTTATGTAGCGTAACTAAACGTTAATTTATGAGCAAACGCTCGACTTTCTCTCTCACTTTTAGACCTTTTGCGTGAGTCCGCCCAGATCAGGAATTAAAAAGAAATTAACACGCATCCAAAAATTACTCAACTTTCTTGGTGGGTGCGACCGTCCCCCGTTATGAGTGTGCGTGTGTGTTTGTGTGTGAAGCCAAGTGAATTTTATACCCTGTGCCAACCTTTTATATCTAATTGAGTTTATTCTGTTCTTTGGCTCGCCTCGCCTGGTTTGTCTTAATTTTAATGCTCTCGTAAAACAAGCGCAAAAATTGAAAGCAATAAAATTCAAATGGGCCAACATTGAAAATTAAAATAAACACATAAAGATGCGTTGCAGACGATAACAAGTCTAGGCTTGCAAATTACACATATGCGCACTATCTCTTTCTCATCAACTTTGACTACCATTCTCCATCTCTTTCCCTCTGCAACACGACAATAAATCAAACGAAGCGAAAAGCGCGTTTTATATTTTTGTCGGTACTCGGCATTATAATTTACAATTTATTTGAAAAATGCACAACAAGAATACTGACGCAGTGGCAGACTTACCGAAAAACTGACAGACCGACAGACAGGCGAACAAAAAAAAAAGTAAGTAACTGCTTAAAAAATGAGCAACAAAAAGCTATGCACTGCGAAAAAGAACAGATCTATATGATCTTTAAAATTTCTTAAGTTTTCAATAGAAATTGATTACAAAAAGAAATTTCTTTAAGTGCAAATTGAAATCAACACACACACAAATGCACGTACAGGACTAACTGTTAAATTTTAGAAGAATATAGATACGAAACGAAGAATGAAACATTGTTGTTGCATTAAACAGGGAAAGGGGAGATGCGTAAAATGCTTCTGCACCAATAGAATTACATATTCGATTTTTCGCTACTTATTTAATATAATAGTTTGTATAAAAGGTTGCCTGCAGCAGTAATGTCTTCTATTGATTTTGTTCGCCTGATTGTTTTACTGGTATTTGGAGAGTTTTGAAGAGATCGTGCCGGCACACACACACGCACACACATAGACAGCTAGAACGTCAGACCGACAAACAAACTGATTGGCAGACAGACAGACCGACCGAAATACAGACTCGGCTGATCTTATTTGCAATATAGGGAAAACAGGCAAAATATCAGGCCAACTGAAAAAAAAAGTAAGTAACTGCTCAAAAAAATAAGGAAGAAAAAGTTATGCACTGAGAAAAAGAAGAGAACTACATGATCTTTAAAATTGCTTAAGTTTTCAATAGAAATTGATAACAAAAACCGATTTCTTTAAGTGTAAATTGAAAACAACACAACAACAAATGCACGCACAGGACTAACTGTTAAATTTTAGAAGAATATAGACCCGAAACGAAGAATGAAACATTGTTATTGCATTAAACAGGGAAAGGGGAGATGCGTAAAATGCTTCTGCACCAATAGAATTATTCGATTTTTCGCTACTTATTTAATATAAAAGTTTGTATAACAGGTTGACTGCAGCAGTATTGTCTTCTATTGATTTTGTTCGCCTGATTGTTTTGCTGGTATTTGGAGAGTTTTGAAGAGATCGTGCCGGCACACACACACATACACACACACAAAAAGACAGACCGACCGACAGACAGACCGGTCGACAGACAGACAGACCGACCGAAAGACAGACAGACCGACCGAAAGACAGACCGACCGACAGACTGACAAAAATACAGACTCGGCTGATTGCAATTTTAACATGGGGAAACCAGGCATTATACCAGTTGCACAGAAAAAATAGTTAGTAACTGCTCAAAAAAATGAGCAAGAAAAAGCTATGCACTGAGAAAAAGAAGAGATCTATATGATCTTTAAAATTGCTTAAGTTTTCAATAGAAATTGATAACAAAAACCGATTTCTTTAAGTGTAAATTGAAAACAACACAACAACAAAAAAGCATGCAAAGGACTAACTGTTAAATTTTAGAAGAATATAGACCCGAAATGAAGAATGAAACATTGTTGTTGCATTAAACAGGGAAAGGGGAGATGCGTAAAATGCTTCTGCACCAATAGAATTAATCGATTTTTCGCTACTTATTTAATATAAAAGTTTGTATAACAGGTTGACTGCAGCAGTATTGTCTTCTATTGATTTTGTTCGCCTGATTGTTTTGCTGGTATTTGGAGAGTTTTGAAGAGATCGTGCCGGCACACACACACATACACACACACAAAAAGACAGACCGACCGACAGACAGACCGGTCGACAGACAGACAGACCGACCGAAAGACAGACAGACCGACCGAAAGACAGACCGACCGACAGACTGACAAAAATACAGACTCGGCTGATTGCAATTTTAACATGGGAAACCAGGCATTATACCAGTTGCACAGAAAAAAATAGTTAGTAACTGCTCAAAAAATGAGCAAGAAAAAGCTATGCACTGAGAAAAAGAAGAGATCTATATGATCTTTAAAATTGCTTAAGTTTTCAATAGAAATTGATAACAAAAACCGATTTCTTTAAGTGCAAATTGAAATCAACACACACACAAATGCACGTACAGGACTAACTGTTAAATTTTAGAAGAATATAGACCCGAAATGAAGAATGAAACATTGTTGTTGCATTAAACAGGGAAAGGGGAGATGCGTAAAATGCTTCTGCACCAATAGAATTATTCGATTTTTCGCTTCTTATTTAATATAAAAGTTTGTATAACAGGTTGACTGCAGCAGTAATGTCTTCTATTGATTTTGTTCGTCTGATTGTTTTGCTGGTGTTTGGAGAGTTTTGAAGAGATCGTGCCGGCACACACACACACACACACACATAGACAGCTAGAACGTCAGACCGACAAACAAACTGACTGGCAGACAGACAGACCGACCGAAAGACAGACCGACAGAAATACAGACTCGGCTGATTGCAATTTTAACATGGGGAAACAGGCATTATACTAGTTGAACAGAAAAAATAGTTAGTAACTCATCAAAAAAATGAGCAAGAAAAAGCTATGCACTGCGAAAAAGAAAAGATCTATATGATCTTTAAAATTGCTTAAGTTTTCAATAGAAATTAATTACAAAAACCGATTTCTTTAAGTGCAAATTGAAAACAACACAACAACAAATGCACGCACAGAACTAACTGTTAAATTTTAGAAGAATATAGATACGAAACGAAGAATGAAACATTGTTGTTGCATTTAATAGGGAAAGGGGAGATGCGTAAAATGCTTCTGCACCAATAGAATTATTCGATTTTTCGCTACTTATTTAATATAAAAGTTTGTATAACAGGTTGACTGCAGCAGTAATGTCTTCTATTGATTTTGTTCGCCTGATTGTTTTGCTGGTGTTTGGAGAGTTTTGAAGAGATCGTGCCGGCACACACACACAAATAGACAGATTGAACGTCAGACAGCCAAACAAACTGACTGAATGGCGGACAGACAGACGGACAGACCGACAAAGTGACGAACGCAACTGATCAAAATTGTAGCCGATAAGTTTAAGCGCACATCCAAATTACCAGGCGAACTGAATAGAAAGTCGCAGGTGCCAAATTTTTAAATTAAAATAGCAATGCACTGGAATAAAAAGTAGGAGTATACGATCCCTCAAATTACTTAAGATTTCCATAGTTGTTCAAAACTAATAAAAATTATTTCAAGTGTAGTTTGGAGACAAGACAACAACAAATTAACATTGGGATTAGTGAAGTAACGGTAAAATGTTAGCCGAATATAAATGAGAAGGAAAATATGAAACATTGTTGTTTTTTTTGTTTTGCACTTCCCCAGGCTGCGTGGACCAATAGGAAGGCTCGCATCATAACGCGGACTTGATTTAGAGTAAGCAGATGTTCTTTCTGTTCATCTGCTATTTCAACTGGCATTTTAATTGTTCAGAGACGACACATACACAGAACACTGAATATAAAGAGGGAATGCTACAGTCGCCTCGCGAATGTATAATACCTGTTACTAAGTTTGAATATGTTATAAATGATATGATAATAATACTACTGCAATCGATTGGGTGATGGATAAGATACAAAAACATGCCATTTTAACCTATACAATTACTTCTTATTGAAAAAGCGTGTCAGAAACAAAAGAAAAATTGCACTGCTTACCTTCTTAATATAAGTGATTAAAGTGATACAGGATTGAAAGCCATTTTTAGTAATCTGGTCATAAGCTATGAATCTAACTATATTAACATCCTTCTGAAATATAAGACAATACAGCACCAATGTCTCTGCTTGGATAAATTCCACATCGAAATTAAGAAAACAAACAGAAACTACTCGAGCGTCAACAGGAATATATCATTAGGAAAATTATGAAATATCAACAGAAACACTTAGCAGTAAATGAAAATTATATGCCTGTGTGTGTGTGTGAGTGTGTGTTGACAAAAGGACACGAGGCAAGAACTCGGCTCAACTTGGGACTACAGAAAAAAAAGAAAAACAAACAACGAGCATATGAGCAGGCCATAAATTAGCCCGCATGAAGGCATCGGGCATCAGGCATCAGGTGGGTACGCAATGATTGCCGCACAGATGGGCGACCCTGCCCCGCCCACTTATCGAATAGTTTTCCGCCTATGGAGCTGGAAAATGCGTATGCACGAGATGTGTCTGGTGGAGGGAGAAGGAAACTTACTGCAGGAGTTTGCTGTCAAGTCATAAAATAAAGTGCTGTGTCTACAAATGATTTGACTTATTCGTGCAGAACAAGTCGTACGTCATTTGTTGGACTACTAAAAAGTTAAAATATCCCCGTACCCCCACCGCACACACTCACTCCAACACCCCCTGTAAGCCCACACTATCTGTGAACAATTGCGCAATTAATGTTCGCTGTTATATGGTGAGGATTCATGTGCGTGACAGCCCAGAGAAAGAGATAGAGAAACTAGCTAGAGAAGAGATAAGGAGTGAGAGAGAAGTAGAAAAGCAACCGACGCATTGTCGCCACTGTCGTCACTGATAGAGCCATAAATGTAGACTTCAATTTCCAATTTTCCTACTTTCCGTGCTATTTTACGGCTTTACACATGTGCCAAGTTTTATGGAGCAAACAGACAGCGCTAAAATCATATTCCACTGCCAAATTGAATAATAAATTTATAATTAATTTGCATCTCTATGTATTTCGGCATATTTCACCATGCCAAATTGGCATCATGGCTCAAATTGGAGATTGAAATTAATTTACGACCGCTAAGTAATGGTTATAATAAGGATCCATTCGTTGTCTCTACATGTCATTAACATTTTTGCTTTCATTCCTCAGCTATTTATACACATTTTATAGACATTTTAATTGCATCTCGAAATAGTTTACTTCAAAGGGTTCCATTGATAGTGTCGAAAACATGACAAAATATTTAAAGTATTTAAAATTTTAATACAAAACTTGAAATCCCTTCAGCTGAAAGACAGCAACACGTCAACAACAATTCAAGTTCGAGTACTTTTGTTGTTATTCATTAATTTTAATGTTTGCACAACCTGTGTGCAATTTGGTAACAGAATTCAATTCCATTCCTGATGGAGATTGGGGTAAGAGGTTTTAGAGGAGAACCAGCTAAACAGCTAGTAAAATGCTTCGTCTGGGCCGCACGATAAAGCCAGAAGCCAATGAAGCTAAGTGCGGTTATGAACCCTTTTCACATTTGCCTGAAACAACAAAGGGCCAAACGTTTTGCAAATGGCCAACGGAGTACTTGAAAGCTCAAAAGAGGATTGCATTTGCGTAGTGGCGTTTGGAAAGCTTTAAGAATTTAAGGTCAGTTCAATAAACTCGCGGGCCACAATAGTTTCCTAGACCTTCCAGGCGCCCTAACCCAATATTCAATTGATGCGCTGCAAACATGCAAAGTGCTTAAAATACATGCGTTGAATTATTGTTATTATTAGAATTAGAACTAAATGTTAACTAACGACAATTGTCGCTACAAATGCAAGAGGACAATCCTCCCCGCCCGCATGTCGCCTGCCACATGCCACATGTCGCATCCACAAGTTTAGTACAGTTGCGACCGTAAAACACCACCTGAGTGCAGACCTTAGTCGGAGTCTCCGAATCATCACAGCTTTGGCTTGTCAGCAAGTCACCGAGTACCTGTATCAATGTCACGCAGCAGCCCAACATATGTTCAGAAGGGGAAGAATGAGGGGAGGGTGCTACAGGGTGTCCATTTGGGACGCAGCCATGTAATTTGTTATCCAATAGTTTATAATTGCATCAAAATAACGCACGCACATGCCAAGACTAAGGCCAAAACTGCGACTTATTATGAAAGCAAACATGTTTCTGTTCTCTGAAACGACCCCTCGATTGGGCAGCAGCTCCTCTTTTCTTCTCTGCCCTTGTCTTACCATTCCTTCCTGTCTCCCCCCTGCAACAACTGTCCGATACAATTTAATGCTATGTTTAACATTTTGTACATTTTTCTCTGTTTGTTGTTGTTCGTTGTCGTTGTGGTTACTTCTGCTGGTCCTAATTTAATTTTGGATCTCACTTCACTTTCTGTTTGATTTATGAATTTTTGAATCAATTTGACAACTATGTTAAAGTTGTTTGTTAGCAAGAAGGAAGGGCGTGGCATTAGTTAACATGTAGGCTAAACTAATTATTAATATGCTTAAAAGCGACGGAGGCTTAAGGGATCTAGCAATATACCAAATTTTTATTGACCTTAAAAAGCAAGGCAAAGTATTTTTTAATGCCTTAAAATAATATCTTTTAATTCTAAAGTAAGTTAATTCGGTTTTTGATGTGCTAAAACCAGTTCTTAATATTTTTACTGTGATCCAATTGCAAATACACCAAGTGGCTAAATAATGGAAATAATTGACTTCAAAACTTTAAGTTCAAAAGTAGTTGATTAATTTGTCTGCTTTTTAAACCTATAATTTTTAAATAAATCTTTATATATTTTTTATGAAATTGGCAACTGTTTCCATTTGTTTCGCTCTGTTTGACATTTACACGTTTTGACAAGCATTTCAAATCTCTTCAAAATATTACCCGAATTTATATTTTTATTTTTTAATTTCTGTTTAAAAAGATCCTTAGAAAAGATACCCACACAAAACAATCCACTTAAGTGTGTCTTGTGTGTGTCCGGAACTTAGGCGCTACTTAAAAATATTTCCAAATCAAAACCGAGAACATCAAATGATTTCGAGGCGTGACGAAACATGTTGAAATGTACATACAACTTGCTGTTGCATGTGGCAAGCTGATCGACAGCAACTTGTGCGGAAACCAGCGACCGGGAAGCGTGTGTCTCTCTGAGACTGGTGTACACGTTTTTCTACTCGCCGCTGGCGGGCGTCGCTTTTCTTTTTGACAACTCAACTGACGTATTACCCGGTGGAGGAGTGGGACGTGCCTTTGGCTACGCTTGCCACAACTAGTCCACCCACAAACTGTTCTTGCCACACGGGAACGTCATCAATCTAAAACTGAAATAGAATGTTGAAAAATCTCAGCGAATCTCTTGATGGTTTGTTTAAAATGCATGTTAAATGTCCATGCCTTTCGCTTTTCAACTGGATTTTGATGGAACGACGTCCGGGCACGAAGCCAGCGGACATTTCATGGGAAAGTGTTATAATTCAGATTGCTGAGGCAATCACTGATAATTGATTTTTGATAGCAGATCGTTACAAGACATTTAAAATTCCGTTTTGTAGAAGGGACTTTAAAGTCAATTTAATGGGAGTCAGGCTTAATAATAAATAGCAAATTAATATTATTATGATAGCATTAGGCAAGTAGTAGTTTCAAACATTTTAGAGTTTACTTAGAAAGTATACATCATTTAGTTGGAAATAGTAGTAGTATTTTGAAAAATAGAAGTAAAAGTCTAAATCCAAATTGCAAATGTTTTAAGCATCGATACTAACTATAAGTATAGACAACTTTTGCCAGTAATTGACAGAACATGTCAGATCGTGTCAACTCGGCTTCCCTCGGCTTGCAAAACTAATTACAAAGCTGGACCACAAAGCAACGAGTCCGTTTCACCAAAATGATTTTGCCACAACCAGAAACTGAACCAAATCCGAGTTCAAATTTGGAACCGGCAAAAAAGGAGGGACTGGAGTATACGCTGTTTTTGTCAAGCGTGCAAAAAACGGCAACGGCAACTGCCAAACCAACAAAACCACTCGACATGTCAACTGAAATGGAAACGGAGTTGGAATGAAAGAGAGTGGAGGATTTGGAGCGGAAGGAGTGGGGAGAGCCTGAGTTGGCGCAACTTTTTGGCTCTGGTCTGTGGAGTGACATGAAAAGGACATGTCACACCGTATGCGCACATTAAGTGTAGCCACAATTTATCAAGCCGCATAAATCTAAATAGAGTCTGAGTCTGGTCTGAGTTTTTCGGCTGTCGTTTCAGTCGCTTCTGGCTTGGGCGCATATCACAAAAGTCAAAAAGCTAATTTGCATTTAAAAGGCGAACGGTAAAGGACCAACAACAAGAACAACAATGATGCTGCCATGCATGCAAAATATATTTTAAGCAATATTTTCAATTTAATAAGCCAAGATAAATGAACAGAGTCAGCAAAAGACGAAGATAGCAGCATATTGCCGTCTCTCTTATTTTGTAACTTGGCATATGTGTCCCAAGTGTCCTCTGTCTTGTGTCCTGTGTCCTGTATCCTGCTGATTTGCATAGTTTGTTGAGCTGGACTATTTCTGTCAATATGCCATGCACTTCATCAAATGATTCCTTCGGCTTTGGGATATGCTAAAAAATAGCATTGCTCTGTACTGTGTTCAGTCGATAAGATGCCTTTTGTGTCAACTCTTTGGGTTGTGGCTTACAGTAAAAATGAGAAAAGTTAAATTACTTTGCTTATTTAGCCATATTTTATGTACCATACTTCAAATTGAATTTGCTTAACTGAACAGATAAGCTACTCGAGTATTCAACAACACTGAGCTACAAAATAGAGTTAAAGAAATAAAGTCTTTGAGTTTTCCATTGTTCAAAAACTGGAATTTATTTTACTGAGCTAGATTTAAAAGTAATATTTAAATATCTAGATTACTGTTATTTAATTTGAAGCACAGTGTTTCTGTTGAAGTATTCCAATTGAATTCGTTTCAACAGAAGGCATAGAGCATTTTTTACTTATAATACGAAGATTATACCACATGTAATACACACTACTTGTTGTTCGGTGTTGCCTGCGTCTTCGAGTACATTGCTAAATTGGAGCATAATCAAATAAGTTAACGAGATGTAACCAACTGACAATTGACGCATATAATTGCCGGTGCCAGCAAAATTCAACAATTGGCAAATTTTGCCAAACCTAATTACGTCACGAGACATGCGACGACAGTTTATTTGTTTGCCGTTTTGCCATTTACCATTTGCCGTTTGCCGTTTGCTGGCGCTGTCAAAATCACAATCTCAAGGATCACAGGAGCAAGAGTCCTGTGCAAGCATTGCGGTCGCAACTGAAATGCAATGGAGCGTGCCACAAATGGCAGCCAATAGAGCTGAAAGCACAGCTCAAGTGGCCACAGGACACTGGGCACAAGACACTGGACACTGGACACAGAGGACATCAGCGTTCATAAGAAATTCGCTGAGCCGTGAAGTAATTTCGTAGGCGTCGCCAAAGACAGGCGGACAGACAGAAGGACAGACAGCGGTATGGGGATGTTCTGTCATTTGAAAGCTCAGGAAACAGGCAATTTGAGTTTTCAATCGCTGTTAATTAGCATTGGGGGCACTCCAACTATTGACAACTTGTCAACCATGTCCATGATTTTCGTCAATTTGCAGTTGCATAATAACTGTGATAATCACACCGATGACAACGATGATTCGTCCACTCATGCGAGAGTGTACTGCATTTGGCATGTAATTTATTCATGAATGGAAATTGCAGTATCAATGAGCTTACAAAGGACTTTAAAAATATTTAAAAGCAGATATAATTAATTTCTTTTACAAAAGTTTAACTTATATTGTGATTTACCTGAAACAATAGCAGTTTTAAAGCATTTAGTCGCAGGTTCAACTTTAGCTTTTCTGTCTTTTTTAATTTTTACCATTTTTCTCTTATCCCCTTCAGTTTTGCTGCAAAAGACAGCTGTCACTTTGGGAGGAATTTGCTGAATCCAACTGTCAGCCTGTTGCTTAGTCTCGATACAGTTTATGCCCTTGGCACTTTTCTGGAAAATGGAATCTCTATCACATCTGATATTTAAGACTTGAATTCAATAGAAAATTCCTTCGATAAGCTCGACATTTTTCGCCTGAAGAAAAGCTTTGCTGATTCGATTTTTTTGTTGCGCTGAACACAAGTGGCAAATGCAACAAATGTCATTAAAAACGTGATATAAAAATATATTTTATGCTTGCAACGAATGCAGAACTTGTGAGCGTGTGTGTTTGTGTGTGTGTAAGCAAGTGTGTGTGAGTGTGTGGATTCTATTTAGTGCTGTGGATTTTCTTACTCTGCTCATTTTATGCGGCAAATATATAAAAGCGCAAATGGCATTCGAGATGAGGTTTGAGCGGTTGGAACGTAGGTTGAATGACCTAGGACAATAGATTTATTCTTGGGGTAGTTGATGCCGCTGCCCGCTATCCGCTGCCTGCTGCCCGCTGTGCTGATTAAGGGGCGTTTTCAGCTTCTTTAAGAAGGGTTATTACAAGGGTTTTGTCCCATTTCGATTGCCTTCAGTATGCTTTAAAGTTGGGTACTGTACAGGCTACTGGCTACAGGGTACAGTGCCAATTGCCAAGCAATTTTCAGGCAATTGGACGCCCTAATGAGACCAGGTATTACACAAAGTTGGGAGTACCATAACTAAATTCCCACGTAACAATGCCCCAAAGTGAAATTGCAGCCGCATGCAGCAAGTAAGTAAGTAGGAAGACCGTGGCATGTTGCATGATGATTGGCACAAGACGATGCCTGTTCATTGCCAGACATTGCCATCAGCTCATCGTCTTTATCGTCCTTTGGTATTCCCATAAGCAACAGGGGCACATTAAGTCGACTGGCAAACAGCTGCAATTTGACTTGGCTTCGACTCGTTCTTGTTGCTTTAGTAACTGCAGTTTCTGCAGTATCTGCAGCTCTCTGGCTTTTCCAGCTGCATATTAAATATAACACAAAATGCATATTAAATGCCATAAGCCACAAGAACTGCCAATGCCCAATTTCTCTCCCAAAATTCTCCTTCCAATCGTAGTCTTAGTCAGGTAGCTTGCCAGAATCCCCAGTAGCTTAGCTGTAAAACCTTTAAGACTTGACGGAAACGCTTCGTGTTGTAAAATTTTATAAGTTTACTATTTTGGGATTGCTTTTATTTTGCGGTGGACTAAAATGAGACTTGGCTTTTCTACCGTAAATAAACTTCTTTAGACAACTCAGACTTTAAAGATTTACTTAAAGTATTTAAGGTTGTAGAAATAAGAAGTCTTTAATTATAAAATAGCCCTTTAGTTAATCGAGAATTGATCAAACCTGAAGTAGGTACAGACACCTTTCTTTTCTCTCCTTTCAACTCCTAATTATTCTTATTAGTCTCCTTTAGTTTGGGGTAGCTGTCTTTGGATTAACTCCTTCTTGAAGCTTAACAAATTTTAGCTACCAGCTTGACAATTAAACATAAACAACTTGGGTAAGTTATTCGACTTCGACTTCGTGTTTCAGCTCAAGTCCTTTGGAATAAAATCCACACCGTCTAATTAAACAAACTCCAAAAAGTCGACGTGTAACCACCATAAATGAACATTAACTTGAAAATCATAAAAAGGAGTAAATGAAAAACTCTATCGCAGAGTTCTCACAGCATCGCATCGCGTCGTCTTCAAACATAAACAAAAACTCAGACTCAAATTTCATAGCATAATAAATGGCGCACACAGTTCCCAAAACTCCCACCTCAATTTCTCCCACTATTCATCCTCCTCCTCCTCCTGCAAGTCCTTGTGCTGAAGTGATGAAGTAATGAAAGTGTGCACCATGGCGAAAGAAAAATTACAATTCACGAGCGAAACGCAGTTATGAACTTTTTGACGTGCTAAATAATGCACAGGATAGTGGCTGCCGACTGGCCAAGGGGTGAGGAGGTGCCAAGAGGGGGTCAGGTTAAGTTCTCCTCTCTTGCGTCGCGGGGACAGGAACAGAACACTTCTTCATTAACTTCAGCGGACGCCTGATGATGATGAATTTTATATAAAATACTTAAATACCTGCAATTTAACTTTTGTTCATGCTGCCCCTTGACCCCTATCCCCGCCCCACCCCACCCTTTCTATATCCCTTGGCATTTCAATATGTAACGGGGCGTGTTTCTTTTAATTTAAATTGACTTCACTCGGACTCGCAACGGGTTTAAAGCGCCAAAAAACTAATCAAAAAGCTATAAAAAAAACTTTCTCCCTCAAGACCAGCTGTTTTAGTGGCTGGCATAGAAGAGTACTTTTGGTAATACTCGTGCTATGTTTATATTCTGAATTTATATCTTTTCTTTTTCAACTCTTTCTCTGCTTTCTGTTCTGCTTTTGGTCAGAAAGTGAGTAGGCAAATAAAAAGACAAACAGTTTTTTTTTAAACAGACGAACAAGTTGATGAAAGTGGTAGTCTTTCATATTGAAGAAATTTGGCTATAATTTGCTAGTAGCTATATTCTAAATGATTTCTTTTTTTAACTGGTCTGTCAGTAAACTTTGAAGCTTTGAGGCTTTGAGAAACACATAGAACAGAGTCTCTATACAGATAAATCAAATTTTATTGTAATAACTACTGAAAATATTAATTCATTTGGAATTGATTGTTCGATTCGCCATATCATTTTACCCTTTGTTAATTACTTTGGTTGAATGTCAGATATTTATCCATACGCACACATCGCGTGGAAGAGTCTGTTACCCTTCCATCTGAACAGAATCTCGCTGCACTTAACCAGACTGTCAGTCCAACTGGATGCACATAATTAATTAACGGCTCACAGCGCTACCAGCCAGATCCACATCCATATCCATATCCATAACAATATTCTCTTACACACATACTCGCCCTCTCTTTTTGTCCCCATCTATCTCTTTCACTCGCCCTTTAACTAACAGAAATGTCAAAAATGCAAGTGACAAGTGTGAAAAAAGGACGAGCAGAAGAAAAACGACACACGGCCAAGTAAGGAAAACAAAAGCCAAGTTAAAAGACACACACACACTCACACATGACACTACTTGTATGGAGTGTGTGTCTAAGGGGGTTAGAGTGGGGGAGTGTCCTTGTTGTGGGCGTTGTCTGCTTGAAGACATCGCGCATTCGTGCGCAGTAAAATAAATTGAAATTTTAAAATGTATGAAATTAATTTTTGGCTCGCACCAACGCCTTGCCTTGCCTTGGTTTGCCACAGTTTTGGCCCCGTCATGCTGGCCCTCATGATATCACATGATTATTTATCTTTTACGCACACTTAGACAGCAGTCGACACATATGCAAAACGGCAGCAAGGATAATGCCTTTGCTTTTCCTCTTCCCTTTGCCCTTGGGTGCTGCTCCTGACATTTTTGCCAACACTTTGTCAAGTTTTTAGTATGTTGTCAGCTCTTCTCATTTTGTATTTTTTCTTGCTGCTCTTTGTCTTAGCCATTTGTCAAACACTTTGCGTCATGACGTCATCTGTTAAAGAAGTCTCCCACCGATTGTTTAACCGCTGCCGATGCTTCGATCTAGAGTCTCTTGTCTGTCTCGTTTTACACTTGTTATCTGCCCCCAAAGTAACTGGTGTGTTGTGCTAAATTTACATATAGATTAGCAAACGGATTGCACTTGGCTGATGGTACTATAGGCACTCGGGAAAATGACCAGCCATCAATGGGCATTGGAAGTGGTATTGGCAAAGGGAATGAGAACAGAGTAAGAGGACATGAGTATGGCCGTGGTCATGTTGTCTGCATTGCATAAGTGGAAATCATTAAGTTCCCTGCGCATCTTGTAAACTCATGCGTAATCCTCGAAGACTCCCCAATTCCCCCGCTCCCATTTAGAGTCCTGGGCAATTGTTTTCAGGACGAACAGAGGCGCGCATTGTTGCCATTTCCGTTTGGACCAGGTCCTTTCCTCGGGCTGGACTCTTCTTCATTGTAAGCGCGTAAATCCCCTGACAACACTTTTGCCTTTCCACTTAATACAAAGAAAATTTTTGCAAAAAGCAGTCGAACAATCCTTGAACAATGCATGAAATAATTGCACAGCATACAGCACAAGTGTGTGTGTGCCTGTGTGTGTGAAGTGTTGTGGTCCTTAAAGAGCAGAATGATGATGACTGGGGAGCTGTTTGGTCGCTCTGTGACTATTGGCTGATGGGCATTAAAATGCGGATGATGAGGCTTAAGTAGTTACACACAGACTCTTCAGTCCTCGAAGTGATGCTAGCATATGTGTGGAGTAAGGGATATTACATGGAGTACTTAGGGTCGAACTGCATTGCACTGAAACTTCTTGATATCTGCGAAATTATAAAGCATGCAACAATAATAAATGAATGCTACACATCTGTTCCATTACAATATGAATTTTATGTCACTTGGCAACCAGAAAGATGATACTCTTAAGCTTTAATTGACTGCGAATATTTTTAAATGCAAGAAATGGTGATCAATTGTAGAATTATATGGAATTATTAGCGTAGATTTACAGGAAAACAAACAATTAAAATGTTATATTTAAGAAAATTAGTAGAAAACCCAATTGGGAACTACTCAAATTTCTATTTCTATTTCTAGTATCCCAACCAGACAGTTTCTGCTAATTTCAAACTTAATTCATATATATAATTTATTCTTATAGATCACCGCTATTTACAACTTAAGGTGATAGTCTAACACTTCAGCTGATTAGCTTATTAAATGAAGATTATTCAAACCGAAACTGTTGAGACCCTTCTTTAACTTGGCCCACTCTTCACCCCATCGGACACACCTTCCCCGTACCAGTAAAATAGGAAAAACATTAAAAGCATCAAATGCAATGCAAAACAGACAGTCATAACAAGAGCAACAGCAGCAAGAGCACACAAAACTGTATCATTATCATAAAATTTAATGTTTATTGCAATGATGAAAAGTCTACACAAATGCGACAACAGCGGCTGTCCAAAATAAATAATTACCATAAACAGCAGCCAGGATGTCGCTAAAGGAGGTGCAGTGAAAGCAAAAGGAGCAGCAGAGGGAGAAGTAAGTGGAGTAGCAAGAGGGAACAGCTGCTGGGGAGTGGAGTGCTTGTCAGTGGCACATCAGGCCCTGATCTGATAGGCAACAAAAGGATGCCAAAAGGATTGAGCCCAGTTAATGCCATTGGCATTTATCAAATGCCAAAAGCGCCAAGTGGTACAGTGGTGAGGTGCTACGGTGGTACAGTGGTGTGGGTGGCGCGTGTTGTTTTAACATTGCCGCACTTGTAATTACGTTTATATCTCCTCCACTTGGCTGCTTTAATTCAAATTTACGTTAATGGAAAATCATTACGCACAAATGTGTAAAGTGCACTTTTCATAGCGTTTCATTTGCCGTGTGTTTTTCGTAGCGTTTTTAATGCATTTTCCTCAACTGCTTTCCACAAAAATAAACTTTGCTGATGCAAATTTTTAATGAGCTTCAAGTGCAGTTTGGCAGCTGTTGCCCGTTGGCAGTGGCTGCTTATTACTGATAAGCAATGCAAGTTGTTGCATGCCACATGCTACATGCTACAGCAAGTTTACACTCAGCTGTCGTTGGGTTAAAACTTTGACTGTGAATGGAGGCAACTCATTCTGATTGCCTTGGGCTTTTCACATTTCCACATGATTAAAGGAAATAAACGAAAGCTCCTGGAAATTTCAGAACATTTTCTGAATATGTTCAGCTATCCCGATTGTTTTAATTTGCTCTGATAATTAAACTTAACATATGACGTCTGTTAAAGTACATTTGCACGATACTCTAAGACATAAAGACATTTAATTTATTAAAATTCAAAGAATTGTTAAACATATAAAGGGTCTACTGAAAATCAGAATTGAATTTAACATATAAGCTGTGAAACTTATATTTGAATTAATGCAAATCAAAACTTTTTCCTTTTAAATATCATAATCTTTATGCTTTCTGACCACGCACAACTTTCAGTACATTTAATCAATACCCAAGGACCTTGGAAAGCTACGAAACAGTATCGTAAAAAGCACGTGCTGTCAACTGTGTCAAAGGGAGGCTCATACCCCAAAACGACACACAAATCGACCCGACCGGGCCAGTGCCGCCCCATTAGGGAACGCTCCCTAAACGGTTTTCATTGTCAAGGACGCACGCACAAAAATGAAGAAAGAAGAACGATATAAAGCGACTCCCGATGCCGGCCGGCGTGACCTTGAGGCAAATTGAGCGAAAAGCTTTGGAGCAGGAAAATTTGCCATTTACCACAGAAATGTCAGCCACTTGGCCTTGGCAATGACATTGAAACATTGTAGGAGCTCCCCATGGCAACTAAAAGGAATCTTTTGAAATTTTGTTACACTTACTTGTGTTTGTGTGTGCGTGTGTAAACTAACAGGAAGTGGTTTATCATAATGGATGAGCTCGTTGGGTGGGAGGAAAAGCTCAAGGCCAAACTCGACGTCAGCTTGGCAAATGTTTGCTGGAGGCAGAGCTTGGAACTTGGAGCTCGAGACTAGGAACTGTTTGTTTGAAGGTCAGTTTGAGACTCCCGTTTGGTTGAGTTGGGCCAAGTTGAAGGTTTGAAAGACTCCCATTGCAAATGTTACTAAATGTAGCAAGTTGAAGGAGGTTTAGTGGTGTTCCCCATCCTTGAAGCGGGTTGAAGGAGTATTCATTGGTGTCCTTGTTCGTGAATTCAGTTAGGGGACACAGCTAGAAGTAACTTGAAGATTGCTGGCTGCTTAAGCCACGCACACAGTTGAAGGAGATTTTAATGTAATTACCAAACCTTGAAACATAAGGAAAAACAGAATATTTTGACACTTAAATTCCCGGTATTCCCCAAACCTTGGCAATTCCATATTTAAGTTTAACAGATACAGAGGAGCCTTAAAGTTTAACTAATTAAGGGAGTGCTACCCTGCCACTTCCATTTAAAATTGTAAATCTTTGACGGCTTTTCCAATAAGTTTTGCGGGAATTACGTACCAGCGAAAAACAATTGTTGATTCACAAGAAAGAAGCCGCTCAGACAAAAACATTCGAACTTTATTCGAAGTTCGAACAGATGCCCCTCAATTGAGTATTTCAGTACTTGACTGCATACAATCTATAGAGCACTGTCGAATTCTCTCCTTATTCGAAAATTGCTGAAACCACCCCGTCGATTCCGTTACTTTACGTCAAACGTAAGCGAGCATAACGTAAAACAAACGTACTCTCGTAATGCTAGACTGTTCTCTCACTCGCTGTCTCTAAATTCCCGGTCTCTCTTGCTAACTGAGAGTTTTCGCTCTCCCGAAAGGTAACAAAGCCAAAGTCTTGCCGTGACTGTGACTTTTTTTCGGGGTGGTATTGGCCATGGGGGAGAGGTGAGCTGTGGACTGATGGTGTGAGTGTGGCTGTGGTTGGTGGTTCAATTGGTTGGTTGTTGGCATAAACAAAGCACACGGACATACACCCTTACCACCACTCACTGCATGGGGAGGGCTGACATTTTCCCGAGCGAACGCCGTGTTGCTTCCTAGGAAGCACGAGCGAAGTCGCTGTCGTCGTCGTTGTCGCTGTCGTCGCTGGCAGCGCAGCAATTTTATAAAAGTGACTGCGGCAAGGATATTTACAGTCAGTCCATGCAGAACCTTTGATAAGGCAACAACTCAACGCAGTTACAGCTCGTTCAGCGTATTTTTCGATTCGAAAGTTACGTTTTGGCGCCAAACGAGAAATTATTTTCCCTTGAAAACAATCTACGAAAGTTTGAATAATTTGTTAATTCAAAAACGAGTGCAAATAGACACAACAGTGCAATAAGTGAATTATTTAATTGCAACATTTGTTGAAGTTAAAAATTAAAAAGAACAATGGCAATCGCTTACTTTATACCCGATCAGGCGCAATTGTTGGCCAGAAGTAGCCAACAGGCAGCGGGAAATAACACAACAAATGCTCGGGAAAACCAGTCCCAACAACAGCAGCAGCAACAGCAGCAGCAACAACAACAGCAGCAGCAACAGCAACAGCAGCAACAGCGTCGGCAGCAACAACAACAATTTCGCGCCAACATTTCCGTGCCTTTGGGTCAACAGCAGGGAGCCATTTCCATGTCAGAGTTTGGCTGCTGGGAATTGCTGGCCCAAATCTTCTGCTACGCCCTGAGACTATACAGCTACAATTCGACTCAGCGAAGACCAACGGTCATACAAATCTCCTTTGAAATCAGTGGTGGCTCCAGCAATCAGGATCACGAACGAGATGGAGATGACACTGGAGATGTGACTGATGCGAGCCCAAAAAGGCAATAGATTTAGCTACGAGATGAAAGACTACACACATAACACTCATCTACACAATTTGGGTATTGTACAGTTTTTTTTGGTGGCAGCTCAATCAAAGCGCATTGTGATTATTTGGGGAAATACCGAGGCAGAGAAAGAGAGAGAGGAAGGAGATAAAGTTGAAAGTGCTATCGAAATGTATTTTATAATTGATTTTTTTAAGGAAATTCAAAATTTGTCAACGATTTGCTGAAAGTGATATATTTGTTGGTACTTTTTGGTGTCAAATATTTCTAGTAATTTTAAAAGGAGTTGAGGAGAATAACCGAGGAGAGCAGAGCTGAGTAAAAACATTTTTGTAAGCCTAAGTTTCATAAATGTTTAATGGTTTCGGGTTGTAAAGTTGGTTCAAAATAGGCGTCGCTGCAAGACTTATTACAGTATATTGTTTACATAAACTAGCATCAGTGTCTACATTTAAACAAACAGTCAAAATAACACTATCATAACTATTAATGCCACATACAAATTACTAAACTATAAACAACGTATATGTCAAATTTTAGCATTTCAATTAGCGTAAATAAATCATATTTATACTCAACCAAGAACTTAGCTAATACTGGAATGAAGCAACAAATGTAACAAATGAAAAATACAACAAAGACAACAACTACATTGTACAAAATAGAATTTAAGCAGACAATTTTTATATACATACAAAACTAAACTAAACATCAAATAAGATAAATGTCAATAAAACTGCAACCATATACAAAAGAATAAACTCAAAACCGCCGAACCAAAATAAAATATAACCCAAAGATTACATAGATTACAAATATAAAATAAAAGTCCAAAAAGCAAACCACTTTTAAGCAATTTTTGATATTAATAAACTTAAAGAAACTACCAGAAAATATCTATGCATATTTTACGATTATTATTGATTTTAGCAAAATTAAAAATATACTCTATTATTTATGTTTCTCTTCTTTGACATTTGTCGTAAGCAAAACAAGTGTCAAAACATAAAACACATTTATAAGCAATTTAAGCCTTTTTTATAAGACAAACAAAAATAAATACAATTTTATACAAAAAGTATTTTATCTTATTTATATGTTGGTTTGAATTGGGTTTATACTGAAAAACTATAATAAATTCTCACTGTCAATAAAAAGACAGTTTAAATGTTATAATTTTTTTATTTTTGTACAATTTTGACAAACTTTACACTCTCCTAATCATAGTCAGGACCTGCACATTTGCATATAGTTGGCGTTTGACACCGGATAAACCAGAGTTTCTATACCTCCAAAACCTTGGTTTTCATCTGCTTCAAGAGTTGAATCGTCGAATGGTTGGCCAAATTCAGTTAGAATCGTTTGGTCCCTGACCATTTTCATGTCCATAAAGTTGTTGTTTGGAAAGTGGTTAAATTTATTTCCGTGTTCGTAAACCGGCTGAAATTCGGAGCTGTAAACTGTTTGATTTTGGAACGTATCATATTCATGATCCTCAGAATTGGTCCAATAATCTGGATTCAAACGATTCATATTGTTTTCCACATTTTCAAATAAGGGCATTGTAAAGTAATTTGCCTGTTCTTCTTGCTTTATGCCACAGGGAACATTACCTTTGTTGTTGTTACCAATACTCCCCGCCTGACAAGTTACAGGAGAAGTAAAGCCTTCCATACCTCCAACACAACGATTTGCATTATAGCATTGTCCGTTGGATTGATCAGCAAATTCGTACTGGTATTCAACTTGGTTATAATTTTGAGTGTTTTGATAAGATGCTACACTGAGTGCATGACTGTCTTGGCAAATTGAATCACAGCCACAGCAGCAAGAGCCACAGTTTGAAGATGCACAATAATCATAGTATCCAAACTGAGAATTGCTGGTGTCGACATGATTCTGGCCAGATCCATGCTCTTGACATTGGTCTGAAACGGGTCCAATAGTACTCCATTTAGCTTATTACTTTAATCTTAACTTACATTCATTAAAGCCTGCATAATAAGCATTCTGATCACTAGGGAATTAGTTTGCTGTGAGACGACATGTATTGTATATACTGAAATACTTACTGCTGCATATCAGTGTATATACCAGATGTTGGAAGAGTTATATATTCCATTTCTGCGTTATTATTTTCCATGTTTCTCACATCGTCTGCCTTCATTTTTAGCCTCAATACGAGCTGAAAGCCATTCGCGCTTTAGGCCATGCCAAGTGTCATGAAAATAAGAGCCACAAAAAACCATTCCAAAATTTTCCAAATAATTTAAATAGTTTCTGTCCCGACTGCTGAGAGTTAAACAAATCGAAAAGCGTTTTAACCCTTTGCAACCCACAAGGAAAGTGAACACACATTGGTAGATTCGTATCGTTTAGGCCAATATGTCACCTCGAACCTCAAAGAGAAAAATAAATTGTGTTGCAAGCATATTTCTGTGGTGTCATGCCACAAGTTGCGGCAAGGGTTAAATTAAAAGGTTACGCTGCTTAAAAACAGAGTGAACTAACTGGCAAATGCTCAAGTCATCAGGGTCACGCACCCTCTAGAGCACACACACTCGATCCCAAAAAGTAACATCTGTGACAAATGATCCATAGTCCCTGATAACCGCGGACAGTCGAAAAGTTTTTCCATTTTTTTTGAATCGTGAGTTTAATAATTATGCAAACATTTTGGGCCGCTAATTTGCCACATTATCTTAATTTAAATCGCGCAAAAGCGCAATGAACAAATTTAATTGTCGTGACAGGACAATAAGCCAACTGGGAATTAGGGTCCTTGCTTGACCCTGTCCCTGCCCTTGTCTGCTGCCTCCAAAACCCTAACCCTTACCACGGTTAGGGTTAAGTGCTCTTTCTTTTTATATTTCACTTGTGGTTTGATTTTTGGCAACGATAAGGCACTCGGAAATTATAGGGTATGCAAATGTTGTTATATACCCAATATACGTTTTGTCGCGTGTCCTGTTCCTGTTCCTTTTCCTTTTCCTGACTTCAGGATTGTATTTTTAGCGCCTGCAATTATGTTTGGTATGCGAGTTTGTGTGTGTGAGGCAAACAGTTTATGATAAAATATTTGAAGTTAATTTAGAGAGACATAAGTTTAAAGTGCATTTAAGATTGCAATCGCTACCCAATATTTATATGAGTGCTTCAAGGAACTGCCTGCATTTTATTTAGAAATATTAAGATACGTAGTTTAAATTTATAGATTTTATTTTAGTTTTAAAGACATTTTCACAGTTATTGTTAGAGCAATAACAATAAGGAATAAATTATGTTTATATTTTCTTTAAGGACATGCTTTAATTGAGTGGCATTTAAATTTAAAATAGCATAACTAATAGCTTCAATTAATGTTAGGTTTCTTTTGCTAGACATTTGAATAATCGCTTCATTTAAAATAAAGATAATAAATAAAATATATCTGGAAAGCAATTACTGATATTTCATTTCGTCCTCCATCTCATATATTACCACTTTGCAGTCACTGAACTAAAACAATGCTTTTAATAAGGGTTTTCCTGTTCGCCAAAATGACTCTGAGTCATGAGGAAAATGAACTTCGTCTGCACTTAAAGCCTCAAGTTAATTACGAGTTGGCCTATTGATTTTTTCTACCTTTTAGAACAGAAAGTACAGTAACCCATGAACGCCCCCGAGCTTGGGAAAACAGCAGTGACCCAGTTACTGGACTTTAGCAAACAACGCCCCCAACAAACGCCATATGCAATGCAAATCGAGGCGAAAAACTGAAAGTGGAGCAAAAGTGAAACGCAATATGACCACAAACAGACTTGTTACTTCTATATGGGGGATATATGTACATATATACTTGGGGATAGTTGCATGTCGGAAAAGGCACATCAAATATCAAAGGCGGACAGAAATCAAACTGAACTACGAGACGAGTGTTGGAGCAAGAACTGAAAATGGAGCTGGGAATAGTTGGTATTAGTTGGGAGTTGAGTTAATTATTTGAAGTGGTTCGGACGAAGGCTTCTTCAGATTGCCAGATTGACATTTAGTGCTCAAACCTTTAGTAGATTCATTAATCTTATGATTCATTGCAGAGGTTCGCTATACTCCATTTCACTGGGCTCAAACATGTGTCAACACCCACAAAACAACAGGCGGTCCCCGTTAAAGAAAACTAAACTTCATATAAATATATATTCTATATGTGTATTTACATTTTCGAAAAGTCCCCAAAAGTCATAGAAAATTAATGATTTATTTACCTCTTGCAATGGGGCAACACCTTAAATTAGTTGAAAATAGCTCGAGGGTTTGAGTTTTTGAGTATTATCGTTCATGGTTTATGAGTACCCATAAAAGAAGTCATTCTCGAGAAGGAATGAATATGATTAATTACAGCCCTGGTTGACTGCCAGGCTTGTTGCAGTTGCACTTTGTTTGTTGCTCCCCCAAAAATTTGTTGCCACATTCAACAATTGCGCTTCATTATCGGTGTTTGACCAGCGAAGAGAGGCCATCAACTGCAACGGCAGTCAATTACTGACCAGTTGCCAGTTTCCAGTTGCCAGGTTGCCATAGAATGTCCGTCTGTCAGTCAATCCGGCGGTCCGTCAGTCAGTCAGTCGTTTTCCCATTTTCCAATTTTTCCATACAGCTCGTTTCTCGGGTGTTGTTGTCAATGTCCTGCTGCGCTATTATTTGTCTTCTGTCAGCTGAACTCCAATCCCAACCCCAGCCCCGATCCGACCCCGACCACGACCCCGACTCCGCCTCGGTCTCAGTCTCTGTTTCAGTTGTGGACTTTACTGGACCATGTATAAATTGCTTTACGGCACTTTTGGGTCATTAACGAAATTGAAAATGCCTGACAAAGAGTTTGAACTGAGTTGAGTTGAGTAAAGGCCCAGTTGGTTGTGTTGGGCATACCATTATATCAATGCCACCTATTTTGGTAGTTGGCCAATCGTTAGACCCCAACCGAGAGAAGGCGTTGGTTTGGGCACTTGAGAAGCGCTCTGGACAGAACGCTAACGTTAAGGGCATCCAAATATGGCATAACTTCAGTGTAACTGATTTATATGCCGATTATGACCAACCTATCTTATGAATAACTTAAAAAAGAGTTCCTTCTAGATTTAGTAAAATCTTCCCAGGCTTCGGAGTTGCTGACATTGATTAAGTAGCACTCATTGACCTATGTCCAAGCACATCTATTGACAGTCGGACATTGTCGATTTGCATAGAAAGTTAGGTTGACGCGTGTCAGTAGCATGCAAATTGGCCACACCCTTCAAATGTCAATGGGGCGGCATCATCTGACTATTCGCATTAATAGTTATCAATATCGAGATAATAACAAATCGATTTGCACGCCAAAGAAAGTAAAATTAATAAATTTGCCCAGAGTGACATAATTAAGTAGCCCAGCCAAGCGAGTGACCAGCTCTCTAGTCGACCAGCTGACCGGTTGACCATTGTCCTCGCAGTCCGTACTCCATCATCATAATGAAGTGTAAATACTCGTACACATAATCGGCTTTCAATACTCAGCACCGACGTAGTCGCAGTCACAGTCAAACAAAGGTTCCTTCCGAGTCGACTGTGTTTCGCATTGGAAAAAAGTCACGTGCCTGCTAATCCGTGCAGTGAAAGTTGTCTGTCCCTTACCCCGCCTTTTTCACTGCCCTTGTCTCTGTGTGTGCCCGCAATTTGTTACGCTTTGATTTCAGTTGTTTTTCCCGAGTGAAAGGCGAACGCGTAAATCTCTCTCATGCTCACACATGAACTGACTGCCTGCTGCTCGTCCTCGAGCTGATCCTTTGCTCCCTTTCTTATACTCTTACAATACAGTTGTTATGGACGGACAAACACTACGCTACTACCTACTTGAAGTAGCGCTGATTAAATTATCTCTAGGGTTAAAAGTGAGCCACGCTCGTGACGTAATTGATAACAACAATGGGAATATATGGGTGAGAGTCAGAGCTCTCATTCGATTAAGCTGTTCAATATGTAATGGATTAATTATAAATATTATTATTTTTAAATACAATTATTTTGGTGTTTTCTCTCAAATTTCTTAAACAAGAAAACTTAGTATATTTATATATATTCTTTTCAAGATCCTCACCAAAATAACAACCCATCAACAGCTTTCTCACGCTTCTCAGTTTGTAATCCTTTAAACAGTTTTCCACTACATAAATTGCAGTGAAACCCTTTTAAAAGTGGCAAATTACACAGACCAACTGCTTCTTAGGGAGGCAGACTCAAAGAATATTTACAGAAATTTGCAAACAATATTGATTTCAAAACGATCAAAATAAAAATTAATCAATGCACTTAAAAATGTGAGCGACTCAAGTGGCAATTGTTACGCACAATGCGAGAGGCAACAATTTAAAATAAAAAACGAAACGATTTCGATAATAAAAAAAAAGAACCCAAGTAAGTCAATGATGTGGAAATGTCAATGGAAGGAGAGGTGAGAGAGGGAGGGTAAATTTCTCTAAATACCCTACCCCTTTCAGCGACTTTAAAGCACTCAAGAAGTCGACTAATTTATAACTTATGACCGAGTTGTATATAAAAAACAATTTTCCATGCCACTACAAAGCGGAGCAAAAGCCAAAATTTGACAGGAGTAGCGGCCGTTTAGGCGTCACCCTTTAAGCCCAAAATATCCATAACCCTTTCCCAATCCCCTCACATACTCACACATGAGTGTGAGTGTGTGCATTCTCCACATGTCAGCAAGCGAATTAATCGAAGAGAAATGATTTATTTAGCGCTTGGACGCGACGCATCAGTGGCCAGTCTCGGTTCGTTTGGAAGGGTTGTTCCTGCTTCTGCTCCTGTTCGAACTACAACTGCAACCCTTTGTGATTAAGCCCAAAAACTGCGCACCCAAATCAAATTTAAACTGTTTTCAAAACTGCATTCAAAAGGAGGTTCATTGATGGGCATTTATTGGCTTTTACCCACTTCAAAGCAATTCAAAAACCAAACCAAACCCAACTGAACTTCAGAATTGCATTTTGGGTGGTTTTCATTATTTTTTTACTGTGTGAAATTCGTGCTGCATTTCGATTCGTTTTCATTTTTTCTTTTCTTTATTATTTTTTATTTTTTTTGCGAATTTCACACTGAATTTTTATGGTTTCGCGTCTTTCAAAATATTTATGACTGAGCGTTTTTTTTTATATGTTTTCTTGTAGATTTTTTTGTTTTGATTTATTTTGGGATTTGTGTTTGACATGAACAAATGCATTTTGATTGATCTGAAAAGCATTGCGCTAAATTTGCAGTAAATTTGCAGCAATTAATAAAACATGAAACCATAAAATACACATATTGCTGTGTGATTTATTCTTAAGGCAGCTGCAAACTATTTTCTGCAATCTTAGGGGGTTTGCTCTAGGGAATGCTTGGATTAGTTGTGGGAACGGATTTCTGGAAGAAAATGTATACATGAATTATAGTTTTTTAAGAAATCATTTTATGTTTCTGTTGTTTTTGTTTTGATCACTTAAACTTTTAAAAAATTTATAAGTGCATATATTAGTTTAAATTTATTTATAATTTAGCCTTACATTACATACATAATGTAATATGTATAATACATAATAATATATACATAATTTGTAATATTTTTTTTATATTTTATACACTTATTTTCTATCATGGATCACACTCTACTTTAAAAACATTCTCGCTTGTTGCATACAATTCGTAGCGCGCAACTTTCTGTTGCAACAATAACTACGAAGGACAATCGTCGGACTCAATCGAGTGGCACTAATTGTTTGAGGTAGTAGAGCTGGGATCACCTTTTATCAATGGATGCGTTGGCGTTCGAAAATTGATTTTGACATATATTTTTAGGCGCTTGCAATGCATTGGAAATTCTGACCCCTCGAAAAGCCGCAACGAATTGCGGTTGGATTGTCAGTTGGCTTAATAAATTGGCTACGGGACAGAGGGGCAGGGATGTGTTTATGATTTCCGCTACAGAAGAGAAAGAGTGAGAGATAGAAGAGAACCTTTCGCAGTTCATTTCGACGCTTTACACAATTTGCCTGTGGCACAAAAACTACTTTAAATAGGCCTAATGACATCCGTTCTAGATCTGCAGTGTCGCCTTTCTAATATGGGTAGCCTTTTATTGTTTTCCACTTCCTAATCATTCTATCAAACAGGATGTCTGTGTGTGTCTGTGTTTGGGTATTTTATTGTGTAGATTTTAAGGGTTGTCCGAGTGCTACTGACCCAAGGGCTCCCCACACACATATGAACTCATATGTTATCAGTTTTTATAGCGGCAGCGATCAAAATTTACGATAAATGCTTTAAATTTTGTACACCTAAGTACAATAACAAAAAGTCAGGCCATTGTTTTGTTAAGTGAGCATGGCTAACTTGATTTGTTAGAGCTCATAAATTTCGAAGGAGACAGGAAAATAGAGTAGAGATGACATGTGTGTATCTCACATGTGAAGGAGTTGTCCGCTTGGGGGACTCGATCTACCCCTATCTGAGGGAAAATCTGCACCTGTCGTTGCTCAAAACTTTTCCTTCATTCAATCTTAAAGCTAGATATGATTTCAGTTAATGAGCAAAAAGCTTTTCATTCCGACTCCCTCAGCCAATTCCCAGCTATTTGTTAGCAATTATTTGAGAGTGCTGCTAGTCTACGCCAATTTAAAATCAAAGAAAAGCATCATCAATCTCTGTCTACAACTGTTAAAAGCGCATGCATTTAAATTAGACATTTAAGCCACTGTCGGGAAAATGGTGAAAAGGGAACTGGCTCCAAACCCACAGAATTCAAAGTGTCAAAAGCATGTGGCTAGCGCTCCCTTTTGCCCTTTCTGTTTGCCACTCTCCATCTCTTTCTGCTGGTGTGATTTTTATGCCTCTGAAAGCAGCATAAAAAAATGCTCAACAAAAAATCACGAGCTGGAGCTAAATTTCGATACCTTCAGCAACAGACGCGGAACTCGCCCAGGAAACGCTTAATAGGATTTTCCACAATTTTTACTATTTTGGCTGTGGCAGCTACCGGTTACTGGTTTGCCACTCCGTCAAATGTTTTTGCATTTTCATTTTTCTATTTTTCTTTTCTCTACTTTTTTTTTAATTTTCCAAATATTTTGCCTTTTGGAAAGGGTTAGAAAAATGCCAGCGCACCTTTTTATTTTGCTTTTTTTTTTGCTGGCTGTCGCTGTGGAAATTCTTGTGGACTTTTTGCTTTGTTTCGTTTGCGCCATTCAGGATATGGTTATTTCGTTTTCCTTTTTCGTTGTTTTGTTGTCACTGTTCGGTTTTATGCACCGCATAACATTAAAATTCAGTTTTTGATTGATCATCCTTCCAAAGAAATGTGTGAAACGGGGTAGTGAGCAAGAATATTTGCTGAATTTGTTGTTTGATTTGTTTAATGATTGTTTAAAGCTTGTTCAACAACAACTTGTAAATTTGTTTCAATAAACAAATCAAAATCTATACCGATTTAAATGGATAGCTATGTGTACGAACCCTTAAAGAATCCTTGGATTCTTTAGAGATTTACATAAGTTAACACTTTACTGCGAGTAGTTTGGTTTTCAACTGCTTCACGCTAGCTACACATTCCCAGGAAAATTTACAAATATCGAACTGTAAAGGCATTTCTCCTACCACCCATATAACTTTCTCCAGTATCGCCAAAAAAAAAGGTGTAAAAAATTTACATGCCCAACGCCGGGCACTTAAATATTCATGAATTTTTACGCCAGCACCGGAGTCAAAAGGGAAGGAAACGAAGGGAAGTTCGGGGAAACTGCACAAATTCGATTAACAACAATGCATATTGATGGAATAATTGAGCAATTCTAATGAGCCACAACACAGCGGCAACAACAAATTGCAGTTGGTGCTGCGAAAACCGCAGCGATATTTGCATTTGATTGACAACAAAGTTAATTGAGTGTGGAACTGGAAGTTTTCAATTTGCATATAACCAAAATAAAACTAAACAAACATTTATTATATTTAACTGTTTTGTAGGAAGTTAACTTCTGACTGTTGACGTTGATGGTGAGAATTCTTACGGGTCTAAATGTCATTTCAATGAATTTATAATTGGATATATGATGTGATTTTTTCAAGAAACAGAAACAGCTTTGCATTCATAGAAATTTGCATATTTTGTCTATGATCCTGTGACTGTGCTTAATTAATGATTTTATGCAAAGATTTTTCGTATTTTGCATACATATGAATGCAAGTTTTAAACTGTTTTTCTGTCTCTCCTGGCTCACATCATTAATCAGGCCTTTAAGTAGCCGCGATGTTGATACTGAACTCATTAACCCTTTTGTTCGCAACTGACATTTGGGCATGGATTGAGTGAAATAGCGACAAGAGTAACTTATATAAATATTTGCATTGCTTTCTTTTCTTTTGACTTCTGACTTTTGTCTCATTGAACAGATACAGTCGCACACATAAGTATTTGGAACACGTGAGAATTTTATCAACGACGCAAAAGGCTTGACGCGTGAAATCCTTATTAATGATCTTCTTGGTGTCAGCAGCAAAAAAATCTTTCGAGACTTTTAATTAGTTGGCATTTGACTTTTTCGCACAGCTGCTTAACCCAAGGAGAACCCCGATTTCTCTTCTAGGCCAACCCGCTGTGCGCTTTCACTGAAATCTGCTCGGAGGATCTCAGGTTTTCCTTAGTCTCAATATATCAAATAAATTATTATTGCCATTGCTATCGCGATGCACATTAAGTCAATAAGTGGGCAATAATACAAGTAACAACTTGTGTAAAAAACAACAGGGATGTCTTTGACTGAATTATGCCATATTTTCCAAATTGCTAAAAAGTTGCTAAGAAATATTCCAACGATAAACAATGAACTGAGGTACATTACGTCTGGGCCAAGAATTATGTCTGATTGAGCAAGATAAGCTTTGACTTATGGGGGCAAAATCAGCAGGCAGCAAAAAGAAACAAAAAATGGGAAAGGAGGGAAATAAGTAGAAAACATGTACGGAAGAGAAATATAAAATGTTCTTAAAGAGGAATCAGAAACTAACTGAACGATAATAGAAGTAAAATGTGTCTTCATAAAAATTATTAAAGTATTTAAGTAAATTATCTCCCGTTTCAGTATTTTAAATAAATTCTAATTTGAGTTTCATTCCCAAAGACAATAAAACGCAACTCACCTTTTATAATAACTTCTGTTAAAAAGTACATAAAATTGTTACAGTTAAAACAAATATGCGGGTTAAAGCTTAACCCCATCAGACCACAAAACCAAAAAAGAGAAAAGTCAGTCGATAAGAATATCATAATAAATTGTTTCGTAATTTGGTTGTATGTCTAAACATCATTAATATCTATAAGATTTGACAATGTGCCAGAGTTTAACCCGCCAAAGACTTAGGACCCGCATAATGCACCACGACATCAGAGTCAGAGCCAATTTCAATTTATCGCGCGGATTAAAACACGGACCAAAATTAAGGCGAGTTTTGCACTTTGTCTGCCAGACAAATTGCTTACTTCTTTATATTTATAATTTTGTACTACTCTATGCCACTGTATGCATATGGAATTAAATATGCCCATCATTAATAAAAATCATAATAAAGGCGTGGCGAATGACGTCACGTTTTTGTGATTAGCACGAAGGAAAGGATTGCCGAGTCTACCCATCTTATATGTGGGTTGTTCCAAAATTTCTAATTAGTTTTTCTTCTTTTTTCCTAATTTATTAGAACGATAGCTTGACAGAGCGTCTTATGCTTGAGTGAACTTGCTGAAGCCACTAAAACTTTTGGAATTGTGACAAATTTGATTGATTAATTACATTTCGAATGATTCAAATGTGTCATATTCCTTGTGAAATAGAAAAAATTAGAAAGTCTATTTCTATAAATAATGCTTCTATGATACCTTTTTTTTAGTTAATACATAAAAAGCAAATTTGGATACATTTTGCTGTTTATTTTCCTTTCCCAGACTCATTTGCATAACAACTCAATTTGAAAGAAATCCAGCTCATAATTATGTCTTTTAATGCACATAATTCAACGCATTTTCCGCCTTAAGAAACAAGTTTAACGCCTTGCGCGGCTGCTCATAATTTTATGCATCGGGATCATAAAAATTTCCGCATCATATATGACCGTTGGTCATAAATATTCAAATTTCCCAGCATCCAAAGGAGCTGCATCAATCATAAATGCGCAGAGAAACAAGCTCATTAAAAATCATAAATAGGAATTTGGTTGCACATTAAAATAAAAAAAAAATGTCGTTTCTTGCCGAAGTATCCTCGACTGTAGTACACTCTGGACCGTTTCCTGCCAAGCTGACCACGATTTGCATATAAAAAGCATTTATACGCAACAAATTGCATGTAAATTGTTTTTTCCTGGACAAACTCGCCACTAATTATGCTCATTCAGAAGTGTTGACATAAATCTCCGAAAACGCCGAGTCCCATGGAAACGGGATGTTATCCCGTACTGCTGGACCACTGTGTGTCCTGTCTATAAATTTGAAATTATTTTCGGCAGCGATTGCAGCCCGAAAAGGCGATTTCCTCCCGTTTCCTGTCCCACTGTCAGCGGCTTGTCCTAACAATGTGTTAATGTCGTCCCGGTCTAACCCTTTCGGCATCATATTCCTTTCATCCATTCGTCCTTTCGGCTCGTCCTCGTCAGTGCTTGACACTAATGTGCCGCATTACAAACTGTTGAGCAATTTAATTTAATGTACACTCGCTGTTCTTGTATTCTTTTCCTGTTACCACGTCTCGGTGACTACTTAACAGTTTACTTAAGATTTATTTGCATTTCACGGGTACGTTAGGGGTTAAGGTTTGGATTTTGGCGCTTACTTTAAAATTTATTACCTTTCCAACATTTTTGCGGTTTTTTCTATATTATTTTTGGTTCATTAAATATAATTTCATGCTCGAGAATTTTGACTTAATTAAGTTGCATTTGCTCTACTTGAGGGAGCCCTTAAGTCGATTTTTTTGAAGTGTGATTTAATGAGTTGGAAAAATGTCGCACTGAAAAGTCGAGTTCAAATTATTTGAA
Source organism: Drosophila nigrodunni (assembly GCA_020829145.1). Lineage (NCBI taxonomy): Eukaryota > Metazoa > Arthropoda > Insecta > Diptera > Drosophilidae > Drosophila > Drosophila nigrodunni. The sequence goes on from JACVCZ010000003.1 coordinate 12,405,955, forward strand.
CAGATGTTGAGAAAATTTGTTAAGACATAACTTAAATTAAGCTGCTCTATTATTAAATTGGAAGATCGTAGTAATAATTATTTAGAAATTTACAGATTCTACTAATATCAACTCTTTTCCTGAATAACTTCAAGTAAAGTTTTAAAACAAATATTTTTAATTCATATCCTGTAAAGCAACTACTTAAATGATTGAGGAAAAACTTTAATACATTTCTACTTTACCAAAGTTCAATAGACCTAAACGACAATAGCTAATCGCTATGCATTGCCACTGTTTGCTGTTCCGCTGTCAATCAGGTTTATGAGTTCTAATGACAATTCACATTTTTGGTTTTTATCGCGCGTCTGTCATCAATAAATTAACTCGATACAATGGAAAGCAAAAGAAACACGCGATTGAGCAGATCTAGCTTCGAACAAAACAACAAATCACAAAATGCTCAAACGAGCTGCGATTTTTTATGGCATTGCACTGGCAATTGGCGTCATCGTCATCATTACCATCATCATCGTCGGCGTCATCGCCATTGTCACCATCGTCATTTCACCTTTGTGTTTTGGCCCCAAGTCTGGATAGAAGAGTATGTAGTTCAGAAATCGAGAAATGGAGACAGACAGAACAAATGTCGCTGCACACGAAACGTTGCTAACTTAATATGATTTTATTTATTTATTTGGCCAAACCGAATGTCAAGCATCGACTGCTAAAGCGATTCCCCAAAGCAATTCGATGCTCCGTATTTTACAACATTATTTAATATTGGCTGATCGCTGGTTTCATGTCCAAAACTATCCAACTGCATCCACAGTGTCAGTTGCCATCTCCGTGACTTTTATGCGCAATTGCTCGCTAATGGCCCAAGCAGCAGTCGTCTACGTCTACGTCGACGTCAACGTCTTAGTCGGCATCACGTTTACGTTGACGTTGACGCAGACGTTGATTTCGCTGCCACCGTTAAACGTAACGTCATTCACATCATCATCTTAAAGTCGTCTTCGTCTTCGCCGTCGTCGTCGTCATCGTCATGCCAATGGGATGCCGGCGGGCGAGTTGCATTTTTCACTTGACTGTCAACGGCAGCACATAAAAGAAACTGCATTAAACAGCGTGGACCAAGTCAATACGAGGGGTGAAGAAAGAGTTATACTTTGATATCTAATCAAAGGTTAAACTACTTTACAATTTTAAAATATTATAAAGATGATATCTACAAAGTAGCTGAGTTTATAATATTTTTGATCTGCTCTTAGCTTAATGAGATAATAAATAAGACTATGACAAATAAGACTGCATAGCAAAATATTACTTATCGTTTGGCAATTTCTATTCTAACATATAAAATACTAAGTAGATTTTGAGTAAAGAAAGAAAAATTATTTGAATTCTTATCTGCATAAAAATAGTTTCAAAAGTCAATACATTAAAACATAGTTTGCAAACATATAATACCAACCTCGCAGTAGCCCATGTCATTGGCAATGAATGCTTTTGGCCAAGTTCCAAGGCGACCTCGTCATTCATCACGGGGTGGGTGGATATAGAATAATGGCCATTCGACTACCTGTGCTGATTGAATGGCATTAGGGGGCGTGTAAATGATTTCTGTGGTTCAAAGGCAAATATAGTATATAGGGATATTACTGTATATATGTATATAGCTGTAAAGTAAAGTTGATTATCCGGTAGCTAATCTAATTTAGTGTACCTTACCTACTGTGGCAGCAGAACAACTGCATTTTAGTTTTACGAGTGGCCCAACTCAAGTCATAAAATCTTAATATATGAAATTAAGCTGTCATAAATTTGCTTTAATGCGCTTTAATTTAATTGTCAGTGAGAAAAATGCAATGAAAATGAAATAGCTTTAAGCAGTTTTGGAAAGAAGGGGTGAAGTGCAAAATAAGCAGCAGGTGTTGTACAACTCCCAGCAAAAGTGTCGCAAGAAAAGCAGTAAAAATACTTGAAGAAACTTGTAGAGTTGGGGATTTATATAGCATGGATAGGAGTATATTATCCTGTCACCAGGTATGAAGACACACTCAGTTTGAGTTGATTATTAAAATAGATGCATAAGGAGTGTCAGACGGAGCACGTGCATACTTAAGGATTGCATTATTTTAAGTTCATTGCATGAAAAATGGAAATTTTAATATCCGCAGTATTCTAATTAGAGCTGCACTCCGTACGTCATTAATAACCGACTGCAAGTGGCATTAAATCAATTAATTTTGAATAGTTGTCTCAACATTCGGAGCAATTTTTCAGTGACATAAAACCCTTGACTCTGGGCGTTGACTCTGCTGCATCTCCTCCTCGCCTCATGGGAGATTTATGGGTCTACCATTTGGGAGGGGGGAAAAAGAGGTGGGGGCTTTGGTTTTGGTAGCACGCTTCGGCGCTTGCATCCCATAATTAAGTGTCAGCTATGGTTCTTGACTTTACAAATTCCAATCAGTCGAACCGCCAACTTGAGGCCTAACATTTCTCCAACAAATCCATGCTCGACATAGTTTATCAATCGCATGATTTATGAGATGACGAGTCACAAATTGTGGCTGCATCTCGAAAAACACTCTATTTATAGCACATCTACTAGCTGGGTTGCCTAAAAATGTCGCATTGTATAGTCAAATATCTTATTAAACTCCTCTCTTTTTACACATATATACAAACTATTTTTTATATTACAATTATTTAGTACCAGATATAAGTAAAAATCAGTTCTTAAAGTGTTCATTTATTTCACTCAGGTTCATAAATAATTTTCTCACGTTTCTGCCTTTAAAGCAATGAATAATTTGTTAATTAATCATGTAAAAAACTTGACATTTAGAACAAACTTGAACAGCAAGTTTGTTGATTTTCCTTAAATTTTATTAAAATTTTCGGAGCGCATTTGCTGCACTTTTTCTAAAGTCCAGAGTTTGTACTCATGTGTGCGTGTCAGGGAAAACTAAATAGAATTCAGCAAGATTAATGAACTTTGATAAATCAACAAAACAGTCAACAGGAAACAACAAAAGCAACACCGACATCAAAAGTCCAGCACATCAGTCAAAGAGTCGCCATCAACAGCATCCAGCATCCATGTGCTTGTAAGAAACTTACCTGGTCATCTTTCACTACAGTATGCAACAAAACAATGGACAATGGGTGGCTGCAACTTGCGGCATTGCGTTAATAATTCATGTTTCAATTAATTGCCATTTTGTTGTCATCATCGGGCATACCCCTTTTCAGAGCAAGAAGATGAGGCATTCAGTCAACACCTTGACCAAAAGGGGCAAAAAGATATTTCGGCGCCGTATTGTCTGGCGATTTAGGATCACCGTGTCTCTAAACAAAATGATTTGGCTTTTGAAGTGCCAAGACGAATTTCAAGTTTTCTTCTTTCATTTTATATAAAGTATTAGATGATTAATCCTCAGATGCTGTCAGAACTTTTTTGAGTGGCATATGTGTACGTGTGGGTATGGAGCATAAATTCGGTGGCTTTTTCTGCGCAATTTGCTGTGATTAATTTTTGTGTGATTTTTATGTTGTGCTCTTCCCATTGTCTGGCCATTCATGAGCTTTACAAATGGTTGCACTCACCGGGAAGGTCGTCATGAGGGTTATGGAAGTTATGGAATATCGTTGTCATGCTTTAATTATAAGTATTATGTATATTCGATGTTTCTATAAAGAACTCTTACCACATTTTCAATACAGACTTTAGCTTTTGACATTGACATTCCCTGGGCTCAAGCAATTCTCCATTATGTTGAAGTGCATAGAAGAGATTACACAATCATATTCATAAATTTGGTGGAGCTCATAAAGTCCATTAAATGAGCTTAAAGTGCCGAAAGTTTGAGCCGCTTGAAGATTTTCGACAAAGCCAATTTTCTGACAACCTCGACGCACTTGAACTTGAGACATTGGAGACGCAACATGACAATCTTTCGAGTACTTTGGCAAATCGTGTGTAACCGACACAACAATCTGCATATTGACAGCCTGTCAAAGCTTATTGTGAGCAATTTCTCAAGCATTTTCTTTGTTTTGTCAAACGCAGAAAACAGCAGCCCACAAAGAATGCTTTGACGAAATGCAATTTACGGTTTACGGACGAGATCTATGTGTTTTCTCTTTTCTGTTTGAAAAGACGCTCCGATTGCATCTGTCAATTGTCAGCGTTATCATACATTTCGTATGTCGAAGCGGGTGGCAACCCTGTGTAAGGTAATACAACCCACTTGTCGTCTGTCGTCACCTGATTGTGTGGCATTTCTCAGAGCCAAATGTAATTTCTAGTCCGAAATTTCCCCCTTCCGAGCTAAACTGAACAACGTGCCAAAAAGTCAGACAAATGCAGTTTAACACTTGCCTCTCCTACCCCAACCCCATTGTATGGGAATGGGAGTGAGAGGGAATGTCCGCCTTCAATGTGGCATGTAACTGAAACATGTAATCCAACGCAACGGAACGCAGCATAAACCGACAAACGAGCAGCTCGCGACTCGCACATCACCATCCAAATTCAGATCCACATCCATATGAACATGCACCAACCAGAGAACACATCAAAGTAAAACTTTTCTATATAAAAACACGCCAGGGGGTCTCTCGATTTGCCCTATGCTCTTCACTCTATCCTAAGTGTAGTGAAAGGTGAGTCAATCCGAATTTGAAATCATTTTACTTCGTCTTTATGTAGAGTAACTTTCTTTATATATTTATTTGCATAAAAATATTGAACACACAAAAAAAACTAACTAATTAATATCTTTAAATACCATTATTAGTTATTATTAGTAATTTGGAAAATAAACTTTACATTTACGTATAATTTTCATTCATATACAAAAATTTATTTATTATTTTAAAAACACTTTAATTAACTATCCTCAAATTTAACATCACTAAATCACTTGACATGCAAAGAAGAGCATTCAATAGTCATTATGTTTTAACCATTTCCCCTCTGTACAAGTACTTAGTGTGCCCTTTTCTGTTTGCTACTCATGTCATTTCGTGTGTCGCTTTCTTTCAATTGAATTTGCTATTCTGGGATCCCGCTCTAAAGTGTTGTTTTCTGCTCTGATGTGTTCTGATGTGTTGTGCCGTGTGTTTTGTTGTTTGGTGTTGTTCTGTTCGCTGCTCTACTCTTGTTTTTGGGCTGCTTCAAACGTTTACCGCCGTCTTTCTCTCTTTTCTTTCTTCTTTTTTTTCCCTCCTTCTCCTCTTTGCTCTGCCGCCTTTAATTAGCAGCGCGATTTATTTGTTTATTTGTTTGTGCTTATCTATTGGCTTTGGTTGGACCTAACTTGGAAAATTGTCTTACTCATTGGCTGGCCGGAAAATGGACTGGTTTTCGGCTACTTTTGTATTGAATTACAAGTCATTTTTGAGGTATTTGTAGAGCGCAAATTATGCATTGATTCTTCGGATTATTTGTACAATAAACAATTCTAAAAGCTATTCAATGTCAGCATCTGCTCTCTATTGAGTTTGATTCTGTGTTCCCAGGCTCATTGGCATTGCATTATTTTAGAACATAAATTAGTGTTGGAACAGGTCCTGAAACCAGACAAAAGGGGCAAGTTCCGGCACATAAAACCCACAAAACACACCATGACTTTCCCTGCTTTCCTGCTCAGCAATGTGATTAAAATGTTGCCGGTTTTTTGGGCAATAAATGTCCAATAAAAATATAATTATTACTCGCCTGGCTTACACACCTACGAGTCCAATACCGGGCTTAACTGAAGAGCTGTTTTGGGTTGCGTTTCGTTCCGAACACTTTATCTTTTTTATGTTCCTATATCGGCGTATCTCTGAGTTCATGTGTGTGTCCTGAGCCACTCCTGCACATAAATTTTATTAAGTGTCCCTCCCTGTTCCCCCGTGTTTCGACCTCTCTTGTTGATTCTCTATTGTTGGTTTTCCTGTTACTTCCTTGTTTCTATTGCCACTTCACCAAATTGTAATTTTATGAGAAAATTTGTTTATTAAGTAGCTTTGATAGTTTCGCTAGACTTCGACTTCAACTCCGTCTCCGTCTCTCTGGGTTCAACTCATTTAATTTATTGTTTTAAGTGCATTTCAAGTGTTTCTATTTGGTAATTAAATGGGTGTGGTTGCTTTGCCCATTAAATGACTACCACCTATAAATTTAGTTAGGCATTAGTCTTGATTTGTTTTCACTTATAAATTTGCCTTAACAATTTTATAATTTCCCCTAACTTCCTCTTAGACTCTTCAGAAGAGTGTCAACAGCTAAGCTCCCGTTGGGAAATTATGTGTAAATTTGTGATCGTCATCAGCATTAAAAAACACCCTCAAAAAATGAGAGAAAAAATCTAATTAATTATTAACATATTTCATTGTTTTTAAGCGTGCACACAAAATCCAGATAAGAATTCTAATAAGTCATTCGAAGACAGCACAAAATGCGGGACACTTCAGGGTTGGGGTCTAATGTAGAGACAAGCTATACATAGGGAAATGAGAACTGAGGACTGTCCTCAACAGGCAACTCAATTTATTTTTGAAATTTGTAGGCAGTTTTTCTTTCTTTTCGCTCTGTGTTTGCTCTTCTGCTTTTTTTGCTGCTAAAATAAAAATAACAATATGTGGCAGTAAAAGGCGTCACCTTGGCAAACGATTTTCTGGCACTGGAAAAGCAAAAAGGGGCAAAATTGTGTTGCGTGTTTGTTAAACGCGCCACTTGAACACATTTGAGCAATTTGGCTGAAAGAAGTGGGAAAACATTCGAGGTGAATGAGGTGTTTTTAAACTTGAGAAATGTTCGCTTGTCGTTTGGGGATCGAAATGCTCCCCAGCAGCGTTTTAATTATGCAGGGAGGGCGTAGAAGAAGACACTCGATAAAACTGAAAACTCCAAATCGATTTGGTATATTTAGTAGACAAGAAAAGCTAATGTAACTCCACTTCTATCTTACTTTTTATCAAATTAAATTAGTTGCTTCCATTTGTATTTACGTTTCTCATAAATCAAACTATCCGATGATATATGAACTGACCATTTATTAACTGCAGAGCGGCAAGCAGTCCAAGGCAAAGGCTATGCAAACACGGTCAAAAGGAACACAACCTGCCAAACCACTTGGTACTAAAGCCAAAAAAATAACCAAAAAGAGATGGCTATACCAATCCTGATCTGATCTGGTCAACCGAAAAGGGTTACGCTTCGACCGTGTCCTGAATTCATCCTCAAGTGTCAGTGTGCGGTCGTATTTCATTTATTCTTACATCCAACTTGTTTTCGACTTTCATTCTATCTGGTTTTCTGGTTATTTTTGCGGTTCGGACAGAAACTCGTCTTGAAGTGGCGTCCGAGGAGATTTACATTTTTATTACAAACAAATTCGTTGCGGTTACAAATACGCCAATGCAAATACATTTTTAAAAACTCTACCCCAAAAACAAAAAAAAAGAAGAGAAATTGCGACTGACCAGTGACCAAGGGACAGTGCCAAAGGGGGTAGCTACCCTTTCCCTTTTATCATGACTCCTTTACAGTCAGTTGTATATATTTACAAATTACTTACGGTTAATAAATCATGCCGCATGTCAAAATAAATGCATAAATTTGCCAACTGTTTATCGAAATGGCAGAGCAGAAAAAGATACTCTCTCAATTGAATTGGTAAGCAGGACAACAATTGGATTTGTTAAAGGCTTAAAAACTTGGTCAATTCGAGTATATAAAGTTCAAGTTGTTTAGGGCATATCAGCTAACTAATTCAACTCAATTATCTACTTCGGCTAAAGGGTATTTCAGCAACGATGGGATTTTCTTTTCCAAGTCCAAGTTGAGGGTGGCTAAGCGTTAGCTGGTCAGTGCTAAAGCGTTTATAATTTTTCGATTTATAGTCACATTTATCCAACGATAACCGAATGTTCGGACCAAGAGATTACAAGAAGAAAGGAAATGATTGATTGCCAGGTTAAGAAGTGAAAGCATGTCACCCAAAGGAATTGCTTCAGCTTCTGGTAGGAAGCTGGGGAAACTGCCAGAAAATTTGTAACAATGAAGCGTAAAGTTAAGCGTCTTTTGGGAAATTCGCAATGGACAGCTGGAAAAGAGGAAAGACGAAGACAGGAAACCCAAAAAAGGGTTTACAGAATTTAATGATTGATACGAAAGTAGTCAAAAATTACTCAATTAGTTGAGCATTAGCCGGGACAAAATGCGTAGAACTAGATGCCATTAGGATGAAAGAAATCATTCCCTCGGACCCAGATACCTACTGATAGAAGCATAATTGCATTGTATCTGAGGAAGAGGCAACTGAAAACTCTATAGCGTAAATCCAGTGGCCAGTTTGCCGGTTGCAACAATTAAGTAAAGTCAATTGAGGGTCGACCACAGAACCTCATTATAAACAATTTTCGTTATCGCCACAAAAGAAGTAGAAATAATAGAAATGCATTAGGCCATGGTGTGGTGTGGTCTTGTCCCAGTCCGAGTCATAGTCTCAGTCCCGGTCCATGGTCCGACCTCGGTCATAACATTAGAACCTCGCTAGACACTTTACGAAATTGCCGCAAATCACGAACCGAAGAAATAAGCAGGAGGCAAATCAAAGTGAATTAGTCGAAAGAAAAGATGTTGAAGCCACAAATTGTTGGAAAATTAAGTACCAGAAAGAAAAAAATTTTCGAAGCGGCTCCAAACGGGGCAAAAGACTAGACGACCCAAAATGCCATTAACATATGAAGACACTGCACGAGGCAAGATCGCATGGTAGTGCCACCAAATGATCCCAGATGTGGCAAGAGCCATCTTCTAGACTGTCGGGTGTCGCGACATGCATCGCATCTAAGAGAAACGACTTTAGATTCGACTCGGTCTTTGCCCGGGCAATTAACTGGCGCTACTTTGTTGGGTGTGCGTGTGTTGAGAACTGCAAGAAGAGAGAAGCTCTCTTTAATGGTTATTATATATGCAGACTAGACTAAGTGGTAGACTTAACTTTAATACCGTAGAGAGTACTATTAGCTAAATATTCAACTGCAACTAAGTAGACTCCATTTAAAAGTTGATTTAGCTCAACCCTTTTTTGCTTAGATTGCTTCATTTCGGTTCGATTTCCACACATTTTGCACCCAATTATATTTAAAGCCAACATCAATCAATGCATCGTCGTTTACAGCTCATTATCTCTGCCTTTCACCTACTGACCAAACCCCAAAACTGTAGGCAATCAACACGAAAAAGCCTCAGACTTCAGAGACCAGACAACAGACACCAGATTCCCAATTCTGGCCAAACAGAAAATCCACAAAAATTACCATTTTGACCGCAGACAAATTAGTGTTATTAACACCTCCACCATCTCCTACCTCGTCTACACTGTTGCACTCAAATTTATGCCATTTTGGCAATGTCTGGCAACACTTTTCACGCTTTAGCCACGCGCAGTTCGCAGTCCACAATTCTCAGTCCTCAGTCGTCACCTGGTCCAAGAGTCGCCTCCCAGTGCCGTTTTTTTAATGGCTGCGTGCAGAAATCTGCAACTGCAACTGCAACTGAATCACGCCCTGACCGCAGGTTTTAATATAAAAATGTGTTGAGCTGCTCTTTCAGTCTCCTCTCCTCTCTCCTCTCCTCTCTTCACGCTCTTGTTCCACTCCCTCTCTGCGTTGTTTGTTTGCCTGGTGTCAGAGTATTCTGTGAAAACAAACAACAATAATACCGCATAATGCCAGGATTGAATCTCTCCTCTCCCCTCTATATTCCCCAACAGACTCCCTCACCATCCCGCACATCACTCCGCAACTCAATGAAAAAAATCCATTAAAAATGCGTTTTCGTTTTTTTCACAACACATTTGCCTGGTTGGTTTTGGCCTTTTCGGCTCACACCCAAGAGGGAAGTTTCAACAGTTTACAGATTACAATTACATAATTATGTAAACCAAAATATTTACACAATATTTTGCTTTGCTACTGAAGCATACAAATTCCATTAAACTAACCTTTAATTACAGATATAATACAATCGATTTATACAACATTTTGATATAATTTTATTGGTAGTAATTTTCAGATATTTCCCTGCCTGCCCTCGCAGTTAACTCTGCATGTCTTTTGCATAATGCATAATGCGTTAATATTAACCGGTAGCTGTTGAAAATTTTTGCAATTTTTATAATGATGGCGATTTGGCGAAGTGCAGAAGTTGGACGTGGCCCAAATCGCAGCTAATTAAGTTAATTAGTTTATTTTAAAGCCGAACTGAACAATACGAGTGTATAAATCAGTGGCGCCTCAATTGGCAGCCCTTGATGGACCGATTTACGACCTACTTTGACTCCCTGCCCAATTTGACGGTACTTTGCCCCAATTGTTTGCACAGCTAATTGCAACTTTTGTCTCTATGCCTGTGTGTGTTTGTGTGTCTCAAGTGTTTTTGAGTTGATTCTCGGATTTTGCATAGTGCTTTTCAGTCTGTCATTGACAAGAGACAGCCGCGAGAGCCCATTGCTAATTTGATACACTGTAAATTGAATCTGGGGACCTGACACTCGAGCGGCTTTTGCAGTTGACAACATCGCCGAAAAGATAACAAAGGTCGTGTGGCATTGACAGTGACAAGATTTCAAGTGGTTTTCTTGTTGTTCTTATTTCTTCACACTAATTGCCCAAAACGAAGGGAAAAGAAGCAGAGCAACAACAGACTGTTTATTTATTAAAAAGTTTAATGACAACTCTTAAAGTCGTGCAAATGACTCACATCGGTTCGTCTAATGGGTTAAGGGAACTCGTATATAGAATTGACAATTATTTTAAACAACGCAAAAGCCGTTAAAATTAATGTATGCACGAGGGAGCATTACTGTGCAATTCGTAGGAAAAATAGCTGAGAATGTCAAGGATAATTGCACAGGAAGGGTGACTAAGCGCCAGGTGGAAGCCATGCAAAGTTTAAGCCAACTTAGCAACCGTCTAACCAGTAACCCATATACTAAGCCAAACTATTTAACTTAATTTTCATTTTGAAACGTGTGCACTTACTGCATTCAACTGGATAGTAAGAACTTCGATGCGGATGCGGGCTTAAAAGGGGTTACCTATTGGTTAAAATACTCAGTTAGCAAAGTTTGCCACTCGAAGTTGCGCCAATTTATTTAATTGCTTTCAAGTGACACTGCAAGCTTGTTAAATTGAGCATAAATTTTGCCACTCTTGTTAAACTATTAGGTTAAATGGCCAAAAAGGCAGGGCGGAAAGGGTTTCTAGCCAACCCGTTACAAAATGCGTCTAATTGGAGTCTGAAGTATATTAAATGTAGCTTGAATTAAATTAATTATGGTTTTTTATTAAACTCATATCTTTTTATAGCTCAGTTGGAAAGTGGATGGATCATTTTTGAAGACATTTTTAAATATTACCAACTTCAAGTCTTCCAATTATTTTCAAGCTTAATCTTTGTTTTCATCATTATTTACAGTTAAGTCAAATATTATAGCTTTAAGTTTTCTTTAAACAGCCATAACTAAGTACGATCAATCAGCCACTATTGCTATAAAACTCAAGTTTTCCTGTAACCATCATTATTTTATTCTCCATCATCATCATCTTCACTGTGAACATTGTCCATAAATGCGAATGCACTCAAGCATATAGCGCAATAAACACAGCCGAGTCGCATGTGATGACCACACAGTGTTCCCTCCTGTAGACCTGCCGGTACAGGCATCCCCCAACAAAGTGGTCAGCTAGAAAAAAAACGAATGAAATTGTAAAGGAAGAAGGAACGCTCCACGCACACTTCTTTGCTCAATGAAATGGAAATAATTGTGGTGGCATTGCCAGTGGAATTGAAGGAGGAGAATGATGAGGAGGAAATCGGAGCAGACTGAAGACGAAGTGCCTCATTGTGTGCTGAGTTACTCACACTTGTTAGAGTACCAGTTCCGATCCACCACGATAAACTGACCAAGAGTCGCACTCACTGAAGTGTTGGTGCATCCAGGCAAGAGCTTGAGGACTATCGAGGAGGTAGAGTCCGACTACAATTCTCCCACTCTTCGTTGCTCCTATGCTCTCCTGTTGATTTCTTTATCAAGGCACTGGAAGTAGCCTGGACTTTACAAATTAATTGGCTGCCTTGAACAAAAGGATTTTTATGTGCGGTTAGTTAGTGGTTAACTTGATATTAACTACATTTTGAGTAGAGTCCGTTAGCTGCTAAGAAGATTTCGATTTTAGTCTTGCCTGCATAAAGAAGAGTCCTCTCAAGCGAAATCTTAACTGTATATCTGAAATCTTTCCAAACAATTAAGCCCGAAAACCGGACCCTTTTGTCAGTCTCTCGAAAAAAAGAAACCCTTGTAAGAAACTTGTGCTCTTTCTGAAATGCCGACACACTCGAAAAGTACACAGAGCACAAATTGTTATGAGGGGAGATTCTAAAGGAATTCCTCAAGTACTCACGGGTTATGCAAATTTCATCCAGCTTTCTGTCGAAAAAAAAAACACAAAATATATATATTTAAAAACAAATATAACAACAACAAGAACAACGACAATCACTTGCCTTGTTCGACAGTGTGTTGTTGTACACTTGCCCATGGTACAGTTGTCACTGGGGCGTCATTTGAATTTCGAGCAAAGAGGGAAAAAATGCGCTGAAAAATATGCCGTGGTTTTTATATATTTTTTCCGGGGTCCGTAGTGTAGGGCATTTTAGCCATGACAGATGGTCAGTTGGTAAGTCACATCAACCACCGCAACACTCATGGATACTCACGTACGTGTTGGCAGTTCGTCAGTCAGTCACCCAGTCAAACAGTCAGTCAGTCAGTCAGTCAAAGCAAATATGACAGTTCACTGTCGTCATCGTCATCGTCCTCGTCCTCTTCGTACTTCTCTTCCACTTCCTCGCTGTCGTCTCAAACTTTAACCCTCCGTATTAGAGCATTTTGGGGGTTGCTGTCAAGACCCCTGCCCCTGTCTACAGTTTAGCAAAGGGAAGGAGTTCTGGGTACAGTTAGTGCATTGATACTGTTGTGGTCGTCGGTAGTCGCCGCCGTTGAAGTTGTTGCTGCCACTTCACCGATGCGAATGACAACAAGAGGCACAAGAAGAGCTAGAAGGTACGAAAGTACCAGAGTAAGAGTATAGAAGTAGTAGTAGATAGCTTAGCTTAGGTAGTAGTCGTCGGTAGATAGCTTTGTGTGTGCGTGCGAGGGGGTGAAGCAGCAGTGTCACGAGGGTAACCAAGGCCTACCCCTGACGAGGGTTGTGTGTTTTTCTGCATGTCTGTTCTGTTCAGTTCTGTTCTGTGTGCGGTGCGGGATTTAAGCGTTAAGTGGTTATATTGAAAATATTGTATTTACATCAGTAGGTGATTATATCTGTGTGTGTGTGTGTGCTATGATGACTCACATGGGTTCGTCTAGGATATTGATAATTTCATTAAACTATTGAGCCATACATGCTTATTAAGCGACGCATCGCGCTGAGTGCTGTTTGTATCTAGGCGTAATTTGGGATAAGTGAAAGGTGAAAGATACTTTAAGGAGCAGAGGGAAAACAAGTGCAGGGAAAACTGGGTGGTTTATCGGTGTACAGTTGACTTTGATGAATGCCAGGCATGGACAATACCGCTTTTAGGCTTGATTCAGACAAGTGTTTGTCAAAAACGCAAACTCTTTTGCCTCCTTTACCCACCTCTGACTTGAGTACAGTGAGGGTTCATTAAGTGACCCGTAGTTCACAGAACAATGGGGCAAACATGCGGAAGCCTCACAAAAAACACATTCACTGCGGGGTGTGCGAAATGCATTCAAATGCAACAACCACAAAAAAGCAAGGAAAGAGGCCAAAAGGATATTAATGATTTTGCGCTTGAATTGCAATTGCAACAACAAGGAAAACGACAGCTATGTAATAACAATAACAATATATCCACACACACTCACTCACACATACACTGCGGTCAAGCTGTCAATTTTTCAAAAAGTGAACTACATAAAAAACGCAAGTGAAGCCCTCGACGCACCCAGGAAGGAGTCGGGGTTTCCCCGTGGGGTGCTGTGCCCCGATTTATGTTGCCAACGCAATGACATGCACTTTTTTGCATATCACTGCACTTCGAGAGGAAAGGGAAGGGGACCCTTGATATTTGATGGTTCAAACGTAGGTCCAATGCTGGTCAGTTCTCTCTCTTACGCTCCTCTCTCCTTCTATCTGTCTGTCTCTTTCACTCTGCTTCTTAGCATCCCTCAATTTGTTGCATTGTTGTAATTTTATGCACATTTGTGTTTGTTTGCCGAATGATTTGCACAAAAAAACGAAAAAATTTGTTTTTCGGATATGCATACATGCTCAAATGTTATATGCACTTCCTTTTTTACATACCCTGTAACTCAATAGGGTGTGATGAGATGTAGAGTAGGTAGGTAACGGATAATCGAATAACCTTGCATATAATTATCTATTAAACTGAATATGTTATATTGTCTAGTGATTTACACTGTTTACAGGGTATCTCTTAGTCCTTCCCACCTACTCTCTATTTGTTGTGGGCGCTTGCCAAGTTTTTGTGTTGAAATTAATTGAGTTTTTTCTAGTTGACTGCGTTTTTAATGAAATCGTTAGTGTGTTGCATTTGGATTCCTTTTTTCCACTTTCCTCTTTTTGCTGTCTATCAATTCAGTTTTTTGTAGCATTGCCGTGGAGATAATACCAGGGGATTTATAAATGGGTAGGTTTTTGGGTTCAAATATACGATATTTGTACAGTTGTTTGAAGGTACTTGTTACTATTTTTACAATTCTGTATAACTGACAATAGTTGAACTCTTTGTGAGTCAACCTGCAGCTTGCTCTGACTAAAAATCTCTAATGGATTTGCAGTTAAAGTATTATCAACAAAACTGTCAGAGCAGACAATGGTTAACGAACTTAGTCCAAACGATAGTTAACATTTAATTGAAGTTTTAAATAATAAAAAGAAAAAAGAAATCTTACCTTGTCCATAGTAAGAAGAATGCAATTAGTCCATGGAAAATACGTGGAAATAAAGCTGGACACATAATTACGGCATTAACGCTTGACACTGAAACGATCGTAAAAAGGTGCATTATTAGAACTACACTTAATGGGGTCTAAGCGACCCATTTATGAGGAATTCCCCCAATCCCAGGCACTCTTAACTGTGTTGTCTCATATTTACTATGACAAGAGAGCAACAACAACTGCATCGAAAGATATCATTTTATTTTAATAAAATTGTTTTAATGGCTTATCTTAACAGCCTCACGGCTCGGTGATCATTGTTTGAAATTAGTGAAACATAATGAAACTATTCCCAGAATGTTGAGTCTTCCCTCCACATCTACACCTCTCCAACCACCCATTCCATTCAATCAAAATGTGAGTTCCAACACGTTCAGCTTTTTATGTAGTTTTAAAAACTTATAATTAATGTGAAAGGCGGTTTTTGGCCTTTTATCGCCCCAACTTGATCTACATTTTTCAATTGGCCTGGTTTGATGTATGGCTTGGGTTGTATTCCTCAAAAAAAGGTGCCATAAAACGGCATTGGTTAGCTTTAAAGACATCCATCTATTCACTTGGCCATTTGTCCATTTTTCCATTTTTTTGGAGTCTGAGTAATTTATTAGCTTTTGACCATTTGAACTCCCTGGTAGTTAATCTTGCTCATTTTACTGATCATCAAATCAAATCAAAAGTTTATCTCTGTGCGTGTTGGCATTTTTCAGTTAAGAGTCCCAACTCTGTTAATGATCATGATCCATTCCAATTCCCATGTGTGGCATAGTTCATTAAACAACACAAAATGTGGAAATGAAAATAGTTTTAGAATTTGTTATGGTTTTTTCTGTTTTTTTTTCTGTGTATTTATTTTCTTTTTTGGGCAGTTGATGCATGTCTTTGTAGATAAATTAATGTGCTGCTTATCTCTTTATTTCCAATAAAACTGATCTAAAGGTGCAAGTGCTGCTTATTAAATTTGTCTGAATTCTGGAAAGCCATGTTGAACTTATCTATAGGTGAGCATCACTCAAGTACAGCCTACACTGTTTAGTTTTTATAAAAAACATTGTTACTTTAAATCAATATGTTTGAAGACTGTGGTCTGGCTTATAATGCTCTGTCATTTTGGCTATTAAGCCGGGATCCTACGCATCCCGAGACCCACGCAAAGCACGTGGCTAAGATTTTCTCCCAAAGGGCCAAAATTCAATCGTCTTCAGCACATGCCACACTCGAGAAAGAGAGCGAGTGGTTGGTGGTTTGTCTATGAAGATCTCTTATCGCCCATTACAAAAAAATGACCCACCGAATTTGTGTATGTTAAAATCGTTTTTAATTTCTAATATGTTTTCTGAAAAGTGCCACCCAGCTCCTGACTAGGAAAAACCGCTCCGACTCTCGACGCGCAATTAAAACTTTTCATGCACATCAACTTTCACTCAAGCGAGTCTCAGGTCTTGGGGCAACTTACTGACTGACAGCGTCAGCGGCAGAGAATGCCCTTTATGGTGTTGTTGTTGTTGCGGCACCAGCACGCCCCAACTGCAACTACTCGTCTCTGCAATAAGTATATGAGTGCGTACCGAAAAAACATCAAGAAAATAATATTTTTCTAACAACGACAGGCAATCAGCGACTCAGTCAGAGTACGAGTCCCCCAGAGATGCAGACTATACAAAATTTTCTGTAGAAATAAGATCTTGAAAAAGATGATCTTCAAGCGGCAAACACCGAACAGAAGCCTTCTCCAATAGTAGTGGCAAACGCATGCCAAGTCGTCGGCTTATGCCACAAGTCAGTGGCAAGTGTCAAGTGCTTGTTGGGGACTCTGCTCTCTATTCTCTGCTCTATAGTTTTTCATCTTTTTTTCTGTGGGTTTCATGCCACTTGCCACTTGCCACTCGGGCCCAAAATCGTTGTAATGTCTTTGGTTACTCATGTGTGCGACAACACTTGAGGCACACTTGGATCTGTCACGCATTTCCACATGTGGCAAACAGAGCTCCCAAATTGATGAAGTATGTAAATGGGCAACAAGTCTATATTTTCTTGTTTTTTTTCCACAACTTGAGTTGAATAACATTCGATAAGTCTTTATCTAAAAATTTAAAAATCGAATTAAAAGCAATTGTACGTTAAATAGAACTACATTTTAATTCAGATATACAGTAATGCTATTATTTAAAATAGAGTTGACTAAAACTCTAGTGATAATACTGGATTATTATAGTAAGACCACTACTACTGCATAAACTGTTCTTAATGCTGACCAAATTATGACTTAAAAGGTTTATAAACTGTTTTGTGCAGATATACCTGTTAACAATACACAGCTTCCAATCTTACTTCCGCTAACGGTTTGACAGTAAATAGAAAAGCGTCCACCAAATCTTAGACAATTTAAAACCTCATAATTTTAGTATTAGTATTTGTGTTATTTAAAGCCTTATGACATTTTCAATGCTTGTTTAGTAAACTTTGATTATACAAATGATGACTCTTTAGCGGAATAACTATATTTTCCAGCTGCTAAGTCCCACTATTGACACTATTTAGACTGATTCTATGCAATCATTTGGTGCTTTGCATTCAAAGTAATTCCGTTCTTCCTCTCTTGGTCTACTGTTTAAAAAAGCAGCTTGCCATAACACCATGGGGTCGTATTAGCCAGTTGCTAATGGCGCTGCCAACACCATTTAGCCCAGATGGGGGACTCCATAATATCTATGATTATGTGGAGTGCAGCGAGTTCTCTTCTGTCTGTCTGCCCTTCTGTCTTTTTGTCTGTTCTCGCCTAATACAACAGTGTCGCTAATGCTGATGACGATGAACACGTGCAACGAAAATAAACAACAATAAGAACAGACAACAACAACATTGTTGAACAACGATCGGTTCGCATAAAGTGCAACTTTGATGACTCTGAACGTTTATGACAAGATCATTGTAAGTGCCCCCATCTCCCAGCCCCCTTGCCTTCCCCTGTGCCTCATCAGAGCTTGCCTCGCGACACGGCATCATTTGTGGCATGAGTTGGACACACTATGACCGCTGCCTTTTGACATTTGTGGCGTGCTCTGGACCCATAACCATTTCTTAAGCTAATAACATCAGCAGCAGCAACACCAGCCGAACCAGCAACAACAATAACAATCATAATAATAAACTTTTCATCTTTTTATGTTAAATATGATGTGGCCCCAAATCAACTTGTGCTGCTGCTTCAACTGTTGCTGCCACATCTGGAGACACTTTGTTAATGGCCTCGCTTGCTGCTACTCCCCAGATCACAGATCTCAGATCTCACATCTTAGATCCCAGTTCTCTACTCCAACTCCAATTTGCAGAGACTTGAGAAGTCCCATGTTTGTTGTTAATGCTACTAAAAACAGTTTTTAAATGCAAATTAATGTGGCCTCCTCGTCCGACTTTTTATTTGAAGTGTTGACTGACGGGCAACTGCAGGTTTCTCCATCCACACACACACACAAACACACACGTGTCTATATCTATCTGTATAGGATATGTTTATTTCTTGTTCTTGTCGATTGTTATCTTTATGAAATTTTCACTCGACTTAATTGCATGCATAGTTTTTAATGGCTCTTGAAATTGAATACATGCGTACTGCACTACTTCCATACCCTATATAGACTACTATATTCAGCAGATCTATAGAATTCAGTTGGTGTTTCTGTTTCTGTGTGTGGGGAGCAAAATGTTATCTTAAAATAGCAAAATGAGATTTTGTATGCATTTTAGTGCTTATTAAATGCTTCTTTTTAGCTCGTTTCCTCTGCTTTTCAAATTGCCTTTAGCCTATTCACTGCAGCACGATATCAAATATTTATATTCCTACATATAACTTATACATACATATTAAGCCCCATTCAAATCAGTGCCAAAGCAGCTACTCGAAAACTCCTTTGTTATGTCTGTCTGTAAATTATTGCGTATGCAAATAAAATATCAATATAAATTGAAAAACCAAAAGCGAAACATTGGCAAAAATTCAGCTAACCAGAAAATAAGTTTGTTAAGGCAAAAGCCGACCTAAGCATACTCTTCTTTGTGCTGGGAACTAAATTTATCTAAGAATTCTATAAATGTTCAGATTCGCAACCCAAGAACTACTTTCTATTTATATTTTAAAGCCAGTATAAAGTCATGTAAATATTCGGCAGATATAACCATACTTGTTATGAAAGAAATATTTATATACAAAGATTTTCACATATTTTGCAATTGTTGTAAGACAGTACATGGACCGTTAATACACTACCTTATGGAAGTAAAGACATGCAAATCAGTTTGCCAGCATTTCAGTTCATTTTATATATAATTTTTTTTCTTTTCTGTTATTCGGTAAGACCCATAAAAATCATTCAAGCGGCGCCAGGCTATAAAAGAATCACAATTTCCATTTCTGCCACCAAACCAAAGAGTGCAGCCAAAAAAGATCTTTGGCTCGTTTGGTTTGTGTTAAAGCGTGTTTAAGGCGATTCCAATGGATGTAGCTTATGTGTGCGTGTGTGTGTGTGTGTGGTTGGGTGTGTAAGTGATTAGCATACGCCGTTTGGCAGAACACCCTTTTGCCAGCGAAGGGTTGCGTATTGGGCTTATCAAGTGACTTTTTATTTGTTACACAATTCTCCTTGTTATTGTTGTTGTTAGTCTTATCCCGATAAGGGACTGTATTTTCCCCCTTTTTGGGTAATTTATATGTGAATTTACTGTAATGTGTAATGTGCGACGGGTAGACGATTTTCAAATTGTTGACATTATGTCAGATAAGTGAAATTACATGTTTTTTCGATTTGTTTACAAGCGAATTTTCTCCGCCGTGGGATGTCATAAATAATTACACATAAATTTGTTATTTGTGGTGAACTATAATTTAAATTAGTTTAAAGTGAATGCTTTAATGCAACTGAAGTTGAAGAGAGTTCAGTAGAAATAACTCTGAAAGCCGCTCCCTTGATCCTTTTCAACTCTCGTAAAATCTGGCAAATGCCATTTTTTAATTGAATTTTCATTACATTTCCGTTTGGACGGTCGCAAAATTGCAACATGCCGCAAGCCAACAGTAACAGTCAACAGTTATCCCCCACCAAATAGCTGACGAAACAATTTAATATAGGAATCCACGGCAGATTCATAGACAGAGCCCGTACGCCTGTTCATAATTTTTTGTTTTGCCAAAAAAATAAAAAATATTCAACAAAAAAGTATTTATTTCTGATTTCGTTGATTTTTGCAGCTTTTATGCAGTTGCGAATGGCGACACGAAAAGCCGCTTACCGGAAAATATGGAAAAGGAAAGTGGAATGGAAAAGGAATGAAAAGCAGTAGGAGGAGAAGGAGGAGAGGGCTAGCGCAGGATTTGGTTTTTACGATGATTAAAAGTTATCTTAATGTCAGCCAGGTTTATGACAATGTTTGTGCTGCTGTGCTTTTCTGGGTGCCAAAAGTTTTTTAAGTGCATTGCAGAAAGAAGCGGGAGATAGCGAATAGAGAGAGGGAAAGGGAATGTCATTTGGCTGGTAATGAAATGTTTATTCTGAATGCTTTTAATTGCGTCTAGCAATGGCATCTTTAATGTCTGATGACAAGACTGAATTTTATGATACGCACAGTCAAAATGTGTGAACTACTCGAAAGGGGGAAAAGCTTTTGAATCAAATGACAGTTTTCCTCTTTACCGGTAACTGTTTTCCATTTGCATAAGTTTTGGCGATACACACACACACACACCCACACATATGAAGTCGCTTGTATTTGAAAATGCTTTTAGATGTTCCGGTTCGCATATCCAGTTTGTAATATGCACAAGCATGTCCTGCAGTTTCCCCAATCCCAGTAAAATATCCTGCTGTAATCTGTCATACGTGTTACAAGTGGAAAATGCCAAAAGGGGGTGGGAGAAGAGCGGAGAGAGTGCAAGCAGAAGGTGTTGGGTAAAATGCAAAGCCAATGAACGATAAACTTAATTATCCTGCTTAATTGTCGTGCATATGCAGACAGGATGGATGGATGCAAAGTAGAGATGCATCATCAAGGATATGTGGTTGAGTTTAGGGATAACCCTAATGCAGCATTATTAATTGCTTGCAAGTGTAAATTCAAAACCTGCAATGTAAATTACAAAATTACACAAGACTCCCTTCGATTATAGTACTGCGTTCTCCTCGTCTCTCACTCCTTGCATATCAAGTTGCATGTTTTCCCATTAACTCAATTAGACATTGTCGTGTAAATCTAAAATTTGCGAATTTCATGCATTATTTAAAGAACAAATGTTCTCACACATCGTTCTGTAATGCAATTTACCTTTGAGATAAAGCAAAGAAGTATTTCTCAGTTGTGGTCTATACTTTTCCCATCGAGAAAAGTGCACAGCAGCAGCATTCGCATTTCAATTTCATTTTGTTTGCATAACAAATTTTCCGCACGGTAAATTTTTATTGACAATTAAATTTTTGCCAAAAGCGAAAGATAAAAACCAAACTCGAACCCCAAAATTGAAATGCAAATATGCAAATTTATCTGCACAAAGCGGCAACAGTTGCCAAGCAAGGATAACACACGCATAGCAATACATTCAACTGCTCTTCTATATCTACATCTATATCTATATCCCTATATATTTGGTTCTTTACTCCCATCGAAAAGAAGAAAACAAAAAACGAGCTGTTGACATATGCGACGTGCATAAATTGCGAGTCGCGACAACGTCGCCTCAAAACATTACCGGAAATCATATAATAAATGTTGGGAAAACATCAAAATTATAAAAAACACAAAAGTTGGCAGCCAAAAACATAAGCTGAATAACATTTGCTGACTTAAAAATAAAAAAATGAATGAAAAAAAATCTTTACTTCTATAATAAGTTTTGCCGCAAGGCTATAAAAGCAAATCTGGATTTGGATTTGAAATTTCTGCGGTCTGCCCTATGTTCGCCTGGGGTTAAGTGTGACTGACATGTGTATGGATTTCGCATAGACTCTGACCTGCGACCTGGCGAATCTTTTGAGCAAAGTTACTTAAGCGTGAAACATATTTTAAAATATAGTTGATACAAAGGAGTACAAGAGGGCTTCATATTATGTTATTCAAGTAGAAAAGACGGTTTAACCCGAAGATGCCGTCGGTTGTTTTGTGTTCTTTATATAAAATCAAAAAATTTGCAGACTTGTTATAAAATAGAGGAAAATATTTGCTATCTACAGCATTGTCAAAGCTACTCCAGTCAATGAAAGGAAACTTACCTAATTTTAAGTCACACAATGAACTTGCCATATATTTTACTCCCTTTTTGAGCTCCTCACTCTTTATGCCCAACTCCTTTTCCACATTAGAGCCAGTAAATTATATTAGAGACAAAAACGTATTGATTGCCAGGAAAGTGCATCCGGTGAAGTAACACACCCAACTCCAAGTTGCCGTTGCAGTTGCAGGTTGACACCTTTTGAAGTCGAACTGCAACACTTTGTATCTTGCAGCGCACAGACATAATGTGAAATAAATTGGATTATCCTTTGATTCATTCACAGTTTGTCGCCCAACCAGCTGGGCACATAATTTATATGCTTTACATATTTCAAATGTGCCACATCACCCGACCAGGCCTATTCGATATTTAGACCGAGTTACAGCTCAGCTCAGTTCCAAATTCATTGGTTGGGTGGTCATTAATTTTCTTGGTGTCGCTCAAAGGAGGCGATAACAAGTTTTCCCTGATTCGATTGCCGCCTGAATGTCTATAAGCAATGAGCTTATTACTTAGCCTCACACGATTGTGTGGGTGTGTGTATCTGTGTATCTGTGAGTTGCATAAATTGCTTTTCATTGAGATTTTCCACTTTGATGGAGTGGTTCGTGTAATAGGATAGAAGTGACTATCTGTAATGAGCTCAGGTATTAATTAAGTTCTGGTACTGTATTACAGATTTAATTCTTTATCATGTCTAATATTAAAATATATTAAAATGGTAGATGAAAACTTACAATGAACATGAAATAAAAATAAATTTATTTATTTATAAATAATATATTATTATGTCCAATTAAATTAACTAAAAATTGGTCTACACTTTTGTTAGTTTGTCTTTAAACAGCAATCCATATAAGCCACTTTCCTGCTCTTTAATAAATATCTTCTAAAAGCAAACCGTAATACGAACACTTTAGCTTAGCTTCTCACACATAGTAAATGAGAGAGTGAGCGAGAGAGAGAGAGAGAGAGAGAGATATGTGGGTACTGCAACAAGTCCGTTAATAGGGCTTAAAGCGCTTATCTCACTTTTGCTTTGCTTTCTGGCCAAAAGCTGAAAACACAGCATACAAATGGCGAATTGGGAGAAACTGAGGGCAAATTCTGCTGTAGTTTTTATATTAAAATTTGCCCAGACTGGACGAGGGCTATTAAAAGTGGCGCTACTGCTGTCGGTGCAGACATACCAGACAGGCAGGCAGGGCACTGGCAAAAAAGGATACCTTTGGTGTAAATCCCAGTAGGAAATTAAAAACCAAAATGAAGTTGAAATGAGCAAAAACCCAAACAAAAGCAGAAAAGTGAAGTCGCGACAACGTATCCAACGAAATTTATCGTCATATTTATAAAAGCGCAACGCAATGCAGCCAACCAAAACCAGATACCAAACACAGAGTCCAGTCAGCTCGTCAAAGACACCTTATTACCAATAAAAAAAATAAAAGGACAACGACTGTCAACTGACGACTGTCGAGTGAATGACGCAGCCGCGGGTGTCATGTACTCTGTGTAGCTCAGAGTCCAAGTCGAGAATACAGTTCCTTCCTCTTACCCCAAAAAGCAGACAATTAAAACAGCTCTGGCGGCAAAAGTCGCGACTCACAGGACATGCCACAAATATCCTGTCGCCTTCGCATTTGCTTTTGTGTATTGTGTTTGTTTCGGCTTACGATTAATGGGTCTTTAGCGTTTCAAGCCCCGCGAATTATGATGATTACTTTAGACTCTCACACCCCACTCCACACAGCCCCTAAGCACCTGTCTATATATGCTTTAAGTTAATATTGTAGCCCAGACAAAGTCTGGGCAAATAACAAATAATTCGTGTGCACATTTTCTGAATTTTCGGTACTCAATTTCCTTTTGCCACACTTGCCACCTTTCATAAAAAACTGTACAGAGAAAAATCGTTTTAGTTCCAATCTCTTAATACTTATATAATATTTTTAACTTTAGAAAAACCACCGAGCATTTAAAATTATCTTATGAAAACTATTTTAAATCCTATATTTTTCGAACATTTTATATTTATTGCCTTGCTGTTCTGATATTTATTCACCCATTCATTATTTAAATACTCTAAATTTGATGTACCTTAAAGAGTATCTACACTGTCCTTTGTTTAATTCCCGTTAATCCTTGTCGCATTTGCAAAAATTCCACTTTTTGTTTTGGCTTCATAAATGTCACAAAAAGGCGACTTCTCATTTCTTTTGCCAACTTTTTGTTGCTGCTAAATGTCGTGTTGGGTCGGCTAATCATAAAAAATATTAAGCTCTGATTTTGACGCGACATTTTTAACGTTCGAGCGTGCTAATGAGTTTTTTTTCTGTTCTGTTTCCAAGTTAGTCTGGTTGGTCTAAGGGAACTGTGGAGAGTCTTTGTCTGCTGTCAATCCACCCGCTTGTTAATTAGTTCTTCCGCTTAAAATGTATTTAATGCTTACGTGCTAATATTTTGCGACTGCCACGCCCCCTACTTTGTCACATCCGCCTCCGTCCAACGCTTGACATGCGATTAATAAATAAATTTCGAGTTGCTTGCGTGTCCTGTTCCTGCTGGGAATATTACTCTGTCGTCCTTAAATGCCTTTCGTTCCTAATTTGTTTATGGGTTCATTTCCCAGCGGTCAATTGTTGGGTCGTCTCTGATTTTTTTTAGCCCAATACTTCCTGTCGCGCCTTTTGTTTAAATGTATAGGAAAATATGTAGAAAAAGAGCTTTTCAATTAGCCCAGCCGCACTTGAAATCCATTTGAGGCGTTAATTTTGGTTGGCATGGTCAGAACAAAACACGTTAACACATCGCTCGCTTGGCAAGTGACACTTGGCCAGCATCAGTTCCCCTTTTCACACCTTATCGGAACCCCTTAGAAAGGGGCCACCGCTAAAACCCATAGAAATCCTGGTTTTAATTGAGCGCGCAGACGTGCCACATTAAAATTGTGATGTAAATAAAAGTGTTGCTAGCAAATGAATATACAAATAATGTTGATTTCCAACAAAGTGCTACAAATTGATTTCAGGCATGAAAACGACTCTGAAGCGGAAAAGAAGTTATAAGAAGAAAGAGGTTCCCGACCCAGGTTCTTAACTCTGCTTCCAAAATTTATTGAGCACAAATTTTTAACAAAAATAAATAGTTTCAATTGTTGTGTTGTTCTCATCCCCATCTCAAATATATTCCTTTTGTATAAATATTATGGTTGTTAGTAAAATGTGTTGGAATATATGTTAGTTTCCCATAATATAAAATAACACAGCTGAGCTAAATAAAGTCATTAACAAAACTCTTAAAGAAATCGAGTTACTTTTATGTTAATTAACCTATTTTGATACAGTTTGAAAGTGTATCGTAATGCCACCAAGGTAGTTCTATTAAGACATGGAGAATTGTCACAGCTCAATTAAAGCTGGCGAAGAATGCGACACATTTTGGCCATAAAAGAGTTTCACTTCGGCGTAGAGTGACTGTGGTAAATGCGTAGTATCTATGGAATGCACATGCCTCTGAGTCAGCGCGTGAACAATGCAAACAAATAATTTGAGTTCAGGTTAGGAATTGTAACATTGCCACAAAATTGATTAACAAAAATGACAATCATATCTCTTATGTGTATCTTATTTTAAGTATCTTGTTGTATATGTATCTCGATGCATATCTGAAATTGTATCTGTTGGATTGCATCTGCTGCACGTCGCATTGTCATTAACTGGCCGCATTCTCTGCCTTTCTCTCGCTCAACTTTTGCGCCTGTGTCATCTAATTGACATTTGTTAATAGTTTTCCTTTTTTTTCATTTTTGTTTTCTTCTTCTTTTTTGATTTTCTATACAAAATGAAAATTTTATACCATCTTTTTTGTTATTGTTGGTGGGGTCATAAAAGGCGTTTGTTCATGAAATTGTCAGTAATTTTTATTGCTGGCCAGTCTTGTTGACTAATCATTTTCAGTTCATCGTTTTGTTATCCATTTTGAGCCACGTTCATTCTTCGTCTGCCTCTTGTTCTGATTCTTATCTGTTCTATCTTTTCTATGCCTATCCCAAAAAAAAAAGAACACAATCTTAGACGTCAACCAATCGATCAGTTGTACAACCAAAAGAAAAATGTCTAATAATTGCTTACACTTTTTTCATGGATTGTAAATGCAAATGGCATAATTGACATTGACTGCCAGACTGACGGACTGACGGACTGACAGACTGCCAGACTGTTTCGACTGACAGACAGAGGCTTCATCATTAATCAACGTGACGATGGATATTGACCATCAAATTTGAATTGAAAATCGTTTAGAAGTGTGTTTTCTTTAAGGGATAAAAAAAACTATTTCAGTAGCATTTAGTGCATGTCTAGATGGCATTTAGGATAATTGTGACAAACAGTAGCTGAAACTGTCACTGTAAATTAGCTACAGTTAAGATTATTTGGATTAGGGAGCGGAAGTTAGATTAACAATAATTATAAACTGTCTTTAATAAGTCAACCATTTGGTTAACTGCTTTGACCTGCTGCCTGATTATAAAGTATAAAGTATGTGAAAAGTATGTGAATTCTGAATAGACATAATTATTTTAGCGCACAATGCTGGAAAATCGATGTATTTCTCCATACAAATTTATGTAACTTTGATAAATTTACTTCATTGTTTTTTAAATTTTACCTGAAATATACCAATAAATAAATAATTTTACAATCATAGTTAGAAGTATAACCAAAGACACACCCCCACTAGGAGCTAATCTGGATCAAATATGGACATCTGGTTTTCCATTGCCATACCCACTTTCCTTCCCCTTCTACCAATCCACTTAGAGGCACTGGTAATTAATCAAAAAGCGCTGTTCAAAAAGCATAAAATGAGATGAAAGCCGCTGAGCGGTAGACCTGAAATAAATTGCATAATGGCAACAACCATACTGCTTTACCAACATAAATAATTATATGGCCAGACAAAGAGCAAAAGTGTTAAAGCAAAATCGCATACAGGCAACAGCAGATTCCAACAGCTACCAAACAGTTTCTCAACTTCTCAACTTGTTGTAATCCATCAAAAGCGGCGACAAAAACTTTACGCATTGTTAGGCAGCCAAAGCCAAACCAAAAAGGGTTGCCAGAGTTGCCAGGCTCATAAATAAGCAGTTATAAAGAACATATCCAAGAGTATATAAGCATATATTCCAAATGCGTAACTTGTGGGTGGGCCAGTTCAGGGAAGAGGCACAGTTATTGACAATTGCCAGCAATACAACACAATTCAAGAAGAGAAATACTCCCATCCAATGCCAAAGTAACTACGAATCGAGTTGTGAGTGTAATTTTTGCCATTTAGCTGGCCGGGCACGTTTTGCATTTAGCGCGTAAAATAAATTTGCACAATTTGTGACAAGTGTTCGGGCAAGAAAATAGCAAGAACAAGTGGGAAGGTTCTAAGCGACACCCGACTACGCAATACCCGTTACTCTGACTTGGTTGAGATGTTTAATGATGTAAAGCAATGCAATACACTGAGAGTTTCTAGCTAGGACTTTAAAATATGTTGCATACTTTGAGGTATAGGTTTCCTAAAAGCTTCAAGTACTAGTAGCTATATCATGTAGAATAAGTATGTATGTAGGATCTTCATGGAATTAAATGAAATATATAAGGTGTCATTTAGTGAATTTGCTTTCTTACTGAGGTTAATTTAGTTGTTTAACATGGCAAGAACCCACAGATCAACAGAATCCCAAGTATATATACTTTATACGATCTGAACAACATAACACTGACCTACGGGTATTCAAAAAACAGGAAAAACTCCCAACAGCAGAGAGACAACAATATTGACAACTTGTGGCAGTCGAAGGCGTTTTGCGAATGGAGGAGGTAGAAGTGACAGTAGTGGAGGAGGAGGTACAAATGGAGGCGGAGGCAGCTTGTCTCTTTGTTTGAAGGCGTCACTCTGGGCAGCCCGCTGGCTAATTGTCATGCCAGCCAGGCAAACGCATTTCGACTTGCACAGTCCAGACTGTCCGTCTGTCTGTCTTGCTCTCGGTCCGTCTGTCTGTCTGTGCGTTCATCTGTCTGCTTGTTGCGTTTTTCGCTACTGATTTTTCTTATTTCTCTACTCTCTGTCCATCAATTGACTTTATCTATTTGAACTCACATGTTAAAAATATCAATTTGTTGTCGACTTTGCTGCGGGCTTTTCTGCTGTTGTTTGTGTATCTCTTTTTGTTTTTTTCTGAGCAACTTCAACATCCAGCAATAGCTACAGCTACAGCTTTAGCCTAGCTCCAAGTGCAGCTGCAGAATCGGTGGAGTTTTGCCTCTTGGTGTGATTTATGGCCACTTTATGGCATAAATGTAGGTGCGGCCGCACATAAATCATTGTGGCAACTTGCAACGTGTTGCAGAATTAGCGGCACAAACGCACTGTGCAACTCGATACTCAATACACGATTGCTAATTTAGTAAGGCTCACAAATGCTGTAACCTTAAAGTGTTTCTTTTGTTTATCCAAAAAAAAAAAGAAACTCAAGTTTTAATCCCAATTTAATTATGGTTAAGTTCTGATAGTGAATCATCATTTAAACACCTGTTAGTCTGCCAAATCCCTTTTTTTTCAGTCAAGTCATCTAATAACAAGAACACACCCATTTAAATCACTTAATTCTCGGGGACCAAATCCTGCACTAAGCCCAATTATGAATTGCCAGAGTCGGATTCCACAAAAGCCGGCAATAAGTGTGCCACTTGAGGGCTATAACAGCTAGAAAAAAACTTAGTACATTAAAAGGCCACCGGGCAGATAGAAATGACTCGAATTAGTGCCACACCCACAAAAATGAATAATTCATGGATTCATTCATTCATTCTTCCAGGGACACAGAGCTGCTACAAATCTGCTGCTGTTGCATTAATGAGCTACGCTTCTTATTTACCATGATGCCGCACAAATGAAAAAATTCTATACGAAAATTGAGTAGTCTACAAAATCCACTCACTCACACACACACAGAGGAAAGTTTAATTAGAAGTCAAATTGTCTTATCATAATTTCCCAAAATCATTTTCCATTCCATTTTGTGATTTTTGCCAACATTTCGCTGGGAAATGCTTTGAGAATTGTTTAGTCATTCCGTTGACTCCACACATACACATCAATCATCATCTTGGAGTCGGGACAGCTGAGTTAATGGTCAAGGGATAATGTGCTGGGTGTTTGCGTGTTCTGCCTCTACAGTTTGTGTCCTGTCTGTCCTCTGAGTCCTTTGTGTCCTGTGTGTATTGGCTCAGGACTTACAGTTGGACAAGTGCATGATTAATTATTTTATTATCTATAAATTGGTTTTAGCTGGCAACTGTAGACAAAACAGGTTCACTTCCCACTCCAATTATCATTTCCTTTCAGTTTCTACGCAATTTCCATTGCATACTTTAAGGTGCAGCTATAATTTCTCTGCTGTTTATGACTGTTACTGTGTTTTAATAGTAGTTGTGTGCATTTATATAACGATTGATCAATAATTTTATATAAATCATTAATTTATTATAAAATTATAAACATTTCTTTGCTTAAAGCATATATTCATACAAATATTTCTTCATACAAAATAATTACATTTATTTAGAATAATTTATAAAAATATATTTTAGTATAAAGAACATTTTTTAAATTTTAAAGTTATTTTATTTGCAAGCTTTTAAAGTTTATTATCTTTTGCTTTATTGCTTTAAATCCGAAAATCTGAATGGTTATACCCTGTTTTTACAAAACAATGTACTAATAGAGTGATAGCAACTTGCAATCCGTATGGAACTGATAGAAAAATAAACATAATTCACCATATATTCTACATAAGTATATAACGCATGCTAATTTTTGCTTAAAGTTAACCTTAAAGAATTTTTATTATCTTGTTATAAGTAGGAATAATCGATTAGGCGCAGAATTGCTTCATTAACGGGTATCTCACGGTCCAGCATACTCACGTTTAGCCTTCACACTTGTTGTTAACTTTTGGCCTGACATAAAGCATCAGTTTCAGAGTGAGAAGTTAAGTGCTGAGTATTCCACTTAAGTTTCAAGTGCTTCGCTATTTTGCACAAATTGGCAACATGTTTTGGGTACACAAAATCGTTAACCCCACAAAATGTGGAACGTCCATAAATATATTTGGTTTCGAAACTCTTTTTTTTAACAGCTCTCTGAATCTGGGCGAGGCGAGAACTCTGTGTTTGGGTAATAAATCGATGGCACCCCGTAATATTGCTCCCGATTTGTGATCGTATAATGTTCATGATTTGCCCCGTTTCTAATTTGAGGGCACATTTTAATGGCCTGCCAGTGAGTGCAGTTCGGGATCAATTAGCAAAAGTTTTACGACTCCAATGGGAGCAATACAGTATCTCAGAAAATGATGTGGACATCTGAACACAGGGTATTGCTTAAGCAGAGGGTATTACTTAAATAAGTGTAATATCGGGATACATTTACGTAAAAAAAAGCGTGAGAAACTTATTGAAACTCTCATTAGGGCTGTGGTTGAGAAGTTCAATTAGGGTATCAAAAGTTAGAGGAGCCCATTACCACCATGGGGAGTCAAATTAATCCAACCAAACTGCAACTAAACACGGCAATCCAATTAGAACTCGTATTATTCTCATACCGATATGGCCCAATTAGCGGCTAGATCATAAACCCAAAAGCCACAACTAACGCAATCATTATGCAATTAAGCAATATCCCCAAAAAGAAAAGGGAGCAGAGAGAATTCCACAACCATATCTGTAGTTTCGGAGGGAGCACATTAAATCACGCGACCCATTAATAAAATTGTTAAAATTCTACGCCATCTCGACATTTTAATGGACAAACAGAAGTTTCAAAAAATATATATTTAATCATTGTCGCTTGGTATCATTCCCGGCCATAGATACATGCCATAATTCTGTTGAAAACAATTTGTATGCTTTGATTTGTGGCATCAAATTGGAGATATCTCGCTCTATCTCTATCTCTCTCAGGCTCTTTGCCTTGGGGCTTGCTCGCAGCTGCAGCGGCAGCTATTTTATGACCCTGTTTGTAGGCCATTAAATGATTGTGTAAATTCTCAAAACAAAATAATCAAAATTTCAACAATTTTTTAGAAGAAGACATAAAAATTAGAGATACACGCAGCTAGAAGAAGAGTGTTAAATTTTTGTGTGTTTTGTGGGGTCAAGTGAATCGACTAACAACTCGATTAGTGGAGTTCTCAGCCAAAAGCATCTTTTGTGGCAACTGTACACAAATCTTTTTGTTTCGAGCAGTACCCCCTCAAATAGTTTTGATTGACAATTGTGCAACGATGTGAGTGGGGAAAGCAAGTTTGCTGTAGGACTGCAGGACTTATCAGGGCGAAGCATCTTCTAATGTCATGCCTGACATGAGCTGGGAGGGAGTGGAGCTGGTGGTGGTGGTGGTGGTAGAGGACTGTGGAGGGGTTGTGTAGTCCGCCCCAAAATGTCACTTGCTGTTAGTCGCATGCATTAATTTCTCACATGTTGCACGTGGGGCGCAGGCGCAAAGGCCGGCCCTTTCCCCCACCTACTCCGGGCCTGCCCCACACCCCACGAGGAAAAGCCTTGCAACATGTGTTGCATATTACTTGGAAAATGCCTCAAATAGTTGCGGCTTTCTGCATACGCAGATGTTTTTTTGAGTGTAGAGCCGCCTTTTCACTCTCTGCCACAAAACTAATGCCTAGGCCCAAAGTGACGTTTTCATTTTTCGGAAAATCCCCCATTTCATTCGTTTAACTATTTTTAGCACGTGGCGGGCGCGTGTGGAACTGACTGACGACCCCCGAACCGAAAACGAAAACGAAACCAAAACCGAACAGAACCGATCTGTAAACGGAGGGGAATCCCCCTGTCTCCCCTCGCAACCCAGCTCCCTAGTTGGCATTTACCGCCCTCGTTGTGTCGTGAATGAATTTATAAATAAAATCAGTTTGAGATCGGCCCGCTTTCTGGGGAAATCCATCCGTGAAAATGTAAAATATCTCCTGCTGAGTTTTTCTTTGGCGCACTTTTCATTTCATTTCACTTTTTGTCTTTTTCCATGTTTATAAATTTTGTATTAATGCATCAGTTTTTGGGGTGAAACACCCAAGTCGAGTTTGATCTGGAATCATTTTAAGATCTTTCTTGATGGGTTGTTGAAAGCTGACTTCTAATGAATTTGGCAGCGGTTCCTATGATTTATTTTAGTTGGAATTTGGGGAAAATTAATAGATCAAAACTCAAACTGTCTGGCTCGCTTTCAAAGACCTTTAATGCAACTTAACTAAGTGTCATAAAACATACTTCAAATTGTCGTTTAACTCTTGCGATCATCAATCCGAACAACAACAATAAGTCCACCAACATTTTCGCCTTCTTTCCAAAATGTTATAATCGCTTTGACCAATCCACGGGGCACTTGATCGGGCCAATCGTTGGTATTGAATATCAGAGTCTTGATAAAGAACTCTCCCTTCGGTATGGGACAACTGTCCTCAGTGACAAGTGGAAAATTGGTCACGTCTCCCTCCTGAACCGAAGGCTGCACGAATTGCACATAAAACTTCTTGAAGCAATCGCAAATATTGGTCGGTGGCACATCGAAAACAATCCTTTTATAATTGCCATCCATTTCGGGACTCGAGTAAAGCTCAACGGACACTTTAAACCCATCGTTGTCCATGTCACCCACAAAGGAGAACGATCCATTCAGCGCACGATCCTCGCCAATTGTTCGCAGTTTATCGAAGGCAACCAGCGACTCGGAGTCGCCTTCAAATGCATCCAGTTGCTCATTTGACACCACATAGGCTTTCTCAGCCTGAGAAGGTAAAACATTTCACTAAATAAATTCACATATTTGCACATTAATATTTACCGCAATGTAGTGTACAAATTGCAACAATAGAATAACTACTGTCAACTTCATCGCAATTTCAGTAGAGAAACTGTCTCGTTATGCCCATTGAACTGCCCTATTTATTAGCTGATTTTGGGTATAGTTTGAGGCACGCGATATTCGTGTTAACAAGTTCCAATTATCTCATGACTTTTATGTTTTTACCTGGTAAATTGCCAACAATGTTGTAGCTGATTACCATTTACAACTAAAAATAGACTTGACATTTAATTTTGCAAGGCTAAAAGTAATTTAGATAATCTTCCTGCTTAAATACAAATTAACAGTATTCTTGGCTATATCAGTTTAAGTCCACTTTCAATTCCGTTCAATTGGCAATTGATCTAAGCCCACATGAACTTATGCAAATCTCGTGTCCAAAACTAAACCGTAATTAACGCCCGAGAACGTGCCAAGTTTGGCAATTGATTAACGGCATAATATCCAAAAACCATAGACTGAACCACACGTAGGGAACACCCACAATGTCTGATCTTACAGTCCACAGCCCACACGCCACAATCCACAAACTGAACCAGAGACCTCCAAAATCAATCAACCTCGATTTTCAATTTTTCTTCGCTTTTTTAGTGTTTTTTTCTGTGGTTTCAACTCGAAAAATCATAATAATAAATTGCTGTGATTTAATCAATTGTAGCAGGTGTTTTACAACAGCACGCAGTGATCCAACAACAACAACAAAAACATCACCAACAGCAATAACAAGAAAACTGGTTCTTTGAGTCTTTTTGAACTCCTTCTTCTGGTGCCACACTCCAAACTCCGTACTCCACTTGCGAGTTGTTTGATTTGCGCAAATTAGCGCATGCAAAGTCGAAGAAGAAGAACGAGAAGTGCCAAGAAAATATATATTTCTGACAGCGAAGTCTTAATACTTTAAAAATTTAATTTAATAAGTAGTAAGTTTAAGAAAGAACAAGGAAATCATTTGATTTACGAACTCTGAACAGTTTTTATAATAACTGTCATAAATACAAAAATAATAAATTATTATTGTAATAAATTTAATTAAAATATATGAACTGTATGTTATTTTTACATTCTTATTTATACTCTTAAATATGCCTAATAAAATAAAAAATATAAATATTTCAATAATATACTTTATTTTACACTCTTTATTTATGTCTAATCGCTTAATTTGAAAAATTAAAGTAAAATAAATTAATTATATAAAATATTTTTATGGATTTATAAAAAAATGCATTTCTTTTGTAAATTTTTTAATAAGAAATATATTCAGTTCACAAAATATGAATTCAAACATTTTTATTTTATTTATCAAATTGTTTATATAATTTGATTTTATTCTGTACACTCTCCTACCAAGCAACACTACCTTCCGGCAGTGTATCTGTTGCAAAAACAGCCCACAGCGTGTTGCACAGATACAGATACGCAGATCGCAAAACTATTGAAGTCAAAATGCACAGTCTGTGCCATTAGTAAACACCCACGTAATCGATATAAACCTGTAAGGTGTTTGCCAACTGAGTTAGAAACTGTTGGTCGACAGTCGTCTCTGTAATGTGTGAACTTAATGTGCACAGTAATCATTGTTTATGATGGATATAAACACATAGATTTAAGGTAAAATATAGGCAATTTAAACTGACATAAGTTGCTTAATTTATTAAATAATATTTTAAACGAACTTTAATTAATGAAAAGCAAAACATAGAACAAAGAAATAAAACTGCAGTTAAACTCATTTAATTACTAACTTGCAGATAGTTATTATTTTGAATTTTTAAAAAATAATAAATAGTATTTGATTGCTGAAAACTGTATTTGTTGGCTAAGATAATACACCAATTCATACAATAACTAAATATTTCATTTAAAAACTTTGCCATAATTCTTGATATAATTTTTTATTTTATAGCATTTGAATATTGATTGATATTAATGGTGAGACATCAATCAATAGTTTCACTAAAAGTGGTTAGAGGCAAGATAATTCTCATATAACCAAATGCATCAAATGAGTGGGTTGTTCAGCGTGTTTGTGTGTGTGTCTGTGTTAGACGGTAGCCAGAAACCACAGTGGGGCAGTCAATTATGCCATTTGGCCCAAAAACGAATGAAAAAATAATACTCATATGTGCAACAGCGATTAGTTGTTGTTGTTGTTGCTGCTTGTTTCTTGTTGGATCAGGTCGCCTGATATGTTGCGCATGCGCACCGCATGATGTCCAATAAAATTAAGCGCGTGTTGCATTTGTTGTTGTGGTTGTTATTGCTGTTGTTGTTGTTGCCCACTTGACCAACAAACGAAACAACACGTACAAAGTTTGACGCGTGACGTGCCTGGTTGGCTCATTAGTTGCACTATCCAACAAAACTTTAAAATATTTAAATAAATAATAAAATATATGTTAAATGTTTAAGTTATGTTAAAAGATACATTTTAAATTTAAATTTTGCTGTTGTTAATTTCAATTTTAATTCAATTATATTAAATTATTTTATTTAATATAATTGATATAGGTTTTATAAATTAAAGTTGGAACTTTTGTCAATAATATTTTAAATATGTATTAAAGTAAAAAATATGAATTTTAATTAATATAATTAGAATTGTAGAATTGAAAGTTAAATGTTAATTTTATTTATATTTATATTGAAAAGCATATTTAAAATATTTTTAATAAATATTTATTACTCTATTTTCAATGTTTGACTCGTTGTCTATGAAAATATTAAGTAGCTGAATGTGTGTTAGTTAAAAATTTAAAAAAATGTGGACTATTCTTTATGGTAAGTGCTAACGATTATGTAAGTTGTAAAATATAAAACTACAGTTTTTTTTCATTGTTTTGTAAATATATTAAAGCTTACATATATATGCTTAAAAATGCTAAAATTAATTGTGTTATTTAAAACTCTATATCTATTTCTTATCTTATCTTATTTATACGTATCTCAAGATTCAAAATTTGGTTTGCACTGTCTTGAGTTCAGATTTTGTTGCCTAGTGTTTGCTGCCACTGCCACTTGTGGCACGAACACATAGCGCACACCAATACAAGGGCAACAACTTTCGCATTAGGCCAATGCGACAACAACAACGAAAACTTTGAAAACAACTACAACAATTTGGCAAAGTCGCAGTAGAAGTTGCAGCCACGGAAGCCGCACACGCCTGTGTAGGAAGCTTCGTGGCGAGCCTTTTAACATTTATGCCAAGTGACTCTCGGCATGCCCCACTGCCCCTGGTACCAGCTAACTCCAACCGCCTACCACCTGCTCCTACCTGTTGCCCTCTTTAGCTCTGTATTGCAGTTAATTTTCGCAACGACGCAATAGAGCCGCTCTGCAGCTCCCACGCTACCCTCCCGCTCCCTCCACGGTGCTTAGTGCACAGTCCTCAGGTAGCTGCTGCAGCTGGTTTAACAACCTGACGACGACGCCTTATCACCTGCCTCTGACTCTGAGTCTACGGCGACAGCGACTGCGACTGCCAACGTTACAGCTGTTTTTATTTATTTTTTCATTAATAATATATTTACTAGTTGTTGTTATTTTTGTTTAGCTTGTGCGCAGCTTGTTTTGGTTTTTTGGCGCGCAAAATTTCAGGTTTCGTAATATTGCTTATCGAGTTTTCTTATTTTTAACGTATTTGTATATTTTTTTGGGACTCGATTGAGGCGTGGGCTCCGATTGGCTTCGGTCCGTGAGTGCGCTCAATCAAATTGCATTTAATTAATTGAAATACGTTACTTTAATTGCAGCGTAATTAAAAGTTTGATTTATTTAAGCAATAGCTCGCGTTGTCTAGAGTTATAATAGTTTTAGAGCTCAGTTTATGCAAATGCTCCTGTCACTTTGTCTGCGACTTGTAAGTATTAGTTGTTACTTTCAGAATATGTAAATGCTTTCTTGATTACAATATTTTGCCATTTATTTTTTATTACCTGCCAGCGTCTATGAGCTTCCACAATCTCACGCAGGCATCTAAAATAGTCTTTAATTCGCAGTAAATATTCTTTTTATATATTGTTAATTAAAAGCATCGTTAACTGGGCCCCAAAAGTATGCTATAGAAAAAGCTTAATTTGTAATAGAAAACTTGATCCGCTGATTAGTGTAATTTTTAAATAGCTATACTTGATACTATACTGATCTGGCTGGAATTATTTTCATTTTGTCGCTTCTTTCGCTGATGGCCTCCATCTATATTTAGTTATCGTCGTTGACTTTAATAAAAAATCAACTAATTGCCATGTGCACGTCGGTTATCCTTGATCTTCAATGGTTCATTAACTCCAGTCCAGTCCAAGATCAAGCCCAAGAAGACAACCAACTGGACAGCAATAATAACAACAATGCTGTGGAGCGTATTTAATACAATTAACTCGCTACGTTTATAAGATTAACCTCAGCAGAGAAAGAGACCGAGCCAGAGGCCCTGAGCCTGAGCCTGAGCTTCAGACAGACCCTGTTGCAAGATCACGCTGAGTCTACATATAACGTGGCGCAGATTAACAATCAATTAAAATTGACAACTCTGCACTTGGGGCAGCAATCGTTGCGCTTGCTACACATATACAGAAATATAACTACTATAAAGGGGAATAATAGGGAGCTTGAAAGGAAACTAATTATAATGGCTGCATAAAAGGCGCCATTTAGAGCCGACGACACGCAATAATTACGCCCAATTAATAGCAATAACTTTGCAAATTAGATAATTTGTGGTACACGTTCTGTTTGTGCAGAATTTGCTGCAACTGCGCTGTGTGTAATTCAGTTGTGGCATCTACAACTGCATCTGCATCTGCCCCAAAGCACAGCCCGTTGCAGTTGCCAAATGTGTGTAATCAGTTGTCGTTGCAGTTGTCGCTTTGGTTCGGGACATCAGCTCAAAATACCCTGGACAGAGTAGCCAGAAACTTGTTCCACAACATGTCACAATAACTGTTATACCCGGTGTTGAGAGTATACGCAAATTGTTTACTCTTTTAGCTCAAGAAACTGTTGGACAGAGGGTATATAGCAGTCGTTTGAGCTCACACTTAAAGCCAAGCTTTTTAAACGAATTACTCAACATTTGTTAACTGATTTGCATAGAACTTTCCTAAGATTGGACTTGCCTTATTTTGGATTTATTGCACTGGCAACTCCCTCAACCACTTGACTAACCATATAACTCTACCCTGAGCTGAGCTCAGGCAATTTATCAGCCGAGAAGATGCAACAACTAGCTGCCACAAACACCACTAAAACCGCCGGCAGCTGAACAGAGTCTAGTATTACATAAGCAAAAGTCAACAGTGAGGCAGCCAGCACTGAGCTTATCTATTGGCCCAACTGCAGAGATCAACAGGCAACTGCAAGAGCTTCAAAATGGCACAAGATCAGCAGCAGCAGCAGCAACACCAAGTGCTGCAGTTGCTGCCCCAAAGGCAGGCAAAACAGCTGGCAAAAGGTGGCGGCACTGTACCAAGAGTACGGCAAGTGGGCTGAAAGACTGCAGACTGCACACCGAAGACTAAAGACTGCAGACAGGAGACTGCAAACTGCAGACTGGAATACAGCTCCAGTTGCAGCTTAGGGCAGGCACGCGCTCAGCACAAGTCCGAATCCAGAGTCCAAGTCCGAGCTGAAGTTTTAAATCTCCAGCTGGCAAAAACAGTAGCTGATTTCATTGTTAGAAGTTGGCACTGGAGCTAGAGCTGGAACTAGAATTGGAACTGAAACTGAACAATTGATTTGTTTGTGGCCTTTGGGCAGTGACAGGCTCATTCCAATCAGAGTTTTTGACCAGCACACGCCTCCAATTAGAGTCTAAACGACAATTGTACTTTTAACCCAATTTACTTTGCTTTGCTGTGGTTTTCCTATTGTTTTCTCCTGTGTTTTTTCATTTTCATTTTTATTACTCTTCCCCAACTCTGCTTTAACAATAAATCTAAATTGTGTAAAGTTTTGAAAGTCTCTTCTTGGCTCTATAGTCTGTCTGTCTTTCAGTACTGTTCTCTTCTCTCCAAAACTCAGCTCAATGCGAGCCTCGAGTGCTTCCATCGCCCCAAAAGCAAAAGAAGAAAAAAGAAACCCCGCAGAGCGTATTGGATACCCTTACTCGAACATTTTAAATGCTTCAAAGCATTAATTATGCTTTATAATGATTATAAGTATCGTATTTAAACATTTAAAATTGGAAAACAACCTTTGAAATTGGTAAAATAATAATTATTTTAATGTGTTTAAATTTTAAATGTTACGCATTTTAGTCTGAAAATTTTGTATTATAAAAGTTAACATTGAAGTAACTTTAATGTAGTTTAAATGCAGTTAAATTTACAATAAAATAAATACTGTGTTTATTTTATTGTAAATTTAACTGCATTTAATTTTTTAAAGTTCTTCATTATTATATTATTTTTATTGAAATAAATTTAAATATAAAATGTTTCACAATTTAATTAAAATATTCACTTGTTTTTAGTATTTAAAATATTTATCCTAAATTTGAAGAAATGTATTCAACTATCACTATTCAGCTATCACTATTTAATTTCTTTTTAAAGAATTAATTCATGCACATTAAAATGTTTTTTATTTTACCTTAAATATTAAAACCAACAACAAATTTTCAACGGTTTCAGTGTCTAGGCAGTTGTCTTTTAAGCTGTACCAGCTGACTAATTTAGTACATTTATTTCAGAAAGAGTATTCAGTTAGCGACTTGCAGCACTCGCGTTTCTCCCTCTTGTTTATGTATTTGATTATTTGCTTAAATCTTTATCGCTGCTTGCTTGCATCGCCTCCCTCGTTCGTATGCAGGCAGCGTTCGAGCCGTTGCCTTCGTTTGCATCTACATACGAGACTTCGTTGGTTGTCAGAGAGGGGAGCCGAGGAGCGCATTGGGTCGGGAATCGAGGAGAGAATTGAAGTCGAAGCGAGTGGCGCGCTTGGTGTGTATGTGTGCCTGTATGTATGTGTGTGTTGAGATCCATTAAGGCAATGACCTGTTTTCATATCATTTTTTTTGTTCGTTGTGTTTTCTTTTTTGTATGTGTGCCTGCTTTGTTGTTGTTTTGTCTCGCTCTTGCATGTGCAGCCCCTTGGCGTAGGCGTGTGCAGGAAGGCGGCATAGGCAGGGAAAGGAGAAATGAGAGGCACACGCAATCGGATCGGATCGGATCGCTCCGACTGCCGTTCTGTCTCTACGTCCGTACGTTTGTCTTTCTGTCTGTTTGTCTGTCCTCAACGGCGTCGTATGTGTCCATGTTGCAAGTTGATAGTAAAAATTATGATGATTCTTTGCCCGAAACCAACAACTGGTCAAACGAGTTTTTCTTATTTTTTTCAGCTCTGCTTCTGCTTCTTCTTCTACTACTACTACGACTACTACTACTATTACTACTACTACAACAACAACAACAACAACTACTACTACTCTCTGGGCTGTGTGCATATTTATCTTTGCGTTGTCGTTGCCTCCACTTCATTAGGTCTTTAATTTTATATCGACTGGAAGCGCGTATCAAAACAGAGAAAAGGCAGTCGCAGCTCTTCTTCTTCTTTTCCTCGTTTTTTTTATTTTTCTTTTCATTTTCTTTTCTTTTTTTTTGCAGTTTGTGCGTTGTACGTGAAAAAGCCTTTGGCGCGTAAAATCTTTTGGGTTCATTAGAACGTTGTACGTTTGTCGCTGTGTTTGTCGTAGTCGTTGTGGTTGTGGCTGTGGTTGGATAACCCAGCTAGATCAGCGCCTGA
Organism: Drosophila nigrodunni; assembly: GCA_020829145.1. Lineage (NCBI taxonomy): Eukaryota > Metazoa > Arthropoda > Insecta > Diptera > Drosophilidae > Drosophila > Drosophila nigrodunni. The sequence continues at coordinate 12,446,929 of JACVCZ010000003.1, forward strand.
TCTAGAGCCATGCTCTAACCATGGACACCATGGGCAAATGGTTACCATGGGCAATCAAGTCGTTTCACTGGCGCTGTCAGTTTGACAGAACATCTGCGGTTTAATCTGGTTTTGGGATGTGTCTTCTGCCTGGATTCGTTGCTCTATCTTCTATCTTGTAGCTTGTTGTGGGTACAGTACGCAGGAGAGAGAAGGTAACTCTGCTCGCATTTATTACTTTGCTGCTAAAGTTCTTTTTAGTTCACTTATTTCGATCTATGCGACAATTGTCACAGCAAAAGATAAAAAAGATACTCAGCGAACTGGAAGTTTTTATCAAGTTGGAGTTGTTTATTCGAAAAGGATATTGGTAAAAAGCCGGAGTATTTTTTTAGTTTTTATGGCAACAACTGTAACTTGAGTTGCTAATGATCTTATGAAAACTTTATTACGAGATAATTATGTCTTAAATAAAAATGTATACAGAACTTTATAGTTTTGCTTACATAACTAAATTGATAAGTATTAAGTTTTGTAAATATAGTTCTTAACTGATAATTATTTTAAAAAGAATTTTTTAAGGAATTTTAAAATCAGTCCTTAAATTTGGAAAACAAGTAATTATATAATGTTGTGTCATATCTAATAAATTGTCAGTATTTAAAAGTCAGAAAGAACCTTATTTATTTTAATTTTCCTATTTTTAATACCCATGGCATTATTTTTATTTTTAAATATATATTATTATCATTATAAAGAAAGAGCACCAGCCACTGTTTATTATTTGATTATACATTTTTATTTCTATTTAAATAAATTTAATAAGTATCTGAAACTGTTCAATATTAAATGCTTTACATTAGGTTATATTTTAGTTTAGGTTTCCTTCTTAAGTTGTCATGTCAATATTATGAACATGATGATATATGATAGTATAATATTATGATTTTTAATTGGAAACAAATTCTAATATCAGTTTTAAAAGGTTTGTTTGGTCTATCAATATATAAAGTGAATTCTTTAAAATTTATATTCAACATTTATGATGAAAATAAAATGGAACAGTTGGTTTTTAACTAAATTTTACAAGGTATATACCTGCAATATCAAACTTATTTAATTTAGCTGTACAGAATTATTTATTGAAGTAACTTTATTCTGAAATACTAAGGTCCTACTGGGTGTTTAGTTGTGCATAATATCCCGAGCTCTCCTTCTGGTTTACACAAACTGTCTATATGTGGACTTGTGTGCAGTTTGTTTTAGATAAGCAACGTGTGGACCTAATGCAAGTATCTTACTATTTGCCTAGGCCTAGAGTACATAAGTGGTGTGTATGTGCGTGGATATACCCATTAGTTATCTACATATATCTGGCGGTATTTGATTAGCTGGTTTTTTCGAGTCTTTGCTTTGGCTGCCGTTTGTAGTTTTGTCATTTTGTTTGTCTACTCAAATATCGCAGTGTAAATATTGAATGATTACTTAGCCGATGGATCATGCAAGCGAGGGTATCTCTATCTCTCGGATGGTCATGCCCAACCTTGACCATATAATTGCCAAGTGCGATTCTCAGCTCTCAGGGTCATAAACTACTAATTATTAATCAACAAATGCAACTGCAACTGCAACTGCTCGTTGCATCCTTGAAACAAATAAAAAACAAATTGAAATCTTTTGTAGAGAACTCGTGCATCGCTTTTATAATGGACAGCATCGGCCCGGGGCGTTTAATAACTTTTTGTCTTTGGATTAATTGTGTTTGGAGAACTTGAGAACTTGAAAACTTGGCGAACTGTGACTCCAAAGTTTAAATGTTCTGACCAGTGACCAATGACCAATGCAAATATTGTCGATCACTTTAATCACCGTTCATTTTGCATCAATTGCCTGTTGAGTGGGTGCAACATTGAATTGGATAATGATGTGGCAGCACAGCATTTGTTAAGCAGGGGGCAATCATATTTCCATAACCACAAGCATAAAACCGACCCAAAAAAAAAGTGGATAAAAAAAAACTAAGTATTAAATAAACAAATGTTGCATGCGGGTCTGTCTCTCGACTCCGCACAGCACGACAAATGAATCACGCGGCGATCGGTGCAACGATCAGTGATCAGCGATCAGCGATCAACGATCATCGGGAGCTGCAGTCGTTCCAGTGGTTCGTGTTGCACCCAGAAGCTGCCACAGCGACATTGACAATGAGCCAAATCCGAACCCAAAAGCGATTCCAAAGCGATACAAACGGTAGCCAAAAGCCAAGCAACAACTGAAGCAACAAAAACAACAACAACACGAAACGTGCGCGTTTGCAAGAGCTTTTGGCTTAAGTTTTGAAGCATGATCGGGCATGATCGGGCATGATCGTTAAGCAGTGCACAGTAGCTGCTTGAGCGTCATAATAACAGCAACAACAAGATGTAGTCCCCTCTTAACCACTCCCCAACCCGTCTTCTCCTCTCTACACCCCTGCCTCACAGTAGGCCTTTGTCTGCTTGTCTGTGGCACAGCTGCAGCGCTGCAGGGTGTTCACTGTACAGTGCAGCGGCAAACTCGCGCGCGCATGCGCAACAAATCAACACAACCAACTCAAATCCCCCATCGTAGTGCCCACTCCCTCTCCCTCTACCCATTTCCATCCCCTCTAGTATACCCGGCACTGTCTCCATGCCATTGGCTGCAGCGTAGGAAACTGCTTAACCGGTTTTGTTGGGGTACGACAGCGACAACGATGCACAAAGCTTTTAAGAACCTTCTTTGTTGTAGCTTGCAGTTGTTTACACTGAGCGAAAGTCGAGGGGAGTCTTACGGTACATTTAATTGTAAAAAATAGGGTTTGTTTGTTTGTTATCAAAGGGAGTCAATGGAAATACCATTTAAACTTTTCATATTTTGAAAAATAATCAAATTTAAAACTTTGTTTGAGCGGCTATTGAACAAGATTCTCAGTTGAGTTTAACTTAATCCTATAAGGCTTTCAAAGGAGTTTATGTATCATGCAATAATTTACAAAATAGTTAAATTTTTATACTATCAAACTATATACTTTGTTAAAAGATTCATCAGTAACTGTCGTCTACAGTAAATATTTATTTCATTCTCGAACTAATCAGTTTTAAAGTGTTGTGGTTCCATTATAATGTTGAAATTCTGCCATCAAATTTATAGCTCAAATGTATAATTTTTCTATAAGTAAATATAGGTTTGATATTATTAAAATTTAATCCCAATCGAAAACAGGCCCTATATGCTACTACCCTAATTTTTCTAGCCAACTTTGACTGTTTTCCGTACTACAAATAATCTCTATAAATCGATTGAATTTCTCTTTTCTTCCTAAGCACTTATAATTACCAACAAGGGGAGTGCAGAATTCCGCACTTTCCGCTGCCTGTCATTTCTAAAACGTTTAATTCGAGATCTACACACAAACACACTTGTTGTGTGTGTGAAATAATTGTATTGGTAACTCCAATTTTGTTGCGTGTAATTGCCACTTCCAGTATGGAAAAAAAGCTTTAATTTTTTTTTATTTTGCTTTTTTTTTTTATTTTCGTTTTCCATGCGGTTCTTTCCTTCCTCTATGTTTAAAAGCGACTGCGCTCCCGTCTTAAGCTGCATTACAACTTTTTACTGCGTCTTAACTGAAATCGAGTTTTCTTGTTGTTGTTGCTGTTGTTGTTGTTGCATGTAGTTTTCTATCTGTGCAACTCCGCCCGAAACATCAACGCCCAGCGCTTGGGTCGGTCTTTACAGCATACATATATAGTGTATATATAAATATATATGCATCTGTATAGGTTCATACGTGTGTCTCTGACAATCTGCTGTTTTGATGGTTACAACGTTGCCATCGTCATCCTCAGCACCAACGTCATTGTCATCATCGTGATGATGATGATGATTATGATCATTATCGTCATTGGGTTGAAGTCGTTCAGTAGCTGCGCTTAATTGCATTTTGACTTGCGGCGTGAAGTTGTTTTGTGTGCCCAGTTCTACAGTTCTATGCTGGCGTTCCCTTCCCTACTCCCTTCCCTTATCTACACCTTATTCAGCTCCCGATGTCTCTGCCATTTTCATATATACATATATAGTAGTATACTTTGTAGAACTCTCGGCTTGTCTTTGGTCTATTTGCTTAGCGTTACGAGGCGTCGCGTTGCCGCTTTTTGGCGTATGCCCAGTAGCTGCCACATGCCGCTGCCACCTCTCTCCCTCTGTGCCACTCGTTCCCCTTTAGTATTTGTATTTGTTGTGTATGTTTGTTGTAGTCTTTATGACTTGCAACTGTGCGTTGTTTGTGCTATGTTGATTGAATGCGCTTTTGTTACTAGTTGCTCAGTCCAGTTAGTCCATCTGTCTATCGGTTTAGTTACTTGCTGGGGTCTCTATTTGGATTCCTTTTGTTAGTTTTCTACAGCCATCAAATTTATTTTTGCCATTGTTCATTTTAACGTGATTAGTTACAGTCGCGTTATTAATAATTTTATAGCATTTGGCTATTGTTCAAAACATTTTGTTGATTACTCATACGCCCTGTTACTGCAGGCCACCACACACAAATTAAGCTGTTTACATTCAAATTCATTTTAATAGCATTTGTAAAGCCAATACCTGAACTGAAATTACACTATTTACTTTTGGCCAACATTATTGTTTTGATTTTTATTGCATAACAAATTTGACAATTTTGTGTTAAGCAATTACTGCAAAGAATTGAACAAGACTTAAACAATTGCGGTTTGTACCAAATATTTGAATTAACTTTTGAAAGCAGATTAAGGTTTAGTGAATGTTTTAAAGCCCATAGTCAAAAAGATTTCAGATGTCTATGGTATTAGGTTATAAATGTGCGCAACAGGCAGAAGAAGGCTTTTCGGCATCCATTAAGTATATATATACATACGTGATCAGTATCAACAAAGGAGCGTCTGAAGTTTGTTTCTAATTGTTGCCGCTACTCTACCACCCCCACAATTTATAGTTTCCATGGGACATATTGTTCAAAAATAGGAAATTTTTATGAAAACATATAGCGTTAGTTGAGTGATCGGAGCCAAACTCACACATTGTGTGGATTTCATGATCATAACTATCCTTACCAAATTTGGTCAGGATCGGAGAACTACATACTATAGTTCTCATAACACTGCAACCTTTTCTACTTGTTTTGTTATCCGACTATGAAGAAAAATGTACTCCATTGTGTTGAGTACATTTAGTAGTAGTCCGAGTAGTCGGTCAATTAACAACTTAATATTATTATTGCCTTTTCAATATGTATTGATAGCTAAAAAAAAAATAAAAAACTTTACTCTTAAGTATTTTAATCCGCAAATTATGTTATAAAATATAAGACTCTAATTAATTTAGAGTGCATTTAGCATATGCTAAATAAATAAACTTGTAAACTAAAGGAAAATGGACTTAAAATCTTAAGAATTCCTAGAATTTCCACTCACTTCTAGTTAGCAATTGCCCATTTATTTTTATTACTTTAGATAGTTGTTTTAGCTCGTTAAAAATATATAAAATTTGCAAATGTTTTATTGAAAATATATTAAATATTTAATTAATGGTGTTTGCCACCTTAAACAGTTAGAGGTGTTAGTTTATTGTGGGCTATAACTGCAGTTATCGATTTGATTGTGTGTCATCTCTCTGCCGCGCTCCGTCTCTCTCTTTCTCTCTCTCCCGTTTAATGCAAATATGTAGAATATTTTCGTTAACTTAGGCAGTAACTGTGCTTTAATGGGCCCATAAATTGTACAACATACGAGCCATTTTGCCGCTGTCTGTGCCTCTTCCCACTTTGGCAGTTTATGGCCAAAACAGATTTCATTATAAATAGGTTAAGACGCTAAATTTACTATAGGCATAAAAGACTTTGGATGAGCAGCAGCAGCAGCAGCACAAAGAAGAAGAAGAAGCAAGCACCAAAAGCAGCACATAAACCTTTAAACCTAAACACGCACTTAAGTAATAAAAAATAAAAAGAGGAAAAAATAAATACTAAGACGAAAAAACATGACATTAAATTGCATGAGGTTAAAAAAATAATATTGTGAGGGGAGCGCTTAAGAACACAGGTGTTCAGCTGCAGCACCAGCAGCAGCTATACATAAAAAACCAGCGGCGAAATAAGCAACAACAACAAACTTAAAATCAAGTTTTAAAGATTCAACAACAACAAGATAGCACTGCGACGTCTACGTCGGCGTCGGCGTCGACGTCAACGGCACTTAAACAGCTCCAACAGCAGCCAAGCAGCCGAAGCAGCCACAACAGCCGGCGTTGCTGAAGAGAGTGCAAGGAAGAGCGAGAGGAAGATGACTGGAGACCTTTAAATGCGCACGACGATGCGGGCTGAGCAGCGACAGCGGCAGCGACTGCGCAGCAACATCCAAACAACTCAAAGCCAGCTGAGAAGCCAAACCCAAACCCAAGACACGACGTCTCTGCTCTTCTGCTGTGCTCTTTGGCTCTCCTCTTTCCTAGCTCTTCGCTTCTTTCTCTGTTCGATCGTGCATGCAGCAACTTGTCGATTTCAAGCTCTCGCCCCTTTACCCTTGGCCTGAAGAGGCCTGACTCCCTGTCTGATTATGATCAGAGCAGAGCTATATGAGCTGCTGCCACTACAGCCACCGCTGCTGCCACTGTAATAACAACAGCAACTGTTGCTGCTCTTTCGTATAATAAACATAATGATAATGCCTCTGACAGCGTGCTGTCTGATTGTCCAAGTGGTGCACTGTTGCAGTGACTCCTCTTTCCACTCTCCACTCTCCTCTCACCCGTCTCCACCTGTGTCCTGTATCCTTCTGTCTGCTGGCTTCTTCTATCTCAGGTTGTCTGTCTTCTTGCCACTGTCAATGTAATTTAAATATAATTTCTTGGCTTTTGAGTGCGGGCTTGACACATTGGTAATAGAGAAGGCAAGGAAATGGCTTCTAACGGAACCAATAGACAAATACAAACACACGCACACACACACGTACCCTCACACTTACTATGTAAGCACATGGAAACTTGGAATAGGTTTATCGATGAATCTTTATTGTTAATTTGAATTAACACACTGACAATCAAAAATAGAAATTTTGCTTAATTTCATTTAATATTTAATAATAAAAATGGAACAAATTTAATGCTAAATATTAACTAATTTTAAATAAATTGTGTACTTGATGTTATAGATTATCAAAATTTAATCTTCTTATTTGCTTTCAGTAGGAAATACTACTAAATTGTGTACAATATACTATTCTAAATACTATATATTTATTACCTTTAACTTTATTTACTAGAAAATATACTGTTATACAGTTAACGCAGTTTGTTGACCTTATAAATTAACATAGCAAATATATCTTAATTTTTAAATGTTTTTCACATTTAAAATAAATTTAAAAAATACAAAAAATAAAACTTGAACTCTATGTTTTTTTATTAATATCCGATTTTTAGTATTATAGTTTTAAAACTAATATCAATATTATATAATATTTTAGAATATTAAAAAATAAAGCATGTTATAATTTGAGGTCCAAAGTATTTGAATTTTCTATTTAATATCCAAAAAGCCGTCTCAAGTGTGTTACAATTTTCCTAACCAAAACCGAGCATACCCGCTGTAATAGATTGATTATGGGATTGTGTCAATCTTTTGACAAAACTGATTGTTACAAGTAGTTCTTTGCGGATCACTTAAACTGGGTCTTGTTTGGAGTTTAAGCCAAAGTGAATAAGACCTGTAACCTTGGTACCCTTTGGGTAGACACACACATATGTATATTACACACACACACACACACCACTGTATAAGCAAATGAGTCCAAGAAACGCGCTGCCAAAAACCAACAGCAGCTGAGTCGCCTCGGGCCGCCGTTAATCAACAAGTTTGTGCAAAACTGAGAAAACCAGAACAGGAAAATGAAAAGCGAGCAATAACCCAGGCAGCGAACGGCAAACGGCGAACAGCAGGCGATATGACAAGCGGCAGTGAGCACTCCACAAAACGCACACCTCAAGCCAACTCAAAAAGCCAACAAAAAAGCAAAAACTACAAAAAAAGTCAATATGATCGATCGTTTGCTTGATTAAACCTAATTGAAAACGAAAATGCACAGCACACACACACACAAACACACACACCTATACATACTCACAACCACACTTGGAGCAAACTCGCTCGCTGTCATGATCACTTGTCCAAACTGTTGCTCGGACTTGGAGCTGCGGCTGTACGTAGTCCGGTCCGGCAAGTAACCACTGTATGGAGCGAGCGGTAGAGAGAGATAGGAAGAGTGATGGAGAGAGAATAGCAAATATACTACGGCAACGACCAGAATGTTGAAATCAAAACAAAAACGTAAAAGATCAACGCACAAAAGAGTCCAAGCAACAACAAGCGCAACGAGCGCGCGCCACTAAATTTTGGCGGGAGACTACTGTACCCCCATAAACATCTCAGGCGGAGCAGAAGAAGAAGAAGAAGTAGAAGCAGAAGAAGGTATAGACAAAGACAACGGCCAGCGGAATGAGACGAACAAAACAAAACTATAACCGCTGCGCTGTGCATGTGTGTGTGTTTGCGTATGTTTTTGTAAACGAGAAGAAAAACAAAATCAAAACAAACTCTGCTCTGAAGTAGCCAAAAGAGTTGTGGCTCTCTTAAAATGAAGCGAGCTCAGCCAAAGAGATAATGCTGAAGAGCGCAAGTGATCTGTGGAGCTGTTAGAGTAAGCGAGTGAGAGAGCACGTGAGCGCGAGAGCCAATGCAGTGAACAGTGTTGCCGTGCTGCACACAGATTACATGACAGCATGAAATGCATTTGAAAGTTTGACAGGATTACGACTAGATTAATCAAGGGTTTGAGCGGTGAACTTACAAGCAGTGAAACTGGGAAATATTAGATAAGAGTTAATAGAACTAATACGGCGAAGGTTGACCTTAGACGGCGAGTTTGTAGAGAAATTAGAATGCTGTGATTTTAAAGAGTTTTTGATTAACTAATATATGTACAATATAAGAAAATTATAATAGTTAAGACTAACCTGTTCTTAAATATTTGTGATCTATTTGGA